>LR738712.1:659911698-659956654 GCA_902687465.1 Secale cereale
TCCCCCGTCCCCCTCCACTCCATTCGCTCCGCCAAAGCCGCCCTCCCCGCCATGCTGATACGTCGGCACCGCGGTTCATCGAGGGGACACACGACGATCCTCTCGGTCCCACAGTACGCTCTCGTAGACTGGCGTCCTCTAGCCGCGCCACCACCGCTGGCGATGTTCTTGTGGAGGCGCACGATAGTCAGCGCCACCACCCCTGGCGACGTTCGTCTTGAGACACACGGCGGTCAGCTTCTCCCACGGTACGCGCATTCTAGACTGAGGCCCCGTGAATGTCGGTGTAGCGCTGAATGTTAGCTGATAGACGCTGCTAATCGCACTGTTTGCCGAAGTAGTTTACAGTCAATATGCTCTGCTTAAGAAGCTTCCTTGTCCTGTTCTACACTCAATCTGCTTAGCTGAGATGGCATGCCAAGGCCGATTAGTTGCTAAAATATCCTGCCATATATTTAATGTGATGTAGATTGCCATGGTCTAGTAGCCATTCTATTAGGTGAAATAGCTTTACACCGTTTTATACTCGATCTTTGTTGCTGCGATGGCCTTCGATAGTTCGATGGCTGTGTGCTCGACCTTATTGACTGCTGAAACAACCTGCCATAATTTAGCAGTCAAATCTGTTTGCTGAATTAGCTTTACATATATTTCATTACTTAGATCTGCTTGTCCAAATATCTTGCCATAGCTTTAGAAATCGACCTAGGTATTTTCTTCTGGACTTCATAAAAAAACATATATGTTTTTCCTGTAATATCTAGTAGAAGAACTAATTTGTATGTCTAACAGATGGACATGAGTTGGATAACTTCTGCTCAAAGATTTTCCGCTGCATATGTCGAGGGGGTTGATAACTTCATGAACTTTATCAGAGCTGAGTACGGTGGTCCGAAATCAGATGTGCTCTGCCTGTGTAGGAGCTGTATGAATTCAGTTACAAGACCCAGTCAACTGTGCAAAATCATCTACACTTGTATGGGATGTCGGTCACATATACTAGGTGTGTTCATCATGGTGAAGCTGAGAACGTCAATGTTATTGACTACGTGGAAGCAGCAGATCACCATCTTGATCTGCCTGATGCTGAGGTGGAAGAGGAGGAGGAGGAGGTGGTGGCGGAGCCAGTGAGTTTGATTAACATTGAAACAATGCTACGAAATGCTCGTGCATTCCGTGAACTTTCACTTGCAGAAGAAAAACGGTGGGCCCGCATGTTGGAACAATGCAACGTGGCTGTCACCCCAGCAAATAAGCTGTCAGTATTCTCAGCTAGGGTCACCTTTCTTCAGGTGAAGACATCTGAGCGGATGACCAACAAATCATTTGATCCGATGTTGGCTGCATTCCGCAAAGCTTTACCAGATGTGTCTGAGCTGCCACACACCTACTGTAAAATGAAGAATTTCATTCGTGCAGTTGGAATTGGATATGATATGATCCATGTTTGTAAGAATAATTGTGTTCTGTTCCGGAAGGATTATGCCAACTTAAGTGAATGCCCGAAATGCAAATCATCAAGATGGAAAGATGGCGATGCTGTGAAGTGGATTCCTCATAATGTTCTGAGACATTTTCCAATTACGCTAAGATTGCAGAGGTTGTTTCATGATGCTGAAATAAGAAATGATGTACTGTGGCATTCTAGGAACCAGGAGTATAGAGATCAGAATGTAATGGGCCATCCATCACATGGTAGTGAGTGGAAAAGCTTCAATCAGAAGCACGGAAATTTTGCTGCTGACCCAAAAAACATTAGACTTGGCTTAGCTTCAGATGGATTTAACCCATTTGGCCACCAGAGCGCCACATATAGCATGTGGACATGCTTGTTATCCCTTACAACATGCCTCCAAATGTCTGCACCGAAGAATCAAACTACATGATGGCCTTGCTCATCCCAGGTCCAAAAAGTCCTGGAAAGGATTTTGATTTGTTCATGGAGCCTCTTGTGGAGGAACTTCAACAGCTTTGGAGGGGTGTTCTCACTCGAGACCTATATAGCAGCCCACCAGCTTATTTCTTTCTGCGTGCTGTTATAATTTGGTGCATCCATGATTATCCGGCTTTCGGCACTATGTCAGGGCAAACGACACATGGTTATAATGCATGTGTTCGCTGTGACAGGAATCCGCTATCATACGCAATACTTAGCAAGATCTGTTACATTGGACACCGCCGTCTCCTTGCCAAGGACAGGCCGCATCCTAGAAAATACCAAAGACATGTGTTCAATGCAAAGCATGAAAACTGTGATGCGCCAAAGAGGCTCACCGCCGATGAGTTGCAAGTGGAATTAGAGAAGGTCAGGCATATTACACTAGGAAATCATCCTGATAATGGTAGCGGGAAAAGGAAGCGTGGCAGGGAAGAAGAGAGATTATTGTTTACCCGCAGGTCCACTTTGTGGGACTTGGAGTATTGGAAAGATTTGGATCTGCGGCATAATCTTGATGTGATGCACATCGAGAAAAATATATGTGACGGCATTATCGGCACACTTCTTAACACTGAGGGCAAGATGAAAGATACCTTAAAATCTAGGATTGATTTGACACACCTGGGTACCACAGAGGATTTGCAGCTGCAAGATGAAGGTAAACGACGGGATATGGCACCAACTGTGTATGTCTTGGACAAGGTAAAAAGAAAAGAATACTGCGAGGTCATGTCACATGTGAGATTCCCACATGGATTTGCTTCCAACCCTAAAAGGAGAGTCAGTGCAGATGGAAACAAGGTACAAGGGTTGAAAACTCATGGCTGCCACGTCCTACTTCAAAGGGTTTTACCTGTTATCCTTAGAGGATTGGGCCGCCCTAACTTATACAGAACAGTTGCACAGTTGGGACAATTCTTCAGGGAACTCTGAAGTTGACATATCAGGATAGATGCTTTGGAGCATCTTAGAGACAAGATACCAACTATCCTATGCGACCTTGAGAAGATATGTCCTCTAACCTTCTTTGATGTGATGGTGCATTTGGCTGTTCATCTACCTGATGAGGCACTACTTAGAGGTCCAGTACAGTATGGCTAGATGTACCCTATTAAAAGGCGGCTAGGCACTTTCAATGGCTATGTTAGGAACAGAGCTAGACCCGAGGGTTCCATTGCAGAGCCTACATTGCCACAGAAGCGTTGACATTCTGCTCAAAATAAATTGAAACAGCTGATCAGCTTAGCAAAGAGGTGGATGAAGACAATCCCGAGCTCAATTTTTTCGATTATTCTGTTCGAGTTATAGGGAACAGTCGACAAGAGGACAAACCTAAAGATTTGGACAAAATCGTTTGGTATGTGTTGAATAATTGTCTTGAGATACTACCTTATATCAAGTAAGTGCTAAGTACTGCAGCTTATACATCATAATCTACTAAACTTTCAGCACATTCTTATATATTTAGATGTTTGACGCGAACACTATGTTGTGCAGCATCTACAAAAAGGAGTTACTGCTGCAAAATCCAAGAAGCCGGCGTACCAGGCCAACGAGCCTTTTATTTTGGCAAATCAAGCAAGACAGATATTTTTCTTGGAATACACATTTGCACGTAGCGATGACTGGAGAGTATTGCAAAGGTTTGAGTAAAGGAATTCGTTTAATGAAGTTGCACAACAGGATGATGCTTACACTGCTCCTGATGTACAAGATAACACAGATGTTCCTAATATCTTTGAGAACCATCATGTCAATGACGCCGGCGAAAAGATTGCCTGTCGTGCTGTGGACATACAAGAGTTGATCAAGAAGAAGCCAATGTTCGAGGATGTTGAGGACGAAGAAGAAGATGACACCGTGGGGAATTACGATTCAGACTGATACACATGGTGAATATGTTGACGCTGCTGCTGCGGATGATGATTACATTGCTTTTGTTGTATTTGCCTATCAGAAGACGTTTTTTTATCTACTATGTGAAATTGTGTTTGCTATGACAACTGAAACCTGATGAACATGTTGTTTAGTATTTTCCTGTGAGAACATCACTTGTTATGTATGCTGATTTGTGTTTGGTGATTGTATGATGACTAAAACATGATGACATTGTTGTTTAGTTGTACTCATATTTGCTTGTGAAACTTGAATTTGATTACATAGTTTGATGTTGGACTGCAATTTGCTCGACGTCTTCGAATGAGAACAAAGCTGACCCGACAGGGCCTCTGCTAATATATGTATTTATTACCAAGATGGCCTCTGCTATTTATTTATTTATGAGCAAAAGGGGATACCCCCTGATTTCTGTTAATAGAAATCATTAGATGTTCAAGATGTTCACAACACGACGCCCAACCTGCTACATAGGTTTCATTCATTACTAGTTTCAGCAAAGTGCTCATGTCATAGCCACTGAATACATCACGAGTGCTACATACACTGCAGATAAAGAGACAATCATCCTACAGAGCACATCGATTTTATCCATTATCTTCACAAGTTCTTTCATCTCCTCATTGCTGTCTAGGCCATTCAACAGCTGTTGCTTGGCCATGATCAGAGGAACTGCATATTTAACCTTCTGCTCTGCATCTTCCTCTTCTGCCGTTCCTTCAGTTACTTGTCCAACACCCCAACCTGCTGGTACTGGGATTCCTCGGCTAACCAAATAATCAGCATAGTTGCACTCCCCCACATCAGCAACTTCCCAGAAATACAAATCACACGAATCTTCCCTTTTCTGCACGAATCAAATTGGAAGATCATCAACCAAACTATTAAAAAAATCAGCAACTGAAAGCAGCAGAACAACACTTAAACAAATTATTACCCCATGATTCGGGTATTTCGAAGACTCGGCCAGGGTTGAGGCTTGTGGTTGAGACGTGACGTATGACTTTGCGTGATTTGCAGCAGTGGCACCACACCAACGGCAGCGGGTTGCGATGAGCAGCCGGCTGGGGTGCGCGTGCCGGCGGGGGTGTGATGAGACCCACAGGCGATGGTACGGATGGCGACTTGGCGCATATTTGGTTGTTTCCTGCTGAAGAGCAGGTGGACGAGCATCCAACAGACATGGTTGCTGTGGCTAGAGCTTCTGATGCTAGGCAGAGTAAGTAGAGAAGAGGAGAAGCGAACGTTGGATATGTCAGTTTCATTACTTGCAGAGTAGCATAGCACCATATATAGTCATAGTCTAGGTTTGGATTCGAACCAGCGGCAGGAGCACGTCTCTCTTTTTTCTAAAACTCAGCAACGTCTCTTTACTCGTACACTAGCTTGTTCTGTACGCCTTCTCAAGTCTTTGATTCCTCCACCTGACATCTGGGACCCAGCGGAAGGGCCTTTTTATTTCGCGAAAAAACGTGCCCCCCGCTGACAGGTCAGACCCACCAGCTATCGTCGCACGCAAGGAAGTGCCTCCTTATTACGCACAAAAAATGAATACTCCCCTGCCAGCTGGAACCCAGCATCGTGGGAGGCTGACTTGTGGGCCTACCAAGTTGACGGAGACGGAGGGCTTTGTCTACTTACTCAATATGAACGATTCTAGTTCCAGTTACCGTACGATGTTCAGCCAACGGTAGTAGTGCTTCTTCAACCTCTGGTCTTCTTGCTACAGCTGCCCAAACCAACGCCGGTCGTGCCGCGTGCTGCTGCCTCCCGTGGTCGGCTGTGATGCCGCTGAGGACTCACCGCCCCTACTACGCCCACCGCTGGCCAGGGCATCCCTCTACTCACCCACACCTCCTGTTATTCTGCGGCGACGGCAGCCTCACACCGCAGCCGAACCAGTGTACCCTCGTACTCCTCTCCGCGTGGGCGTCCACTGCCGCGTCTTCCCCGGCTCCACGTCGCCCCCTTCCTAGGCCTTGCCGTCTTCCACCGCCTTGGTGCTCTCGGCGCGGCGTGGTCAATCTGGTCAACGACCGACTTCCATCGGAACAGCACTGTACGTGGAGAAGCTGACGGCTGGGTCCACAGCCACAGCCCAGTTTTTTTGTGATTTGCCAAATAAGTCGCCTTGTTAGGCTTGTTGGGCTGCAAATCTTTTAAGACGAGGAGAGTTTCATTCGGCTGGCCGAGAAAATGGCCTATCAGTAATGAGAAATGGGCTATACATTTTTAAAACACATCAAACCGGCAATTAGTTTCAAATATCTTTTTTTCATTTCGATATTTTAAATTGCATTGATTTTTATGCATGGACAATTTGTTGGATTTTATATTGATATACAATTATTTTTAAAATCAGTTTGAATGTGACTCGAAATTTTGGGATTAAAAATAGTTCGGACCGCACCGAAATATGCAAAATTTCATATAATTTTTTAACCGTGGTCACAATATGGGCTGTAATGTTAACAAAAAGAACATGGGCTCCAAAAAAAACCTTAAGAATTAGCAAATGGGCTGTAAATTATTATAAATAATGGCAGATGGGCTGTATGATGTTTTCCATAGATTTGAGGCCTTCCTAAAAAAAGGTTGACGCACAAGCAGTGACTGTTGGATGTCCATCACACGGCCGTCGTGCTTCTTCAATCTCTGCTCTTCCTGCTCCAGCCGCTCAAACAAGCACCGGCGGGACTGCCTACTCCCTCCTCCCCGCGGCCGGCTGTGCTGCCGCACAGGCCTCACCGCCCCACCGTACTCCCATTGCTGGCCTTTCCATCCCTCTACTCACCCACACCTGCTGTTATTCTTGGACGACGGCAGACGAACCAGTAAACCCACGTACAGTCATACTCCCCTCCGTGTGGGAAACAACTGTCGAGTCTTCCCTGCCTCCGTGTCGTTCCCTTCCTAGGCCTCGCTGTCGTCCACCGCCCTGGTGCTCTCGGCACGGCGTGGTCAATCTGGTCAATGACCGACTTCCATCGGAAGAGTACTGTACGTGGAGAGGCTGACAGCTGGGTCCACGGGAACTGCAAGGGAGTGCCTCCTTATTACACGGAAAATAATTATTCCTCCACCTGACAGCGGGGACCCACCCGACGGGCCCCCGTATTTGGCGAAAAAAGGTTCCCCCTGACTGCTGGGACCCACTGGACAGGGCACCGTATTTCGCGAAAAGAACGCCCCCCGCTGTCAGCTCGGACCCACCGGAAGTGCCTCCTTATTAGGCACAAAAAAATGAATACTCCCCCTGCTAGGTGGGAGCCAGTATAGTGGGAGGCTAACTTGTGGGCCTACTAAGTTGACAGGGATGGAGGGCTTTGTCAGCTTAGTCAATATGCACGATTCTAGCTCCATTGACCGTACAATGTCCATCCAACGGCCGTAGTGCTTCTTCAGCCTCTGGTCTTCTTGCTCCAGCCGCCAAAACCAGTGCCGGTCGTGCCTGGTGCTCCTGCCTCCCATGGTTGGCTGCGATGCCGCAGAGGCCTCGCCGCCCGTTACTATTCCCACCGCTGGCCAGGCCCTGCGGCGGAAGCCTCACACCACAGCCGAACTAGTGATCCCTCGAACTCCTCTCCGCGCGGGCTTCCACTGTCGCGTCTTCCCCGGCTCCGCGTCGTCCCCTTCCTAGGCCTCGCCATCGTCCACCGTCCTAGTGCTCTCGGCGCGGCATGGTCAACATGGTCAAGGAATGACTTCCATCGGAAAAGTACTGTACGTGGAGAGACTGACAGCTGGGTCCACGACAGCCCCAAGGAAGTGCCTCCTTATTATGCGGAAAATAATTATTGCTCCACCTGACAACAGGGACCCACTGGACGGGCCACCGTATTTGGCGAAAAAACGTTTCCTCCCAGACTGCTAGGACCCACCGGACGGGCCATCGTATTTCGCGAAAAAACGTTCCACCCGCTGTCAGCTCGGACCCACCGGAAGTGCCTCTTTATTACGCACAAAAAAAGTGCCTCTTTGGAGTAGTTTCGGGATGGGTGACCGACTTTGAAGTTGCTCCCGGGTGCGCACGAGTGAGGACAAAGTGTGCAGAAAAGACTTGTATTTATGTGGGGCCAGTCTAGATCCGGCCAGGAGTAATGACAACCGGCGGGTGTGTCCGGGGCGTTACAAGCTACATCTTCGCACGCAAGGAAGTGCCTGACAGTCGGGACCCACCTGGTCGAAGCATACGTAGCGTTATCATTCTGGCCGTGAACGTGTATGTACATACTGGTCGATGTAGAGGCGCACACGTAGCATGTACACGTGCGTACAGCGGCCAGTGTGCAAGAAAGAAAATACGGCCACGTACGTACATACGGGCAGGGTCTCGAACGCCTACTCGAAACAACATCGTCGTCGTGTTCATGGGGAGCCAACCGGCTGGGTCAGAACGGAATGTGTCGTCGTGTTCATCGGGAGGGCTTGGAAGGAACAATGGAAACGAGGCCTGGCGTACCGCAGAACGGAGGAAACGACCTTGTGTTCGACGGGCCACATTCGAAACGGGGTCCTGTTCATCGGGAGGGGTCTGGCGTACCGTAAAAGGGAGGAAACGGACCTCCTACGGTCGAAACGGGGGTCCTGTTGATCGGGAGGGGTGTGGCGTACCGCAAAACGGAGGAAACGGACCTGTGTTGGAGCACTACGGTTGAAACGGGGGTCCTGTTCATCGAGAGGGGTGTGGCGTACCACAAAACGGAGGAAACGAACTTGTGTTGGAGCACTAGGGTCGAAATGGTGGTCCTGTTCATCGGGAGGGGTGTGGCATACCGCAAAACGAGACTCCACGAGACACTATTCATCTCCACCGTCGACCCCCTCCAGCCTCCACGGGCTACTGTTCATCCATCGTCGACCTCCTCCTGCCTCCACCTGCGACTGTTCAGCCTCCACCGCGCGCTACTCCACCGGCTACTGTTCAACTAGCCCTCTCCACGGGCTCCTGTTCAACCACCCCTCCACGGGCTACTGTTCATCCAACCCTCCACCGTCTACTGTTCATCCAGCCCTCCACGGGGTGGTCCTACTCATCCAGCTCTCCACGGGGTCCTTTTTATGCAGCCCAACTGGCTCGATCGATCGGGGTCCTATTCAACACCACGGGGTCCTGTTCAGCCACCCCCACCGGGAACTGTTCATCCAAACCCTCCCAGCAACGCTCACTATTCATGCAGAGGCAGCATCGATCGGCTTCAGTTAGCAGCAGCAGCGAAGGAATCGCTTGCTCGGGTTCAGTTAACAGCCATCGATCGATCGCTCGGGTTCAGTAACGCGTAGCCTGCAGCGCAATCACTCGGGTTCAGTTAGAGCCCAAAGCCTCGCTCGGGTTCAGTTAGGGCCCAACGCCTCGCACCCACGCGCGTGCGTGTACGAGAGAAACGCGCATCGCTCGGCCCCGACCACCCATCGTAACCGGGAACACCCCAATATTTTCCTCGCCCTCGCTTCTACCACGGTTTTTTCTGTCATGGACGGCCCAAAGAATGTCATGCAGCTGCGTCTCCGGCCCACCTAGGATGAAAAGCCCATTTTCTGTCATGAGTTTTTGTCATAGAAGTAGGACCCCACCACATCTATGATGATACCGTGTTTTGTCACAATTATTGTCATAGAAGTGTCATAAGTCTGACAGAAAAAAGTTTCGTTCGGCCCAAAATGTCACGGATGTGTCTTTTTTTGTAGTGTTAGAAAGGGGATTTTGCGTGTCGGGATTTGGCAGCTGGAGGGAGTTTTCGCGCACGTTGTAATTTCGTTATAGCAAGGCGCGGGTTGTGAAGGCGCCAGTTTTGGGAGCACGATATCTGAATTATCAGGATATAACAAGGCGCGGGTTGAATTTTAAGGACAAGACTAACGTGTAATATTGTACTTGTACGTACCAAATCAATTCGCACTTCCCTCAACCAAAAATAAAACGAAAATTAAAACTATTCACACCACACAAAGAGAGAGTCTTGCCTTGTTTTACTATAAAAATACTATTTAAAGCCACTCATACCAACAATTTAGTGCAATTAAATGCTATTTGGTAGTATGAATCCATGTTATGTCCAATTAATTTTTCCCCTTGCTGCATAATGCATGTAACCTACTCATACCAACAGTTTAGTGCATTCCAAATGTCTATACTACCGCTGCAATTCGAACTGAATTTGAATTCGTTTCTCTATTTCAATAACAATCTACAATCATGATTGTTGCCAACTTCAACCATCATTCGTGTATTACTACCTCCTTTCCGGTTTATAGGGCTCAATTCAAAAATCTCACCAACCAAGATAGATGATGAGTGGTGGAACGATTTTTATAGTTTGCAAAGGCACACAATTAATGCACACATTTTCCTTAGAATTTTATGTTTACCAATGCATTAATTGCAATGCATGCATACATAAAATACATGTATTGGTCAATTTTCTCTTAATCTTTGCATGCAATGATTTAATGCACCTTGAAATCTCAACATGTGATGGGGAACAATCAAATTGAGCCTTATAAAACGAGAAAACTAAAATTTTGAGATAAGCCCTATAAACCGGAAAGGAGGGAGTACCTTAATAACACACCACATGATTACTATAGAGATAGATATGAACTATGTGTACTACATGAACTCGAATTCTTTTATTTGAATATACTTGATGTTGATTCCAAATAATAGTACATTTGATGTACTAACTATATATTCATAATCTAAACCATGTTCCATACGTGTACACCGTGTTTACCACACATAGCATAGTGCCCCGCCCCCTACATTATGACAAGTATTTAGACCTGAGCTGCAAAAGCCACACATTAGCCCAAATTATGATCAATGTTCTATATGTTATGCGTAGTACGAGCAAGATGCCCATGCGTTCCACAGAACATCAACATGATCAAGGGGAGGCCTAACTTGCAAATATGGAGAGGGGTGTGGGTATCTTTTTTCAAAATTGCAACATTTTCCTTCCTATCCATCAGATATAAATCAGACGGCCTATATTGCAGGATGACACCATCATCAACAACTCCGTTTTTATGAGAGTAGAGACAAAATATATTATATGTAGTATAACATCTTCATAACCACACCATGTGTATCACCGTTATAAAACACTATGATAAATTCTTCAAATATCCGAATTCGCTTTCTATAATGAAGTATGATCTCTATTCGTCTTTTACACCCACACAATCCTCTTATCTTTGTAGCTAGCTAGCGCTAACTTTCTCTCGTGCATGCAGACGCCCACATCCCTCTCACCCTCCCTTAGCATTCTCTAGCTCCATCGCACAAATTCGTCTTTTCACTCTAGGTCGTTCACCCACGGTGTGTGTAGGCCCCCCAACTCCTTCTTTACGGCACACATCGATCGATATGCCTCTCTAGCTAGGTGTGCCTAGCATAAAACACAAACTTCCCCTCTTCTCTCATCACCGTCCATGCCTCACTCCCACCACTCTTTTCGTCGATCTCATACTCGCACACTCCTCCCCCATCGATATAGTATGACTCTCGCACCACCTCCTAGATGCATCCTTCTCTCTCTATCCTTCTCCCCGTGCCTCATTTGCTTCTAACACACACATGCATGTATACCGATAGATCTCCCAACATATACCTAGGTCGACTTTAACTATCCCGCCCCAATCGATCGACGTACCTCACAAGTTAAGTCTCTCCTTTCTCTGACAAAGGACGATTGATCTTCCTATGTAGTTATGTCTGCTTACCATAGCCATATCGCCCCCCTCATCATTCGTGCATGCCTCCTGACCCTTCTCTCACACGCACGTGCATAGACAGGCAACCATCCCCTCTCTTATTGATATTGCAGGCGTGCCTGCTACTTCTCGAGCTTGCGTTGTATTCCCTCGAAGAGGAAAGGGTGATGCAGCGCAATAGCGTAAGTATTTCCCTCCGTTTTTGAGAACCAAGTTATCAATCCAGTAGGAGACCACGCGCTAGTCCTTCGCACCTGCACAAACAAATAATAACTTCGAAGCCAACGCGATAAGGGGTTGTCAATCCCTTTACGGTCACTTATGAAACTGAGATCTGATAGATATGATAGTTTGGTATTTTTGGATATAAGAACACAAAGTAAAAACGGTAAAGTAAAGTAGATTGTAGATTAATATGTTGAGAATAGACCCGGGGCCATAGGTTTCACTAGTGGCATCTCTCATGATAGCATAATTATACTGTGGGTGTCGAGCAATTGATAGAAAAGCGAATAATTATGAGAATATCTAGGCATGATCATTATATATAGGCATCATGTCCGTCACAAGTAGACCGAAATGATTCTGCATCTACTACTATTACTCCACACATCGACCGCTATCCAGCATGCATCTAGAGTATTAAGTTCATCAGAACAGAGTAACGCCTTAAGCAAGATGACATGATGTAGAGGGATAAACTCAAGCAATATGATATAAACCCCATCTTCTTACCCTCAATGGCAACAATACAATACGTGCCTTGCTGCCCCTACTGTCACTGGGAAAGGACACCGCAAGATTGAACCCAAAGCCAAGCACTTCTCCCATTGCAAGAACTATATATCTAGTAGGCCAAACCAAACAAATAATTCGAAGAGACTTGCAAGGATATTATAATCATACATAAAAGAATTCAGAAAAGAACCAAATATTTCTCATAGATAATCTTGATCATAAACCCGCAATTCATTGGATCTCGACAAACACACCGGAAAAAGAGATTACATCGAATAGATCTCCTCGAAGACCAAGGAGAACTTGGTATTGAGATCCAAAGAGAGAGAAGAAGCCATCTAGATACTAACTATGGACCCGAAGTGTCGGGGGAAACTGTCCACCACGAACACCTATGGGACCGGAGTCCCTTGTTTGTGCGGTAAGAGGGCGGAGGGAGCACAAAGAGCAGATCGAGGAGATCACGCAGGCAGTTTACCCAGGTTCGGGCCGCGATGGACGCGTAAAACCCTACTCCTGCTTAGTTTGTATTGAGTTGGGGAGCTCGAGAGCTTGAAGAACTAGCTACACCGAGCGTATGAGCGATCTAGGTTCCGAACCCCCTCTACGTTGTGCATGGGCCTCCTTTTATAGTGCAAGGGGTCACCGACAGGTGTCAACGTAGGAAAAAGGGTAAAAATGTAAAAGTGGTGGTAGTTGTAACAGTGCGGGAATAGTGGAGCAATAGTGCATGAACAGTGGTCGCTACCTACTTTGACAGTGGGGGACAAGAGCATTTAATGCCCGTCGCCGTCGACCCCAAAAGCGCCCGCCCTTGCGTCTCCGTTTGCCACGGCGATGGCTTTACCACCGTGGAGTGCCACCGTGTCCCCCAGGCTGCACAGCCATTCGCCACGCGTCCCTGGAGCGGCCCCAGGGCGACGCGTGGTTCGATGAGCTGGAGCGTGGGCACACAGCGCAACTCTCCCGGCAAGCACCTTGCCGGGGTCTTGACCTTGCCGGGCCCGGGAGCTTGTCGGGCTCTGAAGCTTGTCGCTCTCCGGGCCCTGCCGGGGCGCACGTCGCGCCGAGGCATGTCTTCTGCAACGTAATCTTCTAGTCTTCCTGGCAAGCTCCTCTTGCCAGGGCCTTGTGTGAGTGAGGTAATCTTGAGCCTGGAACGTCCTTCCCGGCAAGCTCCACTAGCCGGGGTCTTGATCTTCTGTCTTGTATACTTTGTTTTTGAATGGTTTTATATGGAGTAGGAAGGTCTCCGGCAAGCGCGTGGTAGGCCCTGCCGCGGGAAGCTGCTACTGCCCGTGCACAAGTTGGGGTACTGTGGTACCCCTAGCTTAGTACACCGACAGGAGCCCCCGGGCCTGGGCCACACACGATGCCGAGCGCTGTTGGGCCAGGCCCAAAATAGTGCACGGGCACGCGCGGCCCACGGCACGCCGTATCTACTTCCGCATCCGCCGCGTCCCTCCGTAACGGCACGCGTCGATTGCAGCGTCGTGGGATGGGACGTGGCCACGTTCTTTTAATGGAAAGAGCGAAACGCCCCCCCACTTCCCCATAAAAGCAGAGGAAGCAGGAGCGGTTCCCCTCCTACGCCTTCATTGCTTCTTCTTCCATCTCCAGAGATTCCCTTTGTGCTCCGCCTCCACATCTCCTCCGCCGTCTTCCGCATCTGCGGCGCCACCGAACTCTTCGCCCCTCTTCTCTCGCCGCCTCCGCCATGGCCCCAAAGACCGAGAAGGCGAAGGCGGAGAAGGCCAAGAAGGAGAAATCTGAGCAGGCGGCGAGGCTTACTCTGCTGCGGAAGCGGAACGTCGTCTTCTCGCCGAGACTCAGCGCGCGGGAGCTCTGGAACAAGTACTACTTGTTCTGGGCCAAGGAGACCAAGGCGCACCCTCGGACCAGAGCCTATCCCGCCCCCGCCAAGGACAATTATCCCGGCGGGTACTTCTTCTTCGCAGCTTTCTTTCATTGCGGCCTTTGTCCCCCTTTTTCCGATTTCTTCTGCGATATCATGCACACCTACGGCCTCCACCTTCTTGACTTCACCCCCAACGCCATCCTCACGATGGCGGTTTTCTCACATCTGTGCGAAAACTATATTGGGATATATCCAAATGTAGCGATGTTTAGGCACTTCTTCACCCCTAGAGTAGAAGCCGGCGCTCCCCTCTCCGGGGGGATTTCTTGGGTCTTCCGCTTGAACAAGAAGGAGTCCTACTTGACGGGGGAGCTCCACGACAAGTGGGAGGAGTGGCGTGCAGACTGGTGTTGGATAGTCGAGGACGAGCCGCAACCCTTCACCGCGCCGCGCACAACAGCCATCGTGCGCGGCAGGGACTGGAGTGAGTTGGATTCGGACGACGGCAAGCTCAACGTCGCCCTCATCAGAATTCTTCGTCTCCGGGTAGCAAGGTTGTCCGTCGGAGAAGTAGGAGCAGATTTCCTCCGCCGCCGCATTGCCCCTCTACAGGATAGGAAGAGGCCGGCATGGGAGTACGGCAACGCGGCGGACATAATGAGGCTGCGCCCCGGGCTAAACTTCAACTTCACATCACTGGAGCTGAAGGGGATGGTCCGGGAACTATTTAAGCACGACCCGGCCCACCCAGAGTGGTTCAGAGCTCCCCGAGGAGTGGTGCCCCTCTGCAACAGCACGGCCCGGGATTCCCTTCGCGCTATGATGCCCGCGTGTGACTCGCATGGCATCGACCGCACATGGATTCCGCCCAAGCCAGACGTCATCATGAGCTTCTTAGACAACCTGGTGGAGGTGGCGAAGAACAAGGACGAGATCAAGGGGCTCACACGGGACACCACCGACCAGGAGATAGCGTATATAGCTTCTCGGGTTGAAGAGGCCGCTGCAGCCGCAGCGGCAGGAGAATTTGGCTTTACGCCCGACGAGGCAGAGGCTGCGGATGCGTCCTGCCAAGCGGAGGAGGCGGAGATCCGCAGACTTCTGCAGCTTCCTCCCGACGAGCTCGCCGGGGTCCCTTCTTTGAGGCACTCCGGGATCCCCGGAATCCTAACCGAGGCCGCGGCGAGAGGCAGCGCTGCCGGAGGAAACAGAGGCGCCGCAGGGAGCGGAGGCGCCGGAGGGGGCGGAGGCGCCGGAGGGAGAGCGGCCACAGTGCAGGGTGCTGGGCCCAGCAAGCCTGCCGAGGAGGAGGAGGAGGAGGAGGAAGTCGGGGCCGACGAGGACTCCGACGGGTCTCTGGGGCTCTACGCCGACGACCTCTCCTCGTCATCGGAGACCTCCCCGCCTCGGGCAAGCCCTAGGCGATCTCCGCTGAAGCGTCTCCGCAAGGCGACGACGGGGACGAGGGCGCAGGCCCCCCGGCAACAACCAGCTCGCCGGGCGGCGCGAGCTACCCGGGGGAGCCAAGCTGCGACGGGGGCGCCCGGCGCACCAACCACGGCGGGGGCGACCCGCACACAGGCCACGGCGGGGGCGACCCGCACACAGGCCACGGCGGAGGCGCCCCGCACGACAGCGCCAAGCGGAGGAGGGTCTTCGTAGAGCGGAGCGGCTGCTCCGCCCGCTCCCCGGGCCTCGGTGTCCACGGGGGGCGGGTCTTCGCAGCCCCCAGCCCCGGGGACCGCCAAGCGCCCGAGGGAGTCTTCGCCTCCTGCTCCTCGCGCGGACGCGCCTCAGGTAGCGTTTGACTTCTCCGCCCTGAGCGACGACGACGACGACGAGGAACAAGAGTAAGAGCTCGAGGCTTTATATCTTCTTTAACTTCGTCTTGATTATTGCTGATTCTGATCTTGCTTTCTGCTTTGATTTCAGGACCCTGGCCCAGCGAGTGGCGAAGAAGGCCAAGGTTCCCGTTGTCGAGGTCGCGGACGACTCGCCCGTCGCGGCGACTGGGGACGCGCCGGAGACGAGCCTGCCGGACCCGAGCGCTGCTCCGAGGAGCAGCCCCCAGCGCAGCCCACAGCGTAAGTCTGGGTTCCACACTTCCGCTCGTCGGGCGCGCTTGAGGATTTCGTCTTGTGCTAATATCTTGATGTTTTTGTCTTGTCTTGATTGTCTTGAGCAGATGTGGAGCCACAACCACAGGAGCATCCGGAGGTCGCTCCCGAGGAGCCGCAGGCCCCGCCGTCCCCGCCAAGGGCGAACTCCCCGGCAAGGGAGAGCACTCCGCCAAGGGCGGGTACTCCGCCAAGGGCGAGTACCCCGCCAAGGGCGAGTAGCCCGGCGAGGGCGGCCACTCCGCCAAGGTAGAGCTCCCCGGCGAGGGAGCCCGCCGCCGACGACGTCCGTCAAGGTAAGTTCTGTAATTTTGTCTTCTTGGATTCGTCTCTTTTTGGATATTTGCTTGAACTTCTTTTACTTTTTCTTCTTCTTCTAGATCCTCCTCCCCCGGAACAGATGGAGACCGAAACCATCGTCGTGGAGGAGGACGCGCAGGGCGACGGCAGCAACGTCCCTGTCGCTGAGGACACGGCGGGAGCCGCCGAGCCGGCTGCGGAGGAGACCGCTCCGGCCGCAGACGCGGCGGCCGGGGAGGGGGACGGCGGCCATACTGCCGGCCCGGAGGCGGCAGGAGCGTCGAGCGCTGCGCCGGCCGCCGACCCCTCCACCGAGAAGGAGCCGTCTGCCTATTATCTTGAGGCCCCCAATGGCGTTTACATCCAGGTGCCGTGGGGTTCTTCATCGCGGGCCCCCGCGGAGGGCGAGGCCTTTGATGGAGAGGTCCTCGCCTCCGCGGGTCTGAAGATCGTCGAGGCGCCCGGCGGAAGCGACGAGCCCGAGGAGGAGAAGCTGCTTCATCAGCTCCTGGCCCTTTACCGGGCCAGGCAGGCGAAGCTTGCGTCTCGGGAGGCCCTTGCCGCCAAGGCCACCGTTGAGATGGAGAAGCGTGCGGTAGAGCTCCGCGCCGCCAACCAGGCTGCCCTCCGCGACGTGGCGGAGGAGCGCGAGAGGCTCGCCGGGGAGTACCAGGAGTGGCTCCTGGAGAAAGCTGAAGCCGAAGAGCAGCAGCGGCTCGCCGGAGAGGAGCTGTCCCGACGAGAAGGAGAGCTCGCCCAACGGAAGGTCAACCTCGACTCCCACGAGGAAGACCTTGCCGCTCGGGAGCAGGCCCTTGGCGGAGAGCTGAAGGAGGCGAAAACCGCCGCGGCTGCCGCGGAGACCGCCAAGGAGGAGCTCGCGGCCAAGGTTGCGCAACTGGAGGAGTCACTGAAGGCGAGCGTGGAGAGGGTCACCGCGCTCAACACAGAGCGCGAGAAGGACGCCCACACCAACTCCGAACTCCAGGTGCGCCTCTCCAAGCAGGGCGACGAGCTGAAGGCCGCCAAGGATTCAATTGAGGATCTGGAGCTGAAGGTTTCCACGTTGAAGGACTCGCTCGATGCCGTCCGGGACCGGGAAACCAAGCTGAAGGAAGAGCTCCGCAGGGAGCGAGGCTTGGTGGAGAGCGCCACCACTGCGGCTGAAAACTTCTGCCGGACCGTTGAGGTGTGGACCGACGACTTGGTGGCCTCTGCATCCAACATCGACCAGGAGCTGCTGGCGCTGAAGGTCGAGCATCTTATATACTCTCCGGACCCAAACCTCCCCCACAGCGCCAAGCTCAGCCTCTTCTTCAGGGGGATCGCGCCGGCTCTTGCAGGTCTTCGGAAGAAGCTCCCCGCGCAACTAGCCGAGGAGTCGCGCCAGCTCTGCGCGGGAACCTTGGAGCGCGTTCTGACGAAGATTGTATACCGCAACCCCAGTATAAACCTCACCAACGTTCTCCGCAGCTTGCCGGCCGACGCGAACACGGAGGCGCTGAAGGCGCAGGTCGCCCACATCATCGCCAAAGTGAACAAGATCTCCAGGATTGAGGGCGACCACGTAGATTAGGCCTCCTTTTCCTTTATCTCTTTTGTTGCTGCATAGGGTGTTATGAACTCATTAATCATTGTGACAAGTTATCCTTTGTAAGATATTTATCCTATTTTGATCAATCGGTGCCATGTTATCTTCCTTGTCTTGGTCGTTTACTTTGTATGTTTTTCACCCTACGCCTCCAGGGAGCTTGCCGGCAAGGGTCCTTTGTCGCGAGCGCTGAGTGCTGGACTCTGAGCAGCCTGCCGGCCAAGGCCTTACCGGCAAGCAACCTTGCCGCAGCTAGTCGCAATGCACTCAGCTTGTTGAGTGAACTCGAAAACGAACCAAGGGCGCGACACTTGTCGCAGCTCACTTAAGTCGTTGAGCGTACTCGAAAACAAGACAAGGGTGCGGCTAGCCACGGGTAGGTTCCTCCGTGCACAGGTTTCCCATACAAAGTGTGATTGTTCAAGGAAGACAACTAAAAATTAAAAATTTGAACTGCTCAAATTCTAATAACTTAGCTTTCATATCTTGCTTCTCGGTAAGACTTCTCTTTCTTGAACAGCACTTGGTTCCTCTTCCATCTCCTTCCCCCCCGGCAAACTTGTGCGCGAGGAACATTCCTTCTGCTTAAGAGGCAAGGAAAAAGAAGAGGGAAACGAGTATATGGCCTTTCGACGTGTTAATGCTTACCGGATGTGTATGTTGCACAAGATGTCAAATAATTCATGCAAATAGCAAAGAAAAGCATGTAAAAGGCAAATAGCGCAAAACACAAAAACTTTACTGATGCACGGGATCTGCGCCCGGCTTTGTACAAAGGGTTACATGCAACAGCGGCAAAGCTTGTACAAAAGGTGGTTGCCGGAGCGGATCACGGCAACCGCGCCTTATGGGTGAAACTTGCGAAGATGCTCTATGTTCCAGGAGTTGCTCACTGGTAAGCCTTCTTCGGTCTCAAGGCGGACAGAGCCGGGCCTTGTGACTTGTCTCACCCGATAAGGGCCTTCCCACTTCGGCGTCAACTTGTTGGAATTCTTGGCGGACTGAACATGCCGAAGAACAAGGTCGCCTTCCTCGAGACTCCTGGCCTTGACCTTGCGGCTATGATAGCGACGCAAGGCTTGCTGGTATCGAGCAGCTCGTACAGCAGCCTGGAGACGTTCCTCCTCGAGGAGCAATGCATCATCTTGTCGCAGTTGCTCTTGCTCGAGCTCGTCATAAGCGAGCACTCGAGGAGATCCGTATACGAGTTCCATGGGGAGAACTGCTTCTGCTCCATAGACTAGAGCAAAGGGTGTCTGTCCGGTGGCTCGACTTGGTGTCGTTCTGATTGACCAAAGAGCCGCCGGTAGCTCCTCTATCCAGTTTCTTCCGCACCTGCGCAGCCTGTCAAAGGTCCTTGTCTTGAGTCCGCGCAGCACTTCAGCATTGGCCCTCTCCGCTTGACCGTTGCTCCTCGGGTGAGCAACAGAAGCGAAACAGACCTTGGCGCCAAGGTCTTGGACGTACTGCATGAAGGTGCGACTAGTAAATTGTGTACCGTTGTCGGTGATGATCCTGTTAGGGATCCCGAAACGGCAAACAATCGACCTGAAGAACCTGACCGCTGACTGCGCTGTCACCTTTCTCACTGGTTCCACTTCTGGCCACTTTGTGAACTTGTCGATCGCGACGTACAAGTACTCAAAGCCCCCGACAGCTCGGGGGAAGGGGCCGAGGATATCGAGCCCCCAGACCGAGAAGTGCCAGGACAAAGGAATCGTCTGGAGAGCTTGAGCTGGCTGATGAATTTGTTTCGCATGGAACTGGCACGCTTCACACTTGGTTACTAGTGCAGTTGCATCTTGGAGGGCTTCTTGCCAGAAGAACCCTTGCCGGAAATCTTTCCCGGCAAGCGCCCTTGCGCCGATGTGGTGGCCGCATATGCCTCCGTGTATTTCTGCCAACAGCTTCTGTCCATCTTCCCTGGAGATGCACTTCAACCTGACACCATTGAGCCTTCTTCTGTACAGCTCATTGTCTACGAACTGGTACATACTTGACTGCCTGGTTATCTTCTCTATTTCTTCTGGGTCGTCGGGAAGTTCTCCAGTTTGCAGAAAACGGACGATCTGCTGCGCCCATGCCGGAGCTCGTGGCTCAACGGCAAGGACTAAAGGCATGAGGGCCGCTGCGGGGACCTCAGCTTCTACGGCAAGAACCTCCGGTTCCGTCGGAGCTGATGGTCCCCCGGCAAGCTCGCCGGGGCGAGGCTTGTCGGGAACACTTGCTTCAACTGCACAGATCCTCGGATCTGCAGGAGCAGACTGTTCCTCAGCGTTCTGATCGTCGATCTTGGGGACCTTGGCGGCGGTTTCAGGAAGATCCGCCGGCAAGTAGTCGCCGGAGACCAACTTCCTCTTCTTGGACTGCCCAATCGATGGTGTAACGGATGGTTGAGTCAGCTTGAGTAAGAAGGTCCCTGGTTCCACAGGTAACTTCATCGAAGCACACTTTGAAAGGCCATCTGCAATGTCATTGTGAGCTCTCGGGACGTGCTCCATTTGCAGACCTTCAAAGTGCTCTTCAAGCTTCCTCACTTCATCTAGATAAGCTTCCATCAAAGGGCTCTGGTAACTCTTGTTAACTTGTCGGACCACCAACTGAGAATCTCCCCGCACAATCAGCTTTCTGATCCCAAGTTCGGCCGCAATCCTGAGGCCGGCGAGCAAACCTTCATATTCAGCAGTGTTGTTTGTTGCTTGCTCCCTGGGGAAGTGCATCTGGATAACATACTTGAGGTGCTCTCCGGTGGGCGCGATGAGTACCACGCCGGCACCGGCGCCCTGCAGCGAGAAGGCACCATCAAAGTACATTACCCATTCACTTGTTGCTTCTTGTACGGGTGCACTTGTTTCTGGAATTTCCTCATCGGGCGTCGGGGTCCATTCAGCTATGAATTCTGCCAAAGCTCGACTCTGTATGGTTGAGGTACTTTCAAACTTGAGTCCAAAGCTTGACAGCTCCAGTGCCCACTCAACGATCCTGCCTGTTGCTTCTGGATTGTGCAATATCCTCTTCAGCGGAAAGCGAGTGACCACTGTTATCTCATGTGCCTGGAAGTAATGGCGCAGCTTCCTCGAGGCCATGAGGAGGCCGAAAAGCAACTTTTGCACCCCGGAGTATCTTGATCTAGCCCCCTGCAAGAGGGAACTCACAAAATACACCGGGCGCTGCACCATCCTCTTCCGCACTTCTTCCTGTTCCTGCGCAGAGTTGTCCTTGTCGGGGCCAGAGCTTATCGGAGCAGCCCCCGGCTTGTCGCTGGATTCGCTTGCCGGTGGTGCAGGCTCCTCGTCGGCCTCCCTCTCCGCTACTAACGCAGCACTAACCACCTGGTTGGTTGCCGCTAGGTATAGCAGCAACTTTTCCTGTGGTCTAGGTGCGACAAGTATTGGAGTGGAGGATAGGTACCGTTTCAAATCTTGCAGCGCTGCCTCCGCTTCCGGAGTCCACTTCATGGGACCTGCCTTCTTCAAGATTTTGAAGAAAGGTAGGGCGCGTTCTGCAGACTTCGAAATGAACCTACTGAGGGCGGCCACACAACCTGCAAGCCTTCTGACATCCTTGACGCGCTTCGGGGCCTCGATCTGCTCAATGGCTTTAATCTTGTCGGGGTTAGCTTCAATCCCCCTCTGTGACACAAAGAACCCGAGAAGCTTGCCGAAGGGGACTCCAAAGACGCACTTCTCGGGGTTCAACTTGAGCTGTATCTTGCGCAGGTTCTGAAATGTCTCTTCCAAATCTTGGACCAGGGTATCCTTGCTCTTACTCTTCACCACGATGTCATCCATGTAAGCCTCTACATCTCTGTGGATCTGTGGCTCGAAAGCAGTGTGCACTACCCTTGCAAATGTTGATCCTGCATTCTTCAGTCCAAATGGCATGCGTATAAAGCAATAAGTGCCACATGGAGTGATAAATGCAGTCTTCTCTTCATCTTCTTTGGCCATAAAGATCTGGTGGTAGCCTGAATATGCATCAAGAAAAGAGATTAGCTCACATCCGGCAGTGGAGTCAACGATCTGGTCAATGCGCGGCAAGGGAAATGGATCCTTAGGACATGCTTTATTCACTTCGGTGAAGTCTATACACAGTCTCCACTTCCCATTGGCCTTGCGCACGACGACTGGGTTTGCTAACCACGTCGGATGGATCACACCTCTGACTAGTCCTGCCGCCTCTAGCTTCTTGATTTCTTCAGCAATGAATTCTTGGCGCTCCACGGCTTGCTTCCTCACCTTCTGCTTGACGGGCCGCGCATGAGGACAAACAGCAAGCTTGTGCTCAATCACCTTCCTGGGAACACCGGGGATGTCAGATGGTTGCCAGGCAAACACATCGACATTCGCCCGCAGGAAGGCAACGAGCGCGCTTTCCTATTTGCTGTCAAGTGTGGCACTGATGGTGAAGGTACCACCAGTGCCGTCCTCCTTGGCGGACACCCTCTTGGTTGCCGGTGGAGCGGCCATCCCCTTCTTACACTTGCCGGTGGAGCTCGATGGAACGTCCTCGACGGCAGCGCAGCACTCCGAAGAGGTGCGGTTGCCGGAGTGGGCCCCAGAGCACTTGCCGGACTTGGTCTTGGTCTTCTTCCCCCCGGGAGCTTCTGCGGCAAGTGTATCCTTCTCTGTTGTGGCTACTGCATCCCGGTAGATCTTGTCGGCGCAGACAAGCGCGTCTTTCTTGTCGCCATGGACAGTGATGACGCTTATCGGCCCCGGCATCTTGAGTACGTTGTAGGCGTAGTGGGAAGCTGCCATGAACTTGGCGAGGGCGGGACGGCCGAGTATCCCATTATATGGTAATGGGATATCGGCGACGTCGAATGTGATGCGCTCAGTTCTGAAGTTGAGCTCCCCGCCAAAGGTCACCGGCAGAGTTATCTTCCCCTTGGGATTGCTCCTCCCCGGGTTGATTCCTTGGAAAGAACCGGTCTCTTCGAGCTCGCCATCTGGGATTTGGAGTTTCTTGATCATAGCAGAGGAGATCAAGTTCAGCCCGGCCCCGCCGTCAACCAACATTTTTGTGACCTTGAGGTTGCGGATGGTGGGTGAGACCAGCATCGACAAGCACCCGACCGCAGTAGTGCGGTCAGGGTGATCCTCAAGATCAAAAATGATGGGCGTGCTGGACCATTTGAGGAGCCTGCGCGACTCCACGGGCAGCTCTGCTGCATTCACCTCGCGCACCCACTGCTTGAGTTGGCGGTGGGAGGTGTGTAGAGAGGCGCCACCGTCGACGCACAGGACCTCCATGGCCTTCTGGAACTCCTGCTCGCTGTTATCTTCATCCTCCATGTCGTCGTCGTCGTCTTCTTCGTCCTTGTCGCGGCCCCGGGGAGGTCGGTCACCTTGCCGCTGCTTGGCCTTGCCGCGGCGTCCTCCCCGGCCATTGAATGGCCGCTTCTTGCTTGGTTCTCCTCCGCCACCTTGGGCCTTCTCCTTGTCGCGCCTCTCGTACTCAGCTTTCTGCTGCTCGACGAGGTACTCGACGCGCTTGCAGTTGGAGAGGTCGTGGCCCTTGGTGCGGTGGATTTTGCAGTATTGCTTGTCGGAGCCGTCCTGCTTGTCGGCTGCCGCTACAGGGGCAGGCTCCTTGCCGGAGCCGCCAGCCTGTGTCTGCTTGGCGGGAGCCTCCTTGCCGAACTTCTCGACGGCAAGCACTTCCTTCTTGTTCTTCCTTCTGTTGTTCCGCCGCCGGCTCTTCTTTGCCGGGGCGGCGTCGTCGCTGTCGCTTCCCCCCGCGCCGGTATCCTCCCCGGGGAGTCTCCTCCCCTCTTCGGCGCGTGCGCACTTATCAGCCAGAGCATAGAGCTCGCTGACATCCCATATCTTGGTCATGGCCATCTCTTCACGCATGCGGCGGTTACGCACGTTCTGGTGGAACGCGCTGATAACCGCGACAGGGTGGACGTCGGGGATGTTGTGCTGTACACGACTGAAGCGTTGGATGTACTTGCGCAGGGGTTCTCCTTCCTTCTGGGCCAGAATGTGGAGATCACTCTCCTGGCCGTGGGGTTTGTGGCCGCCCGTGAAGGCGCCAACAAACTGGTGGCAAAGGTCCGCCCAAGAAGAAATGGAGCCTTCCGGCAAGTGCATAAGCCAAGAACGGACGTTTGGCTTAAGCACTAGTGGGAAGTAGTTCGCTAGTATCTTCTCGTCGCGCCCCCCGGCAGCCTGCACCGCGATGGTGTAAATGCTGAGGAATTCCGAGGGGTGCGTCTTGCCGTCGTACTTCTCCGGTACGTCGGGCTTGAAGTTTTTCATGCTGGGCCACTGGACGCGCCGCAGCTCGCGGGTAAACGCAGGGCAACCCGCCGCGTACGGCATGTCGCCTGGTTCACCGGGCGCGCGCGTGTCGACAGCGGCTCCAGCTCGCTGATCTGATTGTCGCCGAGCTTCTCGGAGGCGCTCGATCGTCGTTCGAGCGTCTTCTTGTCGCCGGTCGTCAAGGACTTGGCGCTGGTCCCGACGAGCCCGCGGATCCGACGACGCTGTGGAGCCGTCGTCGGCGTTGTTCCGGCGGGGCGGCGTCTTCTGCTTCCGCGGCGGGGAGTGCACGGTGGTTGCACCCCCGGCGGTCTTGTCGCCGTCGGCCTTCGCCTTCTCAACTTGCCGTGGCCGCGAGGTCGCCGGCTGCTGCGGCGTATCGTTGTTGGCGAAGGCGATCAGGCTCTGGATGGTGGCCCTCCAGTCTTCGGCCTTGTCTGCCGCTGGAGGGAAGTCGAGGAGCAGTTGCGCCCTTGCGAGCGCTTCTGCTGGAGTGGAGGGGAGCGGGGGCGAGCGGTGCGAGGAGCGGGATATGCTCGGACTCCTAACAGCGTTAGAAGGAGCAGGGTCCCGCCCCGGCGACCGCGCCTTGCTCGTGCTAGGACGATGGCCCGGAGCGTCCCGCGAGCCTCCGGTTTGCCCTTGGCCCAGCAAGCGGATGCCACCTCCTGTGGCATGGCGCTGTTGGGTTGTCGTTTGCTGAGATGGACGCGGCGCGTCCACGGAGACCGAGGCTCGGTTGTCCGTCTTGTCTTTGGATTTGGTGGCGCCGCGAGTTTCCTCGCCGGCGACAACCCTTCCGACGGCGTCTCCCCCGCCCACCGTTGGTTCCGGTGGCGGCGGATGAGACGCAGACGGGCCTGCGACCTCCGAAGCCTTCTTCTTCGGGGCCATGGCGCAGTTGCTGATGAGGTTGCTGATGAAACTGGAGAGGTTGATGAAGAATGCGCCCGCGTGAACGCCGGATCAGGTTCGCACAACCTCGACTGCCCCCTACCTGGCGCGCCAAAGATGTCGGGGGAAACTGTCCACCACGAACACCTATGGGACCGGAGTCCCTTGTTTGTGCGGTAAGAGGGCGGAGGGAGCACAAAGAGCAGATCGAGGAGATCACGCAGGCAGTTTACCCAGGTTCGGGCCGCGATGGACGCGTAAAACCCTACTCCTGCTTAGTTTGTATTGAGTTGGGGAGCTCGGGAGCTTGAAGAACTAGCTACACCGAGCGTATGAGCGATCTAGGTTCCGAACCCCCTCTACGTTGTGCATGGGCCTCCTTTTATAGTGCAAGGGGTCACCGACAGGTGTCAACGTAGGAGAAAGGGTAAAAATGTAAAAGTGGTGGTAGTTGTAACAGTGCGGGAATAGTGGAGCAACAGTGCATGAACAGTGGTCGCTACCTACTTTGACAGTGGGGGACAAGAGCATTTAATGCCCGTCGCCGTCGACCCCAAAAGCGCCCGCCCTTGCGTCTCCGTTTTCCACGGCGATGGCTTTACCACCGTGGAGTGCCACCGTGTCCCCCAGGCTGCACAGCCATTCGCCACGCGTCCCTGGAGCGGCCCCAGGGCGACGCGTGGTTCGATGAGCTGGAGCGTGGGCACACAGCGCAACTCTCCCGGCAAGCACCTTGCTGGGGTCTTGACCTTGCCGGGCCCGGGAGCTTGTCGGGCTCTGAAGCTTGTCGCTCTCCGGGCCCTGCCGGGGCGCACGTCGCGCCGAGGCATGTCTTCTGCAATGTAATCTTCTAGTCTTCCTGGCAAGCTCCTCTTGCCAGGGCCTTGTATGAGTGAGGTAATCTTGATCCTGGAACGGCCTTCCCGGCAAGCTCCACTCGCCGGGGTCTTGATCTTCTGTCTTGTATACTTTGTTTTTGAATGGTTTTATATGGAGTAGGAAGGTCTCCGGCAAGCGCGTGGTAGGCCCTGCCGCGGGAAGCTGCTACTGCCCGTGCACAAGTTGGGGTCTGAGGTACCCCTACCTTAGTACACCGACACGAAGGTCTGTGGTAAACTACTCACAACTCATGGTGAGGCAATGGTGTTGATGTAGAAGCACTCCGTGATAGACCCTCCCTCCGACGGAGCTCCGGAGCAGGCCCCAAGATGGGATCCCATGGGAACAGAAGGTTGCGGTGGTGGAATTAGGGTTTTCTCTGTTGCTCTGATGTTTTTGGGGTACATGGATATATATAGGAGGAAGGAGGACATCGGGGGACCAACATGGGGCCCATGAGGCAGGGGGGCGCGCCTTGTAGGGGGGCGCACCCACCCTCGTGGACGTCACGTGTGCCCTATTCCATGGTTCTCAAGTCTCCCGTGAAGATATCGCTCCAAAAATATCTCTCCCGAAGGTTGAATTCCGTTTGGATTCCGTTTGATATTCCTTTTTTGTAAAACCCAGAAATAGGCAAAAACAGCAATCTGGACTGGGCCTTTGGGTTAATAGGTTAGTCCCAAAAATATTATAAAAATGTATAACCAAGCACATTAAACATCCAAAACATCATAAATAATAGCATGGAACAATAAAAAATTATAGATACCTTGGAGACGTATCAAGCGTCCCCAATATTAATTCCTGCTCGTCCTCGAGTAGGTAAATGATAAAAACAAATTTTTTGATGTGGAATGCTAACCAACATAATTTTCAATGTAATTCTTTTTATTGTGGCATGAATGTTCAGATCTGAAAGATTCAAGACAAAACTCTATATTGACATAAGAAATAACAATACTTCAAGCATACTTACAAAGCAATCATCTCTTCTCAAAATACCATGGCAAAAGAAAGTTATCCCTACAAAATCATATAGTCGGGCTATGCTCCATCTTCATCACACAAAATATTCATATCATGCAAAACCCAGGTTTCAGTCAAGCACTTGTTTTCATGCTCAATTTTTTCAAACCTTTCAACTTTCATGCAATACATGAGCATGAGCCATGGATATAGCACTATGGGTGGAATAGAGTGTGGTTGTGGAGAAGACAAAAAGGAGGGAGATAGTCTCACATCGACTAGGCGTATCAACGGGCTATGGAGATGCCCATCTATAGATATCAATGTGAGTGAGTAGGGATTGCCATGCAACAGATGCGCTAGAGCTAAAAATGTATGAAAGCTCAACAAAAGAAACTAAGTGGGTGTGCATCCAACTTGCTTGCTCATGAAGACCTAGGGCATTTGAGGAAGCCCATCAATGGAATATACAAGCCAAGTTCTATAATGAAAATTCCCACTAGCATATGAAAGTGACTAAACATGAGACTCTCTATCATGAAGAACATGGTGCTACTTTGAATACAAGTGTGGAAAAAGATAGTAGCAATTGTCCCTTTTTTGTGCCTTCTTTTTCTTGGCCTTTCCTTTTTTGGGGACAATGCTCTAATAATGATGATCATCACACTTATATTGATTTACAACTCGATATTACAACTCGATAGTAGAACAAAGTATGACTCTATATGAATGCCTACGGCGGTGTACCGGGATGTGCAATGAATAAAGAGTGACATGTATGAAAAATTATGCATGGTGGCTTTGCCACAAATATGATGTCAACTACATGTTCATGCATGGCAATACGACAATATGAAGCGTGTCATATGAACGAAACGGTGAAAAGTTGCATGGCAATATATCTCGGAATGGCTACGGAAATGCCATGATAGGTAGATATGGTGGCTGTTTTGAGGAAGGTATATGGTGGGTGTATGGTATCGGCGAAAGTTGTGCGGTACAAGAGAGGCTAGCAATGGTGGAAGGCTGAGAGTGCGTATAATCCATGGGCTCAACATTAGTCATAAAGAACTCATATACTTATTGCAAAAATTTACGAGTCATCAAAACAAAGCAATCAACGCATGCTCCTAGGGGGAAGGTTGGTAGGAGTTAACGATTGGGCGCCCCCGACCTCCACACAAAGGATGACACTCTACAAATACCTCATGCTCTAACTTCGTCACATAGCGGTTCACCATACGTGCATGATACGGGAATCACTAACCTTAACACAAGTATTTCTCAATTTCATAATAACTCCACTAGCATGACTCTAATATCACTATCCTCATATCTCAAAACAATTATCAAGCATCAAACTTCTCATCATATCAATGCATTTTGTATGAATTTTTTTACTACATCCATCTTGGATGCCTATCATGTTAAGGCTAGTTTTATATCCAAATCACATTACCATGCTATTCTAATAGACTCTCAAATGGATATAAGTGAAGCATGAGAGATCAACAATTTCTACAAAATAAAATTACCATAGTGCTCAAAAAGATATAAGTGAAGCACTGGAGCAAACTATTTAGTTCAAAAGATATAAGTGAAGCACATAGAGTGTTCTAACAATTCCTAGGCCATATTTATCTCTCTCAAAAAGGTGTGTCCAGCAAGGATAATTGTGGCATACTAACAAGCAAAGACTCAAATTATACATGACACTCGAAGTAAAACACATATCATGTGGTGAATAAAAATATAGTCCCGAGTATAGTTACCGATAGATGAAGATGAAAGAAGGGATGCCTTCCCGGGGCATCCCCAAGCTTAGGATTTTGGTTGTCCTTGAATTTTACCTTGGGGTGACTTGGGCATCCCCAAGCTTAGGCTCTTGCCACTCTTTTGTTCTGTAGTCCATCAAAGCAATAATCAAAACTTGAAAACTTCACAACGCAAAACTTAGAAAAAAATCTCGTGAGCTCCGTTAGTATAAGAAAACAAACCACCACTAAAAGGTACTGTAATGAACTCATTCTTTGTTTATATTGGTGTTAAACCTACTGTATTCCAATTTCTCCATGATTCATACTCCCCAATACTACTCATAGATTCATCAAAATAAGTAAACAACACACGAAAAATAGAATCTGTCAAAAACAGAACAGTCTGTAGTAATCTGTAACTTTCGAATACTTCTGTAACTCCAATTTTTTTGAAATAAATTGGTAAACGTGAGGAATTTGCATATGAAATATCTGGAAAAAGAATCAACTAAATAGCACTGTCCAGTAAAATCTGGTGACTATTCTTGTGAGTGCCAACGTTTCTGTTTTTTTACAGCAAGATCATATAAACTTCACACAAGTCTACCCAAAGGTTCTACTTGGCACAAACACTAATTAAAACACAAAACCACATATAAACAGAAGCTAGATGCAATATTTATTCCTAAACAGAAGCAAAAACAAAGAAAATAAAATTGGGTTGCCTCCCAACAAGCTCTTTCTTTATAGCCATTAAGATAGGCTTGAGAATTCAATGATGCTCACATCAAAGATAAGAATTGAAGCAAAGAGATCATCGTAAAACATGTGATAAACACATCTAAGTCTAATGTACTTCCTATGCATAGGAATTTTATAAGCAAACAAATTATCATAGTAGGCAAGATCTAACGTATGCAAGAAAGAATAAAGAAACAAGATCAATCTCAACATGAAGAGAGGTAATTTAGTAACATAAAGATTTCTACGACCATATTTTCCTCTCTCATAATAATTGCATGTAGGATCATAAGCAAATTCAAAAATATAGCTATCACGTAACATATTCTCAACACGATCCACATGGATGCGAAGTTGACACTCTTCCAAAATAGTGGGATCAACATTAACGAAAGTCATGACCTCTCCAAACCTATTTTTATCAAAAATTTCATAAGATTGAACATTCTCCAAATATGTGGGATCTAAAGTTGACACTCTTCCAAACCCACTTTCAATATTATTGCAAACATTATTATCAATCTCATATCCATCATGGGGCTTAAATAAATTTCCAAGATCATAAGAAGAATCACCCCAATCATGATCATTGCAACAAGTAGTGGGCATAGAAAAACTAGCATCCCCAAGCTTAGGGTTTTACATATCATTAACACAATTGACATTAATAGAATTTATAATAACATCATTGCAATCATGCTTTTTATTTAAGGAGGTATGTGAATCACTTTTTATTTTAACAATTCCTCACAATTTTCAGATTCATGAATTTCAAGAAAAATCCCATAAAGATAATCTAGTGCACTCAAATCACTAGCAATAGGTTCAACATAATTGGATCTATTAAAAAGATTAGCAAGTGGATGAGGATCCATAATTTAGCAAGCAAAGATGCAAGCTAATAGAAGGCACATGTCAACACAAGCAAACAAGAGGCAAGCAACGGTAAACACACGTAAAAAGAAGGGCGAATAAAACGGCAAGGGTGAAGTGGGGGAGAGGAAAACGAGAGGCAAATAAATGTAATGCGAAGGATAAGGGTTTGTGATAGGTACTTGGTATATGAACTTTGTGTAAGCCTCCCCGGCAACGGCGCCAGAAATTCTTCTTGCTACTTCTCGAGCTTGCGTTGTATTCCCTCGAAGAGGAAAGGGTGATGCAGCGCAGTAGCGTAAGTATTTACCTCAGTTTTTGAGAACCAAGGTATCAATCTAGTAGGAGACCACGCGCGATTCCCTCACACATGCACAAACAAATAAGAACTTTGCAGCCAAGGCGATAAGGGGTTGTCAATCCCTTTACGGTCACTTACGAAAGTGAGATATGATAGATATGATAGTTTGATATTTTTGGTATTTTTGGATATAAGAACAGAAAGTAAAAATGGTAAAGAAAAGTAGATTGTAGATTGATATGTTGAGAATAGACCCGGGGGCCATAGGTTTCACTAGTGGCTTCTCTCATGATAGCAGAATTCTACGGTGGGTGAACGAATTACTGTCAAGCAATTGATAGAAAAGCGAATAATTATGAGAATATCTAGGCATGATCATTATATATAGGCATCACGTCCATGACAAGTAGACCGAAACGATTCTGCATCGACCGCTATCCAACATGCATCTAGAGTATTACGTTCATAAGAACAGAGTAACGCCTTAAGCAAGATGACATGATATAGAGGGATAAACTCAAGCAAGATGATATAAACCCCATCTTTTTTCCCTCGATGGCAACAATACAATACGTGCCTTGCTGCCCCTACTGTCACTAGGAAAGGACACCGCAAGATTGAACCCAAAGCCAAGCACTTCTCCCATTGCAAGATCTATAGATCTAGTAGGCCAAACCAAACCAATAATTCGAAGAGACTTGCAAGGATATTATAATCATACATAAAAGAATTTAAAAACAACCAAATATTTCTCATAGATAATCTTGATCATAAACCCACAATTCATCGGATCTCGACAAACACATCGCAAAAAGAGATTACATCGAATAGATCTCCTCGAAGACCGAGGAGAACTTGGTATTGAGATCCAAAGAGAGAGAAGAAGCCATCTAGATACTAACTATGGATCCGAAGGTCTGTGGTAAACTACTCACATCTCATGGTGAGGTGATGGTGTTGATGTATAAGCACTCCGTGGTAGATCCCCTCTCCGACGAAGCTCCGGAACACGCCCCAAGATGGGATCTCACGGGAACATAAGGTTGCGGCGGTGGAATTAGGGTTTTATCTGTTGCTCTCATGTTTTTGGGGTACATGGGTATATATAGGGGTTGCTAGTGGGTAGTTGTGGATTGTAGAAATACTTGTGTTGAGGTTTGTGATTCCCGAAGCATGCACGTAAGGTGAACCGTTAAGTCGGAGCATGATTTATTTTTTGATTGTCATCCTTTGTGTGGAGGTCGGGATCGCGCGATGGTTAACTCCTACCAACCCTTACCCTAGGAGCATCCGTGTAGTACTTTGTTTCGATGGCTAATAAATTTTTGCAATATGTATGCGAGTTTTTTATGACTAATGTTGAGTCCATGGATTATACGCACTCTCACCCTTCCACCTTTGCTAGCCTCTCTTGTACCGCGCAACTTTCGCCGGTACCATACACCCACCATATACCTTCCTCAAAACAACCACCATACCTACCTATCATGGCATTTCCATAGCCATCCCGAGATATATTGCCATGTAACTCCACCGTTCCGTTTATTATGACACGCACCATCATTGTCATATTGCCTTGCATGATCGTAAGATAGCTAGCATGATGTTTCCAGGGCTTGTCTATTTTTTGATGTCATTGCTACGCTAGATCATTGCACATCCCGGTACACTACCGGAGGCATTCACATAGAGTCATATTTTGTTCTAGCTTCGAGTTGTAATCTTTGAGTTGTAAGTAAATAGAAGTGTGATGATCTTCATTATTAGAGCATTGTCCCGTGTGAGGAAACAAAAAAAGGAGAGAGAAAGGCCAAAAAAAAGAGATGGCCCAAAAAAAGAGAGGGGGGCTAAAAAAAGAAAAAAGAAGAGAAAAGCCCCTCCAAAAAAATGAAAGAAAAGAGAGAAGGGACAATGTTACTATCCTTTTACCACACTTGTGCTTCATCACAGCACCATGTTCTTCATGATAGAGAGTCTCCTATGTTGTCACTTTCATATACTAGTGGGAATTTTCACTATAGAACTTGGCTTGTATATTCCAACCACGGCCTTCCTCAAATGCCCTAGGTCTTCATGAGCAAGCAAGTTGATGCACACCCACTAATTTTCTTTTTGAGCTTTCATACACTTATAGCTCTAGTGCATCCGTTACATGGCAATCCCTACTCACTCACATTGATATCGATTGCTAGACATCTCCATAGTCCATTGATTTGCCTAGTTGATGTGAGACTTTCTCCCTCCTTTAGTCTATCACCACCTTTTATTCCACCCATAGTGCTATGTGCATGGCTCATGCTCATGTATTGCGTGAAAGTTGAAAAAGTTTGAGAATACTAAAGTATGAAACAATTGCTTGGCTAAAACCGGGTTTGTGCAAGATTTAAATACTTTGTGTGGTGAAGATGGAGCATAGCTAGACCATATGATTTTGTAGGGATAACTTTCTTTGGACATGTTATTTTGAAAAGACATGATTGCTTTATTAGTATGTGTCGTGGATTTAGCACGGCAGATGTCCTGGTTAAAGGACTTAGTCGTGAGGCCATCGCCCAGGTTAGCTTAAAGGGGTTAAAGCGGACGAAGGACACATGGAGTTTATACTAGTTCGGCCCCTTCGATGAAGGTAAAAGCCTACATCTAGTTTGGGGTGGTAATGCTTGGGCTTCGATGACCAGGGAGCGAATCCGCTTGCCTGTGTCTCGAGCTGTTGTTTCTTGTCCTGAACCGTCGCAAGGTCGTACCTTTATATAGGAGGCGACGCCCGGTCCGGTTTACAGAGTCCCGAGGCCGGCTAATAAACATGTCCGCCTCGTTCTCTACTATTTCTATCTTACATCCCAAGTTACATAGTACGACGGTTTACAAACCATGGGCCTTATACATGGGCCCTGAACCTCCGTGGGCTATAACCTTCTATTACATTCTCCACTGGGCTTCTGATAATATAATCTTAATAACATAAACCGGACCCTCCTGCTGGTTTATACCTGATAGTAATATCCCTGACATTAGGCTCCAGATTGATTTGAACTTGTTCATGTCAGTCTTCAAAGTCTTGTATGAATTTCCCTTTCTGCAGCTCATCTATATTCCATAAACCGGACATGACGTCATCTCCCGGAACTGCTTCAATCTGTCATGACATCATCTGCGCATTTAACTCCCGCATTAGTTTGTTACCTTTCTTTATTATTGTTCCGAAGATCGAGGCGACAGCTCAATCCATATCCGATTTTTAGTCTCCTCGATTTCCGCGCCTGCCGTTTTATCCCTTCGGCCTATAAATGAGACTGAGGCCCATCTCTTTTACCCCCTTCTGCTTCGTCTTCCTCTGTCTCCAGCGCCCTAGCTTCCGCCGCCATCCTTCGAGGTCGCCGTCGTCAGCAAGCCCGGCCGCTGCATCGACCTGAACGCGTCCAGAAACTCACCGCTGTCCCTTGCTTCCTCGGGTACGCTGTCTTCTTCCCCATAGATCTCAGTTCTAGGGTTTCGTCTATAGCTCGCCACAAACCCTCGTTCTTCGTAGTTCATCGCCGTAGGTTGGTTTTAGCTATAGATGTAGAACTTGCTAGGTCAACCCTCGTTCGTGCTCTTCCGCTCCATCGTCATAACTTTAGTTTCTTCAGCACTGCTAGTTTAGATTGAATCTGTAGAAAACTTCCGCTGCCTTCACTGAATATGACTTGAATTGTTCTGTCTTTTTCATGCGCTATGGATCCATGTTTTACCTCTGCTTCATGCGAAAGCTGTTTCTCACACTTTATATCTGCAGCTTATCTGCCTATGTTACTGGTTTAATTATGACTTGCACCTCATACGCCTGTACTGACGATTTAAATTTAAGTCCGCATCCCACAATTGATGGTTTAACTTTCTCCGTCTATCATCATAAACTGGTAACTGTCCCGTTCATGCTTGCTCCAGATTAGGGGGTACCATTAGTCCCCTGCTTAAACCGTCTATTGAATCAATACTCTCACAGAACACGCCGGTTTGTATTCAGTAGATTTGTAAACCGGGTCTTGTATTGTATTTTTTAGCACTCCTGCATTAGCAAAGATGGCAAAACAGTTCGTTGCTTGCAATTGGGTCCCTTCCCAGATTACTGAGGATGATTTAGCATAAACGGCCTCAATCGGCATTCTGGGTCCTAAAGAGGTTCTGCACCGGCGTGCCCCTGGAAATGAGTGTCCCCCCGAGCCTAAGGAAGGAGAGATTATAGTCTTTTATGATCGTCTAGCCCGGGGTTATCCTCCCGGTTCAAAGTTCATGCGCGATGTTTTAGCTGATTTCCAACTCCATCCACAAGATATAGGCCCCAATTATGCATCGAACATATGCAATTTCCAAGTCTTCTCGGAGGCATATTTACAAGAAGAACCGTCTATGGAGCTGTTCCGGGATTTCTTCCATCTGAACCACCGAACTGAGTTTTCTGACGGGCCTCACAATGAACTTGGCGGCGTGAGCATCCAGAAAAGGAAGGACGTCAGCTTTCCTCACGCCACTCTTCACAGCCACCCTGAGGACTGGAACCAGACATGGTTCTATTGTGAAGATACTTCGCCAGAGGGAGAAAACCCGCTGCCGGGTTACCGTGCTTACCGTCTGACGCCGGGTCATGCTTTCCCGCAGCGGCTTAGCGCCCAAGATCGGGCTCGATATGCCCCCAAACTCTCCAAACTCAGGGCTTTCGTGGCTAATGGTTTAACCGGAGTTGATTTCGTCTGCTGCTGGCTCTCTTGGAGCATTCTCCCACTAAGCCGGCGCTCAAGCTTAATGTGCAAATATACTGGCAAGCCGGAAGATCCTCAACGCCACACAAAAATAGTGCTTCCTCACAATGAAGTTGCCGAGTCTGCCAAGAAGATGCTGAACATCCCTCTGGAGGAGTGCAGCCGGACCGGTTTAGCTCATTTCTGTTTAACCAACAAACCGCCATCGGTAAAGCTCTTCCGACCCTTTCTTTTTGGTTTAATCTGTTCATATTACTTGTCTTCAACATGTTCTTGTTCCTTTTCACAGGCTAATGATCCCTTCTGGAAGAGGAAAGCGCAGGATAAACCGGCTAAGCCAACCCGTAAGAAGAGCTTAGCCGTAAAGAAGAAGAAAGTCGCTGCCGCTTCCGGTTCAAACCATGAAGAAGATGATCCGGCTTTTGAGGTACTGCTTGATTCTCACATCCTTTGAATTTTCCTTGTTTATATTTATATCAACATTGTCTTTTCCCATGATCTGGCAGAGGGAAGTAAAGCGGATGAAGTTGAGGTAATTTCTCTCTCATCTGATTCAGAACCGTTGCCACCCAAGATTCACTGGGCATCCCGGAAATATCCATTTTCTCACCCTTATGCTGAATTGGATCCCCACTTTCTTTTGAAGAAACAGCAGCATGAGGCTCGCCGGACCACATGCCATAGTGGTCACGTAGTCAAATCGTCCGGACTACCCCACACGCCAGCTCGCAGACGCCGCTTCGAGGTTTTGCTTACTACAACCGTTCTTCATCCAAAAGCAGGTCTTATTCGCAAACCTCTTAAACCGTCTGATCCCAACTATCAGGAGGCTCCGCTGTCTTCTTCCGGCAAGTCTACTGCCACTCAAATCCCCGTGCTTAAGACCGTTCCTGGATAAGTCATCTTTCCAAATGTCCGGTTTACCTTTCCGTTATGGCTTTGTGATTCTCATTGCTCTTTTAACCTTTATCAGTATGCCCAAGCCTAGTAAAAAGGCAAAATTGAATAAACCGGCTGCCGAAACAACCACTGCTGAACCGGCCGAGGATCCTGAAGTGGCCAACCCTCCAGAAGAAAATGTTGAAGTTCGGCACGATGATCTCTCTCCTATGGATCATGAAGATCTTGTTGCTCCGGGGGGTGATGTTATGGAAAATACAGCTGAACCGGCCAGCCCTGTCCGGGTTAGTCCTCCTCGGGCTAGCCCGGCTCCTGTTAGTCCGGTGCGCACTGCCGATCCCCTCTAGCCAACCGGTGCCTCGACCGAAGATGTCGACATAACCGGGATAGGCTTCACTGCTCCCACAGAGCCTGTTGTCTTGGCTAGACACACCGCCAAGGAGGAAAAACTTCAGCAAGACAAAGGAAAATGGAGTACAGATCTGTCAAGCTATAACCACCTTAGTGCCCAAGAACTCCACTCTGGGTATCTGAACCGACTCTTCACCAGTCGCGACTACGAGGCCGATTTAGTCAACATGATGAAGGAGAAATATGAGGTAACTTTCTTTCCTTTTGCCTTCCGTTTCTGCTTATTCTTTGCAATTATACCTTTAGGCCATAGTAGCCCCCAAGTGCCGGTTTACTTCACTGTAGGTGAATCGGGACTTCTCTTATGTCTGAGAATGAACTTACATTAGCCCCCAAGTGCCAAGGGCATAACTTGTTTATGTGCTTGTGACTTGTCTGAAAAAATTTGCTTTCTTTATTTCAATTGCACATTAGCCCCCAAGTGTCAAGTGCATAACTTGTTATGTGCTTGGGACGTTGATTGAACTATCCTTCTAACACTTTCCTTTTCCTGCAGGCTGACTTGAACCGGAGAGCTTCAGAGGCAACTGAACTCCAGAATGGCTTGGCTTTCCATGAAACTGCTTCAAGAAAGATTTTGAAGCGGAGCGGTCCACATGGGAGGTGCAAAGGGACGCTATAGAAAAAAGAGCGAAGGATGCTGAAGTTGCTCTTAATCCGGTGACGCAATTGTTATCCGGGTTGAAACAGCAAATAGAGAACATGACATCTGCTATCTTCGGTGAGAACCTGTCTTCGTATGTTTGCATCTTTGCAATCTTTATTCTGCTCCGGTTTAACTCGCCAATTGTTTATAGGGAGGCGCGTAACTCATCTTGGAGATGATGTCGGAAGAAACTCAAGGCTGCTTATACCCTGGTGGAGCAGCTCTACTCCGATGCTCAAAGGGCTATCAGCGCCATGTCGCACAATAAACCGGCGCCGACCACCATCCAAGGCACTCTGGAAAAGTTATCTGTCTTGCCTGCTCGACTTGTTGAGGTAAAGAAATCTTCTACACGAGCTGGCTCTCTCATGGCGCTAACCCGAGCCAAGGCATGGGTCCCCGATTTTGATCCGGCAGAGGCCATGAATGGTTATCCCAGCATGAAAGAGGATGGGTCGGCCTTCTCTTCTGAAGATCTGCATTGTTTAACCAAAGACATGCGCCATCTTGCCAGTAAGCTTGCTAACGAAGCGGATTTAACAAGGTATCATCCGGGTTACGATCTAGAGAATGCACGGGTGGAGCGACCGGTTTACGACACCGAAAGTCTGATCCCACCAGTTCGTAAGCACACCTTCGCTCCGGACATTGATTTGTCAGATCTTATAAACGATGAAGTGTATTTCTGTGCCCTCTCCAAGATTGACTGGAGTACTCCCGATTTCCAATAGCTGCCAGAAGTCGACGAAGATCCGGAGCAAGCTGACCCTCACCCTCCACAGCGTGCTGAAGAAGAATCCTAAACCGTCCCGGTTTAATTTTTAGATGTTGAATACCTTGCAAGAAACTTTGAATCATTCAGGCCTGCATGTGCCTTGTAATAGAATAGTTGAGATACTGCCTTTATCCCACTGTTATGGTATTATTTTGATTTGGCACTCCCAATTTATCTTCAGTTTGCAATGCTTTTAACAGCTTATATTACCTGTATCTGCGTGAACTATACCAAAAGATGTCCAGGCGGTTTACCACCGGACGGATCATACTGCCCTGATACATACATAGCTTGAACTGCATATAGAACACAAATATGTCCCATACCTGTGATTAAGTGTGCTTGTAGACCTTAACTCGGTGGGAATATTTTAAAGCGTGGGCGCTTGATGAAGCCCTTAACTCTCTTGTCCGTTTAGTATGATGGTCGATCCGGGTTTCGATGAGTGCCGGTTTAACTCTTGCTGGTGTTCATGACCCAGACTTTTAGCTCTGTAGACGTATGGTCAACCTTGTAGTTGTCCAATCTCGCATCAATGGACTCGATTAAAAAACCAATGACCTTGATGACAAAGATTTGTAAAATCATAAAAAATGAAAATAAGGTTTTTGGGCAAATAAGACCATGTAGTCAAGGCTTTTTACAAGCTGCCAGGCTCCAAATTCGAGGCTTTTTATGAGCTGACAGGCTACTGTCATTAACCATTTTAGCAAAGCCTGTCAAGATGCTCCGCAATCCTTAACCAAATCATAGATGACCAGCTACCCAATGTTTCAAAATCTCGTAAAGATTTTGTCTTTAGGTAATCAACTCGATGATCGTCAATTTAACGTGACCAAGTTCAGGGTCCCAAAGGATTGACTTGTGACAGGTTCGACGGGTCATACCAGGTTTACCTGGACGGCGTGATTTACTTGATGTAGGCAGGTTAATCGGGGGTTTTAGGTGCATGCACCGGGATTCCGAGCCATGTTCACTACAAGGGTATTCAACTCGATGCGAGCCCCCAGGTAGTGTGTGAGCCATTTGCTCATCGGGGCATATGTTTGAGCTGGGTTATGCACCAAAACTCTCTTTTACACTCATCATCATGTGGAAATTGCCTAAGCAACCAGAGCAGTGCTCTTATGATGGGCTTCATACCGCCGCCGGCTTAAGAGACCATGGGAAAACTTCCTTGCCCGCAGAAGCCCCCATGTGGCTCTTGTTCGTATAGATAAGATGGCTGATTCCTTGATGTGTCAAGGGCACCGGTTTAGGAGGCCATGGAAAGCTTCTGTGGAAACTCCCATGTGATACTCCTGTGTAAAAAACACGGCTGGTTCCTTGATTCTATCAAGGGCGCCGGTTTAAGAGGCCATGGAAGGTTTTTCTTTCGAAGCCCCCATGTGATACTCTTTGTGTGAAAGAGACGGCTGGTTCCTTGATTCTATCAAGGGCGCCGGTTTAAGAGGCCATGGAAGGTTTCTTTTGAAGCCCCCATGTGATACTCTTTGAAAAGGATGGCTGATTCCCCGGTTTACCGGGGGCGCCAGTTTATTTTATTAATCATAATATATACATTGTACATAGAGCGGAGCCAATGGCTCAAGTATGGTAAGGTCGAAGAAGAGCGATGTTCCACGACCGCTTGGTCTCCTCCTCTGTCGTACGTGAGTCCTTATGTTCTCGAATGTCGACAAGGTAGTATGATCCGTTGTGCAAGTTTTTGCTGACCACAAAGGGCCCTTCCCACGGCGGGGATAGCTTGTGCATATCTGTCTGGTCCTAGATGAGCCGGAGCACCAGACCTCCCTCCTGGAACGTCCTGGTCTTAACCCGGCGGCTGTGGTACCGGTGCAGGTCTTCTTGATAAATCACCAAACGCGCTGCTGCCGTGTCCCGTTCCTCGTCCAGCCGGTCCAAGCTGTCTTGTCTTGCTTGTTCATTATCCACTTCAACGTAGGCCGCCACCCGTGGTGATTCATGCCGGATATCACTAGGGAGGACCGCTTCAGCACCGTATACCATGAAGAAAGGTGTGTACCCTGTAGATCTGTTAGGTGTAGTGTTGATGCTCCATAAGACAGAAGGCAACTCCTCCACCCAGCAACCCGGTGTTCTTTGCAAAGGAACCATAAGCCGGGGCTTGATACCTCTCAAGATTTCTTGGTTGGCTCTCTCCGCTTGGCCATTGGACTGGGCGTGAGCTACTGATGATACATCAAGGCGAATATGTTCTCTTTGACAGAACTCCTCCGTATCCCCTTTAGATAGGTTGGTGCCATTATCAGTTATAATGCTGTGTGGAAAGACAAACCGGAAAATCACCTTTTTGATGAACTGAACCGCTGTTGCTGCATCACACTTACTGACAGGCTCCGCTTCAACCCTCTTTGTGAATTTTTCCACTGCTACCAACAGGTGGGTTTTCTTATCTTGAGATCTCTTAAAGGGTCCAACCATATCAAGCCCCCAAGTCGCAAACGGCCAAGTAATTGGAATCAACCTCAGCTCCTGCGCCGGTATGTGGGCACGCCGTGAAAATTTGTGGCAAGCGTCACATTTTCTGACCAAGTCCTCTGCGTCGGCCTGAGCCGTCAACCAGTAGAACCCATGACGAAAAGTTTTAGCTACCAAGGATTTTGAACCGGCGTGACGACCACAATCCCCTTCATGAATCTCTCGAAGAATATCGCAGCCTTCCTCTGATGATACACACCATTGAAACGCCCCCAAAATGCTGTGGTGATGAAGTTCTCCATTGATGATAGTCATAGACTTAGACCACAGGATTATCTGCCGGGCCTCAACTTCGTCCTCTGGCAACTCACCTCGGCTCATATATGCCAAGTGAGGGAGTGTCCAATCCGGGATGACATGAAGTGCTGCGACCAACTGTGCCTCCGGATCAGGAACGGCCAAGTCTTCCTCTGAAGGTATCTGCACTGACGGATTATGCAATTCATGCAAGAAAGTATTAGGTGGAATCGGTTTACGCTGAGAGCCCAGCCGGTTTAACGCATCAGCTGCTTCAATTTTTCGCCGGTCTATGTGATCCACCTGGTACCCCTTGAAGTATCCTGCGACTGCGTCTACCTCGCGTCGATATGCTGCCATGAGTGGATCCTTGGAATCCCATTTGCCTGATACTTGTTGTGACACCAGATCTGAATCGCCAAAATAGTTAACCCGGCTTAAGTTCATCTCCTTAGCCATCCGTAGACCATGGAGGAGAGCTTCATACTCAGCAGCATTGTTAGTACAAGGGAACATTAAACGGAGGACGTAACAGAACTTACCACCTCGTGGGGAAGTTAACACGACTCTAGCCCCCGAGCCCTCCAATTGTCTTGAACCGTCAAAGTGAATAGTCCAGTGTGTATGATCCGGTTTCTCCTCAGGTGCTTGCAACTCTGTCCAATCATTAATGAAATCCACCACTGCTTGGGACTTTATAGTAGTGCGGGGCACATACTTTAATCCGTGCGGGCTAAGCTCAATGGCCCACTTCGCCACCCTGCCAGTGGCTTCTCTGTTCTGGATTATATCCCCTAACGGAGCTGAACTGACAACAGTGATTGGGTGGCCCTGAAAATAGTGCTTCAACTTCTGGTTTGCCATGAACACGCCATATACCAGCTTCTGCCAGTGTGGATATCTTTGTTTCGACTCAATGAGCACCTCACTAATGTAGTAAACCGGCCGTTGAACCGGATATTCCTTACCTGCCTCTTTGCGCTCCACCACAATGGCCACGCTTATTGCCCGGGCATTAGTGGCCACCTACAACAACGGCGGCTCCTTGTCAACCGGGGCATCAAGGACTAGTGGTTCTGCCAATTCCCGCTTCAGATCTTCGAACGCAGCGTTTGCAGCGTCGCTCCAGACAAACCGGCATGTCTTTTTCATCATCTGATAAAGAGGGATTGCCTTCTCTCCTAAACAGCTAATGAACCGACTTAGTGTTGCAATACGACCTGCCACGCGCTGGACATCGTTGATGCATGCCGGTTTAGCCAAGGATGTGATCGCCTTGATCTTCTCCGGATTAGCTTCAATCCCTCTGTTTGACACTAAGAATCCAAGGAGCTTGCCCGCCGGAACACTAAAAACACACTTCTCCGGATTGAGCATCATTTTATAAGCTCGGAGGTTATCAAAGGTTTCTTTCAAATCCTCTATCAGCGTCTCCCCCTTTCTGGATTTTACCACAATGTCATCAACATATGCATGGACATTTCTTCCAATCTGCCCTTGTAGGCAATTCTGCACACAACGCTGGTAGGTTGCTTGGACACTCTTGAGCCCAAAAGGCATGGATACATAGCAGAAGGCTCCAAAGGGTGTTATGAAAGCTGTCTTCTCCTGGTACTTAACTGCCATCTTGATCTTATGATAACCTGAATATGCATCCAAAAAACTTAGCCGCTCACATCCCGACGTAGCGTCGATAATCTGATCAATACGGGGGAGAGCAAAAGGATCAGTTGGGCAAGCTTTGTTCAAGTCTGTGTAATCAACACACATCCTCCAAGTTTCGTTTTTCTTTAGTACCAACACTGGGTTAACCAACCACTCCAGATGAAACACCTCAACTATGAAGCCTGCAGCCAATAGCCTGGCCACTTCTTCTCCAATAGCCTTGCGTCTTTCCTCGTTGAAGCGGCGTAGATACTGCTTGACCGGTTTAAACTTAGGATCAATGTTAAGACTGTGCTTAGTGAGTTCCCTTGGTATACCTGGCATGTCAGAAGGCTTCCATGCAAAGATATCCCGTTTCTCACGGATGAACTCGATGAGCGCGCTTTCCTATTCGGGGTCTAGGTTAGCGCTGATAGTGAACTGCTTGGATGAGTCGCCCAGAAGAAAGTCCACCTGTTTAGTTTCCTTAGCTGATTTGAATTTTAACGCCGGATCATGTTCTGTGGTTGGTTTCTTTAGAGGGGACATATCTGCCGCATCAACATTGTCCTTATAAAACTTCAGCTTTTCCGTATCGCAAACTGCCTCAGCATACGCCGCGTCTCCTTCCTCGCACTCTAATGCAATCTTACGGCTTCCATGAACCGTAATAGTTCCTTTGTGGCCTGGCATCTTGAGCTGCAGATAAACATAACACGGTCTAGCAATGAACTTGGCGTAATCCGGTCTCCCAAACAGAGCATGGTACGGGCTCCTGATCTTTAGAACCTCAAAAGTCACCGTTTCCGATCTAGAATCATGCTCATCCCCAAAGGTAACTTCCAGATCAATTTTTCCAACTGGATAAGACGATTTACCGGGCACCACCCCATGGAACACTGTGTTGGACTGTCGGAGCTTCTTACCTGTCAATCCCATGCGTCAGAAAGTCTCATAGTATAAGATATTGATGCTGTTTCCTCCATCCATAAGTACCTTGGTGAACTTATAACCACCCACCTGTGGTGCCACCACCAGAGCCAACTGTCCCGGATTATCAACCCGTGGTGGGTGATCTTCTCTGCTCCACACAATGGGCTGCTCATACCAACGTAAAAAACGTGACACCGCCGGTTCAACGGAGTGTACTGCCCTCTTCAAAACCTTTTGATCCCGTTTGCACAGACTTGTGGTGAAGACGTGATACTGCCCACTGCTCAACTCCTTCGGATTATTCTGATATCCAGATTGTTGCTGCTGCTAACGCTGTTGATTCCCTTGGTTGTTGTATCCGCCCTGACCATATTGCTGGTTATGCTGATGCTGATTGTTGCCATTGTGGTTATCGTTACCGCCATGGTATCCTAAACCGGATCCACCCCCTTGATAACCCGGACCTTGAAATTTGGGACCTGACCCGCTGGGGGGCCCGGGGTTATATTTGTCCTGTCTCCTAACCTCCTGCATGATGAAACAATCTTTCCAGAGATGCGTAGCCGAGTTTTCCTCTGTACCGTGCCTTGGACAAGGCATATTCAACTAGCGATCCAGATTAATAGGTGACCTCACGCTGCGTGGGGGCGGTTTACCCTTGCGGCGCTGTCCGTTGTCCTGAGCGTTGGTATTGGCCACAAAGTCTGAGCTGCCCTCCGCTTTACGCTTGCCATTGTACCCTGTGCCCGCCGGGTTGGCCTGCGCCGGTTTACCGTTTTTGCTTGCCTTCCCGGACTTGTCTCCGTCTGCATCTGGATACTTGGTGTTATCAGAGTCTCCATATTTTACCAAAGCACCCATGGGCGTTCCCATTGTTGGGGAACGTTGCATGGGAAACAAAAATTTTCCTACGCTCACCAAGATCAATCTAGGAGATGCATCTACGAGGGGAGAGTTTGATCCACATACCCTTGTAGATCGCTAAGCGGAAGCGTTCAAGAACGCGGTTGATGGAGTCGTACTCGCCGCGATTCAGATCGCGGAAGATCTTAGCACCGAACGGACGGTGCCTCCGCGTTCTTCACACGTACAGCTCGGGGACGTCTCCTCCTTCTTGATCCAGCAAGGGGGAAGGAGAAGTTGACGGAGAAACCCAGCAGCACGACGGCGTGGTGGAGATGGTGGTGGAGGAATTCCAGCAGGGCTTCGCCAAGCACTGCGAACTGGATGAAGATATTCGTGGGAGAGGGAGGGCAGCGCCGAGGCACGAACGTGTGTGGCTGCCCTCCCTCTGCCTCTCTTTATATAGGGGGGAGAGAGGGGAGGGGGCGCCC
>LR738712.1:659956770-660006621 GCA_902687465.1 Secale cereale
ACGTTCCTCGATGATCTCATCGGATGAACCACGATGTCAAGGATTCAGGCAATCCCGTATACAGTTCCCTTTGTCTCGTCGGTATGTTACTTGCCCGAGATTCGATCGTCGGTATCTCTATACCTAGTTCAATCTCGTTACCGGCAAGTCTCTTTACTCGTTCCGTAATACATAATCCCGTGACTAACTACTTAGTCACTTTGAGCTCATTGAGATGACGTATTACTGAGTGGGCCCGGAGATACCTCTCCGTCACACGGAGTGACAAATCCCAGTCTCGATCCATGTCAACTCAACAGACACCTTCGGAGATACCTGTAGAGTACCTTTATAGTCACCCAGTTACGTTGCGACGTTTGGCACACACAAAGCACTCCTACGGTGTCAGTGAGTTACATGATCTCATGGTCATAGGAACTTATACCTGACATGCAGAAAACTATAGCGATAACTGATACGATCAAAAGCTATGTTTAACGTTTGGGTCTCGTCCATCACATCATTCTCCTAATGATGTGATCCCGTTATCAAATGACAACTCATGTCTATGACCTGGAAACCGCGGTCATCTTTGATCAACGAGCTAGTCCTGAAGAGGCTTACTAGGGACACAAAGTTTGTCTATTTATCCACGCATGTATTTAAGTTTCCAATCAATACAATTATAGCATGGATAATAAACGATCATCATGAACAAGGAAATATAATAATAACTCTTTTATTATTGAAACTAGGGCATATTTCCAACAGTCTCCCACTTGCACTAGAGTCAATAATCTAGCATTACAAGGTAATGAATCTAACACCCATAGAGTCTTGGTGTTGATCATGCTTAGCCTGTGGAAGAGGCTTAGTCAACGGATCTGCAACATTCAAATCCGTGTGTACTTTGCAAATGCTTATGTCCACCTCCTTGACTGAATCGCGGATCGAATTGAAGCGTCGCTTTATGTGTCTGGTCCTCTTGTGAAACCTTGGTTCCTTGGCTAGAGCAATGGCACCAGTGTTGTCACAAAACAGAGTCATTGGGTTCAATGCACTAGGCACAACTCCAAGATCTGTCATGAACTCCTTCATCCAGACACCTTCCTTTGCCGCCTCCGAGGCAGCTATGTACTCCGCTTCGCATGTAGAATCGGCTTCCACGCTTTGCTTGGAACTGCACCAGCTTACCGCTCCCCCGTTGAGAATATATACGTATCCGGTTTGAGATTTAGAGTCATCCGGATCAGTGTCAAATCTTGCATCGACGTAACCCTTTACGACGAGCTCTTGATCACCTCCATAAACGAGAAACATCTCCTTAGTCCTTTTCAGGTACTTTAGGATATTCTTGCCCGCTGTCCAGTGATCCATACCAGGATTACTTTGAAACCTTCCGGCCATACTTATGGCAAGGCTGACATCTGGTCTTGTGCACAACATTACATACATGATAGAGCCTATGGCTGAAGCATAGGGGATGACACTCATCTTTTCTCTATCTTCCGCACTCACTGGGCATTGAGTCTTACTCAACTTTGTACCCTGCAATACCGGCAAGAACCCCTTCTTGGATTGATCCATTTTGAACTTCTTCAAAACTTTATCAAGGTATGTACTTTGTGAAAGTCCTATCAAGCGTCTCGATCTATCTCTATAGATCTTGATGCCCAATATGAAAGCAGCTTCACCGAGGTCCTTCATCGAAAAACTCTTGTTCAAATACCCCTTCACGCTATCCAAAAATTCTATATTGTTTCCAATTAGCAATATGTCATCCACATATAATATTAGAAACGCTATAGAGCTCCCACTCACTTTCTTGTAAATACAAGCTTCTCCGTAAACTTGTACAAACCCAAACGCTTTGATCACCTCATCAAAGCGAAGATTCCAACTCCGAGACGCTTGCACCAGCCCATAAATGGAACGCTGGAGTTTGCAAACTTTGTCAGCATTCTCTGGATCGACAAAACCTTCCGGTTGTATCATATACAATTCTTCCTTAAGAAAACCGTTAAGGAACGCTGTTTTGACATCCATCTGCCAAATTTCGTAATCGAAATACGCAGCTATTGCTAACATGATTCGGACGGATTTAAGCATCGCTACGGGTGAGAAAGTCTCATCGTAGTCAACTCCTTGAACTTGTGAAAAACCCTTTGCCACAAGTCGAGCTTTATACACGGTGACATTGCCGTCAGCGTCCGTCTTCCTCTTAAAAATCCATTTATTCTGAATGGCCTTCCGCCCTTCAGGTAATACTTCCAAAGTCCATACTTTGTTTTCATACATGGATCCCATCTCGGATTTCATGGCCTCTAACCATTTGTCGGAATCCGGGCCCACCATCGCTTCTCCATAGCTCGTAGGTTCACTGTTGTCCAACAACATGACCTCCAAGACAGGGTTACCATACCACTCAGGTGCAGTGCGTACCCTTGTCGACCTACGAGGTTCGGTAGTAACTTGATCAGAAGCTTCTTGATCATCATCATTGGCTTCCTCTTCAACCGTTGCAGGCTCCACAAAAACATCTTTCTGTGCTGCGCTACTCTCTGGTTGAAGTAGAGGTTCAATAACCTCATCAAGTTCTACCTTCCTCCCACTCAATTCTTTCGAGAGAAACTCCTTCTCGAGAAAGGACCCGTTCTTAGCGACAAACACTTTGCCCTCGGATCTGAGATAGAAGGTGCACCCAACCGTCTCTTTTGGGTATCCTATGAAGACACATTTGTCCGCTTTGGGTTCGAGCTTTTCTGGCTGAAGCCTTTTGACATAAGCATCGCAACACCAAACTTTGAGAAAAGACAACTTAGGTTTCTTACCAAACCATAGTTCATACGGTGTTGTCTCAACGGACTTAGATGGAGCCCTATTTAAAGTGAATGCAGCTGTCTCTAACGCATATCCCCAGAACGATAGTGGCAAATCGGCAAGAGACATCATAGAACGCACCATATCTAATAGGGTTCGATTACGACGTTCGGACACACCATTACGCTGTGGTGTTCCAGGTGGCGTCAACTGTGAAACAATTCCACATTTTCTTAAGTGATTGCCAAACTCATAACTCAGATACTCTCCCCCTCGATCAGATCGTAGGAACTTGATCTTCTTGTTACGATGATTCTCAACTTCACTCTGAAATTGCTTGAACTTTTCAAACGTTTCAGACTTATGCTTCATCAAGTAAATATACCCATATCTACTTAAGTCGTCAGTGAAGGTGAGAAAATAACGATATCCACCGCGCGCTGTGACACTCATCGGGCCACACACATCAGTATGTATGATTTCCAATAAGTCACTTGCCCGTTCCATTGTTCCTGAAAACGGGGTCTTAGTCATCTTACCCATGAGGCACGGCTCGCATGTGTCAAGTGATTCAAAATCAAGAGACTCCAAAAGTCCATCAGCATGGAGCTTCCTCATGCATTTCACGCCGATATGACCCAGACAGCAGTGCCACAAGAAAGTGGTACTATTGTTATCAACTCTACATCTTTTGGCATCAATGTTATGAACATGTGTATCATCACTATCGAGATTCAATAAGAATAAACCCCCTACTTTGGGTGCATGACCATAAAAGATATTACCCATATAAATAGAACAACCTTTATTCTCTGATTTAAATGAGTAACCGTCTCGCATCAAACAAGATCCAGATATAATGTTCATGCTCAACGCAGGCACTAAATAACATTTATTCAGGTTCATAACTAATCCCGATGGTAATCGAAGAGCGAGCGTGCCGACGGCGATCACATCAACCTTGGAACCATTTCCCACGCGCATCGTCACTTCGTCCTTCGCCAGCCTCCGTTTATTCCGTAGTTCCTGTTTAGAGTTGCAAATGTGAGCAACCGAACCGGTATCAAATACCCAGGCACTACAACGAGAGTTGGTAAGGTACACATCAATAACATGTATATCACATATACCTTGCTTGTTGTTGTTGTTGGCCCCCTTCTTGTCTACCAGATACTTGGGGCAGTTCCGCTTCCAGTGGCCGTTCCCCTTGCAATAGAAACACTCAGTCTCTGGCTTGGGCCCAGCCTTGGGTTTCTTCACTGGATGAGCAACTGCCTTGCCACCCTTCTTAGAGTTACCCTTCTTGCCCTTGCCATTTTTCTTGAAACTGGTAGTTTTATTGACCATCAACACTTGATACTCCTTCTGGATGTCTGCCTCAGCGACTTTCAGCATTGAAAACAGCTCGGCGATGGATTTGTTCATCCCTTGCATGTTATACTGCTGCATGAAGCTCTTGTAGCTAGGTGGGAGTGACTGGAGAATTCTGTCAATGATAGCCTCCTCCGGGAACACAAGTCCCAGATCAGCTATGCGGGTATAGTACCCAGACATCTTCAGTAAGTGCTCACTGACAGACGAATTCTCCTCCATCTTGCAAGCAAAGAATTTATTGGTGGTCTCATACCTCTCGATCTTGGCATTCTTTTCAAAGATGAACTTCAACTCCTGGAACATCTCATATGCTCCATGACGTTCAAAACGCCTTTGAAGTCCTCCTTCCAAGCTATACAACATGGCACACTGCACTACTGAGTAGTCATCCGAACGCGACTGCCAGGCGTTCATAACGTCCACAGAGGCCGGAGCGGGGGGTTCACCTAGCGGTGCATTTAGGACATAAACCTTTTGGGCAGCTGTGATGATGATCCTCAGATTGCGGAGCCAGTCCACAAAGTTGCTCCCATCATCTTTCAGCTTAGTTTTCTCTAGGAACGCATTAAAATTCAGGGGAGCTACTGCGCGAGCCATCTACAACAAAAGATTTGCAAAGACATCTTAGACTATTGTTCATGATAAGTGAGTTTTTAACTAATCAAATTACTTATAACTCCCACTCAAATTGACATCCCTCTGGTCATCCGAGCGTGACACGATCCAAATCCACCAACCCAAGTCCGATCATCACGTGAGATGAGGTGGTGTCAATGGTGAACATCTTCATGTTGATCATATCTACTATATGACTCATGCTCGACCTTTCGGTCTTCCGTGTTCCGAGGCCATGTCTGTACATGCTAGGCTCGTCAAGTCTAACCCGAGTGTTCTGCATGTGCAAAACTGGCTTGCACCCGTTGTATGCGAACGTAGAGTCTATCACACCCGATCATCACGTGGTGCTTCGAAACGACGAACCTTCGCAACAGCGCACACTCGGGGGGAACACAATTTTATCTTGAAATTTTAGTGAGGGATCATCTTATAATGCTACCATCGTCCTAAGCAAAATAAGATGCATAAAAGGATTAACATCACATGCAAATCATAAGTGACATGATATGGCCATCAACTCGTGCTTTTGATCTCCATCTCCAAAGCACCGGCATGATCTCCATCGTCACCGGCGCAACACCATGATCCCCATCATCATGATCTCCATCATCGTGTCGCCATCGGGGTTGTCGCGCGCCCACCATGCTCTTACTACTATTGCTACCGTTTAGCGATAAAGTAAAGCATTACATAGCGCTTAATGATTGACACGCAGGTCATACAAAAATTAAAGACAACCCTATGGCTCCTGCCGGTTGCCGTATACATCGACATGCAAGTCGATATTAACTATTACAACATGATCATCTCATACATCAAATATATCTCATCATGTCATTGGCCATATCATATCACATACATACCCTGCAAAAACAAGTTAGACGTCCTCTAATTTGTTGTTGCATGTTTTACGTGGCTGCTATGGGTATCTAGCAAGAACGCTTCTTACCTACGCAAAGCCACAACGGTGATATTTAAGTTGCTATTTAACCTTCTACAAGGACCGCCTTTGTCTATTCCGATTCAACTAAGATAGGAGAGACAGACACCCGCCAGCCATCTTATGCAACAGAAGTCGCATGTCTTTCGATGGAACCGGTCTCATGTACGTGGACAAGTAAAGTTGGTCCGGGCCGCTTCATCCCATAATACCGCTGAATCAAGAAAGACCAAGGAGGGAAGCAATCTAAACATCAACGCCCACAAAACCCCTTTGTGTTCTACTCGTGAAAGCATCTACGCAAGAACCTAGCTCTGATACCACTGTTGGGGAACGTTGCATGGGAAACAAAATTTTTCCTACGCTCACCAAGATCAATCTAGGAGATGCATCTACGAGGGGAGAGTTGGATCCACATACCCTTGTAGATCGCTAAGCGGAAGCGTTCAAGAACGCGGTTGATGGAGTCGTACTCGCCGCGATTCAGATCGCCGAAGATCCTAGCACCGAACGGACGGTGCCTCCGCGTTCTTCACACGTACAGCTCGGGGACGTCTCCTCCTTCTTGATCCAGCAAGGGGGAAGGAGAAGTTGACGGAGAAACCCAGCAGCACGACGGCGTGGTGGAGATGGTGGTGGAGGAATTCCAGCAGGGCTTCGCCAAGCACTGCGAACTGGATGAAGATATTCGTGGGAGAGGGAGCGCAGCGCCGAGGCACGAACGTGTGTGGCTGCCCTCCCTCTGCCTCTCTTTATATAGGGGGGAGAGAGGGGAGGGGGCGCCCCTAGGGTTCCCCTAGGGGGCGGCGGCCAAGGCAGATGGGGCCGGCCAAGGGGGGGCGGCGGCCAGGGCTGCGGCCAGGGCTAGGGTTTCCCCCCCCAGGCGCCTTGCCCCCCAAGACTAGGGGGTGCGGCCGCCCTAGGGGGGCCCAGCCCCCTTGGCGCAGGTGGAGAGGGCCCAAGGGGGGGCGCACAGCCCCATGAGGGCTGTTGCGTCTCCCACTTATGGCCCATAGGGCCCGCAACACTTGCCGGGACCCCCCGAAACCTCTTTCGGTCATCCGACGACTCCCCGGTGCTCCCCGGAACACTTCCGGACTCCGATCACTCTCATCCTATATATCAATCTTCGTCCCCGGACCATTCCGGAGACCCTCGTCACGTCCGGGATCTCATCCGGGACTCTGAACAACTTTCGGTAACCATGCACTGTTCTCACTAACAACCCTAGCGTCACCGAACCTTAAGTGTGTAGACCCTGCGGGTTCGGAAACTATGCAGACATGACCGAGACACTCCCAGGTCAATAACCAATAGCGGGATCTGGATACCCATATTGGTTCCCACACGTTCCTCGATGATCTCATCGGATGAACCACGATGTCAAGGATTCAGGCAATCCCGTATACAGTTCCCTTTGTCTCGTCGGTATGTTACTTGCCCGAGATTCGATCGTCGGTATCTCTATACCTAGTTCAATCTCGTTACCGGCAAGTCTCTTTACTCGTTCCGTAATACATAATCCCGTGACTAACTACTTAGTCACTTTGAGCTCATTGAGATGACGTATTACCGAGTGGGCCCGGAGATACCTCTCCGTCACACGGAGTGACAAATCCCAGTCTCGATCCATGTCAACTCAACAGACACCTTCGGAGATACCTGTAGAGTACCTTTATAGTCACCCAGTTACGTTGCGACGTTTGGCACACACAAAGCACTCCTACGGTGTCAGTGAGTTACATGATCTCATGGTCATAGGAACTTATACTTGACATGCAGAAAACTATAGCGATAACTGATACGATCAAAAGCTATGTTTAACGTTTGGGTCTCGTCCATCACATCATTCTCCTAATGTTGTGATCCCGTTATCAAATGACAACTCATGTCTATGACCTAGAAACCGCGGTCATCTTTGATCAACGAGCTAGTCCTGAAGAGGCTTACTAGGGACACAAAGTTTGTCTATTTATCCACGCATGTATTTAAGTTTCCAATCAATACAATTATAGCATGGATAATAAACGATCATCATGAACAAGGAAATATAATAATAACTCTTTTATTATTGCCTCTAGGGCATATTTCCAACACCCATGTCGTTGCAATCACGTTTGAGCCATCCCAGCTTCAACCTCAAAGGCTCAAACCAGCAATTGCCTTCCAAGGTTACTATCGCTGTACTTGGATTGATACTATTGGAGGTGTGCAGGATTTCAGACACTCGCCGCACCCAACTGCTGGTGGTCTCTTGCTCTCCTTGAACACATGCCGCTAAGTCAACAACAGACATCGGCTGCTTGCATGTGTCTTTGAAATTATTGATAAACCGGCGACGCAACTCACCCCATGACCCGATGGAGTTAGGTGGCAAACCTTTAGCCATGTCTGGGCCGTGCACTCAAGCATTATTGTGAAGTATTTGGTGCACGCGGCTTCATCCACATCAAGAATCTCCATAGCCATCTCATAACTTTCAACCCACGCCTCCGGAGCCAGAACCGCCGTGTAATTGGGTACCTTACATGGACCTTTGAAGTCCTTGGGTAGTTTCACGTTTCGTAAAGCGGGGATGAGACATTGCACTCCCAGGAAACTGGACATGATTCCTGTCTCTACTATGTTGGTGGGGTAAAACGGCGTTGCCTGACGGGCGTCGTTATGGGCCGTATGCCTGGCCTGATCCGCCGCCTCTTGGGCATGTGCTCCTGCTCCTGTCGGATTATCCTGCCTCTATCGGTGCCGTCTCCGCGCGCTGTTGGATACAACCGGTTCATCCAGGTGCCTCGTGTAACTCCGACTTGGTCGGGGGGTTGAATGAATCCTCTCCCGGCTATAGGAATAAGCTTGCTGCTGAGTTAGCGCTGTGTCCAGCAACTCCTTGGCTCGTCGTGCCTCCATTGCTATGGGGGACGTCCCCTCAATGGGAAGGGCGGCCAGCCATGAGGCGGCTGCTTGTCCAACGGGTTAGAATAATGACCAGGAGGGGTGGGCACGTGCTGTGTCGGCACAACTTGGCGGTTTGGCTCTGCGGCTGGTGGCTGAATCGACACGCCCGTCCCCGCGGCTCCTCCCAATTTACCTCTGGATGGTCACTGGTTCCTGCTCCTGGTGTGCTAAAGAGATTCCTTGCCTCATAAACCGGCGGCAAACGAGATCGTTGTCCTCTGTACATTACCTCCTACGAAGCGTTCTGATCTAACCTGAGCCAGAAAGCTTGGGAATCTAGCTCTGCCTGTCTCGTAGCCATCCTGGCTTTCTCCGCATCTAGATCCAACTTAGCTCGCTCAATCCGGCTCTTCACCTGAGCGATCTCCGCATCATGCTGTGCCTTGTCGGCCTGGGATACTTCTGCTGTTGCGAGTGCTTTCAAGGTGTCGACTAGGGTGCATAGGACGTCAGAGGGCAATGGTGGAAGGTCACCAGCTCTAGCTCCCGCTGCCTCTGAGGTCAACGCCCCAGTCATCGAGGGCTGCTGCATTGGTTCTGATCCGGCCATGAAAACAGCAACCCTGGTTGGCGGATCAAAGGGGTCCGGAATACTATCGCCGTCGGACACACCCTCAGACCAGCCGTCCTGCAACAGATACAAAGATTTGGTCACTTCGGATGAAGATTCATCGCCGGAATAGACAACTGTCTCGCCACCAGAATCCGATCCATCCTCGGCTTGTACTCCATGCACTGCTTCGACGAAAACGCGCTTCACGGCGGGCAGAATCCAAGCTGATCTCCGCACGCTGAGCCGGCTTGACGATGTTGGGGAAGATGTCCGACTCATGGCCCGGTTCACCGATCTTGCCGATGAAGACGTGGATGCCGCCGAAGGGTACCCGGTACCCATATTCGATTGAATCGGCCTCGGGGCCCCAGCCTGCATCGTCGATGTAGATCCGGCCGCGACGACTCTTGGTCATCCGGCCGACTGCGTAACCCTTGAGCCCTTCAAAGCTGCCCTTCAAGAACTCGAAACCATCGTGCGATAGCCCCACGGTGGGCGCCAACTGTCATGGATTTAGCACGACAGATGTGCTGGTTAAAGGACTTAGTTGTGAGGCCATCGCCCGGGTTAGCTTAAAGGGGTTAAAGCGGACGAAGGGCACAGGGAGTTTATACTAGTTCGGCCCGTTCGATGAAGGTAAAAGCCTACGTCTAGTTTGGGGTGGTATTGCTTGGGCTTCGATGACCAGGGAGCGAATCCACTTGCCTGTGTCTCGAGCTGTTGTTTCTTGTCCTGAACCGTCGTCGGGTCGTCCCTTTATATAGGAGGCGACGCCCGGTCCGGTTTACAGAGTCCCGAGGCCGGCTCATAAACGTGTCCGCCTCGGTCTCTACTCTTTCTATCTTACATCCCAAGTTACATAGTACGACGGTTTACAAACCATGGGCCTTATACATGGGCCCTGAACCTGCGGGGGCTATAACCTTCTATTACATACTCCACTTGGCTTCTGATAATATAATCTTAATAACATAAACCGGACCCTCCTGCCGGGTTATACCTGATAATAATATCCCTGACAGTATGCTTGAAGTATTATTGTCTTAATGTCAAATGATAGACTATTGCTTTGAATCACTCGTGTCTAAATATTCATGCCATGATTAGATTACATGATCAAGATTATGCTAGGTAGCATTCCACATCAAAAATTATCTTTTTATCATTTACCTACTCGAGGATGAGCAGGAATTAAGCTTGGGGATGCTGATACGTCTCCATCGTATCTATAATTTTTTATTGTTCCATGCCAATATTCTACAACTTTCATATACTTTTGGCAACTTTTTATACTATTTTTGGGACTAACATATTGATCCAGTGCCAAGTGCCAGTTCCTGTTTGTTGCATGTTTTTTATTTCGCAGAATATCCATATCAAACGGAGTCTAAACGGGATAAAAACGGACGGAGATTTTTTTGGAATATATGTGAATTTTGGGAAGTGGAACCAATGTGAGACGATGCCCGAGTGACCGACGAGGGTGAGGGGCGCGCCCTGGGCCCTCGTGGACACTCCGTAAGGCGATTGATGCCCTTCTTTCGCCGCAAGAAAGCCAATATCTGGATAGAAATCATGTAAAAACATCAGCCCAATCGGAGGTACGGATCTCCGGGAATTTAAGAAACGGTGAAGGGCCAGAATCTGAGAACGCACAAACAAAGAGAGACAGAGAGACCGATCCAATCTCGGAGGGGCTCTCGCCCCTCCCACGCCAGGAAGACCATGGACCAGAGGGGAAAATCTTCTCCCATGTAGGGAGAAGGTCAAGGAAAAAGAAGAAGGAGGGATGCTCTCTCCCCCTCGCCATCATCACCAACTCTTCCCCCCTCTATGCAGCGGTGTAACCCCTCTTCTACCCGCTGTAATCTCTACTTAAACATGGTGCTCAATGCTATATATTATTTCCCAATGATGTATGGCTATCGTTTGATATTTGAGTAGGTCCGTTTTGTCCTATGGGTTAATTGATGATCGTGATTGTTTTGAGTTTCTTGTTTTATTATTGGTGATGTCCTATGGTGCTCTCCGTGTTGCGCAATCATGAGGGATCCCCGCTGTAGGGTTTGCAATATTTTCATGATTTGCTTATGGTGGGTGGCGTGAGTGACAGAAGCACAAACCCGAGTAAGTAGGTTGTTTGTGTATGGGAATAAAGAGGACTTGATACTTTAATGCTCTGGTTGGGTTTTACCTTAATGATCTTTAGTAGTTGTGGATGCTTGCTAGAGTTCCAATCATAAGTGCATATGATCCAAGAAGAGAAAGTATGTTAGCTTATGCCTCTCCCTCAAATAGAATTGCAATAGTGATTACCGGTCTAGTTATTGATTGCCTAGGGACAAATAACTTTCTCGTGACAAAAAGCTCTCCACCAAAACTAATTTAGTTGTGTGTTTTTCTTAACAGTCCATAGTTTCATTAACGTGCTCTTTATATTCTTGCAAACCTATCCCACAAAAACCACAAAGTACTTCTAGTTTCATACTTGTTCTAGGTAAAGTAAATGTCAAGTGTGCGTAGAGTTGTATCGATGGTCGATAGCACTTGAGGGAATATTTGTTCTACCTTTAGCTCCTCATTGGGTTCGACACTCTTACGTATCGAAAGAGGCTACAACTGATCCCCTACACTTGTGGGTTATCAGTAGGTCCACCGCCTAGGCGAATGGGACGGCAATGATATCCTCGAGGAGCACGTGCATTTGCTCCTCCGGTCGCGGCGGTTGCCCCCCGCCGAGAAGGTCGCTGTGCGCCTCGCGCCGACGGCCGAGCATAGGCTGGCGTCGCGGATGGGCGAGTGGGTCGTCTTCCGCTCGCATTTCCTCCGCGGATTCGGGCTTCCCGCGTGCGGGTTCTTCTGCTCGTTCATTGACTTCTACGGCATGCAGCCCCACCATCTCACGCCGAACACGGTGGTGACGCTCTCCGCTTTCGTCGTCCTCTGCGAGGGATACCTCGGGGTGCTCCCCACACTCGAGCTATGGAGCGAGCTCTTTTACTTGAAGCTTGGCATCGCCCTAAGGGGCAAAGCAGCCCAAAGCGGCGGGTGTGTCGCCGTGCGGTGCACCGGGGCCAGGAACTACTTCCCGAAGCTCGCTCTTGTGCACTCGGCGAAGCAGTGGCAGAAGACGTACTTCTACGTCTCCAACATCCGTTCGGAGCAGGACTACATCAACCTGCCGGACTACGCCACCGGTCCGCCTACCGAGCCCCGCGCCTCCATCGCCGGGGTTTGGCCCGTAACCCTCACGCATGCCACCTCCATCGCCGTGACCCGCCTTCGGGAGATGAAGGAAATGGAGGGCCTGGTGTTCTCAGACTTCCTGGCCACATTTGCAGAGCGCCGAGTGCTGCCACTGCAGTCCCGCACTCATCTGATCTGCGACATGAGCGTGCCTCAACAACCAAGCTGGACGTGCACCAAGCAGATGCCGTACGCGGAGGTGGCCCATCTGGTGAACTCCATGTCCAATTGCAAGATGTCGGATTCGGGCTGGGCGTTCGGCAAGCCGCCGTATAGCCGCAGCAACCCGCCGCCTATGTTGAGCTCCTTTCTCTGTTCTCCTTTCCTTCTATTGCCTGCCCCTGCCGCCTGACCTTCGTGCCGCGCTGCAGCTCTTCCCAAGCCAGCCGGATGCGGGCTCAGGGAAATCGGCCCGCCCGCTGATGCCGGGCCGCTCTCAGAGCGACACGAGCGACCCCGATCTTGGGGCGGCCGCCATGGAGGAGGAGGAGGTCACAGGCGGCGGAGGCATGCCAGCAGGCGTCTCATCCGGAGGCGGCATCGGGGACTGGCCAGATGACGACGAGGAGGATGAAGCGCTGCCTCGCGTTCGGGAGGCGGGCCTGATGGGGGGCAGTAGCTCATTGATTGCACGGCCAACTGCAGCCGGCGGATCGAAATGCTGGGCCGCCGCCTGGCTGCCCGGCAGCCGGCCCAAGAAGCACAAAGCCTCGATAGCCACCACCAAACGCCAGGAGGCGGCCGCCAAGGCGGTCCTTCTCAGGGTCCCTAAGCCCAGGACGATCGTATTCGCGTAAGTGCCATGTACTTATTTTTCTTTTGTGTCTGCTTTGGTCCTTTTCCCTTCTCATGACTGATTTTACTGTCTTCTTAGGATCTCTTGAACAGAGCCCCGCTTTCCCTCTCACGAGCTCCTGTCGACTCGGTGGTTGGAGGTCCGGACGCCTCTTCTGCCCCACGCCGCGTGGACCCAGCCGCCGACCTCCGAGAGGCGACGGAGAGGAATGTGATACGTCTCAAACGTATCTACTTTTCCAAACACTTTTGATATTGTTTTGACCTCATTCTTCCATGATTTGAACTAAACTAACCCGGACTGACGCTGTTTTCAGCAGAGCTGCCTGTATGGTTTTATTGTGTGTAGGAAAACGGATTTTTAGGTATCTCAGAAAAATCCACGAAAAATCACAGAAAATCCACGCACCCGAAGGAACCAGGGGCCAGAAGAGGGGCCAGAGGGGGGCCAGGGGGTGCCCAGGCGCCCTATGGGCGCCCCCCCTAGGCCGCGCCGGGGGGTCGCCTGGTTGGGGCCCACCCCCCTGGTGCCCTACTTTGCCTCGTATTTTTACTCACGACGCGGAAACCCCAGATCAGAAGTTCTTTTCGCAGTTTTCCGTCGCGGAGCCGCCGCCACCCTCTGTTCTTCCTCGGGAGAGCTAATCTGGAGGCTGAATTGGCCTCCGGAGAGGGGAGATCGTCGCCATCGTCATCATCATCACCACTCCATCATCCTTCCATGACTTCTCCCTCCATGTGTGAGTAATTCCCCTGCTGTCGGCGAAGGGGATGGTAGGGATTGGATGAGTTAGATCATGTAATAGTTTGTCAGATCGTTGGGGGCATGTTGCCTATCATCTACTATGGTGTTTATCATCTTTGCTTCAACTTGTTATTCTTAATGCTTGACACTTAGGGCCCGAGTGCCATGATCTCAAATCTGAACCTTATGTGTTTGCATGAATATATTTGTGTTCGTGATCCTATCTATGAGTTGTTTGCACCTATTACGGTTCGGAACCGGCGATCCCAAAAGTGACAGCTTGGGACACCAAAGGGGATGGTCCGTAGTTTGAGGATTGCATGTATCCATTGAGTTCATTGCTTTGTTCCGATGCTCTTTGACATGAGCACCTTAATCTCCATAAGTTCCTTTTGGCCCCGTTCGTAGCGGGATGGTAGGACAAAAGATGTTGTGCAAGTTCTTATTGCAAGCACGTACAACTACCTATGGGATACATGCCTAATGTTTGATATTTGCCTAGATGATCATTACTTTTCCGTGTGCCGTGCCCCAAGTTAGAATCTATCTCATCCATGCAGCGCCCAACCATCCATCTCCCTAGCCTACAGTGTTTTAAACCCTGCTTGTCACTAGTTGCCGCTTTTGCCATTTACCTTCACTATTTACTTTTTGCTGTTTACTTTTACTATCACTATTATCACTATCATATCACTGTTACCACTTATCTTTTGTTGCAAGTAAGTATATTTCAGGTGCGGTTGAATTGACAACTCAAGTGTCAAAGCTTATAAATACTCTTTGGCTCCCCATGTGTCGAATCAATAAATTGGGTTATTCTTACCCGCGAAGACTATCTCGATCCCTTACGGTTGAGGGTTATCAAGTACCGTTTTCTGGCGCCGTTGCCGGGGAACATGCGTTGAGCATGGAGTAGCGGCAACATTTGAGCAGTTCACTTAGTTTCATGAAGACATGCGTGATTGGGAAACTCACGTGCAACTGCAAAATGATTTGCTTGAGCATATGTGGACTCATGTTGGCAACCAATAGATGTATCTTCTTTTCATTCGTTTGCAAAACTATGTGAAACGTTTTTATTTTACTTGGCCTGTAAAACTATACTATTTATTTGGGCGGCTAAACTATTTAGCTTGTTAAATTTTCATTTCACAATATGTTGAATGCAATGTAAAATTGGGCGGCCACCCGGCCACGCCTGCACATATGGGTCGGCGCGTTGGGCGCGCTGCCGACCCATATGAAAAACAGGGCGGAGGCCGGGCGTGCGACCCAAACGGACAAAAAGCAAATGAAACCGCCGTCCGTTTGGGTCGGCCCGTTGGAGTTGCTCTTAAGTATGAGAAAACCTGATCATAGATATGTGAGCAGGTTCCTAAATCCTAATTAAAGCCTGTTTTGGCATGATCTACTTAATTAAGCACGCACATGGCAGGCCCCCACTGGATTAGGCACGCACATTAACTGTTAGCTCGGCTTAGTAGTATAGTAGTAATATCTTGTGAAATGAAGCATGCGTTTTGCTGTTGCCATGATCTTGAGACGACACATGTAACAGTGACAACAGTAATACTAATTCACACGAAATGTGTAGGGGGGGTGGATCTGTCCATGGACGGATGGAAGTGGTCGAGCTGGGGTGATGGTGGCCCAAGTTTGATGGAGGAGAAGGAAAGGACCACCATCCATCTCCCTTCCCTTGCATCCTCACATCATCTACTGCTAATCCATTGTTTGTTAAGGAATTGCCTACTCCTATTAGATTTAGACTAGCTAGCAGTAGGAGTAGGAGTAGGATTTGCTAACGAGATGCACTGTCATTGTGCATACTAGTATAACGAGATACATCTATCTCGATCCCTTACGGTTAAGGGTTATCAAGTACCGTTTTCTGGCATTGTTATCAAGGTTCCGATCTTACTATCTACTACAAGAAGAGGTACTGCTCTGAGCACTAGTGCTACACTTGATTCACCTTCTGTTATGAGTAAGTTTGCCTCACCACCACCACATGATGCTCCTACTGAATCTGTTACTATGTTCCATACTCTTGATGATGCCTCTACTACTTTTGATGATATTAGTTCGCTTGGTTATGCTCTTGAGAAACAAATTGCTGCTGCTGCTAAAAAGTATGGAATTGAACTTCCTGTTACTCGCTACCCTATTGGTGAAACTTATGATTATCCTGATTTGAGTAAACTCAAAGAGAGGCTCCTTGATGATGATTACTATATGTTTGATGAAGATTTATGCAGGGAACTGACAGAGTTTTCTGGCTCTGACCCTGAAGTTATTAAGAAACTATTTGAAAAACACTCTTTGAAGAACAAAACCGTTCCTGATCCTGAATTTGCTACATCTCCTATATGCATTGATGATCCTGATTATGATTTCTCTGTTGATCTTTCACTTATACCTATGGTTGAAGCTCACCCCTTTTATGGCAGAGAAAATGATGATGCTATTGCACACCTGACTAAACTCGTTGAGTTAGGTGGCCTGTTTACCACAGATGAGAAGATACGATACTTTTATATCACCAAGCTTCTTCCTTTCTCATTGAAGGAAGGTGCTAAAGCATGGTATGATTCACTCCCATGTGGTTCCATTAAGAGTCCTCAAGACTTAGCTCACTCTTTTGTTGATAAGTACTTTCCTGCTCACATGCAACCTGCTGCTTTACAAAGAATTTATAACTTTAAACAGTTGCAGGATGAGTCCGTCCCTAAAGCTTGGGGGAGGTACTGCGGTTTGATTCGGGCTAGACCAGGACATGAAATTCCTAAGAATGATTTAATCGATATATTCTATGCTGGTCTAACGGATGAATCCAGGTCCTATATGGAGGGTTGTGCTGGTTGTGTTTTCAGGAAAAGAACACCGGACGATGCGGAGGATTTGATGGGCAGGATTGCCAAAAACCATGAAGATTGGTCCGTCCCTGAACCACCTCCACCACCAAAGAAGAGGGACATATTTGTTCTAAGCCCCGAAGATATGTGAGAAGCAAAGAAGTCTATTAAAGAGAAAGGTATTAAAGCTGAAGACGTGAAGAATCTACCCCCTATTGAGAAGCTGTGTGAGCCTACTTCTCGCCCTCCTATGGTAGAGGTACACTCTCTTTTAGATTTCAACGCAAGTGACATCCCTCATGGTAAGCCTCCTGATCAATGTTTAGATGAGTTTGATAATTTTATTATGAAACAAAACCATTTTAACGAGAGGATTCAAAGTCAATTGCATGATAATTCTCTTGCTATCAAAAAACTGCTTGATGTTTTAGATAGAACAGCTAATAATGTTCAATGTCTTGTAAAGCATTTTCATATGGTTCAAACTCAGCTTGACCAAATTTCTAATGTGCAAAGAGATCTGCTTGCTAACAATGCCAAACAAGATAATTTGCAGGCTTTCGGGATTAAGACCCGAGGAGGAACTAGCACTCAAGATCCTCTCTATCCAGAGGGACATCCGAAGAGAATCGAGCAGGATTCTCAAATGCAGGAAGAAGAAATTGTTGGCTCTCCAAAGAAAAAGAAGAAACATAAGGAGACTGACAATTCTAATGATCCTATTGCAGATGAAGAGCCAGCTGTTGATCCCAACAGTGTATCTATATCCGATGCTGAGACTGAAGACGGTGCTGAACCTGAAGGTAAGGATAGTGAGAAGAATGATCCGCCTGAAGTTCGAGAGGAAGAAGCACCTGACAAACGTAAGAGGTACACTAAAGAAGACTTCATCGCAAGAAAACATGGGAAAGAAAGAGAACCATGGGTACAGAAACCCATGCCCTTTCCAGGTAAGTCCATCAAATCTAAAGAAGAAGAGCATTACAATAAGTTTTGTGAGTGGATTAAACCTCTTTTTCTTCAAATCCCTTTGACTGATGCTATTAAGTTACTTCCTTATTCAAAATATATGAAAGATATTGTCACTAATAAAAGAAAAGTTCCTAATGATGCAATATCTACTATGCTTGCTAACTACTCTTTATGTGGCAAGATTCCTGAGAAGCTCGGTGATCCAGGTATACCCACCATTCCTTGCTCCATAATGAATAATTATGTCAAAACTGCTTTATGTGATCTTGGAGCAGGAGTGAGTGTTATGGCTCTCTCTCTTTACGAGAGGCTTTGTTTAGAGAAACTAATTCCTACAGATATCTCCCTTCAGATGGCTGACAAGTCAACCGCTGTTCCGATAGGTATTTGTGAGGATGTTCCCGTAGAGGTTGCTAATTGTTTAATTCTTACTGATTTTGTTGTGCTTGACATGCCCGAGGATGGGAGCATGTCCATTATTCTTGGTAGACCTTTCCTTAACACCACAGGTTCTATTATTGATTGCAATACAGGGAAGGTTACCTTCCATGTGAATGATAAAGAACACACGGTATATTTTCCGAAGAAGATCGACAAGAGGCATGCCCTCAACTCTATAGAGAATATCGAGATCGTGAAAATTGGAGAATGGGACTGTCCACTACATGTGCCTCACAAATATAAAACTATCATGGTGGGGACAATGTCCATCAAATTAAAGGTTTAGTAACTACTTCGTAGGAGGTGAGACTTTTTGCTCTATATATCGCCTGTTTGTTGGTAAGACTTGATCAACCTTACTAGTAAACATGTTTTATATAGATAAAAAGTTGAGCTTGTTATGTTTTCATTTGTTTTTAGTTTTGTCCTACTTGCTGTACCAAGTATTTATGTTTTTGAAGCTTCACAATACTACTAACTGCTTCAAGTTTTCAGAGAGTTTCGCAGCTTTTTGAACTTCGAAAAATTTTCAACAGTGAAGTTTTCAGAAAAATTCCAGAAAAATTTAAATAAAAATTTCCACGACGGGAGAGACCCAGAGGGACCTGGGGCCAGCCAGGGGGACCCACCAGTGGCCCAGGCGGCCAGCTGGCGCGGCCCAGCCCTTGGCCGCGCCCACAGGGCGCCTGGGGCCCACAGGGCCCCCCTCCAGGTATGTCTTCTTCCTCCCTCTCTCTTTTTCTCCAAAAACCCGAGTTCTGCACTTGTTCTTGTGTTCTTGTTGTTCTTGGAGGCGATTCTTCGATCTCTCTCTACAACCCATCATTTGAGCTGAAATTTTGAGCAAATATTCCCTGGTATGTGACTCCTCCACCCCTCCAATTAGATTTTTGATTGGTGGCTTCATTTGTGAGTATATAGTAGTTCTTGGTGCTGTATAGATGAGCTTGCATGCATATGTAGAAAGTTAATTTTCAAGTTTTGATGCAAGTTTATGCCTTGGGCAAGTGAGTTGAGTAGTTTGCCTTAGCTCACTTTGTTTTAATCCTCGTTTTTGTAAATTATATTTTTTTTTTCAGAAATGAGTTTGTTAGGAAGGGCAAAAGGGCGGCTTGAGAAGAGGAGGCCCGCACACTCCGATCGAGTTGCTAGAGCCGCGGCTTCACCAACGACTGCTAGGGTGAGCTATAATGAAGATCATGTGCCCCTGGAGTTGTTGGAAGATACAAGTCCAGCACGTGCAATGACATTTCCATGTGATGAATTCCTCGAAGCTGCGGGAATCAAGGATGAGTTTTATAATCTTTGTGCTAATGCAGGTTTGACACGACTCGTCATGAGCCGTGTTACCGAGTATCAAAAACTCACCTCCAGTTTCATTAACAGTTTTACATATAATCCTGATTCAGGTGCTATTGAGTTTAAAATTTACAATGATCTTATCACCATGACTTTGGGAAATTTTTGTGAAATAATAGGTGTGCCGAATGTTGGGAGGACGGCTAGGATGGCCACTCAGCCATCCGAGCTGAAAACCGTCATCAACTCTCTCTGCAGCATGGGTACGAGGGATATTCATCGGTCGAAGATCTCCAGCATCTTATTTCCTCACCTCAGGTATTTTGCATATTATATTGCCAGAGGGGTGTTAGCTCGTGACAACACGAGCAGCATTTCTGCTCCGGATATTGCTATCCTGGCAGCAGCCCTCTCAGGGAGGTCTGATTATAATCTGGGTGCCTTAATTGCTCGACGCCTTGCTATGAACGGTAACAAGGGGGACTTATAAGGTGGCGTTTATGACACACTTATCTTAGAACATCTTGGAGGCACCCCACACCCTGATGATAATCCTTTTACTTATTTAAGCTTTGATCTTGCTGCTATGAAAAGGCATAAGTTTGTCACCATGGGTTCTGAGCTTGATAATCTTGTTTATATCTTGCGTTTCGGAATTACCGCGGAACGCGAGATCCGTCTACCTGCACCTCTTTTGTTTGATTTTTCTCGCAGGAACGGATGGTCCTTTGATGTTGTCCAGTTCGATGAGTTCATGGTCCAGCATTAGTTTCATAACCCCATGGAGGTGGTTGTGCCCGACGAGGAGAAGCACGGTGAGTTACCACATTTTCAGGAAGAGACCGCCACCGAGTTTGGTAAAGGTTCTTCCTCTGTTTGGCGCTTGGAACCTTCCTCGTGGGAGACTCCGAGGAGTTCGGTGTACGCGCCAGCATCCTTCTACGACCCTTGGACTCACCACCATACCCCCGGAGCAGGAGGCTCCTGGGAGCAGTAGCTGCTACCAACTTAGGCCAAAAGCCTAAGCTTGGGGGAGTACGTGCCCCTCTTACTTTTCCATTGTATTATCCGTTTTATTCACTTTGATCTTTTCGAAGTTTTTGCCCGTTCTTCTTTATTTCTCTCTTTGCAAAAACAACAAAAAGATTTTCTCTTTCTTTTGCTTTTATCCAACCTTTGAAAAATCCAAAAAGATTTCCTTTCTCTCTTTAATTTGCTTTGTTTTCAGAGTTCAGCTCGAGTCCGTGATGGCATTTAATTATATTTCCTACGTTCGATCGTGCAAGTGACAAGCAGTAATGACGAAGATCGACTGAAGGGAAGCAACAAGGAAGACCGGTATGAACTCTTTTTGTTTCTACTTTTGTACATATGCCTGTACTTATGATCTAGAGACCAGCTTGTAGCGACATAGTGCTATGTTTACAATGCTCTTTCAGTGGTTCATGCTTTACTTGTGGCTAGTCTCGAATAACTAGAGTATATAATGTGTTATTGAAATGATCTACATGCATTGCACTGTTCATAGTCCGGTATACTAAGGTGGTATTTCCCTTTACAGAATTTTTGGATTGACTTGGCACATGCTTACACATGTTAAGACTAAAAAGTCTACTCTGCCTTGATGATCTTTGAGTTTCAGAATAGTTATATCACTTTCATGCCCGATTCAATGTTGCTTTGTCGCTCTGCATGATTATAACCGTTATTGCTCTCTAGTTGGTCGCTTCCCAGTCTTTTGCTAAACTTCCACCTGTACTAAGCGGACTGACTGCTTGTGCATCCTAAATCCTTAAAACCAGTAATGCCATATGAGTCCACTATACCTTCCTATACATGGTATTTACCTGCCATTCCTAACGAAGACTTTCGTGTACCATCTCGAAATTAATCAAAAGCATTTCTCTTGTTGTGCCTATGTTTTAGCTCATGAGGAAGTAGTAGTTAATTCATGATCTTTTTAAGTTGGACAAGTTTCACCCCTGGATTGCATGTCTAATGTGCAAACCCTTAATACGAGAAGGAACTGACATCGAGTGCGCCCGGCTCAAAAAGATAATATAACAAACAAACCCTCCTTCACGCTTTGTTCATGAGAAATCAGAAAACTTTGGCAGTGATAAACAAAGGAGATTAAGAGGATGTGATCGTCCTCATGCGGGAGCCGTTCCTCGAGACTTGTCCACTCAAAGAGTGATTGAGTTATCTACTAGCATTCGTTGACGAAATATGCACCTCTCAAAAACGTTTTTACCTTTGTTTCTAAAAACCAAGAGCTCTGGTACATGTTTAGTTTTTGTTTCTGATCACGGGTTTTCAACTTTGCCAACAAAAGCCACGGTTCGAGAGTCTTCACCTTCTTTCTTCAAAGCACTAACTAGGAGAGCATAATTGTCATTCTGAGTGTAATGTGCATTGTCCCAAAGTATTACATTGTCTTCTGCATACTTGTGATATGATTTATTCTGAAATTCTTAGTTCTAGTCTCTTCTAAAACTCTGGAGGAGTTTCTGCATTTATGTTTTGCTTCACTCATGGAGACTAGCGAGATACCACCCTAGTATGCTCAAGCTATGTGCAATGTAATCTTGTCTTGATTTCCAGTAGTATATTATTTACTTTTAAGTATTTGTGACTAATCACTTGAAAGAAGGATTGCTCCTTGCATTGTCCTCATAGTACTATTTTAATACTTGCTAGACTCTTTTCGTAGTACATGCTTATATACATCTAATGAAGCAAAAGAGTTTGTCAAAGTTTTCTTTGTCGCGTCCAGTTCGTTGAACTGAATTGCTTGAGGACAAGCTTGGGGGAGTTGATACGTCTCAAACGTATCTACTTTTCCAAACACTTTTGATATTGTTTTGACCTCATTCTTGCATGATTTGAACTAAACTAACCCGGACAGACGCCGTTTTCAGCAGAGCTGCCTGTATGGTTTTATTGTGTGCAGGAAAACGGATTTTTAGGTATCTCAGAAAAATCCACGAAAAATCACAGAAAATCCACGCACCCGAAGGAACCAGGGGCCAGAAGAGGGGCCAGGGGGTGCCCAGGCGCCCTGTGGGCACCCCCCCCTAGGCTGCGCCGGGGGGTCGCCTGGGTGGGGCCCACACCGCCTGGTGCCCTACTTTGCCTCGTATTTTTACTCACGACGCGGAAACCCCAGATCAGAAGTTCTTTTCGCAGTTTTCCGTCGCGGAGCCGCCGCCACCCTCTGTTCTTCCTTGGGAGGGCTAATCTGGAGGCTGAATTGGCCTCCAGAGAGGGGAGATCGTCGCCATCATCATCATCATCATCACCACTCCATCATCCTTCCATGACTTCTCCCTCCATGTGTGAGTAATTCCCCTGCTGTAGGCGAAGGGGATGGTAGGGATTGGATGAGTTAGATCATGTAATAGTTTGCCAGATCGTTGGGGGCATGTTGCCTATCATCTACTATGGTGTTTATCATCTTTGCTTCAACTTGTTATTCTTAATGCTTGACACTTAGGGCCCGAGTGCCATGATCTCAGATCTGAACCATATGTGTTTGCATGAATATATTTGTGTTCGTGATCCTATCTATGAGTTGTTTGCACCTATTACGGTTCGGAACCGGCGATCCCAAAAGTGACAGCTAGGGACACCAAAGGGGATGGTCTGTAGTTTGAGGATTACATGTATCCATTGAGTTCATTGCTTTGTTCCGGTGCTATTTGACAGGAGCACCTTAATCTCCATAAGTTCCTTTTGGCCCCGTTCGTAGCGGGATGGTAGGACAAAAGATGTTGTGCAAGTTCTTATTGCAAGCACGTACAACTACGTACGGGATACATGCCTAATGTTTGATATTTGCCTAGATGATCATTACTTTTCCGTGTGCCGTGCCCCAAGTTAGAATCTATCTCATCCATGCAGCGCCCAACCATCCATCTCCCTAGCCTACAGTGTTTTAAACCCTGCTTGTCACTAGTTGCCACTTTTGCCATTTACCTTCACTATTTACTTTTTACTGTTTACTTTTACTATCACTATTATCACTATCATATCACTGTTACCACTTATCTTTTGTTGCAAGTAAGTATATTTCAGGTGCGGTTGAATTGACAACTCAACTATCAAAGCTTATAAATACTCTTTGGCTCCCCGTGTGTCGAATCAATAAATTGGGTTATTCTTACCCGCGAAGACTATCTCGATCCCTTACGGTTGAGGGTTATCAGAATGCGCAAGAGGCGCGGGAGGAGCGGGAGGCCGTGGCCCGCCGGACGATGCCGCATCCAAGGCCGAGGCCAAGGCGGCCACCAGGGCACAGGCAGATGCCGCCGCCAGGGCCCAGGAGCAGGAGGCGGCCCTCCAACAGTCGGCGAGCCGTGCCGCTCCCCAGCACACGGCTCCTCCGGAGCCATCTGATCAAGCGCCGGCTGGCGGCATCCAGCCAGCTCTTGAAAGGGAAGGGGACGGCCATGCCGTCATGGAGGCGGACGCAACTCCTCTCTTGCCGTCTGCTGAAGCACATGACAGCCGGCCTGAGGGGCCTAACACCCCGCTGGCGGAAGGTGTGCTGGTGGTGGGCCCGCTTCCCACCATCCAATTTCCAGCTTGTTCGCGTCTGGCGAGGGCAGCCTCAGCCCCGCGGCAGGTAGAAGTCGGCGCTGCTAGCTCATCCTCGCCGGACAACGAGGCCACCAGCGCGGTGCCGCCAGGCTAGACATCTGGTGGCGGCGTTGTGTTGAACATCGCTTCACGGGATGTCCTCGACCGCTTCAACACCCAAGGCGAGACCCTGTAAAGGTCCATGCGGGAGTTCTTGGCCACGCGGACTGCCGTCCGGGTATGTTGATTTCTCCTTTGATTTTTTTATTCCTTCAATTTCTCTCGTGGGGGTGATACGTCCATTTTTCATCATGCTTATATGTTGATATTTATTGCATTATGGGCTGTTATTACACGTTATGTCACAAAACTTATGCCTTTTCTCTCTTATTTTACAAGGTTTACATGAAGAGGGAGAATGCCGGCAGCTGGAATTCTGGGCTATAAAAGGAGCAAACTCTAGAAACCTATTCTGCACAACTCCAAAAGCCCTGAAACTCCACAGAACTCCGTTTTAGAAAATATAAAAAATATCTGGAAAAAGAAGTTCACGAGGGGGGGCACCGACTGTCCACGAGGGTGGGGGGCGTGCCCCCCTCTCTAGGCGCCCCCTGTCTCGTGGGCCCACCAACGCTCCCCCGATGCCCATCTTCTCCTATATGAGGGGTTTTGACCTGGAAAGAATCATAAGGAGGCTTTCGGGACCAGACGCCGCCGTCTCGAGGCGGACCGAGGCGGAAACCAATCGAGGGCTCTGACAGAGCTGTTTTGCCGGGGTAGTTCCTTCTGGGAGGGGGAAATCATCAACGCCGTCATCACCATCAACTCTCCCATCTTGGGGAGGGCTATCTTCATAAACATCTTCACCAGCACCATATCCTCTCAAACCCTAGTTCATTTCTAATACAATCTTTGTACCCAAACCTCAGATTGGTACCTGTGGGTGGCTAGTAGTGTTGATTCTTCCTTGTAGTTGATGGTAGTTGGTTTATTTGGTGGAAGATCATATGTTCAGATCCATTATGCATATTAATACCCCTCTGATCATGAAAAATATTATGTCTTGTGAGTAGTTACTTTCTATTCCTGAGGACATGGGAGAAGTCTTGCTATTAGTAGTCATGTGAATTTGGTCTTCATTCGATATTTTGATGAGATGTATGTTGTCTCTCCTCTAGTGGTGTCATGTGAACATCGAGTACATGACACTTCTCCATTATTTGGGCCGAGAGGAAGGCATTGGGAAGTAATAAGTAGATGATGGGTTGCTAGAGTGACAGAAGCTTAAACCCTAGTTTATGCGTTGCTTCGTAAGGGGCTGATTTGGATCCATATGTTTCATGCTATGGTTAGGTTTACCTTAATACTTCTTTTGTAGTAGCGGATGCTTGCATTAGAGGTTAATCATAAGTGGGAGGCTTGTCCAAGTAAGGATAGCACCCAAGCACCGGTCCACCCACATACCAAATTATCAAAGTACCGAGCGCGAATCAGATGATCGTGATGAAAACTAGCTTGACGATAATTCCCATGTGTCCTCGGGAGCACTTTCCTTATTATAAGAGTTTGTCCAGGCTTGTCCTTTGCTACATAAAGGATTGGGCCACCTTGCTGCACCTTATTTACTTTTACCTTTTGTCAGTTGCTACCAATTACCTTATCACAAAACAATTTGTTACCTATAATTTCAGTGCTTGCAAAAAATACCTTACTGAAAACTACCTATCATTTCCTTCTGCTCCTCGTTGGGTTCGACACTCTTACTAATCAAAAGGACGGCGATAGATCCCCTACACTTGTGGGTCATCAAGACTCTTTTCTAGCGCTGTTGTCGGGGAGTGAAGCGCCTTTGGTAAGGAATAATTTATATAGTGTGCTGAAATTTATTGTCACTTGTTACTATGGCTCATAATCCTTTGAGGGGCTTGTTCGGGGTAGCTTCACCCCCACCAGAAGAGCAAAGAGTTGCTCCTCAACCTACTGCACCTACTTAAAATGTTTTCTTTGAGATTCCTTCAGGTATGATAGAAAAACTGCTTGAAAATCCTTTTACAGGAGATGGAACACTACATCCTGATTTACATCTAATCTACGTGGATGAAGTTTGTGGATTATTTAAGCTTGCAGGTATGCCCGAGGATGTTATCAAGAAGAATGACTTCCCTTTATCTTTGAAGGGAGATGCATTGACATGGTTTAGGCTATGTGATGATATTGGATCATGGAACTATAATCGTCTGAAGTTGGAATTTCATCAGAAGTTCTACCCTATGCACCAGGTTCATCGTGATCGTAATTATATTTATAATTTTTGGCCTCGTGAAGGAGAAAGCATCGCTTCAAGCTTGGGGGAGGCTTAAGTCAATGTTATATTCATTCCCCAATCATGAGCTCTCAAGAGAAATGATCATTCAAAATTGTTATGCTCGGCTTTCTCTCAATAATCACTCCATGCTCGATACTTCTTGTTCTGGCTCTTATATGATGAAGACTGTTGAATTCAAATGGGATTTATTGGAAAGAATTAAATGCAACTCCGAAGATTGGGATCTCGACGAGGGTAAGGAGTCAGGAATGACCCCTAAGTTTGATTGTGTTAAAGCTTTTATGAATACCGATGTTTTCCGTGAGTTTAGCACTAAATATGGACTTGACTCTGAGATAGTAGCTTCTTTCTGTGAATCATTTGCTACTCATGTTGATCTCCCCAAGGAGAAGTGGTTTAAATACCATCCCCCTATTGAAGTAAAAGTAGTTGAACCTATTAAAGTTGAAGAAATGACTATCACTTATAATGTTGATCCAATTGTTCCTACTACTTATATTGAGAAACCACCCTTCCCTGTTAGGATAAAGGATCATGCTAAAGCTTCAACTGTGGTTCGTAAGAGTAATACTAGAACACCTACACCCTCTGAGAAAATTAAAGTTGAACCTAGTGTTGCTATGGTTAAAGATCTCTTGGTAGAAGATTTAGATGGACATGTTATTTATCTCCAAGAGGAATCTGCTAGGATAGCCAAACCCAATGCTAGGAATAAACATGGACCTATTGTAGGCTTGCCGGTTATCTCTGTTAAGATAGGAGATCATTGCTATCATGGTTTATGTGACGTAAGCGCTAGTGTGAGTATTATCCCTCATACCTTATATCAAGAAATTATGCATCACATTGCACCTGTTGAGTTAAAAGGGATTGATGTTACTATTAAGCTAGCTAATAGAGACACTATTTCACCAGTTGGGATTGTTAGAGATGTTGAAGTTTTGTGTGGGAAGGTTAAATACCCTGTTGATTTTCTTGTTCTTACTTCCGCAGCAGATGAATTTTGTCCCATTATATTTGGCAGACCCTTCTTGAACACTGTTAATGCTAAGATAGACTGCGTGAAAGATATCGTTACTGTTGGATTAGGGTATATGTCTCATGATTTTAACTTTGTTAAATTCCGTAGACATCCCCTTGATAAGGAACTACCTAGTAAGGATGAAATTATTGGTCTTGCTTCTATTGCTGTGCCTCCTAATGATCCTTTAAAACAATACTCGCTAGATCATGAAAATGATATGCACATGAATGAGAGAAGGGAAATAGATGAAATATTCTTTAATCAGGGACCCGTATTGAAAAACAACTTGCCTGTTGAAATCCTAGGGGATCCTCCTCCACCCAAGGGTGATCCCGAGTTTGAACTTAAACCTTTACCTGATAATCTTAAGTATGTTTATCTTGATGAAAAGAAGATATATCCTGTTATTATTAGTGCTAACCTTTCAGAGCAGGAGGAAGAAAAAATAATGAAAACTCTGAAGAAGCACCGTGCTGCTATTGGATATACTCTGGATGATCTTAAGGGCATTAGCCCACATTATGCCAACACAAGATAAAATTAGAAGAAAATGCTAAACCGGTTATTGATCATCAGCGACGGTTAAATCCTAAGATGAAAGAAGTGGTAAGGAAGGAAATACTAAAGCTTCTAGAGGTAGGTATTATCTATCCAGTTGCTGATAGCCAGTGGGTAAGTCCTGTCCATTGTGTTCCTAAGAAGGGAGGTATGACTGTAGTTCCTAATGATAAAGATGAATTGATCCCGCAAAGAATAGTTACATGTAATAGGATGGTAATTGATTTCCGTAAGTTAAATAAAGCTACTAAGAAAGATCATTACCCCTTGCCATTTATTGATCAAATGCTAGAAAGGTTATCCAAACATACTCATTTTTTCTTTCTAGATGGTTATTCTGGTTTCTCTCAAATACCTGTGCGAAAAGAGGATCAAGAAAATACCACTTTTACTTGTCCTTTCAGTACCTTTGCTTATAGACATATGCCTTTTGGTTTATGTAATGGACCTGCTACCTTTCAAAGATGCATGATGGCTATATTCTATGATTTTTGTGAAAAGATTGTGGAGGTTTGCATGGATGATTTCTCCCTTTACGGAACTTCTTTTAATGATTGCTTAAGCAACCGTGACCGAGTTTTGCAGAGATGTGAAGACACTAATGTTGTTTTAAATTGGGAGAAGTGCCACTTTATGGTTAATGAAGGCATTGTCTTGGGACATAAAATTTCTGAAAGAGCTATTAAAGTTGACAAAGCTAAGGTGGATGCTATTGAAAAGATACCATGCCCTAAGGACATCAATGGTATACAAAGTTTCCTTGGTCATGCCGGGTTTTATAGGAGGTTCATAAAGGACTTCTCCAAAATCTCCAGGCCTCTGACTAATCTCTTACAAAAATATATCCCTTTTGTCTTGGATGATGATTGTCTAGAAGTATTTGAAATACTTAAGAAAGCATTGATCTCTGCACCTATTGTCCAGCCTCCTGACTGGAATCTACCCTTTGAGATTATGTGTGATGCTAGTGATTATGCTGTTGGTGCTGTTCTAGGTCAAATAGTTGATAAGAAGTTGAATGTTATCCAGTATGCTAGTAAAACTCTAGATAGTGCCCAAAGAAATTATGCTACTTCTGAGAAAGAATTTTTAGCAGTTGTATTTGTTTGTGATAAGTTTAGACCGTATATTGTTGATTCTAAAGTAACTATTCACACTGATCATGCTGCTATCAAATACCTTATGGAAAAGAAAGATGCTAAACCTAGACTTATTAGATGGGTTCTCTTGCTGCAAGAATTTGACTTGCATATTATTGATAGAAAGGGAGCTAAGAACCCAGTCGCAGACAACTTGTCTAGGTTAGAGAACATACTTGATGACCCACAACCTATTGATGATAGCTTTCCTGATGAACAATTAGCCGTCATAAATACTTCTCGTACTGCTCCATGGTATGCTGATTATGCTAATTATATTGTTGCTAAGTTTCTACCTCCTAGCTTCACATACCAGCAAAAGAAAAAGTTCTTCTATGATTTGAGACATTACTTCTGGGATGACCCACATCTTTATAAAGAAGGAGTAGATGGTATTATTAGACGTTGTGTACCTGAGCATGAACATGAACAGATCCTACGCAAGTGCCACTCCGAAGCTTCTGGAGGACACCATGCGGGAGATAGAACTACACGCAAGGTATTGCAATCCAGTTTTTATTGGCCTACTCTCTTCAAGGATGCCCGTAAGTTTGTCTTATCTTGTGATGAATGTCAAAGAATTAGTAATATCAGTAGACGTCAAGAAATGCCTATGAATTATTCACTTGTTATTGAACCATTTGATGTTTGGGGCTTTGATTATATGGGACCATTTCCTGCCTCCAATGGGTACACTCATATTTTAGTTGCTGTTGATTACGTTACTAAGTGGGTAGAAGCTATTCCAACTAGTAGTGCTGATCATAACACCTCTATTAAGATGCTTAAAGAAGTTATTTTCCCGAGGTTTGGAGTCCCTAGATATCTAATGACTGATGGTGGTTGACACTTTATTCATGGTTCTTTCCGTAAGATGCTTGCATAGTATAATGTCAACCATAGAATTGCATTCCCATTATCACCCACACACTAGTGGTCAACTAGAACTAAGTAATAGAGAGTTGAAATTAATTTTGCAAAAGACAGTTAATAGGTCTAGGAAGAATTGGTCCAAGAAACTTGATGATGCATTATGGGCCTATAGATCTGCATACAAAAATCCTATGGGTATGTCTCCATATAAGATGGCATATGGAAAAGCTTGTCACTTACCTCTTGAGCTAGAACATAAGGCATATTGGGTTGTTAAAGAGCTCAATTACGATTTCAAACTTGCCGGTGACAAGAGGTTATTTGACATTAGCTGTCTTGATGAATGGAGAACCCAGGCCTATGAGAATGCCAAGTTGTTTAAAGAAAAAGTTAAAAGATGGCATGACAAAAGGATACAAAAGCGTGAGTTTAACGTAGGTGATTATGTATAGCTATACAACTCTCGTTTAAGATTTTTTGCAGGAAAACTTCTCTCCAAGTGGGAAGGACCTTACGTTATCGAGGAGGTCTATCGTTCCAGTGCCATAAATATCAACAACTTCGAAGGCACAAATACGAAGGTGGTGAACGGCAAAAGAATCAAACATTATATCTCAGGTAATCCTATAAATGTTGAAACCAATGTTATTGAAACTGTAACCCCGAAGGAATACATAAGGGACACTTTCCAGAACGATTCAGCCTCCGAAAAGGAAGAGGTATGTGGTACGGTAAGTAAACCGACTCCAAAATAGTTCTAAAGGAAATTTTCTCCGTTTTGGAATATTTAAAAAAATAGAAAAATAAGCAACAGTCCGGAAGAGACACGAGTCGTCCACGAGGGTGGAGGGCGCGCCCCCCTTCCCTAGGCGCGCCCCCTGCCTCGTCGGCAGCTCGTGTGTCTCCCGGACTCCGATTTCTTGTATGTTACTCCTTTTGGTCGGTAAAAATTCATTATATATACTCCCGAAGGTTTTGATCTCTGTATCATTCAAAAATCCTCTGTTCTTGTTTCGAGCTGTTTTCTGCGAGGGTTTGTGAAGCCAGGCACCATGTCGTCTCCCTCCTCCAACAACGAAGGCAACGATGTTTACTAATTAAGATAGATCTGAAGAGGGAAGGACCCGAGGAGACCCACAAGGAGAAGAAGATCAAGAAGGAGGTGGAAGATCCGGCTCCGGCATTGGGAGAAGAAGACATCCATCAACCTCTTCCCAACCTCTTTACCTCAACTGAGATTGAAGCTTTCAGGATGATTGAGTTAGCTCAAATTAGAAACAAGCATCTCACAAGTGAAAATATTTTGTTGAAAGAATATGTAGCAACACTCAAAGGTATTATCCGCAAGCTGGAGGATCTTCTACGCTCGATATATGATGATCCAGCGTCACTACTTTGAACAACTCCATCATCACCACCCCCGAAGAAGGAGACATAATCATATGGGCATGGGTACTCCCCTTGGCAACTGCCAAGCTTGGGGGAGTGACCCCGATATCGTATCACCATCACTCCTATCTTTACCATTTTTCTTAGTTCGATTCTTTTGGTAGTATCTTGATCTAGTAGAATAAAGTTAGCATGATCTAGTTGTGAGCTTTTGCTTTATGATCTTTACCCTTTGTAATCGAGTCCGTGAGCTATATAATAAAAATTAGTGTTGATTCAAGGGCTTGATTTCCTCACTTGGGTCATGATAAAAAGAAAGACAATATAAAAAGTATCAAAGAAATCTTATTGATCTTGTGGGAAATAATGACTTCACATATAAGAGTACGATAAATAAAAGTTGTTGCGAGTTGACAAACATAGTTTTGGTCATCGTTGCAATTAATAGGAAGTAATAAAAGAAGAGAGGCTTCACGTACAAATATACTATCTTCGACATCTTTTATGATTGTGAGCACTCATTAAAGTATGACGTGCTAAAGAGTTGATGTTGGACAAGGAAGACAACATAATGGGTTATGTTTTCTTATATCCGAAATAAAGTATATTGTCATGGATCATCCAACAAGTTGATCTTGCCTTCCCCCCTCATGCTAGCCAAAACTCCTCGCACTAAGTAGAGTACTACTTGTGCTTCCATACATCATTAAACCTAGTTTTGCCATGAGAGTCCACCATACCTACCTATGGATTGAGAAAGATCCTTCCAAGTAAGTTGTCATGTTGCAAACTCACTAAAATATGTATGATTTATTAGTGTGGAGGAAATTAGCTTTATACGATCTTGTGATATGGAAGTAATAAAAGCGACGGACTGCATAATAAAGGTCCTAATCACAAGTGGCAATGTAAAGTGACGTTCTTCTGTGCTAAGACTTTGTGCATCCAACCATAAAAACACATGACAACCTCTGCTTCTCTCTGCGGCTTATCTATTATTCTTGCCTTTAAAGAGTCAAGGTGAAATTCACCTTTCCTTTTTAAATTTTATCCTTTGGCAAGCACACTGTGTTGGAAAGATCCTGACATATATATACCCACTTGGATGTAAGTTTTCATGGTCTATTACTGTTGACATTACCCTTGAGGTAAAAGGTTAGGAGGCAACGCCAAAAGCGCCTATCTTTTTCTGTGTCCGACTAAAACTCCATAACCATAAGTATTGCATGAGTGTGAGCAATTGTGAAAGTATATATGATAGTTGAGTATGTAGGCTTGCTGAAAAGCTCTTATATTGACTCTTTCCGATGTTATGATAAATTGCAATTGCTTCAATGACCGAGATCAAAGTTTGTTAGGTTCCAATGAAGTTTATGATTCATGCTTGATATTATGGACGAATTGTTACTTTAGCATAAGAATCACATGACAATATATATATATATATATATATATATATATATATATATATATATATATATATATATATATATATATATATATATATGTTGCTGTTATGAGAATGATCATGATGCCCTCATGTCCGTATTTTATTTTTATCGACACCTCTATCTCTAAACATGTGGACATATTTTTCGATATCGGCTTTGGCTTGAGGAGAAGCGAGGTCTAAGATTGGGGGAGTTGATACGTCCATTTTGCATCATGCTTATATGTTGATATTTATTGCATTATGGGCTGTTATTACATGTTATGTCACAAGACTTATGCCTTTTCTCTCTTATTTTACAAGGTTTACATGAAGAGGGAGAATGCCGGCAGCTGGAATTCTGGTCTGGAAAAGGAGAAACTCTGGAAACCTATTCTGCACAACTCCAAAAGGCCTGAAACTCCACAGAATTCCGTTTAAGAAAATATAAAAAATATCTGGCGAAAGAACTCCACAGAACACCGTCTTCTCGTGCTTCTTTTGCTTCGACTTCTGTGTACATGGTGACACGAGGCGAGTCAAACTCAACGTCTGTTTGGATGACGGCCTTGTCCCCATAGACGAGGAAGAAGGTAGTGAAGCCGGTTGATTTGTTCGGAGTCGTTCTGAGGCTCCAGAGGACGGACGACAATTCCTCAATCCAGCAGTCGCTCGACCATTCCGAGGGCTCGACCAGCCGGGGCTTGATGCCGGACAAGATGAGGCCGTTTGCACGTTCAACTTGGCCGTTTGACTGCGGGTGAGCAACGGACGCTAAGTCCAGTTGGATGCCCTGTGTTGCGCTGAAATGAGCCAATGGTCCTTTGGCAAAGTTTGTGCCGTTGTCGGTGATGATGCTGTGTGGTATGCCATACCAGACTGTAATGTTAGCGATGAAGGTCACGGCGGTCGGACCATTGAGTTTCTTGATTGGTCTTGCTTCAATCCACTTGGTGAACTTGTCTACGACAACGAGCAAGTGAGTCATGCCGCCGCATGCAGTCTTGAAGGGGCCCACCATGTCCAGTCCCCAAACTGCAAATGGCCATGTGATTGGGATGGTCTTGAGTGCAGAAGCAGGCAGATGTTGCTTGGAGCTGAAATGCTGACATCCATTGCACTTCTTGACTAGGTCCTTGGCGTCGTCCAAAGCAGTCAGCCAGAAGAAACCATGGCGGAAAGCTTTGGCGACGAGGGATTTGGAGGCCGCATGGTGGCCACATTCACCTTGACTAATATCCCTCAGAATGGCCAGACCCTTTTCTGCTTCTACGCAGCGCTAGAAGACGCCGGTTGCGCTGCGTCTGAGGAGCTCTTTGTTCACTATTGTGTACGATGAAGCTATGCGCTGAACTTGCCATGCCAGGGTCTCATCTACTAGCAACTCTCTTCTGAGCAAAAAATGAGGATAGGATGCGGCCATGATGGTGCTGTGACTCCTGTTAGTTCTGCCACTGAAACCAGGGTGGTTGGGCCAGGAGGTGGAGGGCTGGAGTTAGCCGCCGCTTGTTGTGCTCTTGAAGTCCCTGGGCCGGCTGCAGCAGTCCCCAGACAGGGTTCTGAAGTCCCCAGGCCGAGTGCTGGTGTTGCAGTCCCTGGGCCGTCTGCTGGTGATGTAGTCCCTTGGCCGCCTGCTGAAGTTCTTGAGCCGGCCGCAGCAGTCCCCGGGCCGGGCTCTGATGTCCCTGGGCCGGGTGCTGGTGCAGCAGTCCTCGGGCCGGGTGCTGGTGCAGCAGTCCCCGGGCCGCCTGCTGAGGTCTTCGGGCCGTCAATTCCAGGGTCGGCTGGCATGAAGATTGATTCTGACTCTGGTGACGGATGGATAGACGGCTTGCGCAACCATTGGAGGGACACGCCGGCCGGTATTGCTTGCCGAGTTGACCCGATCAGTGCCAAGGCGTCTGCTTGATCGTTGTCGGCCCGTGATATGTGGAGGAACTCACAGCCATCAAAATGCCCACTGATCTACTGGACCAGGAAGCGGTAACTTGCCATGTCTGCATCTTTGGCATCCCAGTCACCAGATGACTGCTAGACCACCAAGTCTGAGTCACCATAGCACAACACTGGTGGATGCCATTCTCTTTGGCCATCCGGAGCCCGTGGATGAGTGCCTCATACTCGGCCATGTTTTTGAAGGCGGCAAAGTGGATTTGCAATGTGTACTTGAGCTTGTCGCCTTTGGGGGAGGTGAGGACGATGCCGACTCCCTAGCCAGTACGCATCTTTGATCCGTCAAAGTGCATCCGCCAATGGGTTGAGTCTGGAGCAGGCAGCAGGTACTGGGTCTCAGCCCAGTCGACGAGGAAGTCAGCCAGCGCATGTGACTTAATGGTGGTGCGGGGCTGGTAGAATATGGTGAAAGGGGCCAGCTCAATGGACCACTTCGCCACTCGTCCTGAAGCATCTCTATTGCCTATGATCTCAGCAAGCGGGGCCGTGCAGACGACTGTGATTAGATGCTCTTGGAAGTATTGCTTGAGTTTTTTGGTGGCAAGGTACACGCCATAGCACATCTTCTGGTAGTGGGCATAATTCTCCTTGGAAACTGACAACACCTCGCTCAGGTAATAGACGGGCCTTTGGACAGGCAAGGCTCTGCCGTCCTCTGGGCGCTCGACTACAATCACAGTGCTGACCATCCGGTTGGTGGCGGCTATCTAAAGGAACATGGGTTCCTTGTCTGTTGGCGCCGCTAGGACATGCGGCGTGGACAACACTTTCTTGAGCTGGTGGAAAGCTTCGTCCGCCTTGTCATTCCACTCAAAGCAGGTGGTCTTCTTCATCAACTTGTACAGAGGGAGTGCCTTCTCGCCCAGCTGGCTGATAAATCGGCTGAGCGATGCCAAGCACCCAGTAAACATCTGGACGTCTCGTATGCGAGTTGGCCTCTCCATCCTCTCATTGGCCTTGATCTTCGTCGGGTTGCACTCGATGCCGCGTTCAGACACCAGGAAGCCAAGGAGCTGGCTTGCTGGTACCCCGAAGACACATTTCTCCGGGTTTAGCTTTATCTGAAAACGGCGCAGGTTTTCGAAGGTCTCTTGGATGTATTCTAGGAGAGTACCACGCTTCTCCGTCTTCACCACGATAATGTCCACATAAACGTGGGCGTTTCTACCAAGTTGCTTGAGGAGACACTTCTGCATGCAACACTAAAAGGTGGCGCCGGCGTTTCTCAAGACAAACATCATAGTCTGGTAATAGGAGGCTCCAAATGGCGGGAGGAAGGTGGTCTTCAGGCGATCGGCCGGATCCAGCTTGATCTGGTGGTATTCGGAATAAGCATCAAGGAACGACAGCAGCTCGCATCCGGCTGTGGAGTCAATCACTTGATCTATTTGCGGCAGAGCAAACAGATCTTTAGGGCAAGATTTGTTGAGGCTGGTGTAATCAATGCACATGCGCCACTTTTTTTTCTTCTTCAGCACCAGGACTGGGTTGGAGAGCCACTCTGGGTAGAACACCTCCATAATGACGCTGGCTGCTAGCAGGCGGGTGACTTCTTGTCCGACAACTCTTCCTTTTTCTTCAGATAGGCGGCGAAGTGGTTGTCTGACAGGCTTTGCGTCTTCTCTTACGTGTAGCTTGTGCTCGGCGCAATCCGTCGGCACACCCGGCATGTCCTTGGGGGATCATGCAAAGATGTCTCGATTCTCACAGAGGAAGTTGATGAGCTCCTTTCCTATTTGCTGTCTAGATTTGACCCTATGACAGCAAATCGCTCCGGGTGTGCCGGGTCCAAAGCAATCCTCCTGGTCTCTTTGGCCGGCTGGAAAGAGCCTTGAGGTTCCGCCTCCTTGGGATCGGATGGTATGGCCGGCTGCTCACCAGCCATAGCCACCAACCGATCAAGGCGGCGCTTCTCTTCAGCTATGACAAGGGACTCAGCCAGCCGGCTACTGGCAGTAGCACACGCGATGGACTTCTCATAGTCCCCAACTATGGTGATTATTCCTTTGGGGCCCGACATCTTCATCTTGAGGTAGGCACAATGGGGTACCGCCATGAATTTGGCGAGAGCTGGCTGGCCCAGTATTACAAGATAAGGGATTTCCAGATTCACCACCTCAAACCAGACCGGCTACGATCGGAAATGCTTCTTGTCACCAAACAAGACATCAATCTTGACATTGCCAATTGGTGAGCAATAGAGGCCGGGGATGATGCCGTGGAACACGGTCCTAGTAGGCTGAAGCTGCTTCTCTTTGATGCCCAATTTCTCCATTGTGTCTCGGTACATGATGTTGATACTACTGCCGCCGTCTATCAGCAGTCGGGAGAACCTGCAGGCCCGTCTGTCGGTGGAGAAAGTTGCATCCAGAACCATGGCATAGGCGCCTGGTGAGGGCATGATGGCCGGATGATCTTCACGGATCCAGCTGATGGTCCTCTCAGACCAATGCATGAACTCTAGGGCTTCTGAGGCAACGACATTGATTTCTCTATGCTGCTCACGCTGGCTGTGCCTGTCGTCCGCCTGGCTGGTGAAGACAACATAAGCTCCGTTCTCTTCTGGGAACTCATCCTGGACCTGGCCGCCTAGACGAGCTGCCTGCCTAGCAAGCGGCGGGGGCAGAGCCTCGCCTCTGGCAATCCGAGTGAGCCAGTGGCACTTTCATGTGACATGGTTGGAGGGTTTCGCACCACTATGAAACTTACAAGGGGCATCCAGGGCTTGTTCAAAGGAGAAGGCAGGCTGCGAGACTGCCTTGCCGCCTTTCTAGCGCTTGCGGCCGGCTTGAGCTTCTGGCTGCTGGCCTTCAGCTGCTGCCACCAGTCGGCTGTTGGAAACCGGCGGGGGGCTTTGCGCTTGTTGTCTGTCTGCTGCTAGCACCAACTGGACTCTCCAGCCGGCGTCCGAGGAGCCGGTGGAGCCATCTTTCTGGAGGCGTCTACGTGCAGCTCGGACTTAATGGAAGAGTCGGTTGTGGCGTACTTGTCCGCTATACTCAACAGCTCGTCCAGTGTTGTGGGCTCGTCGTAGAGGAGCTTGTGCTTGAGTAAGGTGCCTTCTCTGCACCCGGCCATGAAGTACTCGATGGCTTGCACCTCATGCACCCCTTCACAGGAATTGCGCAGCTCGGCCCAACGCGTCAGGATGTCACGAGTGGACTCATTCGGACCTTGCACGCATAGGGAGAGCTGCCGTGGCTTGGGTGGCCGCTTGTAGGTGCTGGTGAAGTTGCGAGTGAAGACGTCGGTGAAGTCCAGCCAGCTGTTGATGCTGTTGGGCTTGAGGCTGTTTAACCACGTACGGGTCGTGCCCTGGAGCATGAGTGGTACATAATTCACTGCGACGTGCTTGTTGCCGGTTGCTATGTTGACGGCTGTGGAATAATCCACCAGCCAGTCCTCTGGCTTCACAAATCCATTGTACTTGGGAGTGTCTCAGGGAAGTGAGAAACCTTTGGGGAAAGGCTCGTCAGGGATGCGGGGACCGAAACAAGCCGGGCCATGTGCGTCTTCTTCCTCGACCGCCTGGGACCGAGCCAGTCGGTCAAGGCGATGGTGGGTATCATTCTCCCCAACTTCCTCGCGGTGGCCCAAGCGGCCTCCGAGAGATGGATGCTCGACGGGAGGCGGACACACACCTCTCCCGACGAGGGGGAGGCGAGTGCTCATTTAGCCGCTCCACAGCCCTTGGGCGGCCGTCTTGGTCGCGCTCGACGGTGATGCGATTTTGCCGGCTGAGACTGGCAGCCGGCTTGGAGTCGCGCAGACTGCGAGCGCCGACTGTCGATGAATGGGACGTAGCCCCTTGCTCCCGCCGAGGAGGACGATTGTGTGCTTGTGCGTCGGCTTCCAGAGCCCGGCGGCGGGCCTCCTGCTGTTCGGCAGCCGTGTCGAGGAGCTGCTGGACGCGCTGCGTCATGCAGCGAAGCTCATCTCCCTCCAGGTGGTTCAGCTTTTTAACTGCCGTCTGGGCAGCCCTTAGTTTCTCCAACGGGGTGGCGTATACCAGTCTTGGGGCCCTAATGTCTACTATGCAACCTTCTTCTTGTAGACGTTGTTGGGCCTCCAAGTGCAGAGGTTTGTAGGACAGTAGCAAATTTCCCTCACGTGGATGACCTAAGGTTTATCAATCCGTGGGAGGCATAGGATGAAGATGGTCTCTCTCAAACAACCCTGCAACCAAATAACAAAGAGTCTCTTGTGTCCCCAACACACCCAATACAATGGTAAATTGTATAGGTGCACTAGTTCGGCGAAGAGATGGTGATACAAGTGCAATATGGATGGTAGATATAGGTTTTTGTATAGGTGCACTAGTTCGGCATAGAGATGGTGATATAAGCATAAATGGTGTTGCAATGTCAGGCCCAAAATGCGATTCTATATCGATCACTAGATATAACTTGTGATTGAGGCACAACCACATTTCAGGCGCTTAGCAAGATGGATATCATTACATCGTGTCATTACACACATACATGGGGATACAACAATTCATACAAGTCACATGAATACAACAATGTCAATACAAAGCATCCGACTATGGATGCAAACATGAAAAGCACAACGACATCCTAGGCTGCCGACCAGGAACCTATCCCAAGACTGACGAAGAAGAAGAAGAAAGAACTCTAACACAAAGGACATCGCTCTCACGTCAAGTCATCGGAAACCTGCACCTGCAACTGGTGTTGTAGTATCTGTGAGCCACGAGGACTCAACAATCCCATAACCATGGGTATCAAGACTAGCAAAGCTGAATGGGTAAGGAGAGGTAAGGTGGTAAGGTTGCAGCAGCGGCTAAGCAATAATTTGGTAGCGAACTTACGAGTACAAGAATAAGATGAGCATCTACACAATCGGTCGCAAACTAGTAATGATCGCTAAAGATCCTGAACTACCTACGAGTCAAACCTAACCCCACCGTGTTCTCTTCTCAAAATGAAAAGAGACAGTCACGATTACTCACATGGTTGTGTGTTTTATTACGGATCCTCTGTCAAGTTTTCTACAACCGGACATTAACAAATTCCCATCTGCCACATAACCGCAGGCACGACTTTCGAAAGATCATAACCCTGCAGGGGTGTCCCAACTTAGCTCATCACAAGCTCTCACGATCAGCAGAGATAATAATAATATTACCCTTTATCTTAGGGAGAATCAGATCAGGCTCGGAATCCTGTCGGTGTACTAAGGTAGGGGTACCTCAGTACCCCAACTTGTGCACGGGCAGTTGCAGCCTCCCGCGGCAAGGTTTACTGCGTGCTCGCCGGAGACCTTCCTGCCTCTTATTAAACCATTCAAAAACAAAGTACACAAAACAGAAGATCGAGACCCCGGCAAGAGGAGCTTGCCGGGAAGGCCGTACCAGGCTCAAGGCTGTTCCACTAACACAAGACCCTGGCAAGAGGAGCTTGCCAGGAAGATTAGAAGGTATTACCTCGGCGCTACGCGCGCCCCGGCAAGGGGCCCGGGGAGCGGCAAGTTCCCGGGCCCGGCAAGATCAAGGCCCCGGCAAGGTGCTTGCCGGGAAGACCACGCCGTGTGCCCGCGCTCCAGCTCATCGGCCCACGCGTCGCCCTGGGGTCTAACCAGGGACGCGTGGCGGATGGCTGTGCAGCCTGGGGTACACGGTGGCACACCACGATAATAAATCCGTCGCCGTGGCGGACGGAGATGCTAAGGCGGGAGCTTTTGGGGTCGACGGTGACGGGCATTAAATGCCCTTGTCCCCCACTGTTAAAGTAGGTATAGACCACTGTTCTGTACTGTAGCTCCACTATTCCCGCACTGTTACAACTACCACCTCTTTTACATTTTTACCCCTTTCTCCTACGTTGACACCTGTCGGTGACCCCTTGCACTATAAAAGGAGGCCCATGCACAACGTGGAGGGGGTTCGAAACCTAGATTACTCTCTCGCACGGTGTAGCTGCTTCTTCAAGCTCCCGAGCGCTCAACTCAATACACAACCAAGCAGGAGTAGGGTTTTACGCATCCGTGCGGCCCGAACCTGGGTAAAAACTGCCCGCGCGTCTGCCTCGATCTGCTCTTTGTGCTCCCTCCGCCCTCGTACCGCACAGACAAGGGGCTCCGGTCCCATAGGTTTTCGTGGCGGACAGTTTCCCCCGACATCTTTGGCGCGCCAGGTAGGGGGCGTCGAGGTTGTGCGAACCTGATCCGGCGTTCGCGCGGGCGCATTCTCCATCAACCTCTCCAAGCTTCATCAACAACTTCATCAGCAACAACTCTATGGCCCCGAAGAAGAAGCCTTCGGAGGTCGGGGGCCCGTCTGCGTCTCATCCGCCGCCACCAGAGCCAACGGTGGGCGGGGGAGACGCCGTCGGAAGGGTGGTGGCCGGCGAGGACACTCACGGCGCCACCAGATCCAAGAACAAGACGGATGACCGGACCTCGGTCTCCGTGGACGCGCCGCGTCCATCACAGCACACGACGACCCCGCAGCGCCATACCACGGGAGGTGGTATCCGCTTGCTGGGGCAAGGCCAAACTGGAGGTTCGCGAGACGCCCCGGACCCTCGTCCGGGCACAAGCAAAGCGAAGGCGCCGGCGCGGGACCCCGCTCCTTCTAACGTCGTTAGAAGCCCGAGCGTATCCCGCTCCTCGCACCGCTCGCCCGCGTTCCCCACTACTCCGGCAGAAGCGCTCGCAAGGGCGCAGCTGCTCCTCGATTTCCCTCCAGCGGCCGACAAGGCCGAGGAATGGAGGGCCACTATCCGGAGCCTGATAGACTTCGCCAACAACGACTCTCCGCAGCAGCCGTCGGCCTCACGGCCGCGGCAGGCTGAGAAGACGAAGGCTATCGGCGACAAGACTGCCGGGGGTGCGACAAGCGTGCACTCCCCGCCGCAGAAGCAGAAGACGCCGCCCCGCCGGAACAACCCCGACGACGGCTCCACCGCCTCGTCGGACCCGCGGGCCCGTCGGAACCAGCGCCAGGTCCTCGACGACCGGCGAGATGAAGACGCTCGGACCACGATCGAGCGCCGCCGAGAAGCTCGGCGACAATCCGACAAGAGAGCTGGGAACACTGTCGACGCACCCGCGCCCGGTGAACCAGGCGACTTGCCGTACGCGGCAGGCTGCCCTGCGTTCACCCGCGAGCTGCGGCGCGTCCAGTGGCCCAGCATGAAGAACTTTAAGCCCGACGTACCGGAGAAGTACGACGGCAAAACGCACCCCTCGGAGTTTCTCAGCGTCTACACTATCGCAGTGCAAGCTGCCGGGGGGCGCGACGAGAAGATCCTAGCCAACTACTTCCCGCTCGTGCTGAAGCCGAACGTCCGTTCGTGGCTCATGCACTTGCCGGAAGGCTCTATCTCTTCTTGGGCCGACCTCTGCCATCAGTTTGTTGGCGCCTTCACTGGCGGCCACAAACCCCATGGCCAGGAGAGCGATCTCCACATTTTGGCCCAGAAGGAAGGCGAACCCCTGCGCAAGTATATCCAACGCTTCAGCCGGGTGCAGCACAACATCCCCGACGTTCACCCTGCTGCGGTTATCAGCGCGTTCCATCAGAACGTGCGTAACCGCCGCATGCGTGAGGAGATGGCGATGACCAAGATCAGGGACGTCAGCGAGCTCTACGCTCTTGCCGACAAGTGCGCCCGTGCAGAAGAGGGGAGGAAACTCCCCGGGGAGGATGCTGGCGCAGGGGGAAGCGACAGCGACGACGCCGCCCCGGCAAAGAAGAGCCGGCGGCGGAACAACAGGAAGAAGGGCAAGAAGGAAGTGCTTGCCGTCGAGAAGTCCGGCAAGGAGGCCCCCGCCAAGCAAGCGCAGGCCGGCGGCTCCGGCAAGGAGCCTGCCCCTGCGGCGGCGGCCGACAAGCCGGGTAGCTCCGACAAGCAATACTGTAAGATTCACCGCACCAAGGGTCACGATCTCTCCAACTGCAAGCGCGTCGAGTACCTCGTCGAGCAGCAAAAGGCTGAGTACGAGAGGCGCGACAAGGAGAAGGCCCAAGGTGGCGGGGAAGAGCCCAGCAAGAAGCGGCCATTCAATGGCCGGGGAGGGCGCCGCGGCAAGGCCAAGCAGCGGCAAGGAGATCGACCTCCCCGGGGCCGCGACAACGACGAAGACGACGATGAAGACATGGAGGACGACGAGAACAGCGAGCAGGAGTTCCAGAAAGCCACGGAGGTCCTGTGCGTCGACGGTGGCGCCTCTCTGCACACCTCCCACCGCCAGCTGAAACAGTGGGTGCGTGAGGTGAATGCAGCGGAGCCGCCCGTGGAGTCGCGCAGGCTCCTCAAATGGTCCAGCACGCCCATCATTTTTGACCTTGAGGATCACCCTGACCGCACCACGGCGGTCGGGTGCTTGCCGATGCTGGTCTCACCCACCATCCGCAACCTCAAGGTCACCAAAATGTTGGTTGACGGCGGGGCCGGGCTGAACTTGATCTCCTCTGCTGTGATCAAGAAACTCCAGATCCAAGACGGCGAGCTCGAAGAGACCGGTTCATTCCAAGGAATCAACCCGGGAAGGAGCAAGCCCAAGGGAAAGATTACTCTGCCGGTGACCTTTGGCGGGGAGCTCAACTTCAGGACTGAGCGCATCACTTTTGACGTTGCCGATATTCCATTGCCCTACAATGGAATACTCGGCCGTCCCGCCCTCGCCAAGTTCATGGCGGCTTCCCACTACGCCTACAACGTGCTGAAGATGCCGGGGCCGATAAGCGTCATCACTGTCCACAGCGACAAGAAAGATGCGCTTATTTGCGCCGACAAGATTTACCGGGATGCGGCAGCTGCAGCCGAGAAGGATACTCTTGCCGCTGAAGCTCCCGGGGGGAAGAAGACGAAGACCAAGTCCGGCAAGTGCTCTGGGACCCACTCCGGCAACCGCACCTCTTCGGAGTGCTGCGCCGCCGTCGAGGACGTTCCATCGAGCTCCACCGGCAAGAGCAAGAAAGGAATGGCTGCTCCTCCGGCAACCAAGAAGGTGTCCGCAAAGGAGGATGGCACTGGTGGTACCTTCACCATCAGCGCCACCCTTGACACCAAATAGGAAAGCGCGCTCGTCGCCTTCCTGCGGGCGAATGTCGATGTGTTTGCTTGGCAACCATCTGACATCCCCGGTGTTCCCAGGAAGGTGATTGAGCACAAGCTTGCTGTCTGTCCTCATGCGCGGCCCATCAAGCAAAAAGTGAGGAAGCAAGCCGTGGAGCGCCAAGAGTTCATCAACGAGGAGATCAAGAAACTAGAGGCTGCAGGCCTAGTTAGAGGTGTGATCCATCCGACGTGGTTGGCAAACCCAGTCGTCGTGCGCAAGGCCAACGGGAAGTGGAGGCTGTGTATAGACTTCACTGATGTCAATAAAGCATGTCCCAAGGATCCCTTCCCTTTGCCGCGCATTGACCAGATCGTTGACTCCACTGCCGGATGTGATCTACTGTGTTTTCTTGATGCATACTCAGGCTATCACCAGATTTTCATGGCCAAGGAAGATGAAGAAAAGACCGCGTTTATCACTCCATGTGGCACTTATTGCTTTATCCGCATGCCATTTGGATTGAAGAATGCAGGCTCAACTTTTGCAAGGGTAGTGTACACTGCTTTTGAGCCACAGATCCACAGGAACGTAGAAGCCTACATGGATGACATCGTGGTGAAGAGCAAGAGCAAAGAAACACTGATTCAAGACTTGGAAGAAACATTTCAGAACCTGCGCAGGATACAACTCAAGCTGAACCCCGAGAAGTGCGTCTTTGGAGTTCCCTCCGGCAAGCTTCTCGGGTTCTTTGTATCACAGAGGGGGATTGAAGCCAACCCCGACAAGATCAAAGCCATCGAGCAGATAGAAGCTCCAAAGCGCGTCAAGGATGTCAGAAGGCTTGCAGGTTGCGTTACTGCCCTCAGTAGGTTCATTTCAAAATCCGCAGAACGCGCCCTACCTTTCTTCAAAATCTTGAAAAAGGCAGGTCCCATGAAGTGGACTCCGGAAGCGGAGGCGGCGTTGCAGGATTTGAAACGATACCTGTCCTCCACTCCTATACTTGTCGCACCTAAACCACAGGAAAAGTTGTTGCTATACTTAGCGGCAACCAACCAGGTGGTTAGTGCTGCGTTGGTAGCGGAGAGGGAGTCCGACGAGGAGCCAGCGTCACCGGCAAGCGAATCTAGCGACAAGCACGGGGCTGTCCCGACAAGCTCTGGCCCCGACAAGGAAGACTCTGCGCAGGAACAAGGAGAGGTGCGGAAGAAGATGGTGCAGCGCCCAGTGTATTTTGTAAGTTCCCTTCTCCAGGGAGCTAGATCAAGGTACTCTGGTGTGCAAGAATTGCTTTTCGGCCTCCTCATGGCCTCGAGGAAGCTGCGCCACTACTTCCAAGCCCATGAGATAACAGTGGTCACTCGCTTTCCGTTGAAGAGGATATTACACAATCCAGAGGCAACAGGCAGGATCGTCGAGTGGGCACTGGAGCTGTCAAGCTTCGGACTCAAATTTGAAAGTACTTCAACCATTCAGAGCCGAGCTTTGGCAGAGTTCATTGCTGAGTGGACCCCAACACCAGAAGATGAAGTTCAAGAAACAAGCGTACCCGTGCAAGAAGCGACAAGTGAATGGGTAATGTATTTTGACGGTGCCTTCTCGCTGCAAGGCGCCGGTGCCGGCGTGGTACTCATCGCGCCCACCGGAGAGCACCTCAAATATGTTATCCAGATGCACTTTCCCAGGGAGCAAGCGACAAACAACACTGCAGAATATGAAGGCTTGCTTGCCGGCCTCAGGATTGCGGCCGAACTTGGGATCAGGAAGCTGATTGTACGGGGAGATTCTCAGTTGGTGGTCCGACAAGTTAACAAGAGCTACCAGAGTCCTTTGATGGAAGCATATGTCGATGAAGTGAGGAAGCTTGAAGAGCACTTTGAAGGTCTGCAGATGGAGCACGTCCCAAGAGCTCAAAATGAGATTGCAGACGGCCTGTCAAAGTGCGCCGCGATGAAGTTACCTGTGGAACCAGGGACCTTCTTGCTCAAGCTGACTCAGCCATCAGTTACACCATCAATTGGGCAGTCCAAGAAGAGAAAGTTGGTCTCCGGCGACTACTTGCCGGCGGATCTTCCAGAACCCGCCGCCAAAGTTCCCAGGATCAACGACAACACTGAGGAACAGTTTGCTCCTGCAAGCCCTCGGGCTTGTGCAGTTGAAGCAAGTGTTCCCGACAAGCTTCGCACCGGCGAGCTTGCCGGGGGACCGTCAGCTCCGACGGGACCAGAGGTCTTTGCCGTAGAAGCTGGGGTTCCCGCAGCGGCCCTCGAGCCTTTAGTCCTTGCCGTCGAGCCCCGGGCTCCGGCATGGGCACAGCAGATCGTCCGTTTTCTGCAAACTGGAGAACTTCCCGACGACCCTCAAGAGATAGAGAAGATAACCAGGCAGTCAAGTATGTATCAGTTTGTGGATAACGAGCTGTACAGAAGGAGACTCAATGGTGTCAGGTTGAAGTGCATCTCCAGGGAAGATGGACAGAAGCTGTTGGCAGAAATACACGGAGGCATATGCGGCCACCACATTGGCGCAAGGGCACTTGCCGGGAAAGCTTTCCGGCAAGGGTTCTTTTGGCAAGAAGCCCTCCAAGATGCAACTGCACTAGTAACCAAGTGTGAAGCGTGCCAGTTCCATGCAAAGCAAATTCATCAACCAGCTCAAGCTCTCCAAACAATCCCTTTGTCCTGGCCCTTCTCGGTCTGGGGGCTCGATATCCTCGGCCCTTTCCCTCGCGCTGTCGGGGGCTTTGAGTACTTGTACGTTGCAATCGACAAGTTCACAAAGTGGCCAGAAGTGGAGCCAGTGAGAAAGGTGACAGCACAGTCAGCGGTCAGGTTCTTCAGGTCGATTGTTTGCCGTTTCGGGATCCCTAACAGGATCATCACCGACAACGGTACGCAATTCACTAGTCGCACCTTCATGCAGTACGTCCAAGACCTTGGCGCCAAGGTCTGTTTCGCTTCTGTTGCTCACCCGAGGAGCAACGGCCAAGCGGAGAGGGCAAATGCTGAAGTGCTGCGCGGACTCAAGACAAGGACCTTTGACAGGCTGCGCAAGTGCGGAAGGAATTGGATAGAGGAGCTTCCGGCGGCTCTTTGGTCAATCAGAACGACACCAAGTCGAGCCACCGGGCAGACACCTTTTGCTCTAGTCTACGGAGCAGAAGCAGTTCTCCCCACGGAACTCGTATACGGATCTCCTCGAGTGCTCGCTTATGATGAGCTCGAGCAAGAGCAACTGCGGCAAGATGACGCATTGCTCCTTGAGGAGGGACGTCTCCAGGCTGCTGTACGAGCGGCTCGATACCAGCAAGCTTTGCGCCGCTACCATAGCCGCAAAGTCAAGGCCAGGAGTCTCGAGGAAGGTGACCTTGTTCTTCGGCGTGTTCAGTCCGCCAAGAATTCCAACAAGTTGACGCCGAAGTGGGAAGGCCCTTATCGGGTGAGACAAGTTACGAGGCCCGGCGCTGTCCGCCTCGAGACCGAAGAAGGCTTACCGGTGAGCAACTCCTGGAACATAGAGCATCTTCGCAAGTTTCACCCCTAAGGCGCGGTTGCCGTGATCCGCTCCGGCAACCATCTTTTGTACAAGCCTTGCCGCTGTTGCATGTAACCCTTTGTACAAAGCCGGGCGCAGACCCCGTGCATCAGTAAAGATTTCGTGTTTTCGCATCGATTGCCTTTTGCATGCTTCTCTTTGCTATTTGCATGTTTTATTTGGCATTTGATGCAACACTTAGACATTCGGTAAGCACTATTACGCCGAAAGGCAATATGCTTTTTCCCTCTCCCTTTCCTTTTCTCTTAAACAGAAGGAACGTTCCTCGCGCACAAGTTTGCCGGGGGGAAAGGAGATGGAGGAGGAACTAAGTGCCGTTCAAGAAAGAAGAGCCTTACCGGAAAGCAAACAACATGAGCAAGCAGCATATGAAAGATAAGTTGTTAGAATTTGACCAGTTCAAATTTTAAATTTTGGTTGTCTTCCTTGAACGATCACACTTTGTATGGAAAACCTGTGCGCGGAGGAACCTACCCGTAGCTTGCCGCACCCTTATCTTGTTTTCGAGACCACTCAACGATTTAAGTGAGCTGCGACAAGTGTCGCGCCCTTGCCTCGTTTCCGAGTACACTCAGCAAGCTAAGCGCGTTGCGACCTGCTGCGGCAAGGTTGCTTGCCGGCGAGGACCTTGGCCAGCAGGCCGCTCAGAGTCCAGCACTCAGCGCTCGCGGCAAGGGCCCCTTTCCGGCAAGCTCCCCGGGAGCGTAGGGTGAAGAACATACAAAGTCAAAGATTGGAACAAGGAAGATAACGTTGCACTGATTGATTGAAGTAAAGCAAATATCTTACAAGGATAACTTGTCGCAATGGACTAATGAGTTCGTAACATAACGTGCAGCAACAAAAAGATAAAGATAAATGGGGCCCTAGTCTACGCGGTCGCCCTCCTTCCTGCCAAGCTTTGCCACCTTGGCGATGATATGGCCGACTTGCTCCTTCAGGGCCTCCGTGTCTGCATCTGCCGGCAGGCTGCAAAGAACGTTCCTGAGGTTGATCCCCGGGTTGCGGTACACGATCTTCGTCAAGACCCGCTCCAGAGTTCCCGCGCAGAGACGGCGCGACTCCTCGGCCAGCTGCGCGGGGATGCGGTTCCGGAGACCTGCAAGGGCCGGAGCGACGCCTCTGAAGAAGAGGCTGAGCTTGGCGCTGTGCGGGAGATCTGGATCCGGCGAGTAGATAAGATGTTCGACCTTCAAAGCAAGCAACTCCTGGTCAATGTTGGACGCAGAAGAAACCAGCTCTTCGGTCCACACCTCGATAGTCTGCCGGAAGAGCTCGGAGGCCTTGTTGACGCTCTCCATCAAGGTTCGCTCCTTGCGGAGCTCATCCTTCAGCTTGGTCTCCTGGGCCCGGGCAGCATCAAGCGATTCCTTCAGGGTGGTGACCTTCAGCTCCAAGTCTTCAATGGAATCCTTGGCGGCCTTCAGCTCGTCACCCCTCTGGGACAAACTCACCTGGAGCTCTGAGTTGGTGTGAGCATCCTTCTCGCGCTCCAGGATGAGCGCGGCAACCTTCTCGGCGCTCACCTTCATCGCCTTCTCCAGTTGTTCAACCTTGGCGGCGAGCTCTTTCTTGGCGTCCTCCGCGGCAGCCGCGGCGGCCTTCGCCTCTTTCAGCTCCCCGCCAAGGGCAGCCTCGCGAGCGGCAAGGTCTTCTTCATGAGAATCCAGATCCACCTTCCGCTGCGCGAGTTCTCCCTCTCGCCGGGACATCTCCACCCCGGCGAGGCGCTGCTGTTCGTCGGCTTCGGCCCTCTCAAGTACCCACTCTTGGTACTCGCCGGCGAGACGCTCTCGCTCCTCTGCCACCTGGCGGAGGGCAGCCTGGTTGGCGGCACTGAGCTCCGCCGCGCGCTTCTCCATCTCTGCCGCAGCCTTGGCGGCAAGAGCCTCCCGGGAAGCGAGCTTTGCTTGCCTGGCCCGGTAAAGGGCCAGGAGTTGATGAAGCAATCGCTCCTCCTCGGGCCCATCACCTCCACCGGGCGCCTGGACTATCTTCAGGCCTGCGGAGGCGAGGACTTCTCCGTCGAACGACTCGCCCTCCGCAGGAGCTCGCGACGAAGACCCCCACGGCATCTGGATGAAGACGCCATTGGGGGCCTCGAGATAAAACCTTTGCTCCTCGCCGGCGGAGGGGCCGGTGGCCGGCGCAGCATCCGATGCTCCCGCCACCTCCGGGTCGGCGGTGCGGCCACCGTCCCCCTCCCCGGCCGCTGCGTCCGCAGCCGGAGCAGTCTCTTGCGCGGCCGGCTCGGCGGCCTCGCCCACCTCCTCGACGACTGGTGCGTCACCGCCGCCGCCTTGCGCGTCCTCCTCCTCGAGGATAATTACCTCCGTCTCCATAGGCACAGGAGGAGGAAGATCTAGGAAGAAGAAGAAGACAAAGAAATTCAAGACTCAAGCAAATAT
>LR738712.1:660009074-660126848 GCA_902687465.1 Secale cereale
TCCTGTCGGTGTACTAAGGTAGGGGTACCTCAGTACCCCAACTTGTGCACGGGCAGTTGCAGCCTCCCGCGGCAAGGTTTACTGCGTGCTCGCCGGAGACCTTCCTGCCTCTTATTAAACCATTCAAAAACAAAGTACACAAAACAGAAGATCGAGACCCCGGCAAGAGGAGCTTGCCGGGAAGGCCGTACCAGGCTCAAGGCTGTTCCACTAACACAAGACCCTGGCAAGAGGAGCTTGCCAGGAAGATTAGAAGGTATTACCTCGGCGCTACGCGCGCCCCGGCAAGGGGCCCGGGGAGCGGCAAGTTCCCGGGCCCGGCAAGATCAAGGCCCCGGCAAGGTGCTTGCCGGGAAGACCACGCCGTGTGCCCGCGCTCCAGCTCATCGGCCCACGCGTCGCCCTGGGGTCTAACCAGGGACGCGTGGCGGATGGCTGTGCAGCCTGGGGTACACGGTGGCACACCACGATAATAAATCCGTCGCCGTGGCGGACGGAGATGCTAAGGCGGGAGCTTTTGGGGTCGACGGTGACGGGCATTAAATGCCCTTGTCCCCCACTGTTAAAGTAGGTATAGACCACTGTTCTGTACTGTAGCTCCACTATTCCCGCACTGTTACAACTACCACCTCTTTTACATTTTTACCCCTTTCTCCTACGTTGACACCTGTCGGTGACCCCTTGCACTATAAAAGGAGGCCCATGCACAACGTGGAGGGGGTTCGAAACCTAGATTACTCTCTCGCACGGTGTAGCTGCTTCTTCAAGCTCCCGAGCGCTCAACTCAATACACAACCAAGCAGGAGTAGGGTTTTACGCATCCGTGCGGCCCGAACCTGGGTAAAAACTGCCCGCGCGTCTGCCTCGATCTGCTCTTTGTGCTCCCTCCGCCCTCGTACCGCACAGACAAGGGGCTCCGGTCCCATAGGTGTTCGTGGCGGACAGTTTCCCCCGACAAATCCCGATGCACAAGACATTTCGACAATGGTAAAACAAGTCCAGCAAGACCTCCCGGCGTGCCGACACCCTGATAGTAGCCGCGCGTATCTCGTCTCAGGCCACGTCCGGATTGGTTAGCCTACAGGAAAATACCAGACCTCGAGTTTCTCCGTGGTGGCCCTGCAGTCCGCCCGTTTGGGACCAACACCATCAGCACTGGCCCCCCTTGTTATGTAGAAAAGAATCCTCGGGGACGCGGCCCCCTATGCAATTTAATTAATTAATTAAGTTATTATTATGGGGCAAATTAAAACCAATGTTGGGCCTTGCTGGAGAGGTTTTATTCAAAGACGAACTGTCAAGGGGTCCCCATATACCCAACCGTGTCAGGAACGCAAAATCAAGGAACATAACGCCGGTTTATCGGCTCCTAAGGCGGCATGAGTGGACCAAACACCGAGCAAAAGGCCAAGCCTTCCACCCATTGCCAAGTATATATGTGTGTTAAGTATATTAATAGATATTGTGATATTCCAACAACAAAGATCCAACATGGAGCAATCTTCATCTTCACCTACAACTAACAACCCTATAAGAGGGGCTGAGCAAGCGGGTAACATAGCCAAACAATGGTTTGCTGGGAAGGTGTCAAAGTTAGAGGTTTCATGGCAACAAGGAGAGGCTGACAATAGATAGGTAACGTGACATATAGCGACAACATCGAGACAACTAGCATGGCAATGATAGTAAAGGTATCGAAGGTGATGGTCATCTTGCCTGAGATCCCGCAAAGAAGAAGAACGAATCCATGAAGAAGACGAAGAAGAAGCCACGAAGACGAACCACGTGTAGTCGAGCGAATCCTCACGAACGCAACGGATAATGAACTAGCGAGAAGAAGCACACCACATGGTAAACATACCACTCAAGAACATGACAAGAAGCTCAACCAAGTATGATACAAGACAAGTCTATATGATGCAAGTCATGGCAAGGGATGAAGCACACAAGAACAACACAAACCAACAAGTTTAAATGAGGCCGGAAACAACATATAACAATTCCAGTAAGTCCTCATATCCACATTACGAAGTTGGTCCAGATCTGAACAAACCTTAAGTTAAAGTTGTTAAACAGCAAGTTAACATGCACCATGATGATCTACACGAAATTCTAATCAAGTTACATATAAAGTTTATTTAATTCGGAGCTACGGCCTAGAAGATATGAACAAAACAATGAAAGCATGGAAAATGTGCAAGATGCATTCAAACATAAAGCAAACACATTCCAAACAAGTATTGAACATGATATTATGCATCTACATGCAAAAACACAGAAGTTCCATATGGGATACGCTCAAAACGGAGCAACGGTTCAACACATACACACGAAACAAGATATAACATCAAGCTGTCCAAAAACAGCAACATTGCCACTTTGGAGCAAGGTATATTTATGCTATAGCACCCAAACATGATAACAAACAGCATGGATGTGGAATAAACATGATACTTAACAAGCATGAACTTACAGCACACTCAAAAACTTGCTGGAACACAATTAAACAAGCATGGCAAGATTCAATAAGTTTACTGATTTCTCAGACTTAGCCAAAATCTGGGATGGCAAAAACATCATCACGATGCTGCCTTCAGAGGCCGAAAACAACCAGCATATAAACTCTACTAAGTATATAAAGATCATGGACATGTAATAGACATAGCATACATCAAACAACTCCATTGGAACAACTCCATAGGAGGCATGGATCAATAACAACAAGCTTCACCAAATTGATCATGCTGATAACAGTCTAACAGGTACATTTATAGCAACTTGAGAGCAAGAAATAAATGAGCTACAACAGGTCATATATGCAAACAAGGGCATGGATGGATAGAGCATAACATGGAAAACAAGACATGATCATTGGTCAACCCAAAACATGCATGGATTTGAGTAGGGCAACAAGCAAACATGGCATCAGGTTAACAGTTTTCAGACTTAGCAGTTTTCAACAAGTCTTAGGAAACAACAACAACGAGTAGGCTACTTTACAAGCTTGTTGCAAACACCAAAAGTCATATCATTAAAAGTGGATTGCACCACAACAAAGATGACATGATTGTGCTTCTAAAACATAATGACATGTGGCATAAAAGACAATCTCACCAATAGCTATGAACAAGACAAATCAGCATCTCATAACAAGTTTCAGCACTTAACAGCCACATGCACTTTTGCAACAGAGATAAACATGGCAATACGGCACCTAACATGAACGCTACAGCAACCATCATGTAGAGCACTTCGCAATGAACATTTTGACATATCACACACTCCATTTGGACCAACATGCACAAAGTTACCACATAACGAACATGCTATCATAACAACAGTTTTCAGAAGTTTTAAACATATTGCACTCTTGCAATGATGATTAGGGCATCAAGATGAACTTAAACAAGCATGCCACAGTACAACAATATGAAGAGCATAACACCACGAACATTTTGACATATTATACGCTCAAATCGGACCATCACACAAAAAGTTAGCATAGGTCAAACATGCACAGATTTTTACAAACACCAGGGACTTAGCAGTTTTTTAGAGTGGAAAAGAAAAAAAACAACCGATCGGCAAACTCTAAACAACGCACACGGGCACGGGATTGGCAGAGGCTCACCATGGGCCTAGCCCATTTGTGGAGGAGGTAGGTAGGCTGGGCCTTGGAGGTGCGCTGGGCTGGAGCGCAGCCCACGACGCGAAGGAGGTCGAGGCCTCGTCTCCCCCGCGCGTCCGCACGAGCAGGACGAGGACGGCGGCCATGGCAGCATCGGCGGCGGTGGTGCCCGCAGCAGGAAGGTGGGGAGGAGGCCGGGACGTCGGGAACGGAGCGGCAGCGGGCGGATCCAGGCAGCTCCGCCCCGGATCTGGCCGGAGGAGGACCCGGCGGCGGCTCGGGAATCCATGCCGTGCGAGCGAGCATCCAGGGGCGGCGGCGGCGAGATTCTGGGCTCGGGATGACGGGGGGGGGGGGGTGTCGGCGTACTAAGGTAGGGGTACCTCAGTACCCCAACTTGTGCACGGGCAGTAGCAGCTTCCCGCGGCAGGGCCTACCACGTGCTTGCCGGAGACGTTTCTGCTCCATATAAAGCCATTCAAAAACAAAGTATACAAGACAGAAGATCAAGGCCCCGACAAGTGGAGCTTGCCGAGAAGGCCGTCCCAGGCTCAAGACCACCTCATTTACACAAGGCCCTGGCAAGAGGAGCTTGCCAGGAAGACTAGAAGATTACATCACAGAAGACATGCCTCGGCGCAGCATGCGCCCCGGCAGGGCCCGTGGAGCGACAAGCTTCCGGGCCCGGCAAGGTCAAGGCCCCGGCAAGGTGCTTGCCGGGGAGAGTTACGCTGTGTGCCCACGCTCCAGCTCATCGAACCACGCGTCGCCCTGGGGCCATCCAAGGGACGCGTGCCGGATGGCTGTGCAGCCTGGGGGACACGGTGACACTCCACGGTGACGAAGCCATCACCGTGGCAAACGGAGACGCAAGGGCGGGCGCTTTTGGGGTCGACGGTGACGGGCATTTAATGCTCTTGTCCCCCACTGTCAAAGTAGGTGATGACCACTGTTCATCCACTGTTGCTCCACTATTCCCGCACTGTTACAACTACCACCAAAGTTACATTTTTACCCCTTCTCCTACGTTGACACCTGTCGGTGACCCCTTGAGCTATAAAAGGAGGTCCATGCACAACGTAGAAAGGGTTCGGAACCTAGATCGCTCATTCGCTCGGTGTAGCTAGTTCTTCAAGCTCCCGAGCTCTCCAACTCAATACAAACTAAGCAGGAGTAGGGTTTGACGCGTCCGTCGCGGCCCGAACATGGGTAAACTGCCCGCGTGCTCTCTACGATCTGCTCTTTGTGCTCCCTCCGCTCCCTTACCGTACGAACAAGGGGCTCCGGTCCCATAGGTGCTCGTGGTGGACAGTTTCCCCCGACATCTTTGGCGCGCCAGGTAGGGGGCGTCGAGGTTGTGCGAACCTGATCCGGCGTTCACGCGGGCGCATTCTTCATCAACCTCTCCAGCTACATCATCTTCATGAGCAACAACAGCATGGCCCCGAAGAAGAAGGCTTCGGAGGTCGGAGGCCCGTCCGCGTCTGTTCCACTGCCACCTGAGCCAACGGTGGGTGGAGGAGACGCCGTTGGAAGGGTGGTCGCCGGCGAGGAAACTCGCGGCGCCACCAAATCCAAGGACAAGACGGACGACCGAGCCTCGGTCTCCGTGGACGCGCCACGTCCATCTCAGCAAACGACAACCCAGCAGCGCCGTGGTACAGGAGGTACCATCCGCTTGCTGGGGCAAGGGCAAACCGGAGGTTCGCGGGATGCTCCGGACCACCGTCCGGGCACGAGCAAGGTGCGGTCACCGGGGCGGGAAGCTGCTCCTTCTAACCCCGTTAGGAGTCCGAGCATATCCCGCTCCTCGCACCGCTCGCCCCCGCTCCCCTCCTCTCCAGCAGAAGCGCTCACGAGAGCGCAACTGCTCCTCGACTTCCCTCCAGCGGCAGACAAGGCCGAAGACTGGAGGGCAACCATCCAGAGCCTGATCGCCTTCGCCAACAACGACTCTCCGCAGCAGCCAGCGACCTCGCGGCCACGACAAGTCGAGAAGACGAAGGCCGACGGCGACAAGACCGCCGGGGGTGCAACCACCGTGCACTCCCCGCCGCGGAAGCAGAAGACGCCGCCCCGCCGGATCAACGTCGACGACGACTCCACGGCGTCGTCGGATCCGCGGGCCCGTCGGGACCAGCGCCAAGTCCTTGACGACCGGCGACAAGAAGACGCTCGAACAACGATCGAGCGCCGCCGAGAAGCTCGGCGACAATCAGATCAGCGAGCTGGGAACGCTGTCGACACGCACGCGCCCGGTGAACCAGGCGACTTGCCGTACGCGGCAGGTTGCCCTGCGTTTACCCGTGAGCTGCGGCGCGTCCAGTGGCCCAGCATGAAGAACTTCAAGCCCGACGTACTGGAGAAGTACGACGGCAAGACGCACCCCTCGGAATTCCTCAGCATCTACACCATCGCGGTGCAGGCTGCCGGGGGGCGCGACGAGAAGATACTGGCGAACTACTTCCCGCTAGTGCTTAAGCCAAACGTCCGTTCTTGGCTTATGCACTTGCCGGAAGGCTCCATTTCTTCTTGGGCAGATCTTTGCCATCAATTTGTTGGCGCCTTCACGGGCGGCCACAAACCCCACGGCCAGGAGAGCGATCTCCACATCTTGGCCCAGAAGGAAGGAGAACCTCTGCGCAAGTACATCCAGCGCTTCAGCCGCGTGCAGCACAACATCCCCGACGTCCACCCTGCCGCGGTTATTAGCGCGTTCCACCAGAACGTGCGTAACCGCCGCATGCGTGAAGAAATGGCCATGACCAAGATTCGGGATGTCAGCGAGCTCTATGCTCTAGCTGATAAGTGCGCGCGCGCCGAGGAGGGGAGGAGACTCCTCGGGGAGGATGCTGGCGCAGGGGGAAGCGACAGCGAGGATGCCGCCCCGGCAAAGAAGAGCCGGCGGCGGCACAATAGAAGAAAGAACAAGAAGGAAGTGCTTGCCGTCGAGAAGTCCGGCAAGGAGGCTCCCGCCAAGCAAGCACAGGCTGGCGGCTCCGGCAAGGAGCCTGCCCCTGTAGCGGCAGCCGACAAGCAGGACGGCTCCGACAAGCAATACTGCAAGATCCACCGCACCAAGGGCCACGACCTCTCCAACTGTAAACGCGTCGAGTACCTCGTCGAGCAGCAGAAAGCTGAGTATGAGCGTCGCGACAAGGAGAAGGCCCAAGGTGGCGGAGGAGAGCCCAGCAAGAAGCGGCCATTTAATGGCCGGGGAGGACGCCGCAGCAAGGCCAAGCAGCGGCAAGGTGACCGACCTCCCCGGGGCCGCGACAAGGATGAAGAAGACGACGACGATGACATGGAGGATGAAGATAACAGTGAGCAGGAGTTCCAGAAGGCCACGGAAGTCCTGTGCGTCGACGGCGGCGCCTCTCTGCATACTTCCCACCGCCAACTCAAGCAGTGGGTGCGGGAAGTAAATGCAGCAGAGCCGCCCGTGGAGTCGCGCAGGCTCCTCAAGTGGTCCAGCACGCCCATCATTTTTGATCTTGAGGATCACCCTGACCGCACCACTGCGTAGGGTGCTTGCCGATGCTGGTCTCACCCACCATCCGCAACCTCAAGGTCACCAAAATGTTGGTTGACGGCGGGGCCGGGCTGAACTTGATCTCCTCAGCTGTGATCAAGAAACTCCAAATCCCAGACGGCGAGCTCGAAGAGACCGGTTCGTTCCAAGGAATAAACCCGGGAAGGAGCAAGCCCAAGGGGAAGATTACTTTGCCGGTGACCTTTGGCGGGGAGCTCAACTTCAGAACTGAGCGCATCACATTCGACGTCGCCGATATCCCATTACCATATAATGGGATACTCGGCCGTCCCGCCCTCGCCAAGTTCATGGCAGCTTCCCACTACGCCTACAATGTACTCAAGATGCCGGGGCCGATAAGCGTCATCACTGTCCATGGCGACAAGAAGGACGCGCTTATCTGCGCCGACAAGATCTACCGGGATGCAGCAGCCGCAGCGGAGAGCAACTCACTTGCCGCTGAAGCTCCCAGGGGGAAGAAGACCAAGACCAAGTCCGGCAAGTGCTCTGGGACCTACTCCGGCAACCGCACCTCTTCGGAGTGCTGCGCTGCCGTCGAGGACGTTCCATCGAGCTCCACCGGCAAGTGCAAGAAAGGGATGGCCGCTCCTCCGGCAACCAAGAAGGTGTCCGCCAAGGAGGACGGCACTGGTGGTACCTTCACCATCAGTGCCACACTTGACAGCAAATAGGAAAGCGCGCTCGTTGCTTTCCTGCGGGCGAATGTCGATGTGTTTGCCTGGCAACCATCTGACATCCCCGGTGTTCCCAGGAAGGTAATTGAGCACAAGCTTGCTGTTTGTCCTCATGCGCGGCCCGTCAAGCAGAAGGTCAGAAAGCAAGCCGTGGAGCGCCAAGAATTCATTGCCGAAGAGATCAAGAAGCTAGAAGCAGCAGGCCTGGTTAGAGGCGTGATCCATCCGACGTGGTTAGCGAATCCAGTTGTCGTGCGTAAGGCCAACGGGAAGTGGAGACTGTGTATAGACTTCACCGATGTGAATAAAGCATGTCCCAAGGATCCATTTCCTTTGCCGCGCATTGACCAGATTGTTGACTCCACCGCCGGATGCGAGCTGCTCTCTTTTCTTGATGCATATTCAGGCTACCACCAGATTTTTATGGCCAAAGAAGATGAAGAGAAGACTGCATTTATCACTCCATGTGGCACATATTGCTTCATTCGCATGCCCTTTGGATTGAAGAATGCAGGCTCCACATTTGCAAGAGTGGTATACGCTGCTTTTGAGCCACAGATCCACAGAAATGTAGAGGCTTACATGGATGATATCGTGGTGAAGAGCAAGAGCAAGGATACCTTGATCCAAGACTTGGAAGAGACGTTTGAGAACCTGCGCAAGATCCAGCTTAAGTTGAACCCCGAGAAGTGCGTCTTTGGAGTCCCCTCCGGCAAGCTTCTCGGGTTCTTTGTGTCACAGAGGGGGATTGAAGCCAACCCCGACAAGATAAAAGCCATCGAGCAGATTGAGGCCCCGAAGCGCGTCAAGGATGTCAGGAGACTTGCAGGTTGTGTGGCTGCCCTCAGTAGGTTCATTTCAAAGTCAGCAGAACGCGCCTTACCTTTCTTCAGAATCTTGAAGAAGGCAGGTCCCATGAAGTGGACTCCGGAAGCGGAGGCAGCGCTGCAAGACTTGAAACGGTACCTATCCTCCACTCCAATACTTGTCACACCTAGGCCACAGGAGAAGTTGCTGCTGTACCTAGCGGCAACCAACCAGGTGGTTAGTGCTGCGTTAGTAGCGGAGAGGGAGGCCGACGAGGAGTCAGCACCACCGGCAAGCGAATCCAGCGACAAGCAAGGGGCTCCTCCGACAAGCTCTGGCCCCGACAAGGACAACTCTGCGCAAGGGCAAGAAGAAGTGCGGAAGAAGATGGTGCAGCGCCCAGTGTATTTTGTAAGTTTCCTCTTGCAGGGGGCTAGATCAAGATACTCTGGGGTGCAAAAGTTGCTTTTCGGCCTCCTCATGGCCTCGAGAAAGCTGCGCCATTACTTCCAGGCACATGAGATAACAGTGGTCACTCGCTTTCCGCTGAAGAGGATATTGCACAATCCAGAAGCGACAGGCAGGATCGTTGAGTGGGCACCGGAGCTGTCAAGCTTTGGTCTCAAGTTTGAGAGTACTTCAACTATCCAGAGCCGAGCGTTGGCAGAATTCATAGCTGAATGGACCCCGACGCCCGATGGAGAAGTTCCAGAGACAAGTGTACCCGTACAAGAAGCGACAAGTGAATGGGTAATGTACTTTGATGGTGCCTTCTCGCTGCAAGGCGCCGGCGCCGGCGTGGTACTCATCGCGCCCACCGGAGAGCACCTCAAGTATGTTATCCAGATGCACTTTCCCAGGGAGCAAGCGACAAACAATACTGCTGAGTATGAAGGCTTGCTCGCCGGCCTCAGGATTGCGGCCGAACTTGGGATCAGGAAGCTGATTGTGCGGGGAGATTCTCAGTTGGTGGTCCGAGAAGTTAACAAGAGTTACCAGAGCCCTTTGATGGAAGCTTATGTAGATGAAGTGAGGAAACTTGAAGAACACTTTGAAGGTCTGCAAATGGAGCACGTTCCAAGAGCTCAGAATGACATTGCAGATGGCCTTTCAAAGTGTGCTGCGATGAAGTTACCTGTGGAACCAGGGACCTTCTTGATCAAGCTGACTCAACCATCCGTTACACCATCAATTGGGCAGTCCAAGAAGAGAAAGTTGGTCTCCGGCGACTACTTGCCGGCGGATCTTCCCGAAGCCGCCGCCAAGGTCCCCAAGATCAACGATCAGAATGCTGAGGAACAGTTTGCTCCTGCAGATCCTCGGATCTGTACAGTTGAAGCAAGCGTTCCCGACAAGCCTCGCCCCGGCGAGCTTGCCGGGGAACCATCTGCTCTGGCAGAACCAGAGGTTCTTGCCGTGGAAGCTGAGGTTCCCGCAGCGGCCCTCGAGCCTTTAGTCCTTGCCGTTGAGCCTCGGGCTCCAGCATGGGCACAGCAGATCGTCCGTTTTCTGCAAACTGGAGAACTTCCCGACGACCCAGAAGAGATAGAGAAGATAACCAGGCAGTCAAGTATGTACCAGTTCGTGGATAACGAGCTGTACAGAAGAAGACTCAACGGTGTCAGGTTGAAGTGCATCTCCAGGGAAGATGGACGAAAGCTGTTGGCAGAAATACACGGAGGCATATGTGGCCACCACATTGGCGCAAGGGCACTTGCCGGGAAAGCTTTCCGGCAAGGGTTCTTTTGGCAAGAAGCCCTCCAAGATGCAACTGCACTAGTAACCAAGTGTGAAGCGTGCCAGTTCCATGCCAAGCAAATTCATCAGCCAGCTCAAGCTCTCCAGACGATACCTTTGTCCTGGCCCTTCTCGGTCTGGGGGCTCGATATCCTCGGCCCCTTCCCTCGTGCTGTCGGGGGCTTTGAGTACTTGTACGTTGCAATCGACAAGTTCACAAAGTGGCCAGAAGTGGAACCAGTGAGAAAGGTGACAGCACAGTCAGTGGTCAGGTTCTTCAGGTCGATTGTTTGCCGTTTCGGGATCCCTAACAGGATCATCACCGACAACGGTACACAATTTACTAGTCGCACCTTCATGCAGTACGTCCAAGACCTTGGCGCTAAGGTTTGTTTCGCTTCTGTTGCTCACCCGAGGAGCAATGGTCAAGCGGAGAGGGCCAATGCTGAAGTGCTGCGCGGACTCAAGACAAGGACCTTTGACAGGCTGCGCAAGTGCGGAAGAAACTGGTTAGAGGAGCTACCGGCAGCTCTTTGGTCAATCAGAACGACACCAAGTCGAGCCACCGGACAGACACCCTTTGCTCTGGTCTATGGAGCAGAGGCAGTTCTCCCCACGGAACTCGTATACGGATCTCCTCGAGTGCTCGCTTATGATGAGCTCGAGCAAGAGCAACTGCGACAAGATGATGCATTGCTCCTCGAGGAGGAACGTCTCCAGGCTGCTGTACGAGCTGCTCGATACCAGCAAGATTTGCGCCGCTATCATAGCCGCAAGGTTAAGGCCAGGAGTCTCGAGGAAGGCGGCCTTGTTCTTCGGCGTGTTCAGTCCGGCAAGAATTCCAACAAGTTGACGCCGAAGTGGGAAGGCCCTTATCGGGTGAGACAAGTCACAAGGCCCGGCGCTGTCCGCCTTGAGACCGAAGAAGGCTTACCGGTGAGCAACTCCTGGAACATAGAGCATCTTCGCAAGTTTCACCCATAAGGCGCGGTTGCCGTGATCCGTTCCGGCAACCACCTTTTGTACAAGCATTGCCGCTGTTGCATGTAACCCTTTGTACAAAGCCGGGCGTAGATCCCGTGCATCAGTAAAGCTTTTGTGTTTTGCACTATCTGCCTTTTTCGCATGCTTTTCTTCGATATTTGCATGCATTATTTGGCATCTTGTGCAACACACGTATCCGGCAAGCACTAGCACGCCGAAAGGCCATATACTTGTTCCCTCTTCTTTTTCTTTCCCTCTTAAGCAGAAGGCATGTTCCTCGTGCACAAGTTTGCCGGGGGGAAGGAGATGGAGGACAAACCAAGTGCTGTTCAAGAAAGAGAAGCCTTGTCGGGGAAGCAAGCAATATATGAAAGCTAAGTTACCAGAATTTGAGCAATTCAAATTTTTAAATTTTAGTTATCTTCCTTGAACAAACCACACTTTGTATGGAAAACCTGTGCGCGGAGGAACCTACCCGTGGCTAGCCGCACCCTTATCTTGTTTTCGAGTACACTCAATGACCTAAGTGAGCTGCGACAAGTGTCGCGCCCTAGCTTCGTTTTCGAGTTCACTCAGCAAGCTAAGTGCGTTGCGACTAGCTGCGGCAAGGTTGCTTGCCGGTAAGACCTTGGCCAGTAGGCTGCTCGGAGTTCAGTACTCAGCGCTTGCGGGAAGGGCCCCTTGCCGGCAAGTTCCCTAGAAGCGTAGGGTTGAAGGCATACAAAGTAAAGGACCAAAACAAGGGAGATAACACTGCATCAATTGATCAAAATAAGATAATATCTTACAAGGGATAACTTGTCGCAATGACTAATAAGTTCACGTCCATGGCACCCTATGCAGCAGCAAGAGAGATAAAGAAAAGGAGGCCTAATCTACGCGATCGCCTTCAACCCTGGAGATCTTGTTCACCTTGGCGATAATGTGGGCGACCTGCGCCTTCAGCGCCTCCATATCCGCGTCGGCCGGCAAGCTGCGGAGAACGTTGACGAGATTTATACCGGGATTGTGGTACACTATCTTCGTCAGAACGCGCTCCAAGGTTCCCGCGCAGAGCTGGCGTGACTCCTCGGCCAGTTGCGCGGGAAGCTTCTTCTGAAGATTTGCGAGAGCCGGCGCGACCCCTCTGAAGAAGAGACTGAGCTTGGCGCTGTGGGGGAGATTTGGGTCCGGAGAGTATATGAGATGCTCAACCCTCAGCGCCATCAACTCCTTGTCGATGCTAGCTGCAGAAGCCACCAGGTCTTCGGTCCATACCTCGACGGTCCGGCGGAAGTTCTCAGCTGAAGTGGCGGCGCTCTCCACCAGGCCCCGCTCCTTGCGGAGCTCGTCCTTCAGCTTGGTTTCCCGGTCCCGGACGGCGTCAAGAGAGTCCTTCAGCGTGGAAACTTTCAGCTCCAGATCTGCAATCGAGTCCTTGGCGGCCTTCAGCTCGTCGCCCTGCTTGGAGAGGCGTACCTGAAGCTCGGAGTTAGTGTGGGCATCCTTCTCGCGCTCTATGTTGAGTGCGGTGACCCTATCCGTGCTCGCCTTTAGGTACTCCTCCAGCTGCGCCACCTTAGCCTCGAGGTCCTTCTTGGCAGTCTCCGCGGTGGCTGCGGCGGCCTTTCCTTCTTTTAGCTCCCCGCCAAGGGCCTGCTCCCATGCGGCAAGGTCTTCCTCGTGAGAGTCGAGGTTGACCTTCCGTTGGGTGAGCTCTCCTTCTCGCCGAGACAGCGCTTCTCCGGCGAGTCGCTGCTGCTCCTTGGCCTCAGCTTTCTCCAGGAGCCACTCCTGGTACTCCCCGGCCAGCCTCTCGCGCTCCTCCGCCAGGTCGCCGAGGGCCGCTTGGTTGGCGGCGCGGAGCTCCGCCGCGCGCTTCTCCATATCTGCTGCGGCCTTGGCGGTGAGGGCCTCCCGAGACTCAAGCTTCGCCTGCCTGGCCCGGTAAAGGGCCAGGAGCCGGTGGAGCAACTTCTCCTCCTCGGGCTCATCACTCCCGCCAGGCGCCTCGACAATCTTCAGACCCGCGGAGGCGAGGACCTCCCCATCAAAGGCCTCTCCCTTCGCGGGGGCTCGCGACGAGGATCCCCACGGCACCTGAATGAAGACGCCGTTGGGAGCCTCGAGGTAGAAGCCCGACTGCTCCTTTCCGGTGGAGGGGTCGGCGGCCGGTGCAGCACTCGATGCTCCTGCCGCCTCCGGGCCGGCAGTGCGGTCGCCGTCCCCCTCCTCGGCCGCAGCGTCTGCAGTTGGAGCAGTCTCCTCCGCGGCGGGCTCGTCGGCTCCCGCCCTGCTGTCAGTAGCAGTGGCGTTGCCGTCGCCGCCGCCCGCCTCCTCCTCAACGACGACCTTCGTCTCCATCTCCTCTGGGGGAGGAGGATCTAGAAGAAGAAGAAAAAGAAGAAGTTCAAGCAAATATCCAAAAAAGACAAGCCTAAGAAGACGAGGTTGCAAGACCTACCTTGGCAGACTTCGTCAACGGCGGGCTCCCTAGCCGGGGAGCTCTCCCTTGGCGGGGTGGCCGCCCTCGCCGGGATGCTCGCCCTTGGCGGGGTACTCGCCCTTGGAGGAGTACCCGCCCTTGGCGGAGCGCTCTCCCTCGCCGGAGAGTTCGTCCTTGGCGGAGACGGCGGGGCCTGCGGCTCCTCGGGAGCGGTCTCCGGGCGCTCCTGCGGCGGCGGCTCCGTTTCTGCACAAGACAATCAAGACAAAACAAGAACAACAAGATGTTAGTACAAGACAAAAACTCCAGGCGCGCCCGACGAGCGGAAAGTGTAAAACCAAACTTACGCTGGGGGCTGCTCCTCGGAGCAGCGCTCTGGTCCGGCAAGCTCGTCGCCGGCGCGTCCCCTGTCGCCGCGACGGGCGAGTCGTCCTCGACCTCTACCACGGGAACCTTGGCCTTCTTCACCGCTCGCTGGGCCAGGGTCCTGAAATCAAAGCAAGAAGCAAGATCAGAATCATCAACTTAAGAACCAAGACAGAATTGAAGAAGCTACAGAATACAAGTCCTTACTCCTGTTCCTCGTCGTCGTCGTCCTCGATCAGGGCGGAGAAGTCGAACGCCACCTGAGGCGCGTCCGCACGAGGAGCAGGAGGAGAAGGCTCCCTCGGGCGCTTGGCGGTCCCCGGGGCTGGGGGCTGCGAAGACCCGGCCCCTGTGGACGCCGGGGCCCGGGGAGCGGGCGGAGCAGCTGCTCCGCTCTGTGAAGACCCTCCTCCACTTGGCGCTGACGTACGGGGCGCCTCCGTCGCAGCCTGTGTGCGGGGCGCCTCCGCCGCGGTTGGTGCGCCGGGCGCTCCCGTCGCGGCTTGGCTCCCCCGGGTAGCTCGCGCCGCACGGCGAGCTGGTTGTTGTCGGGGCGCCTGCGCCCTCGTCGCCGTCGTCGCCTTGCGGAGGCGCTTCAGCGGAGATCGCCTGGGACTTGCCCGAGGCGGGGAGGTCTCCGATGACGAAGAGGCGTCGTCGTTGAGCCCCAGGGACCCACCAGAGTCCTCGCCGGCCCCGGCGTCCTCCTCCTCCTCCTCGGCCGGCTCGCTGGGCCCAGCGCCCTGCCCTGCGGCCGTGCTCCCTCCGGCACCTCCGCTCCCTCCGGCGCCTCCGCTCCCTCCGGCGCCTCTGCTTCCTCCGGCAACGTCGCCCCTCGCGGCGGCCTCAGTCATGATCTCGGGGATCCCAGCATACCTCAGAGAGGGGACCCCGGCGAGCTCGTCGGGCGGAAGCTTAAGCAGCCTGCGGATCTCCGCCTCCTCTGCTTGGCACGACGCTTCCGCAGCCTCTGCCTCTTCAACTGTGAACCCGAACTCTCCTGCCGCTGCGGCTGCGGCGGCCTCTTCTACCCGGGAAGCTATATAAGCAATCTCCCGATCAGTGGTGTCCCGGGTAAGCCCCTTGATCTCCTCCTTGTTCTTCGGCACCTCCACCAAGTTGTCGAAGAAGCTCATGATGGCATCCGGCTTGGGCGCTATCCATGTTGGATCGACGCCGTGCGAGTCGCATGCGGGCATCATTGCGCGTAAGGGATCCCGGGCCGTGCTGTTGCATAGGGGCACCACTCCCCGGGGAGCTCTAAACCACTCTGGGTGGGCCGGGTCGTGCTTAAAAAGCTCCCGGACCATCCCCTTTAGCTCCAGCGACGTGAAGTTGAAGTTTAGCCCTGGGCGCAGTCTCATAATGTCCGCCGCGTTGCCGTACTCCCATGCTGGCCTCTTCCTCTCCTGTAGAGGGGCAATGCGGCGGCGGAGGAAGTCTGCTCCTACCTCTCCGATGGTCAACTTGGCTACCCGGAGACGAAGAATTCTGACAAGGGCGACGTTGAGCTTGATGTCCTCCGAGTCCAGCTCGCTCCAATCCCTGCCGCGCATTATGGCTGTTGTGCGCGGCTTGGTGAAGGGCTGCGGCTCGTCCTGTACTATCCAGCACCAATCCTCGCGCCACTCCTCCCACTTGCCGCGGAGCTCCCCTTGCAGATAGGATTCCTTCTTGTTCAAGCGGAAGACCCAAGAGATCCCCCGGAGAGGGGAGCGCCGGCCTCTACTCTAGGCGTAAAGAAATGTCTAAACAGCGCTACATTTGGATAGATCCCAATATAGTTTTCGCACAGATGTGCGAAAACCGCCATCGTGAGGATGGCGTTGGGGGTGAAGTCTAGAAGGTGGAGGTTGTAGGTGTTCATGATATCGCAGAAAAATTCAGAGAAGGGAGGACAAAGGCCGCAGTGGAAGAAAACAGCGAAGAAGAAATACCCGCCGGGGTACATATCCTTGGCGGCGGCGGGATAAGCTCTGGTTCGAGGATGCGCCTTGGTCTCCTTGGCCCAGAACAAGTAGTACTTGTTCCAGAGCTCCCGCGCGCTGAGCCTCGGCGCGAAGACGACATTCCTCTTCCGCAGGAGAGCAAGCCTCGCCGCCTGCTCGGATTTCTCTTTCTTGGTCTTCTCTACCTTCGCCTTCTCGGTCTTCGGGGCCATGGTGGAGGCGGCGAGGGCAGGAGAGCAAGGAGTCCGGCGGCGCCGCAGATGCGAAAGACGGCGGAGGAGGTGTGGAGGCGGAGCACAGAGGGGAATTTCTGGAGATAGAAGAAGCAATGAAGGCGAAGTAAGGTAACGGCCCCTGCTTCCTCTGCTTTTAAGGGGGAAGTGGGGGACGCTCCGCATTTCCCATTAAAGAACGTGGCCACGTTCCCTCCCACGACGCCGCAATCGACGCGTGCCGTTACGGAGGGACGCGGCGGATGCGGAAGGGGATTCGGCGTGCCGTGGGCCGCGCGTGCCCGTGCACTGTTTTGGGCCTGGCCCAACAGCGCTCGGCACCGTGTGTTGCCCAGGCCCGGGGGCTCCTGTCGGCGTACTAAGGTAGGGGTACCTTAGTACCCCAACTTGTGCATGGGCAGTAGCAGCTTCCCGCGGCAGGGCCTACCACGTGCTTGCCGGAGACCTTTCTGCTCCATATAAAGCCATTCAAAAACAAAGTATACAAGACAGAAGATCAAGGCCCCGGCAAGTGGATCTTGCCGGGAAGGCCGTCCCAGGCTCAAGACCACCTCATTTACACAAGGCCCTGGCAAGAGGAGCTTGCCAGGAAGACTAGAAGATTACATCACAGAAGACATGCCTCGGCGCAGCATGCGCCCCGGCAGGGCCCGGGGAGCGACAAGCTTCCGGGCCCGGCAAGGTCAAGGCCCCGGCAAGGTGCTTGCCGGGGAGAGTTATGCTGTGTGCCCACGCTCCAGCTCATCGAACCACGCGTCGCCCTGGGGCCATCCCAGGGACGCGTGGCGGATGGCTGTGCAGCCTGGGGGACACGGTGGCACTCCACGGTGACGAAGCCATCACCGTGGCAAACAGAGACGCAAGGGCGGGCGCTTTTGGGGTCGACGGTGACGGGGATTTAATGCTCTTGTCCCCCACTGTCAAAGTAGGTGATGACCACTGTTCATCCACTGTTGCTCCACTATTCCCGCACTGTTACAACTACCACCAAAGTTACATTTTTACCCCTTCTCCTACGTTGACACCTGTCGGTGACCCCTTGAGCTATAAAAGGAGGCCCATGCACAACGTAGAAAGGGTTCGGAACCTAGATTGCTCATTCGCTCGGTGTAGCTAGTTCTTCAAGCTCCCGAGCTCTCCAACTCAATACAAACTAAGCAGGAGTAGGGTTTTACGCGTCCGTCGTGGCCCGAACCTGGGTAAACTGCCCGCGTGTTCTCTACGATCTGCTCTTTGTGCTCCCTCCGCTCCCTTATCGTACGAACAAGGGGCTCCGGTCCCATAGGTGCTCGTGGTGGATAGTTTCCCCCGACAGGGGGGGGGGTTCTGAGGCGGCGGTGTGAGGTCTCCGGCGAGGGGGCCCTCCAGCGGAACGACGGGGACGCCCGCCGACGACGGTGACGCGGCGAGGACGGGTCCGGACGACGAGCAGGAGAGCTCGGGAGCGGGAGGAGGAGCAGGCTCGGGGCGCGGTGGCTCGGGCCGAGCGGCGGCGTGATCCGGGCCCGTCGCGGCCTGGCGCGGGGCGGAACTTGGTCACGACGGGCCCTGGCGGCGGGGAAGGTGTGGGGAGACATGGCTATGCCACATGGCGACGTGGGAGTGTTGGAGGGTGGCGCTGGGGCTGATGTGGCGGCCGCCGATTGGCTGAAACGACGTGGTGGCCGGGGTGGACACGTCCGGTGTCAGAGTGGACATGTCCGGCGAAACGAGGAGGAAGAGGACTAGGGTTTGCACCACGAATTTGGACGCGGAGGGCTAATATATAGGTAGAGGGAGCTAGGAGTGTCCAAACGAGGAGCGGTTTTCGGCCACGCGATCACGATCCAACGAACGAGAGCATGGAGATGGTTGGGATGGGCTAGTGGGCTGTTGTGGTGGGGTGCTGGGCCAAAAGAGAAAAGGCTTTCGGTGGTTAACGCGGCTTACCGTTGGTCTATCAAACGGACTCAATGCGTCGAAATTTGGCAGGCGGTCTACCTATGCTATAATAAGACCACACGCCAAGTTTCACCCCATTCAGAGAACATTTCCCGGCGACTCATAAATTAAATATTCGGAGGCGCCGCGGGCGCGTGTAAGTGTGTCTGGGCTCAGAACGGACAACGGAAAGGACGGGGCAACTACGGACGGATGCAAGTTTTGAAAACATGAGGATGCAATGCACATGATGACATCATAAGATGCAACACGCAAGCATATGACATGGCAACGACGATGAATAACTGGCTGACACCTGGCGCATCGGTCTCGGGGTGTCACAACACTCCCCTACTAACAAGAGATCTCGTCCCGAGATCTTAGGAACGAGACGGAAGAGGAAACAGGAAGATAAAAGTTCTTCGAGGACAAAAGAGTGAAACCAAAGAACCTTGAGAGGTTGAGCCACTTGAAAGAAAGGATACAACGAAGATGAACGAAGTTGTAAAGACTTCGTTAGACAAGAGTAAGAAGGAATACGATGAGAATCAAGGAGGTTGAAAGGCACGAAACTAAAGCTGAAGGAACAAGAATGAATTCAGAACCACTCCGGTTAATAAGAGAAAGAAAGGAATTTGAACAAATGAATTTGGGCAGCACTCCGGCTGAAAATGGAAGGAATAGGACCCCGGTTGAAGATGAATTGAAAGAACAATAACTTGAGAGATGGAATAATATTTGACAAGAGGAACAACACAATGCCTCCGGAAGAAATGAACGAGTGAAATGAAAAGAACGGATAAGAGAACAACAAGTACCACCACAAATGAATTTGAAAGAGGATCTTCAATAGAAAGGCTTCAACGGAGTTGTTGAGAAAATCAACAACAAAAGCATACGCTTTTTGTGGGCTTATGGATATCATCCCGAAACTTGAGGTGATATTATGCCGCAACCAAAGTATTTATGAGCTAAGAAGAGCGAAGAATGCAAAAATCCACTTCAAAAGAATACGGAGAATTATTTGCACTTCAAGATGCAAGAAGAAGAATACGTGATATTCTCCACAAGAATTAGAAGAATACTTGAAAAATGAATTAAATCCTGAAGAACCACCATGAAGAACTCCGGTAACAAGAGGATGACGAGATAGGATTGAATGATGAAAGAATAAGATTAAGGCCTTGCGATGATTTAGATGGGGGTTCCGACGAGATGGCCGAGAAACTTTGAACTCCAGAAAAGAAAATAATAAAACACTTGGGATTAGAATTTATTCATCAAGAATAAACTCCGAAGGAAGGAATAAATCAACTTGATGAGAATGAATAAGAATTATGGTATGCTCATCCTTCTTCTATTAAATTGATGAAAGCAATGGATTCACATACTACTTATTCTTGTTGAAAAGATTAAGGAGGGATATATCGCGAACTTGCGAAATTCTTCATGAAACATCGGTAGGATTGGAATAAAAAATGAATTGATATGAAAACAAAGGACACGGAATCTTGAACGAGCCACCGTAAGAATTGAAGCCGGGTGAAGAAAGAATGAACCACCGGGAAGAATTAAAATCGAATGATGAAAGAGAACAAACCGCCGTGAATAATTGAAATTGAGAGAGTACAAGAGAAATGAATCGCCGGGAAGAATAGAACACTTGGGAAAATTGAGATGCAAGAGAACGAAGAGATCGCGAACGGTTTAAAGAATGCTTGAACGAAGCACCGGAAGAATGTGAGACGAATGAAGAGGCATCAATGAAGAATATTTGGAAGTTGAAAGCTAAAAACGAAGAAATCTTCTGAAATGATGGCCTTCGGAGGAACAGAAAGAAAAGAATTCATGAATACTCCGGAAAATGAAAAGAAGTAAGGTTGAACCAATGATGAAAAGAATTAAAAGCGATCTTGGAGAAGGAATATGACCGATGGAATCCATACTTACGTCACACTTAAAAGAATTTTTGAATACTCCCGAAAATTAGAAGAGTCAGGTAAGATCCTGGGAATAAACCTGTGGGTTATGAGCCCACCAAAGAGAAAAACACCCTTGAAAAAGGATTATTCGAGTGAGAAACGATGCACCGGAACGTTTAAAAGACTCGAATGAGGTAACAACCTCGAATACATTAGAACACAGACGAATCTCCTGGAATGTCTTTGGAACACCGGAACAATTAAATGACGAGAGATGAACGAGCAATTGGAATCACTTGAGCCGAGGGAAAGAATATGATGAGCACCGAATACTTGAACTGAAACCACCGGACAAGAAAAAGAGATGAGAATTCACCAGTTGGAATAATTAAGGAAAGAAAGCAAAGGCTTAAAACGAGTAGGGTTGATACTCGATTAAGGACTCTGGCTCGGAGAAGAAAAAGGCTCGGCGGGTGGGAAAAAGAAAGACAACTTTGGAAGGGGAAACAACATCGATTGGAAAGAACCGAGGGTTGAAGCAAAAGACGAGGAGGGTCAGGTCGACTTGACGAGTGATGCACCTGATGAAAAGAGAAGACAACGCAACGAACGAAAACTAACCACGTGATCCTAAAAAAAAATTAAGGCGAAGAGAAGTAATTCAAAACACCTATGTCATATTCCTCACCACAGCGACAAAGGGACTGAGGAGTAAAAAGAAATCCTACTCTCCAATATAACTAGACTCCGAAAAAGTTTTCTGCTAGACTCGACAACGGCGAAGCTACGATCAATCAAGGGGGCTCCTATGGTCGGTCAAGCCTCTGATACCAACTTGTCAGGCCCAAAATGCGATTCTATCTCGATCACTAGATAAAACTTGTGATTGAGGCACAACCGCATTTTAGGCGCTTAGAAAGATGGATATCATTACATCGTACCATTGCAAACATACATGGGGATACAACAATTCATACAAGTCACATGAATACAACAATATCAATACAAAGCATCCGACTACGGATGCAAACATGAAAAGCACAACGACATCCATCAGCTATCTGAGGCTGCTGACTAGGAACCTATCCCAAGACTGACGAAGAAGAAGAAGAAAGAACTCCAACACAAAGGACATCGCTCTCGCGTCAAGTCATCGGAAACCTGCACCAGCAACTGGTGTTGTAGTATCTGTGAGCCACGAGGACTCAGCAATCCCATAACCATGGGTATCAAGACTAGCAAAGCTTAATGGGTAAGGAGAGGTATGGTGGTGAGGTTGCAGCAGCGGCTAAGCAATAATGTGGTGGCTAACTTACGAGTACAAGAATAAGATAAGCATCTACGCAAACGATCGCAAACAAATAATGCTCGCTAAAGATCCTGAACTACCTACGAGTCAAACATAACACCACTGTGTTCTCTTCTCAAAGTGAAAAGAGACAGTCACGGTTACTCACACGGTTGTGTGTTTTATTACGGATCCTCTGCCAAGTTTTCTACAACTGGACATTAACAAATTCCCATCTGCCACATAACCGCGGGCACGGCTTTCGAAAGATCATAACCCTGCAGGGGTGTCCCAACTTAGCCCATAACAAGCTCTCACGATCAACAGAGATAATAATAATATTACCCCTTATCTTAGGGACAATCCGATCAGGCTTGGAATCCCTGTGCACAAGACATTTCGACAATGGTAAAACAAGTCCAGCAAGACCACCCGGCATGCCGACACCCTGATAGTAGCCGCGCGTATCTCGTCTCAGGCCACGTCCGGATAGGTCAGCCTACAGGAAAATACCAGACCTCGAGTTTCCCCGTGGTGGCCCTGCAATCCGCCCGTTTGGGACCAACACCATCAGCACTGGCCCCCCTGCTATGTAGAAAAGAATCCTCGGGGACGCGAGCCCCTATGCAATTTAATTAATTAATTAAGTTATTATTATGCGGAAAATTAAAACCAATGTTGGGCCTTGCTGGAGTGGTTTTATTCAAAGACGAACTATCAAGGGGTCCCCATATACCCAACCGTGTTAGGAACGCAAAATCAAGGAACATAACGCCGGTTTATCGGCTCCTAAGGTGGCATGAGTGGAAGAAACACCGAGCAAAAGGCCAAGCCTTCCGCCCATTGCCAAGTATATATGTGTGTTAAGTATATTAATAGATATTGTGATATTCCAACAACAAAGATCCAACATGGAGCAATCTTCATCTTCACCTGCAACTAACACCGCTATGAGAGGGGCTGAGCAAGCGGGTAACATAGCCAAACAATGGTTTGCTGGGAAAGTGTCAAAGGTTAGAGGTCTCATGTCAACAAGGAGAGGCTGACAATAGATAGGTAACGTGAAATATATCGACCGCATCGAGACAACTAGCATGGCAATGATAGTAAAGGTATCCAAGGTGATGGTCATCTTGCTTGAGATCCCGCAAGGAAGAAGAACGAATCCATGAAGAAGACGAAGAAGAAGCCACGAAGACGAACCACGTGTAGTCGAGTGAATCCTCACGAACGCAACGGATAATAAACTAGCGAGAAGAAGCACACCACATGGTAAACACACCACTCAAGAACATGACAAGAAGCTCAACCAAGTATGATGCAAGACAAGTCTATATTATGCACGTCATGGCAAGGGATGAAGCACACAAGAACAACACAAACCAACAAGTTTAAATGAGGCCGAAAACAACATATAACAATTCCGGTAAGTCCTCATATGCACATTTCAAAATTGGTCCATATCTGAACAAACCTTAAGTTAAAGTTGTTAAACATCAAGTTAACATGCACCATGATAATCTACACGAAATTCTAGTCCAGTTACATATAAAGTTTATTTAATTTGTAGCTACGGCCTAGAAGATATGAACAAAACAAGTCAAGCATGGAAAATATGCAAGATGCATTCAAACATCCAGCAAACACACTCCAAACAAGTATTCAACATGATATTATGCATCTACATGCAAAAACACACAAGTTTTATATAGGACACGCTCAAAACGGAGCAACAGTTCAACACATACACACGAAACAAGATATAACAACAAGTTGTGCAAAAACAGCAACATAGCCACTTTGGAGCAAGGTATATTTATGCTATAGCACCCAAACATGATAACAAACAGCATGGATGTGGAATAGGCATGATACTTAACAAGCATGAAGTTAGAGCACACCCAAAAACTTGCTGGAACACAATTAAACAATCATGACAAGATTCAATAAGTTTACTGATTTCTCAGACTTGGCCAAAATCTGGGAAGGCAAAACATCATCACGATGCTGCCTTCGGAGGCACAAAACAACAAGCATATCAACTCTACTAAGTATATAAAGATCATGGACATGTAATAGACATAGCATACATCAAACAACTCCATTGGAACAACTCCATAGGAGGCATGAATCAATAACAACAAGCTTCACCAAATTGATCATGTTGATAACAGTCTGACAGGTACATTTATATCAACTTGAGAGCAAGAAATAAATGAGCTACAACAGGTCATATATGCAAACAAGGGCATGGATAGATAGAGCATAACATGGACAACAAGACATGATCATTGGTCAACCCAAAACATGCAAGGATTTGAGTAGGGCAACAAGCAAACATGGCATCAGGTTAACAGTTTTCAGACTTAGCAGTTTTCAACAAGTCTTAGGAAACAACAACCGCAAGTAGGCTACTTTACAAGCTTGTTGCAAACACCACAAGGCATATCATGAAAATTGGGTTGCACCACAGCAAAGGTGACATGATTGTGCTTCTAAAACATAATGACATGTGGCATAAAAGACAATCTCACCAATAGCTATGAACAAGACAAATCAGCATCTCATAACAAGTTTCAGCACTTAACAGCCATGTGCACTTTTGCAATAGAGATAAACATGGCAATATGGCACCTAACATGAATGCTACAGCAAACATCATGTAGAGCACTTCACACTGAACATTTTGACATATCACAAACTCTATTTGGAGCAACATGCACAAAGTTACCACATCACGAACATGCTATCATAACAACAGTTTTCAACGGTTTTAAACATATAGCACTCTTGCAACAATGATTAGGGCATCAAGATGAACTCAAACAAGCATGCCACAGTACAACAATATGAAGAGCATAACACCACGAACATTTTGACATATTATATGCTCAAATCGGACCATCACAAAAAAAGTTATCATAGGTCAAACATGCACACATTATTTAAAAAACAAGGGACTTAGCAGTTTTTTTAGAGTGGAAAAGAAAAAAAACTACCGAGCGGCAAACTCTAAACAATGCACACGGGCACGTGATTGGCAGAGGCTCACCATGGGCCTAGCCCATTTGTGGAGGAGGTTGGCAGGCTGGGCCTTGGATGCACGCTGGGCCGGAGCGCAGCCCATGACGCAGAGGAGGACAGCGGCCATGGCAGCATCGGCGGTGGCGGTGCCCGCAGCGGGGAGGTGGGGAGGAGGCCGGGACGTCGGGAACGGAGCGGGCGGATCCGGGCAGCTCCGCCTAGGATCTGGCCGGAGGATGACCCGGCGGCGGCTCGGGCATCCATGCCATGCGTGCGAGCATCTGGGGGTGGCGGCGGCGAGATCCTCGGCTTGGGATGATGGGGGGTTCCGTGGCGGCGGTGTGAGGTCTCCGACGAGGGGGCCCTCCAGCGAAACGATGGCGACGCCCGCCGATGGCGGTGATGTGGCGAGGACGGGTCCAGGCGACGAGCAGGTGAGCTCGGGAGCGGGAGGAGGAGCAAGCTCGGGGCGTAGTGGCTCGGGCCGAGCGGCGGCATGATCCGGGCCTGCCGCGGCCCGGCGCGGGCCGGAAATGGGTCACGGCGGGCCCTGGCGGCGGGAAAGGTGTGGGGTGACGTGGCTATGCCACATGGCGGCGTGGGAGTGGTGGAGGGTGGCGCTGGGGCTGATGTGGCGGCCGCCGATTGGCTGAAACGACGTGGCGGCCGGGGTGGACACGTCCAGTGTCGGAGTGGACATGTCCGGCGGCGCGAGGAGGAAGAGGACTAGGTTTTGCACCGCGAATTTGGACGGGGAGGGCTAATATATAGGTAGAGGGAGCTAGGAGTTTCCAAATGAGGAGCGGTTTTCGGCCACGCGATCACGATCCAACGACCGAGAGTATGGAGGTGGTTGGGATGGGCTAGTGGGTTGTTGTGGTGGGGTGCTGGGCCAAAAGAGAAAAGGCTTCCGGCGGTTAACGCGGCTAACCGTTGGGCTATCAAACAGACTCCGAATGCGATAAAATTGGGCAGGCGGTCTACCTATGCTATAATAAGACCACACGCCAAGTTTCACCCCATTCCGAGAACATTTTCCAGCCACTCATAAAATAAATATTCGGAGGCGCCGCGGGCACGTGCAAGTGTGTCTGGGCTCAAAACGGGCAACGAAGAGGACGGGGCAACTACGGACAGATGCAAGTTTTGAAAACATTATAATGCAATGCACGTGATGACATGGAAAGATGCAACACGCAAGCAGATGACATGGCAACGACGACGAATAACTGGCTGACACCTGGCGCATCGGTCTCGGGGTGTCACATGCAATGATAGGAAACAAGGCCTAGGGTTTATACTTTCACTAGTGCAAGTTCTCTCAGCAATAATAACATAACCGGATCATATAACTATCCCTCAACATGCAACAAAGAGTCACTCCAAAGTCACTAATAGTTGAGAACAAAGGAATAGATTATTGTTGGTTACGAAACCACCTCAAAGTTATTCTTTCTGATCGATCTATTCAAGAGTTCGTACTAGAATAACACCTTAAGACACAAATCAACCAAAACCCTAATGTCATCTAGATACTCCATTGTCACCTCAAGTATCCGTGGGTATGGTTATACGATATGCATCACACAATCTCAGATTCATCTATTCAACCAACACAAAGAACTTCAAAGAGTGCCCCAAAGTTTCTACCGGAGAGTCAAGACGAAAACGTGTGCCAACCCCTATGCATAGATTCCCAAGGTCACGGAACTCGCAAGTTGATCACCAAAACATACATCATGTGAACCAATGGAATACCCCAATGTAACCACATGTATCCCACGCAAGACATACGTCAAGTGTTCTCAAATCCTTAAAGACTCAATCCGATAAGATAACTTCAAAGGGAAAACTCAATCCATCACAAGAGACTAGAGGGGGAGAAGCATCATAAGATCCAACTATAATAGCAAAGCTCGCGATACATCAAGATCATGCCATCTCAAGAACATGAGAGAGAGAGAGATCCAACACATAGCTACTAATACATACCCTTAGCCCCGAGGGTGAACTACTCCCTCCTCGTCATGGAGAGAGCCGGGATGATGAAGATAGCCACCGGAGAGGGATCCCCCCCCTCCGGCAGGGTGCCGGAACGGGTCTAGATTGGTTTTCGGTGGCAACAGAGGCTTTCGGTGGCGAAACTCTCGATCTAGGTTCTTTTCCGGATGTTTTAGTATATATAGGAGGTGTTGGAGTTGGGGGCAAGTAAAGGTAGTCTCCGGGCTGTCCAAGAGGTAGGGGGCACACCCAGTAGGGGTGCCTACCCTCGTGGGCAGCCCGTGCATCTCCTGGTCCTCCTCCGGTACTCCGTGGGCTTCTTCTGGCACAAAAATAACCTCCGTTGAATTTCAGGTCAATTGGGCTCCGTTTGATATTCCTTTTCTACAATACTCTAAAACAGGAGAAAAACAGAAACTGGCACTGGGCTTTGGGTTAATAGGTTAGTCCCAAAAATCACATAAAAGTGTATATAAAAGCCCATAAAACATCCTAGAAGGATAATATAATAGCTCGAATAATCAAAAATTATGGATACGTTGGAGACGTATCAAGCATCCCCAAGCTTAATTCCTGCTCGTCCTCGAATAGGGAAATGATAAAAACAGAATTTTTGATGTGGAATGCTACCTAACATAATTCTCAATGTAATTCTCTTTATTGTGGCATGAATGTTTAGATCCGAAAGATTCAAGACATAAGTTTAATATTGACATAAGAATAATAATACTTCAAGCATACTAACAAAGCAATCATGTCTTCTCAAAATAACATGGCCAAAGAAAGTTATCCCTACAAAATCATATAGTCTAGCTATGCTCCCTCTCCATCACACAAAATATTCATATCATGCACAACCCCGATTTCAGCCAAGCAATTGTTTTCATACTCAATTTTTTCAAACCTTTCAACTTTCACACAATACATGAGCGTGAGCCATGGATATAGCACTATAGGTGGAATAGAGTGGTGGTTGTGGAGAAGACAAAAAGGAGGAAGATAGTGTCACATCGACTAGGCGTATCAATGGGCTATGGAGATGCCCATCAATAGATATCAATGTGAGTGAGTCGGGATTGCCATGCAAAGGATGCACTAGAGCTATAAATGTATGAAAGCTCAACAAAATAAATTGAGTGGGTGTGCATCCAACTTGCTTGCTCACGAAGACCTAGGGCATTTGAGGAAGCCCATCGTTGGAATATACAAGCCAAGTTCTATAATGAAAATTCCCACTAGTATATGAAAGTGACTAAACAAGAGACTCTCTATCATTAAGATCATTGTGCTACTTTGAAACACAAGTGTGGAAAAAGATAGTAGCATTGTCCCTTTTTTCTTTTTTTTCTTTTTTTGGCCTTTCTTTTTTCTTTGGCCTTTCCTTTTTTATTTTTTATTTTGGACAATGCTCTAATAATGATGATCATCACACTTATATTGATTTACAACTCGATACTAGAACAAAGTATGACTCTATATGTATGCCTCCGGCGGTTTACTGGGATGTGCAATGAATCAAGAGTGAAATGTATGAAAAATTATGCATGGTGGCCTAGGCACAAATACGATGTCAACTACATGATCATGCATGGCAATATGACAATGACGAAGCGTGTCATACGAACGGAACAGTGGAAAGTTGCATGGCAATATATCTCGGAATGGCTATGGAAATGCCATGATAGGTAGGTATGGTGGCTGTTTTGAGGAAGGTATATCGTGGGTGTATGGTACCGGCGAATGTTGCGCGGTACAAGAGAGGCTAGCAATGATGGAAGGGTGAGAGTGCGTATAATCCATGGACTCAACATTAGTCATAAAGAACTCATATACTTATTGCAAAAATTTACAAGTCATCAAAACAAAGCAATCAACGCATGCTCCTAGGGGGAAAGTTGGTAGGAGTTAACCATCGCGCGCCCCCGACCTCCACACAAAGGATGACACTCAATAAATACCTCATGCTCTAACTTCGTCACATAGCGGTTCACCATACGTGCATGCTATGGGAATCACAAACTTTAACACAAGTATTTCTCAAAATTTTAATTACTCCACTAGCATGACTCTAATATCAGCATCTTCATATCTCAAAACAATCATCAAGTATCAAACTTCTCATCATATTCAATGCACTTTATATGAAAGTTTTTACTATACCCATCTTGGATGCCTATCATATTAGGACTAGTTTCATAACCAAAGCACATTACCATGCTGTTCTAAAAGACTCTCAAATAGATATAAGTGAAGCATGAGAGATCGATAATTTTTACAAAATAATACCACCTCCGTGCTCTAAAAAGATATAAGTGAAGCACTAGAGCAAATGACAAACTACTCCAAAAGATATAAGTGAAGATCAATGAGTAGTTAAATAATTATGTAACTATGTGAAGACACTCTAAGATTTAAGAATTTTAGATCTTGGGATATTATTCAAACAGCAAGCAAAGCAAAATAAAATAAATTGACGCTCCAAGCAAAACATATATGATGTGGTGAATAGAAATATAGTCTCAAGTAAAGTTACCGATGAACGAAGACGAAAGAGGGGATGCCTTCCCGGGGCATCCCCTAGCTTAGGCTCTTGGTTGTCCTTGAATATTACATTGGGGTGCCTTGGGCATCCCCAAGCTTAGGCTCTTGCAACTCCTTATTCCATAGTCCATCAAATCCTTACCCGAAACTTGAAAACTTCACAACACAAAACTCAACAGAAAACTCATAAGCTCCGTTAGTATAAGAAAATAAAACAACCACTTAGGTACTGTTGTGAAATCATTCTAAATTCATATTGGTGAAAGATATACTGTATTCCAACTTCTCTATGGTTCATACCCTCCGATACTACTCATAGATTCATCAAAATAAGCAAACAACACACAGACAGCAGAATCTGTCAAAAACAGAACAATCTGTAGCAATATGTAACTTTCGAATACTTCTGTAACTCTAAAAATTCTGAAATAAATTGGTGGACGTGAGGAATTAGTCTATTAATCATCTTCAAAAATAATGAACTAAAAAGCATTCTCCAGTAAAAAATGTTAGCCAATCTCGTGAGCGCTAAAGTTTCTGTTTTTTACAGCATGATCACATAAACTTCACACAAGTCTTCCCAAAGGTTCTACTTGCACAAACACTAATTAAAACACAAAACCACATCCAAACGGAATCTAGATGCAATATTTATTCATAAATAAAAGCAAGAACAAAGAACAAAAATAAAGTTGGGTTGCCTCCCAACAAGCGCTATCGTTTAACGCCCCTAGCCAAGCATGATGATTTCAATGATGCTCGCATAAGGATAAGAATTGAATCATAAAGAGAGCATCATGAAGAATATGACTAGCACATTTAAGTCTAACCCACTTCCTATGCATAGCGATTTTGTGAGCAAACAACTTATGGGAACGATAATCAACTAGCATAAGAAGGGAAAACAAGCATAACTTCAAAATTTTAAGCACATAGAGAGGAAACTTGATATTATTGCAATTCCTACAAGCATATGATCCTCTCTCATAATAATTTTCAGTAGCATCATGAATGAATTCAACCATATAACCATCGCATAAAAGCATTCTTTTCATGATCTACTTGCATAGAAATTTTACTACTCTCCACATAAGCAAATTTATTCTCATTAATAGTAGTGGGAGCAAAGTCAACAAAATAACTATGCTGTGAGGCATCATCCAATTGAAAACTAAAATCATGATGACAAGTTTCATGGTTATCATTATTCTTAATAGCATACAAGTCATCACAATAATCATCATAGATAGCAACTTTGTTGTCATAATCAATTGGAACCTCTTCCGAAATAGTGCATTCATCACTAAATAAAGTCATGACCTCTCCAAATCCACTTTCATCAATATACTCATCATAAATAGGAGGCATGCTTTCATCATAATAAATTTGCTCATCAAAACTTGGGGACTAAAAATATCATCTTCATCAAACATAGCATCCCCAAGCTTGTGGCTTTGCATATCATTAGCACCATGGGTATTCAAAGTCTTCATACTAACAACATTGCAATCATGCTCATTATGCACATATTTTAAGCCAAGCATTCTATGTAATTTTTCTTATAGTACTTGAGCACAATTTTTCTTCCCATCATTTTCACGAAAGATATTAAAAAGATGAAGCATATGAGGTAACCTTAATTCTATTTTTTTCGTAGTTTTCTTTTATAAATTAAACTACTGATAAAACAAGAAACTAAAAGATTTGATTGCAAGATCTAAAGATATACCTTCAAGCACTCACCTCCCTGGCAACGGCGCCAGAAAAGAGCTTGATGTCTACTATGCAACCTTCTTCTTGTAGACGTTGTTGGGCCTCCAGGTGCAGAGGTTTGTAGAACTGTAGCATATTTCCCTCGAGTGTATGACCTAAGGTTTCTCAATCCGTGGGAGGCATAGGATGAAGATGGTCTCTCTCAAACAACCCTGCAACCAAATAACAAAGAGTCTCTTGTGTCCCCAACACACCCAATACAATGGTAAATTGTATAGGTGCACTAGTTCGGCGAAGAGATGGTGATAAAAGTGCAATATGGATGGTAGATATAGGTTTTTGTAATCTGAAAATATAAAAACTGCAAGGTAACTAAAGATAAAAGTGAGCATAAATGGTGTTGCAATGATAGGAAATGAGGCCTAGGGTTCATACTTTCAATAGTGCAAGTTCTCTCAACAATAATAACATAACCGGATCATATAACTTTCCCTCAACATGAAACAAAGAGTCACTCCAAAGTCACTAATAGTGGAGAACAAACGAAGAGATTATTGTAGCGTACGAAACCACCTCAAAGTTATTCTTTATGACCGATCTATTCAAGAGTTCATACTAGAATAACACCTTAAGACACAAATCAACCAAAACCCTAATATCACCTAGATACTCCATTGTCACCTCAAGTATCCGTGGGTATGGTTATATGATATGCATCACACAATCTCAGATTCATCTATTCAACCAACACAAAGAACTTCAAAGAGTGCCCCAAAGTTTCTACCGGAGAGTCAAGACGAAAACGTGTGCCAAACCCTATGCAGAGATTCCCAAGGTCACAGAACCCGCAAGTTGATCACCAAAACATACATCAAGTGAATCAATAGAATACCCTAATGTCACCACAGGTATCCCACGCAAGACATACATCAAGTGTTCTCAAATCCTTAAAGACTCAATCCGATAAGATAACTGTAAAGGGAAAAATCAATCCATCACAAGAGAGTAGAGGGGGAGATGCATCATAAGATCCAACTATAATAGCAAAGCTCCCGATACATCAAGATCATGCCATCTCAAGAACACGAGAGAGAGAGAGAGAGAGATCAAACACATAACTACTGCTACATACCCTCAGCCCGAGGGTGAACTACTCCCTCCTCGTCATGGAGAGCGCCGGGATGATGAAGATAGCCACCGGAGAGGGATTCCCCCCCGTCCGGCAGGGTGCTGGAACGGGTCTAGACTAGTTTTCGGCAGCAACAGAGGCTTTTGGCGGCGGAACTCCCGATCTATGTTATTTTCCGGAGGTTTCAGTATATATAGGAGGTGTTTGAGTCGGGGGCATGTAAAGGGGGTCTCCGGGCTGTCCACGAGGCAGGGGCGCGCCTAGTAGAGGGGCGCCCCCAACCCTCGTGGGCAGCCCGTGCATCTCCTGGTCCTTCTCCCATACTTTGTGGGCTTCTTCTGGTCCAAAAATAACCTCCGTTGAATTTCAGGTCAATTGGGCTCCGTTTGATATTCCTTTTCTGCGATACTCTAAAACAGGAGAAAAACAGAAACTGGCACTGGGCTCTGGGTTAATAGGTTAGTCCCAAAAATCATATAAAAGTGTATATAAAAGCCCATAGAACATCCTATAAGGACAATATAATAGCATGGGACAATCAAAAATTATAAATACGTTGGAGACGTATCAGGCCCCCAACATGCTGGCTAGGACCTCGCCTGGATCACGGACAGCGCCGGCTCTACTAGGCTTGCCAGCAGCCGGCGTGCCGCCTATGGTGCGATCGATCTCGCGGCGGTAGGCTTCAGTGAGGCGTCGAGAGGCGGCTAACTTGCTGGCGTTGTCAAGGAGCGAGATGCGGAGCGCTTCCAGCGCCGCGTCGTCTGTTCCCGCGACTATGGGGGTGGTGAGACTCTGCATTGCCGCTCGCAGCGAGTCCTGGCCAGACCCGTTGGAGGGTTTGTCGTCGCTGGCGGCCAGCACCTCAGTAACGGTACTGCCACTTGTGTCGTTGGTCGCAGGGGGAAGGGGATGATCGATGATCACCACGTGGTTGGGGAAGAAATCGGCAGATGCCGTGTCGGGGTCGACGACCATGTCGACGGGGGGATTAGAAGAGCCGAGGGACTCCAGGTCGGAGGCGCGCTCGTCGATGATGTGCAGCTTGTCGAGGAGCTCGACGAGCCAGCTCTCTGAGCCGACTGTTTCTGCGACCGGAGAGGGCTCGTCGTAGAGGTGGACCTCGCCGAGAAGATCGGCGAGCTTGCTCGTGGTGCATGCGGCCTCAGTGCCATAAAGTATCACGACGTCCATGCCATTGGGCGTGCCGGGCTGGCTGCGCTCGGCAAGGAGGAACAAAGTTCCCATCCAGAACATGTCTGCGGACGACGGTGCACCTAGCCCCACAGTGGGCGCCAAATGTCGGGGTTTTGGTGCTACATATGCCAAAGGATGGCTTATCATGCATGGGGACAAGAGAACATCGCCGGGCCCTGGAAGCGGGATAAGGCGATACTTGGGACGCCTACGAATCATACCTAGGTTTGGGGCTCTCCGCGGAGATAACACCACTAGTCCTACTCTGCGGGGAGTCCGCATCATGACTAATGTCAATATGGTAGCAACAAGGTTGCTCCTCGATCTGTGTCATCTAGAGGAAGAAGAGGGGCAAGGCTAGCTCTCTTCTTTCCCTCTAGGGAATGCGAGTTGTCGCTAGGGTTTCTCCCTATCAGTGTCTCTCTCAAAGTCTAACCCCTCTGCATGGAGGACCCTGGGGGTTTGTATAGGCCTACCGCCGAGGGCTACAATGGTAATCCGGGCGGGGTGGACCCCGGCTGTCAGTATCTCTGGGCGCCGGCTTCTCCGCTAGCTGTTGGGCCCTGCTGCCTGCGGGCCCACGTGATTGCCTTTTATTGTTGGCATCCTTCTGCTAACGGAAACATCATCAGGGGGAAGTGGCTACAGTGCCGCTACCTCTCGGTCGTACACTGCTGCCACGCCCCGTCTTTTCATCTTGATGGGGTTCAGACTCCTAGGGAATGGTTAGCCGCCTGCTACAAGGCGGCCCATTCCCCGGGCCGTCTGCCAAATGTCGGTTGCCTCTGGGTGGCTCACTGGCGGGTGGGGCCTGCCGCCTGTTGGCCACTCCACCAGCGGGTGGTGGGATTGTGGCTTCCTCTGACCAAAGCTAGGTCATCGATAACATGGCTACAGTGATGCGCCGATCAGGAAGTGTCCGCAGGGTACACTCGCACTATTGCCACGCTTCTGTGGATTCTATATGGATAGGCTTAAGTGTAGCCATGCCTTAGTCTCGTCACGGATCTACAATGCACACCCCGAGTGGGAGGTATGGGGCCGTCTACCAGATGCTGGCCGCCGGGCTGCCGCCTGTTAAGGTTCCGCCGCCTGCTGGCAGCCGGCTCCTAGGCATGGCGGCCCTAGGAGACACCCTGATGTGCAGGCGCCCGAAGGATGGCATGCGGCATTTTTTGTCTTGAAATGCCATGGGTGGTCGATGAAGACAACCGTGGTCAATATCTCCGACACTCACACAAGGCTCTGATGGCCTCTCTCTCTCTCTCTCTCTCTCTCTCTCTCTCTCTCTCTCTCACCATTGGTCACTGATCCGACCGCATCTCGTCCGCCGGCGGAAAGGGAGGACGTGCATCGTTTCTCCGTTCCACGGCACCGAGGCAGCACATCTCGATCTGCGGTACACGCCGTTCTCTCTGACAAAGCTCCGACGTGGTAGGGCCTACGCCACCTGCTCGCTACCACAGTATGGGCAGATTCCGCCTGCCGCCGCTCAGCTAGTTACATCCCGATGACCTCCAGGTATCCCCTCCGGCCTTGCTCCACTGCCCGTCTTCCCACGTCGCTACATGTGGATCTTCCATAGTTCTTTGCCCAAAACGTAGCTTGTCCGGCGTACTTTCCATATTGCAATCTCGTCCTCGCACCATTTTAGACAAACACAACCGTGTTGTTAACTTCCCTTAGGACAAGGAATATGCTTCTTTTTTGTTGTCGCATGTGTCTTTAACTGCTATTGGCTAGTAATTGTTTCCTTTCTACCTCTTTTTTGCAAACAGGGCTATCCATTTCACCTCATTGATATTGCGACCTTTTAGTGAACTGCACAAATCACTTTTTTCTTAAGAGTGTTTTGTGCAGTTCTATCAAAATGTCACACGCGCAACGTCTCTACATTTCAGTGCGACTGCACAAAGGGAGATTGGTTTTGCTCTATCCTCCTCATCCAACTCCGAGCCTAATCTTCTCCAACTAGTTAGTCTTAAGAGAGACTGCAAAGGTGACCGGCTTCTATTTGTGTGTTTATTGTTTCATCAGCAGTCCTCTATTATCGTAATCACACTTAATATCTTTGGAACAGGGACGCTCGGTTCTATTTTAGTGGAACTACACAAAATGATCGGAATGTTGCATGCTCCAGACAGCTACTTTTTTTCAAACATGCCTTGTTGATTTAGACAGAGTTGGGGGACGTTGCTGCCAATGAAAGCATGTATCAATTTTAATTTAAACCTTCTCACAACTTTGTCTTCAGTTGTGATGTAAATATTAGCTCTGATTAGCAAGGAAGTTAGTTTTTTATTGTTTTCGAAAGAGCATCGATGGCAAGACACACGAAACAAAAGCTGAAAGCTCACACCATTGTACCATTTCATGTCGCTGGAAAATTATTTGTATAGTACGTCAATTATGTAAACAAATGCTGGAAGCTTGATAGCATTGCTAGAAGCCTCTTCGGCATCCGGGTCCATGTGCCATGCACAAAATATACTCCTTTGTTCCTAAATATTTGTCTTTTTACAAATTTCAAATGGGCATATTTTAGAGTGTAGATTCACTCATTTTGCTTCATATGTCTACTCCCTCCGTTCCTAAATATTTGTCTTTCTAGAGATTTCAACAAGTGACTACATACGGAGCAAAATGAGTGAATCTACACTCTAAAATATGTCTATATACATCCGTATGTAGTAGTCCATTTGAATCTCTAAAAAGACAAATATTTGAGTAGTCACTCGTTGAAATCTCTAGAATCCGGAGTATATTTAAGAACCGATGGGGTAGTGCATAGCCACATGGGAGACTCAGACCGCTCATTGCGCTGCATAAATAGTTTAGTAATGAGCAGTCAAATCATAAGCCCCACCTTTCCCACTGTAAGTTGCTCGGAAGAAGCAACCATCAGTACGCTCTTCTTTGAATCCGCTCATACTACTCCATCCGTCACTGTTTATAGAGCGCGCTTCAGAAAAAGAGAAAATCTCTCGGACCAAGGTGACTAGCGATCGGCTTGAAAAATATCATTAGTAGTTATAGCACGACGTCTATTAGTAGAGGAAATAATGCGTACACACATGCATGCAGTGCTTCCACCCTAGGTACACACATGCATGCACTTACTCCACTCTGTAGTACTACATCGAGAGAAAATTGCGGTTACCATGCCCTAATTAATTGAGCATTAAACCAAACGCGTCTAAAGTCTCTCTGGTGGTGGAAATGCATTGGGAGAAATGCATCATAATGAAGCGCGCCCTGTAAACTATGACGGAGGGAGGAGTAGTATGAAGATGCAAAACCAAGTACGCGTATGGCCAGTCGGTCAACGCACCTCCTCTTGGCATATCACTGACATGTGGGACCGGAGTGTGAGGAAACCGATCTCAATTAACGGTAAAATGGCCAACCCGCCGTTCCTTGAGAGAGACGAGGAGCGAGAACACACAGACGGGATCGCACGGAGGCCAAGATATATTCGAGCATGGTTGATCGATATCATCATTACATGTTGGGCTGCCGTTTTCCGCCCTTCTCTGGAATAAATGTGTACTTTATCAGAAGATTAAGAAAAATAAGAGTACAGAGGTTCCACCATGCGGTTCTAGTAGTAGTACTACTCGTACTACTAAACCTTGCGCTTGGCTCTTCGCCTCTTCGTGAAGTCGAACAATGATGGTACTCCGCATGTTCGGTACTATAGTGTATGCCTCTGGCAATCTGACACCGAATGAACTGATGCATGTCCACCGCCTGGGCGAGGGTACATTGCATTAGTCAAAAGGCGTAAGCGAGCTTCACCTTGTCCTACAAGCTTCTCCTCATTCTACGAGTTGACAGGACACACCAACAAGTAGTGCTAGTCCATACTCCCTCCTTTCTGGTTAATATGGATTAATCTTTTTGCGGGTAAATGAGAGAGCTTTATTCATATATAAGCATTCTTAGGACGATCATCCCAGACACTGGTCACTAGGAAGCGAGGTACCCCGCCAAAAATTAAGTAGGAAGCGAGGTGTTTCATCAAGCCAGCTCTCGGCCACATTCAAAGTGCAGCAAGCACGGTTTGCACAAAGATGCGTCGCAAGGTTTGCTGACCTGTTTACATGCTGAATAACAAAAAAAAGAGGAAATATTACCGAGCGCTCCTATTTGTAACTAGATATGAGCCAGAATTCAGCGAGAATTGTGGCGAGTGTTCCATGCAATTAACTTCCATTATCACATGCGAGAACCCTCGAAGAGAACCAAATGTGTTGAAGATTGCTTTATCACATTTAAAAAATATAATAAGAGTGCAAACACTCCTCCATCCGGTTCCTAGTACTAGTATAGTAGTAGTACATACCTCTATAGACAATAGTAGTAGTACTAGTACTAGTAAACTTTGCGCTTGGCTCTTCACCTCTTCGGGAAGTGCAACAATAATAGTACTACTAGTATAGTGTATGCTTCTGGCAATCTGACCCCGAATTGACTGTTGCACGTCCACCGCCTGAGCGAAGGACAGCTTGCATTAGTCAAAAGTTTCTCCTTGTCCAGCGAGCCACCGCGCGCAAGCTTCTCCCGACCTGCAAGCTTCTCCTCGTTCGGCAAGTTGACGGGACATAGCAAAGTAATGCTAGTCCATACTGCCTCCTCTCCGGTTAATATGGCTTAATTTCAAACGAGATAAATACACTGTCCATCACTGTATATTTGTAAAAATACGGTCAGTGGACTTAATAATACGCTCATTGTGCTTAATGTATACATTTTCCTGTGTTTATACCATCACTGGCTCACCCTGGCTGAGTATGTGTGTGCATGCACGTGTAGATTGAGCACTTGAGTGTGACCATGTGTGTTCCGTCGTGTGCCCGGACATGCATGCATTAGGGCGTCACGCGCGTTTTTGTGTCCATGTGTACGTGTGACTGTTGCATACACGTAGGGGGAGTACATGTAGGGTCCACTAAAGGAGCAGTCAAATCACACAGTAAGTTAGTCGGAAGAAGCAGCCATCATTTCACTCTTCAATGACACGTACGCAATATAAAATGGTTCATATGGAGAGAAAAAGAAAACCACTATATATACACTAGCAGGAGCCTAAGCTACAAGCTTGCTTGCTTGGGTTGCTCTTTTCCCAAACATAGAACGACGGTGGCCACACCGCTGGCCACATATCCGGCCTGATCCCGCAGCTGGGGGAAGGGAACAATGTTCTGCGTAGACGCGGTCGACATCGGCGAGGGAGAAAATCCATAGTTAGTACGTCCCAATCGGGGGTCACCTCAGTATGGGCCGATGCCGCATCCCAACCGCCCTTCTAGCCACAGCCCGACGTCCGTTTCGAAAATATTAGTGCATGTCAACAAAAATTATACTAGTATCGCTATTCCGTTTAAAAAAAGCATATAAGCTGTTACTTCTTACCCAAAGGATCTTTATATCCAACAGACACAAAATATCCATTCGACTTTTCGAAATTACTTTCACTGTTGATCTGATGTCGAGGTAATTGCTGCATCGCCACCAAATCCCACCATCTCTTAAGCTAAAGTGGACCGAGCTAACCCTATATTAGCATATTACTAAGATAAACAGAAGGCACTGTAGAATCATTTAGGATGTGAGCTTGTCAATCTGAATGTGGAGGGACACCAGCTTAGCCCCGGCCAGTAGCTTGGGCGGAACTGTGAAGAAGGTCAGCTCCTGCACGGCGACGTCGCTGGGATCCGTGCTGCTTGACATCTCCATTTCCACCTTGACGGCGTTGGTCCTGCCTTTGGGCTCCCCCGACGGGTCGTTCGCCCACAGCTTGGCCATGTAGTAGGGCAGTGAGGACGCCCCCGCTCTGATGCAGATGACCGACACGGCGATAGGCGCGCCGATGTCGAGCACGCCGCCGACCAAGAAAAACGCGCGGCCGTCATCCTCTGTTAATAGCAAGAGCCGTGGCTCCGACAGTGGCACTTGCAGCTGGAGCGCCTTGCCGTACTGGATCATGTGCACGGGCATGGGATGCACGGTGCCAATGTGGTTGGAGAGCACCGGCGGCGGGCCTTCGTAGACGCAGACGGGCACGAGGCATTTGCGGGGCGCGAGCGAACATACGCTCTGGTGATCGGCGAGCTTGTGGTAAGTGACGTAGAGCCCACTGCCTTCGTACGGGCACTCCACCCTCACCGAGGAGAGGACGACGTCTACCGCCGTGTTCCGCACGTGAAAGCCACCGCCGCGCTCGCACTTCTGGCACTACCGCTGGTTTCGGGGGCGCTCGACGCGGCAGTCTGCGCAAGCCAGGTGCCCTCCCTTGCACTTTACAAATCAATCGAACAACACATCAATCAGGAAACTTGCACCTTGCTCGATCAGCCGAACGGACGAGGTGTATTCGAACCTCATACAATGGAGGCTTCAAGGGGAGGAGGCACAAGGGGCAATGGAGCAAGGTGAGGTCCATCGAGACCATAGAGAGCTCCATCGTCGGGTCCTGTTCTGTCTGCATGATCTCGCCCTCCTCGTGCACAACCATCTCTCGCTTTATTAGGGCTGAGGCATTACAAAGATTTACCATCACATATTCATACTACTTCAAGGTGCATTAAATCAACATATGCAAGTATCAAAAGGAGAGTCACGACATGCATGCATGCATTGTAATTAATGCATGGTTAACGCAAATTATTGAAATATATCGAGTGCAGTGCTTTGATGTGTCGCGTCAACTCGTACAAGACCGAGAAGTTTGATTACTACAACGCCCTCTCCCTCACGGACTGAGCTCCGATGCCTTAACTGCACCTGCCTTTGACTGCATGACAGGTGGGCCAACCACCTGTTGGGCCCACCTGTCATAGACGCAAAGGCAGGAGCAGTAAGTCAATGAAGATGCATCCCTCCCTCGCGCATGAGCGTGGTGGCTGGCAGGACTAGTAGGAGCTTTCGCTACACGCTTCTTGATGGTGGTGAACTTGCGGATGGAGTTGTCCATCATGTCATCCATCCCAGAGGTGAAGCCGGAGTCGGCGAGGGCTACGACGCTGGCGGTCGCCAGCACCATCTGGAAATGCTGCACGGTGCGGGGCTGCAGGCCGATGCCTTGGATGATTTGGCACAGCCGACTGCCGCTCGCGACCATCGATTTAACCGCACCTGCCTTTGGCGGCCTGACAGATGGGCCGCCGACCTGTTGGGCCCACCTGTCATGGATGCAAAGGTAGGAGCAGTAAGTCAACGAAGCTGCGTCCCTCCTCGCCCATGAGCGTGGTGGCTGGCAGGACTAGGAGAAGCTTTCGTTCGCTACACGCTCTCCCTCCCGTACGCAGTGGACATGCAGCTGTTCAATCGGTGTCAGATGGCCAGAAGCATACTGTAGTACTCGTCCACTGCAGTAGTACTCCCAAAGAGGCGAAGGGCCAAGCGCAGCCCGGATGCTCGTGTGGTTGTTTCATGTGTAGAGTAGTCTAGGATAGCGTGTATCGTGCTTGTAAGCTTTAAACTCGTTGGGGTCGACTACTCGGCTCCATGCTATATTTTTTTGATTAAGATAATCTTCTGGCCCTACCTGTCATCCTGGTGATTCTAGTTTGCACGCTCATCTGGTCAAGACAGGAATATATATTTTAATTTGTGGTGGGGTAAATGTTGAGGTTGCAGCAAATGGAGTATTGTACACTGCGGGTCTTTCAGCCAAGTTTAGAGGCAACCATGTGGGGCCAGTGCTATGATGTGTCGCGTCAACTCCTACAACAAGGAGACGCTTGATTTTACTAATACACTCCTTCTACCTCGCTCATGCACGCGGTGGCTCGCAGACGAGGACATGCTTTTGCTTATAGTACTACAACAAGCTATCCCTCCCGATCGCGGTGGACGGACATGCAGCAGTGGATTCAGTACTGTAGAAGCAGTAGTAGTAACATCATTGTTCGTCTTCTCGAAGAGGCGAAGAGCCATGTGCAACCCGAACGTGGCAGTTGCGAACCTTGGAGCACGCATATAGCCACGCTCTTGCATAAGACAAAATTGCTATGTGAGCCCACTATTGTAGTACTCCCTCCATTTGGAAATACTTGTCATGAAAACGAATAAAAGGGGATGTATCTAGATGTATATTAGTTCTAGATACATCATTTTTATCCATTTGATGACAAGTATTTTCGGACGGAGGGAGTACTTGCTAGTATAGCCCTATAAACCAGAAAGGAGTATTTTCCTTTCTAGAGATTTCAACAAGTGACTAGACTACACTGAGACGGTGTACATATGGAGAAAAATGAGTGAATCTGCACTGTAAATAAATACGTAGTTCTCACGTTTTCGTCTCGGCCTTGGTCGCAGTGCACAATATTGAGTATACTAGTATCATCTTGAAATTTACGAAGTCACCATAGGCACCTCGTCGTCGATGGGAACGTCTGCTGACACGCGATAGACGCGAGCGACAGTCGCCTCCATAGGTGCTTCAATGCAAAGGAGGGAGAGGGTAGCGGTTCCCGAGAGGTTGAACGGTCAATGATGCATCCTCAAATTACTCTACATGCAGAGGGAATTAATTGGAGAAGCAGAATAGAGCCAACACGATGTGAATGCAACCGAATTTGGATTCTCATATAAAGGCGCCCCACCACTCCAATCCATGTACTCCTTAGTCTCTGCGCAACACTGCTCACTCCAATCCAAGACCAAGTGACCAGAAGCCAGAAGCACCAATGGAGGCGATGGACGCGAGCGGCAGTCGGCTGTGCCAAATCATCCAAGGTGCCGGCCTGCGGCCCTGCACTGCGCAGCATTTCCAGGCGGTGTTGGCGACCGCCGGCGTCGTAGCCCTCGCCGATGCCGGCTTCGCATCTCGCATGGACGACATGATGGTCAACTCCATCCGCAAGTTCGCCGCCGTCAAGAAGCACGCGGACGACCTTGTCGTACTGCTCCAGCCCGCGCGCCCAGGCTCCTCATTGCCTGCCGCCCTCATCGGCCTCCATGGTGACGAACTCTTTCAAGCCCTGGTGGCCCTGCAGTTGCCGGAGGTCGCGATGAAGAATTTGCACCTCGAGGCCACGCTCGTCGCGTAATGCCTCGCCATGCAAGAAACCGTCGACCTGCACATCCACGTCTACAAGGAAATCATCTACATAGGCCACTACAAGGCCAGCGAGGACGAAAAGACGTTGGCCTTCTTCTAGCGACTGGAATCTTTGGACGCCATTGTTCAGAAGCACGTCGACCTGGCCACGAAAGCCGCTGCTACTTAGCTGCCGTTTGGTGGGCCGGCGCCCTGAGTCGAGGAGGTGGACGTCGTCGATGGATGCATCTCTTCTTCACGACTCCTGTAACCAGCACTGCATCGCATCGTGGCCTTAATGTTTTATTAGTATAGGAGTATATGGCATTTCTATTCTAGTAGTAACGTTTTCACTGTGAGGTGGGGCCGCAGTTGAGCAAACCGACCATCGGCAAATCCCCACCCCGCCCACCGGGCGTCGGCTGAGTTTAGAATTAGAAGAGAGAAACGAGGGAGAAGAGCTAGCTGTAGCACAAATGCTATTGTCAGATGGGACTCGCGTTGATAGAATAGGAGTACTGAGCACTCATACCTATTTTTTTAGGGAAAAAGCAGTCGTATGTCTAGTACTACCACTACTTGGGTGCGTGCGACCTATACCTGTCATCACTTTAGGTCTCCTTTTCGAACCGTAGCTACGCTTCACCGTACATATATTTTCCCGCGTGTATCCTCCTATATGTACTCCTAGGCTATTTCCACGTGCTCCCTTTCGCCGACATGTGGGACATAGAGCATCTGGGCCGTAGTGCATGGACGACTCGGAGCATATACCGGGGTACTTTACATTTCAGACCTCACGAATTACATGCAAACCCCCCGCAGAAGAATAAATAAATAAATGAATTACTACATTTAACTGGATTATTTTCGTAGAAACCAAAGCACGTTCATTAAATTTTGGACATAACAAGTTTATAAAAAACTACCGGACCTAAACCAGTCTAAGGGCCTCTTTGATTCGCAGGATACTGAAAAAACAGAAATGGGGAAAGTATGATGGCGATGAACCGAGACGAGGAGAACTCTACTAACTAAGTTAGAGGTTAGAGTTAGATTCTAACCCTGAACTAACTCTAAACCAAAGAGGTGTCTGGATGGCAGGGTTAGATTGACAAGAAGTTTTCATTCTCAATCACTGCGCATCACTGCTCACTCCAATCCAAGACCAATTGACCATAAGCCAGAAGCACCTATGGAGGCGATGGTCGCGAGCGGCAGTCGACTGTGCCAAATCATCCAAGGCACCGACCTGTGGCCCCACACCGCGCAACGTTTCCAGACGGTGCTGGCGACCGCCGTCATCGTAGCCCTCGCCGACGCCGGCTTCACCTCTCACATGAACGACATGATGGTCAACTCCATCCGCAAGTTCGCTGCCGTCAAGAAGCGTGTAGAGAAAGCTCCTACTAGTCCTGCCAGCCACCACGCTCATGCGCGAGGTAGGGACGCAGCTTCATTGACTTACTGCTCCTGCCTTTGCGTCTATGACAGGTGGGCCCAAAAGGTGGTTGGCCCACCTGTCATGTAGCCAAAGGCAGGTGTAGTTAAGGCACCAAGGCTCAGTCCGAGAGGGAGAGGGTGTTGTAGTAATCAAACTTCTCGGTCTTGTATGAGTTGACGCGACACATCAAAGCACTGCACTCGATATAAGTCTTTTTACACATTTCAAATGGACTACTACATACAGATGTATGTAGACATATTTTGCTTCGTATGTAGTCACTTGTTGCAATCTCTAAAAAGACTTATATTTGGAAACGGAGGGAGTACAACGCATGCACGCATGTCGTGACTTCCCTTTTGATACTTGGATGGGTTGATTTGATGCACCTTTCCAAATTTTGACTATAAAATTAACTAACCAAATTTTCATGCATGTCACAAAAAATTACGGGGCTGTTTGGATTGTCACTATGTATTGTCTTATGTTTCCACATTATTTTTCCCACACTTGCCACACTTGCCTAACTTGAGTTGCTCAAATTGTTAGACACACTTTGGCTTGCCTAAGGGAATCTTGCCACACTTTTTGTGTCTATGACATGTGGGGTTCACTGCTAATAAAAATATTCTTGTCTTAGGTGTGGCTAATAAAAAAGACTTATATTTAGGAATGGAGGGAGTAGAAAATATAAATAATAATGCTTGTTGGGCAACCAACATTTCCGATAATTTTAGTCGTGGGCTAGTTCACAATTTTTACGAGGGGGTGGTTGTTCATTTAATGGAGGGACTTGTACCAGACTTGAACGATACAAAGTGCGACCTGGCACACCGTAACACCACTTGGAACAAGTGGGTAGCTATCTCAAAAACCAATCAATAATTAAAAAATCGGCGACTTGGCACGTAGCACACAATTTTAAACGATTGTTTTGATGGAGAGAAAAAGAAAAACTATCGCACTATGTATATATAGGCCGGAGCCTCCGCGCTTGCTTGCTAGGGTTGCTCTATTCACACACTCTCATCCTCTCCAGATCTAAACAAGATAGGGGTGGTAACACTGTCTTTCTCCCTTCAAAAAACATTGTCTTTCTATCCTCACCGCTGCTTACAGATCCGGACGTATCCCCTCCGCCGGTGAAGGGGAGGAGGGGTAGCTTTTACGCCGTCGTCGACAGCGAGGGAGGAGACCCACTGTCCGCCGCACCGTTATCTCTAGCCGAGCACCGGCGTGGGAGGTCCTCCGATCCCTTCGCCATTGCCCTAGTGTGGGCGGATCAGGCCTCCCGCCGCCCACATATCCACATCCCGACGACCTTCAGGTATATCTTCCTTCGAAACCGCCTTAGCTATACTTCCCTAGCTGGCTACGTCGCTGCATGTGCATCATTTTCTACATCTTAGCCCCTCTCGATCGGATGGTCCAATGTCACCTTTTTTTTTCTTCTATTGTTAGAGGTAAAGCTACTTCATGGAGTCAAATCTTGTACTTGGTTCAAACAAGAAATAAAGTGGAGGTGGGGGAATTTAGTATGTAGTACATCGGACTTGGTACAAACAGGAAGGAAAGGGGGTGAAAGTAGTACAGACTGGTCATCCAACCGGTCTCTTGGTCGAAAAGGGAAATATAGGGGTAACGTTGAACATAGTGGTATCACCGGGACTAGATGTGCTATCCACACATGGGAGTAGGTGGCTAGAGTGAACAAAAACGGGACCAACCCAGATATGTTTCTTGGATGTTTGTTTCTCGGGGCAACAAACTATGAATCACCACTTTATGCCCCTGTTTAGGCACATGTTGCTGGACTGCTGGTGCACCCACTGTCCCATGCCCTTATACCAAGTATTTAGCTGTTCTTAATCTAATGCCCCTGGTAAAAATGAAGCCATGCCACTGTTATAAACCATGACAAGTTTAGCCAAATGTTTTTGCCTGTAATTGTTTGAGACTCTCACTGTTTCCTCTGTAGCTTTTTGTGTAAACATGGATATCCGTTTCACCTGGTTGCTGTTGTGACCTTTTGGTGCACTGCACAAAACTCTTTTTAAAAGAAGTGACTTTTGTGCTGTTTAACTGGAATATTAGAATGGAAAAGTTGGTTCATTTCGGTGGAACTGCACAAAGGGAGATCTGTGTTCCAATCCTCACCATAACCTTCCTTTAGGTAAGAATGATATTTAATGCATGTGTTCATCTCTATTTTGCGACTGCCATGAGAAAATAATGCTATTTTTTACTAGTACACTTGTACTGCCTCACTGACAAAACCAATTTTGAAATAGAAGGCCAATCATGTACTTGGTTTCACCAACTGGTAAGGAGAATGAGAAACAGAGCATGAAGAGAAAGAAGAAGAATAATAAACAGTGCCAAGGCGATCTTGCTGAAGCCCGAGGCCTTAGTCGAGGCCATTCAAGGGCTCCAACAACGAATACCTTACATGTGAGACGATCCTCCAGGGAGCCCTTCCACTTCTGCTGTCTCACTTAATTAAGTAGGAGTACTTAAGTACCACTAATTTATTATTGCCTAATTTTCCTGTCGGAGTTAAACAAATCTTTAGTAGCTCCCTATGCTGAATCATGTATGTGTGTATGTTTGTCTCTGGAGGTGAATCAGGTGGTGGAGTACGGAGGGAATATTATTAGTGTCATGACATAATAGTGCTATTGTTTTGCATGTCAATCTAATGCCATTGGTTCAATGAGGCAATGTTTTGCGTATTGTCCATCATGAATTTGATGCTACTGTTAGGGTAATATGCTAATGTCTTTCTATCCTTTCTCACTAAGCTAATGAAGGTTTCACTTTGTTCCTACTTGTGCAAACAGGAATCATGTTGTGCCAATTTTAGTGGAACTACACCAGACAATACAATGAACTGTATCCCAGCGTGTGCTTTAATTCTACTGGAAGTTCTTGATAATCTTTCGATATAATCTCAGCACTAGTAAACAAGAGTGATTTCGACCATACATTTGAAGTGCACAAAAATATATACTATTGAGTGATTCCAGTGAGTGCTTTATCATCTCTTATGGGACTACATGAATAAGCTTTTTCCCTCAGGTTGGTACGGACCTAAGGCCTTCATCCATATTAGTTTGTTGTCATCTCTATTAGTATCGTGCTACTATCATGAGAAACTCCTTTATCTTTGCACGTTAAAGTTTTGCAACCTATGATACATGTCAATGCTTTGAGTGCTGAGGTAATTGGCACTGATTAAATAAACTAATACCTCTCTTTAAGCAAGACTACTATGTTTCTAACTTTACCCATTAAGATAATGAGGGTGCTTCTATTTGTTAGTGTATGTTTCATCAACTAGTCTCACTATTACAGTAATCTCACTCTCTCAATATATGTGCCAGCAGGGATGCTCGATTTTGGTGGAACTGCATAGAAACTTTGGGTGCTTCATTGCCTCGGCAGCTTCCGTCCTTTCCTGTCAGTCGCTAATCTGGGCCTGCTTTCTTCCTTTGCTCTCAGTCGCTCGCTAATCTGGGCCTGCTTTCTTCCTTTGCTCTCAGTCGCTTCGCTTATCTCGGCTTCCAGTCAAAGGAAAAAGTAATAGATATGCGTCCTGATTATTGTGCTTGTCATGTATTAGTAATTCGGTATTGTGCAACTGTTTGCCGATTTTATAAAGGATTAACTTGGAGCTTGAACTCACAGGCAAATCATTTCATTGGGTGATTTCAGTAGAACTGCACAAAAAGATCAGATGGACATATACTTATGCTGCTGCTATGTACTGCAAAGTTCACTCAGACAAGCATCGATGTTGACAAGAAGTGCCTATATTCATTCGAGTATCAACCGACATTAACCAGTTGTCAAACTCCAAGCATTAGGAGAGTGAACGCTAAAAAATAATGCTTGGTGCATAGCCCAGAAAAACACAGTCCAGTCTTTGGTCCCAACTTGTGCCTTTTGGTTATCGGCAGATATGGTAGCGAACTGCATGGCATGAAGTATAAAGATTCCAGACAAGTTGGTTGACGCGTATATTCATCTGGCACTTAATCAGTCTGCACGCCAGGGATGCTCCATTTCAGTTGAACTGCACAAAAAATTTGGGTGGTTCATTTTCTCAACCGCCTCCTTTCTCGTCTGCAATGTAGAATTTTGGTGAGCTACAGGACCAAGATGGGCTAGTAAACTAGGTGGATGAAAGTAGTGGCCAAGTTGCTCAAACCTCCCTCGGCACAAGGCTACTTTTGGAGGATAACCTACAAGCAAAATTCAGATTGTCTGTGCTGCCTCTTATCTACTCGAAAGGTTACTCGTACAAGCATTAATTTTAGCAAGAATTACCTCCGACTGAACACCATTCACCAGTCTGTACCCTAGGTAATTAAAATCCTTCAATGGATCATATTGGTTGTGATCTCAATAATTTGGATGCATAAACATACTGAACATGTGTATATCTGAATCTTTTCGTGAATTATCTATGAATATTGTTGTGTGATCTATCAATCATTTCGTGTAAACATGGATATCCGTTTCACCTGGTTGCTGTTGTGACCTTTTGGTGCACTGCACAAAACTCTTTTTAAAAGAAGTGACTTTTGTGCTGTTTAACTGGAATATTAGAATGGAAAAGTTGGTTCATTTCGGTGGAACTGCACAAAGGGAGATCTGTGTTCCAATCCTCACCAAAACCTTCCTTTAGGTAAGAATGATATTTAATGCATGTGTTCATATCTATTTTGCGACTGCCATGAGAAAATAATGCTATTTTTTACTAGTACACTTGTACTGCCTCACTGACAAAACCAATTTTGAAATAGAAGGCCAATCATGTACTTGGTTTCACCAACTGGTAAGGAGAATGAGAAACAGAGCATGAAGAGAAAGAAGAAGAATAATAAACAATGCCAAGGCGATCTTGCTGAAGCCCGAGGCCTTAGTCGAGGCCATTCAAGGGCTCCAACAACGACTACCTTACATGTGAGACGATCCTCCAGGGAGCCCTTCCACTTCTGCTGTCTCACTTAATTAAGTAGGAGTACTTAAGTACCACTAATTTATTATTGCCTAATTTTCCTGTCGGAGTTAAACAAATCTTTAGTAGCTCCCTATGCTGAATCATGTATGTGTGTATGTTTGTCTCTGGAGGTGAATCAGGTGGTGGAGCAGGCAGGGAATATTATTAGTGTCATGACATAATAGTGCTATTGTTTTGCATGTCAATCTAATGCCATTGGTTCAATGAGGCAATGTTTTGCGTATTGTCCATCATGAATTTGATTCTACTGTTAGGGTAATATGCTAATGTCTTTCTATCCTTTCTCACTAAGCTAATGAAGGTTTCACTTTGTTCCTACTTGTGCAAACAGGAATCATGTTGTGCCAATTTTAGTGGAACTACACCAGACAATACAATGAACTGTATCCCAGCGTATGCTTTAATTCTACTGGAAGTTCTTGATAATCTTTCGATATAATCTCAGCACTAGTAAACAAGAGTGATTTCGACCATACATTTGAAGTGCACAAAAATATATACTATTGAGTGATTCCAGTGAGTGCTTTATCATCTCTTATGGGACTACATGAATAAGCTTTTTCCCTCAGGTTGGTACGGACCTAAGGCCTTCATCCATATTAGTTTGTTGTCATCTCTATTTGTATCGTGCTACTATCATGAGAAACTCCTTTATCTTTGCACGTTAAAGTTTTGCAACCTATGATACATGTCAATGCTTTGAGTGTTGAGGTAATTGGCACTGATTAAATAAACTAATACCTCTCTTTAAGCAAGACTACTATGTTTCTAACTTTACCCATTAAGATAATGAGGGTGCTTCTATTTGTTAGTGTATGTTTCATCAACTAGTCTCACTATTACAGTAATCTCACTCTCTCAATATATGTGCCAGCAGGGATGCTCGATTTTGGTGGAACTGCATAAAAACTTTGGGTGCTTCATTGCCTCGGCAGCTTCCGTCCTTTCCTGTCAGTCGCTAATCTGGGCCTGCTTTCTTCCTTTGCTCTCAGTCGCTCGCTAATCTGGGCCTGCTTTCTTCCTTTGCTCTCAGTCGCTTCGCTTATCTCGGCTTCCAGTCAAAGGAAAAAGTAATAGATATGCGTCCTGATTATTGTGCTTGTCATGTATTGGTAATTCGGTATTGTGCAACTGTTTGCCGATTTTATAAAGGATTAACTTGGAGCTTGAACTCACACGCAAATCATTTCATTGGGTGATTTCAGTAGAACTGCACAAAAAGATCAGATGGACATATACTTATGCTGCTGCTATGTACTGCAAAGTTCACTCAGACAAGCATCGACGTTGACAAGAAGTGCCTATATTCATTCGAGTATCAACCGACATTAACCAGTTGTCAAACTCCAAGCATTAGGAGAGTGAACACTAAAAAATAATGCTTGGTGCATAGCCCAGAAAAACACAGTCCAGTCTTTGGTCCCAACTTGTGCCTTTTGGTTATCGGCAGATATGGTAGCGAACTGTATGGCATGAAGTATAAAGATTCCAGACAAGTTGGTTGACGCGTATATTCATCTGGCACTTAATCAGTCTGCACGCCAGGGATGCTCCATTTCAGTTGAACTGCACAAAAAATTTGGGTGGTTCATTTTCTCAACCGCCTCCTTTCTCGTCTGCAATGTAGAATTTTGGTGAGCTACAGGACCAAGATGGGCTAGTAAACTAGGTGGATGAAAGTAGTGGCCAAGTTGCTCAAACCTCCCTCGGCACGAGGCCACTATTTGAGGATAAACCTACAAGCAAAGTTCAGATTGTCTGTGCTGCCTCTTATGTACTCGAAAGTTTACTCGTACAAGCATTAATTTTAGCAAGTAGTACCTCCGACTGAACACCATTTACCAGTCTGCAATGTAGAATTTTGGCGAGCTACAGGACCAAGATGAGCCAGTAAACTAGTTGGATGAAAGTAGTGGCCAAGTTGCTCAAACCTCCCTCGGCACAAGGCTACTATTGGAGGATAACCTACAAGCAAAGTTCAGATTGTCTGTGCTGCCTCTTATGTACTCGAAAGGTTACTCGTACAAGCATTAATTTTAGCAAGAATTACCTCCGACTGAACACCATTCACCAGTCTGTACCCTAGGTAATTAAAATCCTTCAATGGATCATATTGGTTGTGATCTCAATAATTTGGATGCATAAACATACTGAACATGTGTATATCTGAATCTTTTCGTGAATTTTATATGAATATTGTTGTGTGATCTATCAATCATTTGGATCCATAGACATGCTGAACTTGTGTATATATGAATCTTTTGAGTTGTTGATAGTGAATGTTGGCTATGAATATGAACGTGTCATGTGAACCTGAGTTTGATACGAATGTTTACCTTTTCTGTTGTGCTTGTGTGTGAACTTGTTAGTATGCCTACTGTGGGGTATGTGACGTGTGGGTGTCAACAGTACACCTTCTTCCCGAGAAGAATTGCACCTAATTTGTTAGGGTAGCAACGGCGCATCAGCTCTTTTTAATCTTTTTGCTTTGTCTTGCCCCCTCCCCTGCTCAACCCATGCCGTAATGTTTTCGACCTCAAAACAAACATAGTACTGCGTTGTTTTTGGGGCGTGATGAAAAATCGAGTGCTGGTTTCTGTAGGTTGGCCCGCCCAGCAAATGGGCTACTGGTCCACTACGGACTGGGAGACTAAAAATACAAGTTGTATGGTGCAGAGGCAAGTAAAAAAACGCCATCGAGAGCCATCCACTGAAGAAAAAAAACGCTCCTGATGTGCTTCTGCAGTCGTGCCACCGGCCCCCTCTATAATCCAGTTCGCTCGGGTATCTGGTATCATTTTTTCCAGACGGCGAACAAGTATCAGCTAGGCCTAGGTTTTGTATTTTAACATGCGTAGCCCACGACATACGGTGACAGTGGTTTCATCTTATTTTTGAGGTCCATACTGGCCTATGGGCTTTTTCTTAAAGATCGGTAGCCCAATGAATTTTTTTAACCACATTATATATATTTATATTATTACTATTATCGTATATTTTATAGAGACTTACATATACATTATAAAAACACCCCACATGTTATTAACTTATAAAAATAAATGTTTAACATAAGTTGGTAAGGAAAATCCTGGTTATTTTTTACTCACCGGCAAGGAAAATCATGGTGATTGCGTACAAAAGCTTGCGAAGATTTTAAGGACCAATGTAATAATAACGCGCTCATTTTTATTTTGAGCAATAACTCGCTAATTTGTTAATTATATATATATATAATGTGCCTCTCCGGTTTATTTCTGATATTAATTGCTCCTTCTAACATAACATTATATATATAACAAGCACGGCTAATTCGTGTATTTGAAGGAAGTGCAAATGGGCTGGGATTTCTTAGATAATATAAATGGGCAGCATTGATGTGAAATTATTTGATCATCCAGCCCAGCAAATGGACTGTACATTCTAGAAAACATGGGTTAAATATATGCCACATTTTTGCAGGCTGACATGTGGGCCAATAGGTCGAAACCTACGCAGGGCGTTGTCAACTTGGTCAGCATGCACCTTCAATCTCTCGTCTTCTTCCTCCAGCGTCGTCGGGACTGCCTGGTCCGGCCTCCGGCGGCTAGCGGCTCTGCTTAGCACGCATTGCTGGGAAGCGCTACCCCACCACCGGCCAGGCTATCCCTCCACCCCTCCACACCTCCTGTTATTCTCCACCGACTGCAACCCCACACCGCACCAGAACCAGTTATAACCCTTCTCCTCCACTCAATCTGCGACTCCACTACCGCGTCTTCCCATCTTCGCGTCGTTCCCGTCCGGGGCCTCGCCATCGTCCACCGCCTCGCTGCGCTCAGTGCGGCGTGGTAAACAAACGAGAGTCATCGGAAGAGGACTGTACGTGGAGAGCCTAATGGCTGGGACCCACGAGGTCCATGGTCGCACGCAAGGAAAGTTCCTCCTTATTAAGTTGGAAAAAAATTCCTCCACCTGACAGCTGGGACCCACCGGCTGTATCTTCGCACGGAAGGAACTGCCTCCTTGTTATGCGAAAAAATTATTCCTCACGTTGACAGCTGGGACCCATCAGATTTGGTGGCTGACTTGTGGGCCTACTAAGCGGATGTGTACGCAGGGCTTTGTCAACTTAATCAACAAATGATTCTAGCAGCTGGACCATTGGATGTTAATCCAACAGCCGTGCTCCTTCTTCAACCTCTGTTCTTGCTCCTATCTCTCGTGGGCGGCACCGCGGCTGTGCTGCCGCGCACCCGAACTAGTCATGTTTCCCACTCCTCTCCATCTGCGACTCCACTGCCCCGTCTTCCCCATCTCCGGGTCGTTCTAGTCTGGGGCCTCGCCGTCGTCCATCGGCCTTAGGTGTACTCGGCACAGTGTCGTCAACGTGGTCAACAACGGAGAGGCATCGGAAGATGTTTGTACGTGAGAGGCTGATAGTGGGGACGCACCACGCCCATGGACGCATGCATGCAACGGAACGCGGCGTAGTTAACATGGTCAAGGAACGACTTCTATCGGAAGTGTACTGTACGTGGAGAGGCTGACAACTGGGTCCACAGCCGCAGCAAGGAAGTGCCTCCTTATTACGCGTAAAATAATGATTCCTCCACCTAACAGCAGGGACCCACCGGACGGGCCACCGTATTTTGCGAAAAAGCGTTTTCCCCTTGATTGCTGGGACCCACCGGACGGGTCACCGTATTTCGCGAAAAAAAACTTCACCCCGCTGTCAGCTCGGACCCACCAGAAGTGCCTCCTTATTACGTAGAAAAAATGAATACTTCCCCTGCTAGCTGGGAGTAGACCTGGCCATGGGAAACCCGACCCGGCCCAACCCAAAAAAGCCCAACCTAGCCCGACCCGACCTATCCAATGGGCCGGGCTCGGGCCTGAGTTTTAGGCCCGATGGCCGGGCCGGGCCTGGCCTGGGCCTGCCATATTTGTCATTTAACAAAGAGGCCCGACCCATGGCCCGATGCCCGTCGGGGTTTTTGGCTGATGGGCCGGGCTCAGGCCTGTTTTTTAGGCCCGACGGCCGGGCCGGGCCTGGCTCGGGCCCAGGGTTTTTGCATCAGGCTTTGTTCGGCCCGGCCCAACATTAGGCCAGGTCTAGCTCGGAGCCACCTTGGTGGGAGGCTGACTTGTGGGCCTACTAAGTTGACGGGGACGGAGGGCTTTGTCAACTTAGTCAATATGAACGACTCTAGCTCCATTGACCGTACGATGTCCATCCAACGGCCGTAGTGCTTCTTCAAACTCTGGTCTTCTTGTTCCAACCGCCCAAGCCAGCGCCGGTCGTGCCGCGTGCACCTGCCTCCCGTGGCCGGCTGTGATGCCGCGGAGGCCTCACCACCCCCTACTACTCCCACCGCTGGCCAGGCCATCCCTGTACTCACCCACACCCCCTGTTATTCTGAGGCGATGGCAGTCTTACACCACGGCCGAACCAGTGAACCCTCGTACTCCTCTCCACGTGGGCATCCACTGCCGCGTCTTCCCCGGCTCCGTGTCGTCCCCTTCCTAGGCCTCGCCGTCGTCCACCGCCTTGGTGCTCTCGGCGCGGTGTGGTCAATGTGGTCAACGACCGACTTCCATCGGAAGAGTACTGTACATGGAGAGGCTGACAGCTGGGTCCACGACCACAACCCAATTTTTTGTGATTTGCCAAGTAAGTCGCTTTGTCAGGCCTGTTGGGCTGCAAATCTTTCAAGACGAGGAGAGCTTCATTCTGCTGGCCGAGAAAATGGCCTATCATAAATGAGAAATAGGTTGTACATTTTTAAGACACATCAAACCGACAATTAGTTTCAAATTTCATTTGTTCATTTTGAGATTTTAAATTGCATTAATTTTTATGCGTGGACAACTTGTTGGATTTTATATTGATATACATTTATTTTTAAACTCAGTTTGAATGTGACTCGAAATTTTGGGATTAAAAACAGTTCGGACCGCACCGAAATATGCAAAATTTCGTATAATTTTGTAACCGTGGGCACAATATGGGCTGTAATGCTAACAAAAAGAATATGGGCTCCAATAAAAACCTTAAGAATTAGCATATGGGCCGTAAATTATTAGAAATAATGGCAGATGGGATGTATGATGTTTTGCACAGATTTGAGACTTTCCTAAAAGAAAAGGTTGATGCACAAGCAATGACTGTTGGATGTCCATCCAACGGTCGTTATGCTTCTTCAATCTCTCCTCTTTCTGCTCCAGCCGCTCAAACAAGCGCCAGCGAGACTGCCTGCTCCCTCCTCCACGCGGCCGGCTTTGCTGGCGCGCAGGCCTCACCGCCCAATCAAACTCCCATCGCTGGCCTAGCCATCCCTCTACTCAACCACACCTGCTGTTATTCTCCGGCAACTGTAGACGAACCAGAAAACCCTCATACATTCGTACTCCCCTCCGCGTGGGCAACAACTGTTGAGTCTTCCCTGCCTCCATGTCGTTCCCTTCCTAGGCCTCGCCGTCGTCCAGCGCCCTGGTGCTCTCGGCGAGGCGTGGTCAACGTGGTCAAGGAACGACTTCCATCAGAAGAGTACTGTACATGGAGAGGCTGATAGCTGGGTCCACGGCAGCCGCAAGGAAGTTCCTCCTTATTACGTGGAAAGTAATTATTCCTCCACGTGACAGCAGGGACCCACCGGACGGGCCACCGTATTTGGCGAAAAAATGTCCCCCCTGACTGCTGGGACTCACCGGACGGGCCATCGTATTTTGTAGAAAAAAACGTTCCCCCCGCTGTCAGCTCGGACCCACCGGAAGTGCCTCCTTATTACGCACAAAAAATGAATACCCCCCTGCTAGTTGGGACCCACCTTGGTGGGTGGCTGACTTCTGTGCCTATTAAGTTGACGAGGACGGAGTGCTTTGTCAACTTAGTCAATATGAACGATTCTAGCTCCAGTGACCGTACAATGTCCATCCAATGACCGTAGTGATTCTTCAACCTCTGGTCTTCCTACTCCAGCCGCCCAAAGAAGAGCTGGTCATTCCGCATGCTCCTACCTCTCGTGGCCGGTTGTGCTGCCGCGGAGGCCACACCGCCCCCTACTATTTGGCCAGGCCCTGGGACAATGGCAGCCTCACACCGCAGTGGAACCAGTGAACCCTCGTACTCCTCTCCACGTGGGCTTCCACTGCCGCCTCTTACCCGGCTTCCTAGGCCTCGTCGTCGTCCACCGCCCTGGTGCTCTCGGTACGGCGTGGTCAACATGGTCAAGGAACGACTTCCATCGGAAGAGTACTGTACTTGGAGAGGCTGACAGCTGGGTCCAGGGCCGCAGCAAGGAAGTGCCTCCTTTTTACGCGCAAAATAATTATTCCTCCACCTGACATCGGGGACCCACCGGACAGGCCACCGTATTTCACGAAAAAATGTTTCCCCTTGACTGCTGGGATCCACCAGCTACATCTTCGCACGCAAGGAAGTGCGTCCGTGCAAAATAAAAAATGATTCGCCCCCCTGACTGCTGGGACCCACCAGCTACATCTTTGCACGCAAAGAAGTGCCTGACAGTTGGGACCCACCTGGTCGAAGCGTACGTAGCGTTGTCATTCTGGTCGCAAACATGTACGCACATATTGGTCGATGTAGAGGCATGCACGTGTCGTTGAAGAGGTGCGCACGTAGCATGTACATGTATGTACAGCGGCCAGGGTGCAAGAAAGTAAATACGGCCACATACGTACATACGGGCGGGGTCTCGAACGCCTACTCGCGCGTACGTACGGCCAGGGCTCGTGTATATGGCTGGGTTGGAACGGAGAAACAGCTTTGTCATCATATTCATGGGGAGCCAACCGGCTGGGTCGGAACGGAATGTGTCGTCGTGTTCAACGGGAGGGCTTGGACGGAACAGCCGATGGAAACGAGGCCTGGCGTACCGCAGAACGGAGGAAATGGCCTTGTGTTCAGCCGGCCACGTTCGAAACGGGATTCTATTCATCGGGAGGGGTCTGGTGTATCGCAAAACGGAGGAAACAGACCTCCTACGGTCGAAACGGGGGTCCTGTTGATCGGGAGGGGTGTGGCGTACCGCAAAACGGAGGAAACAGACTTGTGTTGGAGCGCTACGGTCGAAATGGGGGTCCTGTTCATCGGGAGGGGTGTGGCGTACAGCAAAATGGGACTCCATGGGATACTGTTCATCTCCACCATCGACCCCCTCCAGCCTCCATGGGCTACTGTTCATCCTTCGTCGATCTCCTCTAGCCTGCACCTGCGACTGTTTATCCACGGGCTCCTGTTCATCCAGCCTCCACCGCACGCTACTCCACGAGCTACTGTTCAACCAGCCCTCTCCAAGGGCTCCTGTTCAACCACCCCTCCACTGTCTACTATTCATCCAGCCCTCCACTGTCTACTGTTCATCGTGCCCTCCATGGGCTGGTCATATTCATCCAGCCCTCCACGGGGTCCTGTTCATCCAGCCCCAACCAGCTCGATCGATCGGGGTCCTGTTCATCCAGAGGCAACAGCACGGGGTCCTGTTCATCCACCCCAACCGGGAACTATTCATCCAACCCCCCAGCAATGCTCACTGTTCATCCACAGGCAGCATTGATCGGCTTCAGTTAGCAGCAGTAGCGAAGGAATCGCTTGATTCGGTTCATTTAACAGCCATCGATCGATCGCTCGGGTTCAGTAACGCGTAGCCTGCAGTGCAATCTCTCAGGTTCAGTTAGAGCCCAACGCCTCTCTCGGGTTCAGTTAGAGCCCAACGCCTCGCACCCACGCACGTGCGTGTACGAGATAAACGTGCATCGCTCGGCTCCGACCACCCACCATAACCGGGAACTCCCCAACATTTTCCTCGCCCTCGCTTCTACCACGGTTTTTTCCGTCATGGACGGCCCAAAGAATGTCATGCAACTGCGTCTCCGGCCCGCCCAGTATGAAAAGCCTATTTTCTGTCATGATTTTTTGTCATAGAAGTAGGACCCCACCACATCTATGATGATACCATGTTTTGTCACAATTATTGTCATAGAAGTGTCATAAGTATGACATAAATTTTTTTCGTTCGGCCCAAAATGTCACGGATGTGTCTTTTTTTGTAATGAGTTTAGTTCGCCCCCGGATGTCACGGGCAGTGTGACTTTACCCTTGGGCTGACTCCTTCCTGGTTTGACCCCTTGAAACGTGCCCGTCACCTCGAGGTCTCCATCAGGGATTTGCAGCCTTTTGATCACAACGGGCGAGATCAACTTCAGACCGGCCCCGCTATCAACTAGCATCTTCGTCACCTTGAGGTTGCGTATTGTTGGTGAAACCAACAATGGCAAACACCCGTTCGCAGTTGTGCGATCAGGGTGGTCCTCGGTGTCAAAGATGATAGGAGCGCGGCACCACTTCAGCGGCTTCTGGGCATCGAACGATTGTTCTGCTACTCTGATCACATGCGCCCACTTCTGGAGCTGGCAGTGAGAGGTGTGCATGGAAGCACCGCCATCGACGCACATGGCCTCGGTAGCTTTCTGGAGCTCTTGCTCGCCGGACTCGTCGTCCTCATCCCGATCATCATCTTCTCGCTTCTTGTCACGACCCTGGGCGGGCCTTTCTTGTTGGTTGTCTTTGCCGCGGCGGCCAGGCTGGCCGCCATGTTTCTTGTCGGATCCCTCAGCACCGTCCTGGCCCTTCTCCTTGTCCCGCCTTTCATATTCGGCCTTTTGCTTCTCTACGAGCTACTCGACTTGTCGGCAGTTCTGGAGGTCATGGCCTTTGGTGCGGTGGATCTTGCAGTACTGCTTGTCGGAGCTTCCTGGCTTGTCGGCGGCCGACAAGGCCCGACAGGCGACACACCCGACGATTTCTTTTCCGGGGTCGTCTGCCTTGGTTTTCTTGGCGGCGCCGGCATCGTCGGATCCCTCGACGGCAAGCACGGCCTTGCCCTTGCGTTTCCTATTGCGGCGTCAGCCCTTTTTTGTCGGGGCGACATCTTCTTCGTCTGAGGAACCGGTTTCCACACGGGTATTTTCACTGGGATACTTCCTTCACTCTTCAGCCCGAGCGCATCTGTCGGACAGAATGTAGAGTTCGGCCACATCCTTGACTTTATTCATCGCCAGCTCCTCACGGATCTTGCGGTTGCGCACATTCTGATGGAACACGCTGATGATGGGGGCGGGATGAACGTTTGGGATGTTGTACTGTACTCGACTAAACCTCGGTATGTACTTGCGCGGGCTTTCACCTTCCTTCTGGGGGATGACATGCAAATGTACTTCTCGCCGACGTCAGGCTTGAAGGTGCGGTGGGTGGGCCATTGGAAACGCCGCAGCTCACGGGTAAAGGCTGGACAGCCTACCTCATAAGGTAAGCCTCCAGAGCCTCCTGGTGCTGGGTGGTCCATAGTGGGCCCTGTTCGCCTATTTTACTGGTGGCGTGCCTCGCGCTAGCGCTGGATGGTGGTTCGAGCGTCCTCGTGGGCACGCTTCCAGAGAACTTGGTGCTGATCGCGGTGGGTCCGCAGGTCGGACAACACTATGGATATGTTATCACAAGCGTCGTCCTGACGGACCGGTGCTTGTGGTGGCTGGCGAGGAGGGGGAGAACGCACCATGGCTGCGGCGCCTCCGATCCTTCTACCACTGGCATGCGGCGGCTCGACAAAGTGTCGGCCTGAGGGCCCTCCGGCCGTGGTTCGTCTTTGTTGGCGACGGCGACGAGGCTCCGAATGGTAGCTCTCCACTCGTCGAGCTTCTTCGTAGAAGGAGGGAAGTTGAGAAGCAACTGTGCGCGTGCTAAGGCCTCCGCCGGCGTGGGTGGCTGTGAGAGCTGCGTGGACCGTGACGCACTGCGACTTCTAACCGTGTTAGAAGGAGCTCTATCACGGTCCTGCAGCTGCACGCCGATTTCGCCAGCGCCTCGGCGAGCATGTTAATCCTCTACATCCCGCGACTGATGCACAAGGCTCTTTCCACGGCGGTGCCCGGGGTCCTTAGTGTGGCGATGCTGCTCATCGCGCACGACCTGGGAGGAGGGCGTCGTGGACGCCGCCGTGGGCATCTTGGAAGTCGCCGCGTTGCCCGTATGTGGTACGATGCCGCTCTTGGAGGGCCCCGCGCTGCCTGCGGGGGGGCCAGCTCCGCCCTTGAACTTGGTGGCGTGCGGCTCGTCGTCTCGTGCACCAACGATGCCGCTTGACAGGCTTTGGCTGCTGGAACGATGCGGGTGTTCGCGGGTCGTGCCTCGGCTTCTATCCATGACCACCCCGTCGCCAGCCCGCGCCGGCACGGGCCATCCGGCTCCAGACAAACCGATTGTCATGATCATCTTCTTCTTGGGAGCCATGGCGATGAAGAACTGCTACACTAACTGCTAGACTGGATTTTCACAACTGCGCCCCTACCTGGCGCGCCAAAGATGTTGGTACGAAATGACACCTATGGGATCATTGGAATCCCTTCTACGGTTGGCGGGCGCGAGGTTGTGCAAAGAGCCGGTCTAAGATTCAGTACAAGGATCGTTTACCCCGGTTCGGGCCGCGAGGATGCGTAATACCCTAGTCCTACTTTGGTGTATATTCGAGTGTTCTTGAGTTCTTGAACTAGCTATGGTGCATGTCCAACTCCCCCGGATCCGAATCCTTCTCCAGTATGCCGCGGGCCTCCTTTTATAGTCCAAAGGGGCTGCCACAGTGGCACACATGGGTGGAAAGGTGCACAGTGCACATGCTTATCTCATGCCATTACAGGATAAGACACACTAAATGCGCTACTTAGGTGTCTACTTGCTTTATTGGGGACGGAAACGAGGCTCGTCCCGTCAGTGGCTGCTCCGTCTGGTTGCGACGTGCGTCCAGGCCAGCGGAGCAGGCAGCTAACATGGCGTGGTGGTACGGTCTTCACGAAGATCTGCATGCCACCACGCAGGTGCTTGACTAGCTGGACCAGGAACCACGTACCGCCACGTGGGTACCTGCCTGGGTTAGTTGGTCGGCTGCTGAGCTCGGGCGACGATGGGGTGGCAAGGGCTTGCCGCGGCCCTACGTCCGTTCCCGGCAAGGGTCTTGCCGGGGCCTCCGTGAGTGTCCTTGGCAAGAGGCTTGCCGGCGCTTTGGGGTGTCTTTGGCAAGGACCCTTGTCGGGGCCTCATGGGCATCCTCGGCAAGGAGCCTCGTGATTGTCTTGTCGTCTAGTTCTCATCTCGTGAGCCATAGACCTTTGTCTTCACGAAAGATCTGCATGCCATCACGTGGGCGCTTTCTGAGCCTTGGTTCCAATGTTGTTGATGATGTTGGAGCTCTTAGGCTTAATGGTGGTTGCGACGGAGACGTTTAGGTGAATCGCCCCGTCGAGGGTTCTTGTCGGGGGTGTGTAGGCCGCCACGGCAAGAGTCCTTGTCGGGGGAAAAACCGTCTTCTTGCTTGGTCTTCTTGTGCCATCGTCTTGGCGTTGCTCCGGTAACTTTGTGTATCTGGCTTCCCTCCTTTGCTTTGTTATGCGTGGTCGCAGGCGTGGCTCTTACTGCCCGTGCACAAGTAAGGGGTAAAAAAAGCATCCCTACGTTTGTACACCCACACCGGAGTGTGATATATCTGAGTTTCAGGCGGAAACAACCGCCGTGGTCGTCGACTGGACTCAAGGATCTGCTGACTAGTGCATTGGTCGAGTGAGTATTGGAGATTCCCCAGCCGCGTGTGCTCAGCCAAAGTGGCTAGGCGTGTAGCTTCCAAGGCCTGAGCCTCAGAAGTCTCTCCAATGATGGGGGTATGGAGTGCCTCCTCATTGCGACGATGCAACTCCTCCCTCTACTCTGCAATGAGGGCTTGGGGATGATATTCATCATGATCACATGACGGGCTGCTGCCGCCATCGCCGCCGCCACTGAGACGGAAACCAGGCGGGCCGCGGGGCGAGTCCAGCATGAGAACTTCTGCCGCAGGGTCGCTGCTACCGCACTCGGAAAGGGTGTCTGATGTCTACTATGCAACCTTCTTCTTGTAGACGTTGTTGGGCCTCCAAGTGCAGAGGTTTGTAGGACAGTAGCAAATTTCCCTCAAGTGGATGACCTAAGGTTTATCAATCCGTGGGAGGCGTAAGATGAAGATGGTCTCTCTCAAACAAACCCTACAACCAAATAACAAAGAGTCTCTTGTGTCCCCAACACACCCAATACATTGGTAAATTGTATAGGTGCACTAGTTCGGCAAAGAGGTGGTGATACAAGTGCAATATGGATGGTAGATATAGGGTTTTGTAATATGAAAATATAAAAATAGCAAGGTAACTAATGATAAAAGTGAGCACAAATGGTATTGCAATGCAAGGAAACAAGGCCTATGGTTCATACATTCACTAGTGCAAGTTCTCTCAACAATAATAACATAACTGGACCATATAACGATACCTCAAGATGCAACAATGAGTCACTCCAAAGTCACTAATAGTGGAGAACAAACGAAGAGATTATGGTAGGGTACGAAACCACCTCAAAGTTATTCCTTCTAATCGATCTATTCAAGAGTCCGTAGTAAAATAACACGAAGCTATTCTTTCCATTCGATCTATCATAGAGTTCGTACTAGAATAACACCTTAAGACACAAATCAACCAAAACCCTAATGTCACCTAGATACTCCATTGTCACCTCAAGTATCCATGGGCATGATTATACAATATGCATCATACAATCTCAGATTCATCTATTCAACCAACACAAAGAACTTCAAAGAGTGCCCCAAAGTTTCTACCGGAGAGTCAAGACAAAAACGTGTGCCAACCCCTATGCATAAGTTCACAAGGTCACTGAACCCGCAAGTTGATCACCAAAATATACATCAAGTAGATCACGTGATATCCCATTGTCACCACAGATAAGCACATGCAAGACATACATCAAGTGTTCTCAAATCCTTAAAGACTCAATCCGATAAGATAACTTCAAAGGGAAAACTCAGTTCATCACAAGATAGTAGAGGGGGAGAAACATCATAAGATCCAACTATAATAGCAAAGCTCGCGAAACATCAAGATCGTGCCATCTCAAGAACACGAGAGAGAGAGAGAGATCAAACACATAGCTACTGGTACATACCTCAGCCCCGAGGGTGAACTACTCCCTCCTCGTCATGCAGAACGTCAGGATGATGAAGATGGCCACCGGAGAGTGATCCCCCCTCCGGCAGGGTGCCAGAACAGGTCTAGATTGGTTTTTGGTGGCAACAGAGGCTTGCGGCGGCGGAACTCCCAATCTAGGTTATTTTCTGGAGGTTTCTGTATATATAGGGGGTGTTGGAGTCGGAAACAAGTAGAGGGGGTCTCTGGGCTATCCATGAGGTAGGGGGCGCGCCCAGGGGGTGCCCCTTACCCTCGTGGGCAGCCCGGGGATCTTCTGGTCCTCCTTCGGTACTCCCTAGGCTTTTCTGGTCCAAAAACTGCCTTCGCTGAGTTTCAGGTCAATTGGGTTCCGTTTGGTATTCCTTTTCTGCGATACTCAAAAACAAGGGAAAACAGAAACTGGCACTGGGCTCTGGGTTAATAGGTTAGTCCCAAAAATCATATAAAGTGTATATAAAAGCCCATAAAACATCCTAGAAGGATAATATGATAGCATGGAACAATAAAAAATTATATATACGTTGGAGACGTATCAGTGTCTGCAGAACGAGTCGACAGGTCTAATGTTTCGTTGAGAGACTCGTCGGGCTCGATGGCCCAACTTGAGAGGTGGCCGACTGGCGGACCACTTTGTGCTTCACCCACAGCTGGAGCCGCGACTGGCCAGACCGCTTGCGTTGGCGTGCAGCTGTGATAGCAGATGACGTGAGAGCATAACCGGTACCGGGTCAACGACTGCCGCAGAAGGACGCCACAGGCACTCGCGCGGAAATGAGCTACCCCGCGGACGGGTAGGGCCTTGACGTCGCGGGGAGCTTCTTGGAGCCAGGTGGATTCATCAGTTACGAAGACGAGCGCGCCGAGACGGATCTTGTGGCCAAAAGCCAAACCGCCGCCGGAAACCATGTTGATAGAGATCGGAAAAATTGCAACCTCGCCGGAAGTTGCTAAGACGCCTGCCCCATAGTGGGTGCCAACTATCGTGGGAGTAAGTGTGACAATAAGAATAGGGGGTACATGATACGTCTCCAACATATCTACTTTTCCAAACACTTTTGCCCTTGTTTTGGACTCTAACTTGTATGATTTGAATGGAACTAACCCGGACCGACGCTGTTTTCAGCAGAACTGCCATGGTGTTATTTTTGTGCAGAAATAAAAGTTCTCGGAATGACCTGGGAATCAACGGAGAATTATTTTGGAATATATAAAAATACCAGCGGAAGAAACCAGACCAGGGGGCCCACACCATTTCCACGAGGGTGGGGGGCGCGCCACCTGGGTGCTCCCCCTGCCTTGTGGTCCCCCTGACGCTCCACCGACCTCAGCTCTGACTCCATATATTCACGTTCGGGGAGAAAAAAATCCGAGAGAAGGATTCATCGCGTTTTACGATACGGAGCCGCCGCCAAGCCCTGATCTCTCTCGGGAGGGCTGATCTGGAGTCCATTCGGGGTTCCGGAGAGTGGAGATCGTCACCATCGTCATCATCAACCTTCCTCCATCACCAATTTCATGATGCACACCGCCGTGCGTGAGTAATCCCATCATAGGCTTGCTGGATGGTGATGGGTTGGATGAGATTTACCATGTAATCGAGTTACTTTTGTTGGGGTTTGATCCCTAGTATCCACTATGTTCTAAGATTGATGTTTCTATGACTTTGCCATGCTTAATGCTTATCACTAGGGCCCAAGTGCCATGATTTCAGATCTGAACCTATTATGTTTTCATGAATATACGTGAGTTCTTGATCCTATCTTGCAAGTCAATAGTCACCTACTATGTGTTATGATGCGGCAACCCCGAAGTGACAATAATCGGGACCACTCCCGGTGATGACCGTAGTTTGAGGAGTTCATGTATTCACTATGTGTTAATGCTTTGGTCCGGTACTCTATTAAAAGGAGCCCTTAATATCCCTTAGTTTCCAAAAGGACACCGCTGCCATGGGAGGGTAGGACAAAAGATGTATGCAAGTTCTTTTCCATAAGCACGTATGACTATATTCGGAATACATGCCTACATTATATTGATGAACTGGAGCTAGTTCTGTGTCACCCTAGGTTATAACTATTAAATGAGGAATCGCATCCGACATAATTAGCCATCACTGATCCATTGCCTACGAGCTTTTCACATATGACTTGTTGCTTATTTACTTTACCGTTGCTACTGTTACAATCACTACAAAAATACTATCGTTACTTTTATCACCGTTACCGTTACTTCCATATTACTTTGCTACTAAATACTTTGCTGCCGATATTAAGTCTTCCACGTGTGGTTGAATTGACAACTCAACTGCTAATACTTGAGACTATTCGTTGGCTCCCCTTGTGTCGAATCAATAAATTTTGGTTGAATACTTTACCCTCGAAAATTGTTGCGATCCCCTACACTTGTCGGTTATCAAGACTATTTCCTGGCGCCGTTGTCGGGGAGCATAGCTATATTCTCTGAGTCACATGGGATTTATATCTGTTTATCACTATGAAGAACTTGAAAGACGAAAAAACCAAAATTTATCCCTCAACTACGAGGGGAGGTAAGGAACTGCCATCTAGCTCTGCACTTGATTCACCCTCTGTTACGAGTAAATTTGCGACACCTACTCCTGCTATTGAATCTGATATGTCGCATGTTCTTGATGATGCCACTTCTGCTATGTATGATGAAACTACTTCTATGCTTGAGAACACTGTGCCATTAGGTGAATTTCTTGATGAACAAATTGCTTGAGTTAGAGAGAATGCAATTACTAAAACTGATAATATTGATGAAAGTGATGATGAAGATTCTCCCCCTAGATATGAATTGCCTGTTGTTCCTGAGGGTTATGTTATGGATGAATAAACTGTTAGAGACTTTCTTGCTTGCAGTCATAGATATGATCTTAAGAAATTATTAGCTAAGCTGAATGAAAAGTCTTTGAATGCTAGAATGAAATATGACCCTGATTTTGCCACTTCGCCTATCTTTATTACTGATAACACTAAAAAAAGACACATCCGTGACATTTTGGGCCGAACGAAACTTTTTTGTGTCATACTTATGACACTTCTATGACGATAATTGTGACAAAACCCGGTATCATCATAGAAGTGGTGGGGTCCTACTTCTATGACAAAAATCATGACAGAAAATGGGCTTTTCGTCTTGGGCGGGCCGGAGACGCAGCTGCATGATATTCTTTGGGCCGTCCATGAAGGAAAAAACTGTGGTAGAAGTGAGGGCGAGGAAAATATCGGGGTGTTCCCGGTTACGGTGGGTGGTCGGAGCCGAGCGATGCGCGTTTCTCTCGTACACGCACACGCGTGGGTGCGAGGCGTTGGGCTCTAACTGAACCCGAGCGAGGCGTTGGGCTCTAATTGAACCCGAGCAATTGCACTGCAGGCTACGCGTTACTGAACCCGAGCGATCGGTCGATGGTTGTTAACTGAACCCGATCGTGCGATTCCTTCGCTACTGCTGCTAACTGAAGCCGATCGATGCTGCCTCTGGATGAACAGTGAGCATTGTTGGGCGGTTTGGATGAACAGTTGCTGGTGGGGGTGGATGAATAGGACCCGTGGTGTTGCCTCTGGATGAACAGGACCCCGATCGATCGAGCCGGTTGGGGCTGCATGAACAGGACCCCGTGGAGGGCTGGATGAACAGGACCACCCCGTGGAGGGCAGGATGAACAGTAGACGGTGGAGGGCTGGATGAACAGTAGCCCGTGGAGGGGTGGTTGAATAGAAGCCCGTGGAGAGGGCTGGTTGAACAGTAGCCGGTGGAGTAGCGTGCTGTGGAGATTGGATGAACAGGAGCCATGGATGAAGAATCGCAGTGGAGGCTGGAGGAGCTCAACGGAGGATGAACAGTAGCCCGTGGAGGCTGGAGGGGGTCGACTTGGAGATGACCAGTATCCCGTGGAGTCCCGTTTTGATGTACGCCACACCCGTCCCGATGAACATGACCACCGTTTCGACTGTAGTGCTCCAACACAAGTCAGTTTCCTCCGTTTTGCGGTACGCCACACCCCTCCCGATCAACAGAATCCCCGTTTCGACCATAGGAGGTCCGTTTCCTCCATTTTGCGGTACGCCAGACCCTCCCGATGAACAGGATCCCATTTCGACCAAGGCCGGTCGAACACAAGGCCGTTTCATCCATTCTACAATACGCCAGGCCTCGTTTCCATCGGTTGTTCCGTCCAAACCCTCCCGATGAACACGACGATGCATTCCGTTTCGACCCAGCCGGTTGGCTCCCCATGAACACGACGACGACGTTGTTTCTCCGTTCTGACCCAGGCATGTACAAGAGCCCTGGCCGTACGTACGCGTGAGTAGGCGTTCGAGACCCAGCCCGTATGTACGTACGTGGTCGTATTTACTTTCTTGCACCATGGCCGTTGTACGTACGTGTACATGCTACGTGCGCGCCTCTACTATGACACATGCGCGCCTGTACATCGACCAGTATGTACGTACACGTTCACGACCAGAATGACAACGCTACGTATGCTTCGACCAGGTGGGTCCCGACTGTCAGGCACTTCCTTGCCTGCGAAGATGTAGCTGGTGGGTCCCAGCAGTCAGGGGGGCGAATCGTTTTTTTGCCCAACGCACTTCCTTGTATGCGAAGATGTAGCTCTTGGGTCCCGCAGTCAGGGGGAAACATTATTTTTTCGCAAAATACGGTGGCCTGTCCGGTGGGTCCCCGTTGTCAGGTGGAGGAATAATTATTTTGTGCGTAATAAAGAGGCATTTCCTTGCTGCGGTCGTGGACCCAGCTGTCAGCCTCTGCACGTACAGTCCACGTCCGATGGAAGCCGTTCCTTGACCACGTTAACCACGCCGCGCCGAGAGCACCAGGGTGGTGGACAATAGCGAGGCCTAGGAAGGGGACGATGTGGAGCTGTGGAAGACGCGGCAGTGGATGCCCACGCGTAGAGGAGTACGAGGGTTCACTGGTTTGCTATGGTGTGAGGCTGCCGTCGCCACTGAATAATAGGGGGTGTGGGTGAGTAGAGGGATGGTCTGGCCAGTGGTGGGAATAGTAGGGGGCGGTGAGGCCTCCGTGGCAGCACAGCCGGCCACGGGAGGCAGGAGCATGCGGCACGACCGGCGCTGCTTTGGGCGGCTAGAGCAACAAGACGAGTGGTTGAAGAAGCACTACGGCCGTTGGATGGACATCGTACGGTCACTGGAGCTAGAATCGTTCATATTGACTAAGTTGACAAAGAACTCCGTCACCGTCAACTTAGTAGGCCCACAAGTCAGCCTCCCACTAAGGTGGGTCCCAACCAGCAGGGGGAGTATTCATTTTTTTGTGCGTAATAAGGAGGCGCTTCCGGTGGGTCTGGGCGGACAGCGGGGGGAACATTTTTTCGCGCAATACGGTGGCCCGTTCGCTGGGTCCAAGCAGTCGGGGGGAAACGTTTTTTTCGTGAAATACGATGGCCCGTCCGGTGGGTCCCTGCTGTCAGGTGGAGGAATCATTATTTTCCACGTAATAAGGAGGCACTTCCTTGCTGCCGTCGTGGACCCAGATGTCAGCCTCTCCATGTACAGTCCACGTCCGATGGAAGCCGTTCCTTGACCACGTTGACCATGCCGCGCTGAGAGCTGGACGGTGGACGACGACGAGGCCTGGGAAGGGGACGACACGGAGCCGGGGAAGACGCGGCAGTGGAAGCCCGGGTGGAGAGGAGTATGAGGGTTCACTGGTTCGGCTGCGGTGTGAAGCCGCCGTCGCCGCGGAATAACAAGGGGTGTGGGTGAGTAGAGGGATGGCCTGGCCAGCGGTGGGAGTAGTAGGGGGCGGCGAGGCCTCCGTGGCATCACAGCCGGGCACGGGAGGCAGGAGCACGCGGGACGACCGACACTGTTTTGGGCGGCTGGAGCAAGAAGACCAGAGGTTGAAGAAGCACTACGGCCGTTGGATGTACATCGTACTGTCACTGCAGCTAGAATCATTTATATTGACTAAGTTGACAAAACCCTTGGTACGCGTCAACTTAGTAGGCCCACAGGTCATCCTCTGAAACGGTGCGCCCTAGATGTCAGGGGGAGGAATCATTTTTTGGGCGGCTGAAGCAAGAATACCTGAGATTGAATAAGAAGCACTACATCCGCTAGATGGACATCCAACGTCCACAGCTGCCAGAACCGTGTGTTGTTGACAAAGCCTTGCATACGCATCAACTTAGTTTTTTTAGGGGACGCGTCAACTTAGAAGACCCACAAGTGTGTGGCAGAGAACATATAGCCCATTTGCAATTTGTAAGAATGTACAACCCATTTTTTAATTCTAATGGAATTTACTACAACCCATTTACAATTTATTAAAAGTACAGCCCATTTTCTAGCTAGGACAACGATTAATAATTTCAACCAACCGCTCAAAACAGAATTCAAAATAAATTCCCACATTTTTATGGGATACGAAATATTTTTATACGAAATTTCTATTGAGATTAAATATAATTTCAAAATAAAGTTGTATTACTGTCAGGACCCCGATCCTAAGTCACACCGATCTAGCTGTAACACGTCATATCACTTTGCGGCCTCACGCACGGTAACCCCACGGGTGCCACCTTACCTGGCCCGGGACCGTTTGCGCATTTTGGCTCACGTATATGAAAGTGTCGCTAGCATCCATATGACAGAGAACCCGGGCCGACATGGCTAGTTATAAACCAAAAGTGGCACTAGATTACAGAGACGGGCATCCATGGCCCAGCAACGAACATGTCGGTCATCAACTTATGAACCCAAGTCGTAGCAAGCTACATGGACTTAAAGGAACAACGCGTGACATTTCCCCTAAGGGACAGACACAGGAACGAAGAAGGACACATGCCGGCCAGCCTACGTGTTCCGAGCAGTAGCAAGCTACCAAGGCTCATTGGAATCACTAGGAGGCATTTCCCTGTAAGGTAGGCTACCAAAGGAAAACAACTAGGTGCCGGATCCCACACATACCAAGCATTTCAATCATACACGCAATATGCTCAATATGTGCAAATACAACATTGCATCACAACAGAACTCTATGACTCAAAGTACTTTATTTAAGAGGCTCCAAGAGCCATACATAACATATCCATACAGGTAGGGGTCACATGACCCAACACTCAAGTCATACAGTCATACAAGCACAAGCGGAAGCTACATGTCTGAGTACAGACAACTTAGAAAATAAAATAGGCTTGGTGTAGCCTGACTATCTACAAGGCCCTTCACAAGCTCCAGATCTCCATCTGGGTGTCAAGCTACTCGTCGACGTCAACGTCTATGTAGAAACCATCAGCAGGGGCAGGGTTCTCCTCTGCAACAGTTATTAAGCAAACATGAGTACAAAGGTACTCAGCAAGTCTTACCACAGAACCTATCATACATGCAACATTATCAAGGGGGGTAGTGGAGTTCATAGCAGAAAGCCAGCTTTGACTCTTGGCTAACCTATACTACAACTCTTAACAGATTGCAAGATGTTATTACGAACACGAGTCCTCTACTCACCACATCAATACACTACCGAGGACCCTCTTCCGTCATCCTACGGAAGGGCCATCCACGGCACTCACACTTATCTTGAGGCTTTTAGTAGTATCCATCAACTTGTCTCTGAACTGTAAGAGTAACCAGGTAGTCCGTACCGCGAACAACGGCTATTCGAATAGATTGATAACCCTGCAGGGGTGTACATCTTCACACACACTTTCACCACTTATCGCCGTTTACTCGGCGTGTACTCGGCAACCTTCAAGCGGAAGCCCAGCGAGGGTGTCGGCCACGACCTGACTAACTACTCAATTCTCTCGTCCAGGTTTATCGCCTATTTGGGTTCCATCCGTGGAGAGATCCGGCCGGGGTGTTGCTCACGGCCCCAAACGATGTGTACAGGGTACCCGAGTCACCAAACGGGCAACCGGTATACCGTGCCACGTACCTGTCGCATCACAACCCATCCCGAGGGTTAGCGTTGTGCACGACCTCCAGTAATCTATAAACACCAGAAACTAGTTGCAACTCCTGGACAAAGATCGAGGGTAATTAATAAGCCGAGAGGGTCCTTTGGTTTCGGGCCCAATGCATGGTAGTAACTGCAACTTGAACCACACATACAGATCGCAGATCCTATAGACGATTCCAATGAAACAACCCACCATGTACTCCTACATGGCCTTTCATCGATACCTTTACCAAGCGTATTCCACACTTCCTTCTCTTTATCGGTATGATCATTTCACTCTGATCCATCACCCAGATGAACCAGACCTGACACAACTCTAAGCATAGCAGGCAACATAAATAAATAGCATGGTGGATCACACATCACATGGCTCAATCAACTCCTACACATGCTAGTGGGGTTCAACTATTTACTGTGGCAATGACAGGTCATGCAAGGGATAGGGTTCAACTACCGCAGCAAGTAGCAGTTCACACGCTGTTGCCTTAATGCAGTAAAAGAGAGCAGGAGCGAGAAGATTGGGTTTGTATCGGAATGATCAATGATTGCTTGCCTGATAAGGTAGTTGTCGGGTACTGCTCTTCAACTGGATACGCAGCAGTATCCTCGGGAGCAGGACCTAACACAGAGAATACCGGCGATACAATCATTAACAAACAAATGCAACAATATGATGCATGCTCATGACATGGCAAGATGCATGTGTGTTGGCTAATGCAACTAAAACCAGATGGGTTTGAGCTTATTTGAATGAAAGATTCAAATTGGAGTTCAAACTATTATTTAAATAAGTGCATTATCATGTTTTTGATGTATACATCAAGTTAACTTGTTGAAACATGAATGAAACCAGTGCCATTGGAAAGATTGGATTTTTTGATCATTTTTCATATATAAATCTTTTCCATCTGAGCTATGGTTGATTTTATATGATTTTTAGAAGTTTTGGGTATTTTCTAGAATTTCCTGAATTATTTTTAATCTAAAAATCCCAGAAAACCCTTTACTGCGTCAGCATGACATCATGCTGACATCAGTCAGTCAACAGGAGCTAGTCCAAGTCAAACATGACATGTGGGCCCTGCATGTCAGTGTAACAGCTAATTAACTAAATTAATTAGAGTTAAACTAAAACTAATTAGCTGTCAGTGGGGCCTGGGCCCACGGGTCAGTGACTAAATTAGTTAACTAATTAAATTAACAGAAACTTAATTAAACTAACTAATTAGTAAAAGGTGGCCCACACGTCAGTGACCCAGGGGTAGTCAACCCCCTGGTCAAACAGGTCAAACCCGCCGGCGACGTGACGCCGGAGAGGCCAAGTACGGCGGCGTGCTTCGGAAATCGTCTACGGGGCACGGCTAGAGCTGCGGCTAGGCGCGTTGGAAAGCTCTTGCCATTGCGCGTTGGATGGTGGTGGTCGCCGGGCCTAGGGTGGCCGGAGACGACGGCAACAAGCTAGACGGCGGCGACCGGCGTCGGGCATGTGTGGAGACGCGGCTGCAGGGGCCTAGGCGATGCGTGCGTAGCACCTATCGCATCTACGCGCTGCGGTGAGTGTGATGGACGTGTTCCAGTGACCAAATGGTCACCGGAGCATCGCCGGCGGCGAGCACGGCGGCGGTGCGTTTCGGTGATCAACGGAGGGGCGGCTACAAGGCGCAAACGAGACGGAGGAAGGAGGGGTTCGACGTAGAAGCTCACTGCGGTGCTAACGAGCTCGACGGAGGGGTCGGGGACGCGCTGTAGCTTTGTAACGGCGGCGAGGTGCTCCGGCGATCCGAGGAAGGGGACGGCAGCGTGTGGACCTTGCAGGGCTTCCGGTGGCTCGTGGCTCAGCGAGGAGGAAGAGGACGACGCGGCGGATCTTCTGGACACACTCACGGGGCGAGGGGGTAGCTCTAGGTGCGGCAACGGCGAGCGGCGGCGACGGGCGGCTCGGTGGTGTGAGGAGAGAGGGCCAGGAGAGGTGACGGGGACGAGGGGGAGAGTGCGAGAGGGTTCGGGAAGCTGCATGGCGTCGCGGGGAGTCGTCCAGGCCATCGGGATGCAGGCAGGCAGGGTGGAGGTGGCCGGACGCGTGCCGGCGCGCGGCGGCCACGCGCGCGTCCTTCTGGCGCGAGGAGGAAGGCGACATAAGAGGCTGTGGGCTGGGCCGGCCTGCTACAGGGCTGGGCCCGAGGTAAGTGCTTTCTCCCTTTTTCTTTTTCCTATTTTCTTTTTCTGTTTCATTTCTTTTGCAGCTTTGTTCAATTATTAAAAATGCCAAAACATTTTTATAACTCATGAAACTTGTCATGCCCACTGTATATAATATGAACAGTAGGAAACATTATAGTTCATGATTATTTGAGCATTTAAAATATTTTAAAGTATTTAAATGCCCAAATACAAATACCATATGATTTAATCCAAAGCCCTTGAGTGTCCTAGAAAAATGTGCACCATTTTTGACAGAGGTTTAAGACCAAGGCAGAAGTGATGAACATTTTTGAAGGGCATTTTGGGTACATTGGAAAATATTTTAACAAACTCTAGTTGTTAGGAGAGGGGTGCTGGGGTTTCTGTTAATCCCATTTCAAGTTTATTTGAAAGTAAACATGATGCACACTCTAGCTAGGTACTAATACAAGTGCTAACTAGGGATGTGACAACTCACCCCCACTTAAAAGAATCGCGTCCCGAGATTCGGGTTCCTCTGGAAAGAGGGTGGGGTACTCAAGTCGAAGACGATCCTCCCTTTCCCAAGTAGCTTCACTCTCAGAATGATGTGACCATTGAACCTTGAGAAACTTGATATTGTGGCGTCGAGTGGTGCGCTCGGTTCGATCAAGAATACGAACGGGGTATTCTCGATATGTGAGATTGTCCTGGAGATCAAGCGTTTCGTGGTCCACTCCGTGGATAGGATCCGAGAAGCAACGCCTGTGTTGAGAAACGTGGAACACGTCATGAACTCTGGATAGGTGCGGAGGTAGTTCCAATTGGTAGGCAACTTTTCCTCGTTTGGCAAGAATGCGAAAAGGACCGATGAAACGAGGGGCCAATTTGCCTTTGATACCGAAGCGATGGGTTCCCTTAAGAGGAGTAACCCGAAGGTAAGCCTTATCGCCGACTTCAAAAGTCACAGCCTTATGATGACTATCATATTGGCTCTTCTGGCGAGACTGGGCTGTTTTCTATCTCCCACGAACGATGCGAACTTGTTCCTCTGCTTCCTGGATCATATCCGGACCAAAGAATTGTCTTTCCCCGGTTTCTGACCAGTTAAGAGGTGTTCGACACCTTCGTCCATATAGAACTTCGAAGGGAGCTTTACCCAAGCTGGCTTGATAACTATTGTTATAAGCGAATTCGGCAAATGGAAGACACTTTTCCCATTCCATACCGAAAGAAATGACAGAGGCTCGAAGCATGTCTTCCAGAATTTGATTGACTCGTTCCACTTGACCACTTGACTGGGGATGGAAGGCGGTACTGAAGGAGAGATGAGTTCCCATAGCATTCTAGAAACTTTCCCAAAATCGTGAAGTTAAAAGACTTCCATGGACCGAGTTAATCTCCAACGGCACACCATGAAGTGATTCTATTCGAGAGACATACAAATCTGCTAGCTGGCTAGCGGTAATACTCTCTCGAACAGGCAGGAAATGAGCTACTTTAGAGAGGCGGTCGATAACGACGAAGATAGCATTATTCCCTTTCCTGGTCCTGGGAAATCCGGTAATGAAGTCCATACCGACTTTGTCCCATTTCCATTCAGGAATAGCTAAAGGTTGAAGGTTGCCAGCAGGCCGTTGATGCTCTGCTTTGACTCGACGACAAACGTCGCAGTTAGCAATGTATTGAGCGATTTCTCTCTTCATCCTAGTCCACCAGAATCTCTGACATAGATCCTGATACATTTGGTACTACCGGGATGAATCGTGAGAGGAGATTCATGAGCCTCCTTAAGGATCAAACGTCTTAGGTTTTGTACTTTAGGAACCACTAAACGGTTGCTAAAGAATACAACTCCTTGGTCATCAATTGAGAAACATCCCGCGACTCCTTTCTTGATGTTCCTCTTAATACGGGAAATTCCGGGATCAACCTTCTGTGCTTTGATGACCTGATCCGTAAGGTTAGGTTCCGCCACCAAGGTGGAAAGGGATCCTTGAGGAACTATGTGAAGGTTAAGCTTACGAAATTCCTCGTGGAGAAGTGGTTGCCCTTGTTGTAACATTAAGTTGTTACAATAAGACTTACGACTTAGGCCCCGTTTGATAGCGAAGTATTTTCTAAGCATTTTGAGAATACTGCAGTTTTTGAGATTACCACAGTTTTATTTACAACGAGCTGTTTGTTTGCCCCTAACAACTGTTGTTTTAATATTGTAGTATTTGGAAAACTGTAGTTTTTTCTCTGTTTAATAAAAAGAACCCCCGACCTGTTTTTAAAAAACAGAGGAGGCGAAAAGAAGGGAGTCCCCTCGTTATCCTTCCCCGCTCCTCGCTCTGGCTCGTTCTCACGCCGCCGCCGCCCTGTCGTCTTCCATCGGCGGCCATGGGGAAACAAAGAGACGATGATGGAGAGACCAAAGGTGATTACTCTGCCCTCCATCCTCCCTCATCGCTCCTCCCGCCTCTCCCCGCCAACCGCCGGCTCCTTCCTTTGCACGGCCGTGCCGTTCTCCAGTGTGCATGCCGCTGGTATGTGCGGACGGCGCCGCGACGCACAATCTCCTCGATGCCGTCCGGCCTTGCTGACGAGAAGCCGTCCCCGATTCAGGGGCAGAGTAGATTCTCCTTGGATAGATTGAGAAGCAAGATTTAGTGGCGTAAGGCTAGATGCAACCTAGATGATCTTAGCTTGGTGATAGCTTTATGTAGTAGCCCGAAATATGGCGTAAGACAGTCTGCATCGCTGTGATTTTCAGAAATATGTGTGTTATAGAAGCATTGGCTATCTAGGTCAGCTTATATCTGAAGCCAAAAGAAAGTAGACAGCCAAGCTGCTGCTTGGTCGGCTTATATCAGGCTGTGATTTCAGAAATATGTATGTTACAGAGGCATTGGCTATCTAAGTTTTTGCTGGGTTACCAGCTTACAAATTTTGACAGCCAATCAGGCTGTGGAAGTGTAAATAGACTGTCTAAGACAAGCAGTAGAACCCCAATCTCGCTGCTGAAATGCACAACAGTCATACCATAGCGATTTTGCTGTTTTTCATTCAGACAATTCAGATTCCAGTATCCCTATTCAAACCTGATTCTGAAAAAAGACAAACCACACCTGGTACTTTTAGCAGGGGGTAGGGGCTAGAGGTGACAGTTCATTAATTTGTAGCATGCACTTTGTAACTAGCGGTGACAGATTTTTGCCTAGCTCCACGACAGCCTACAAGCCTGCGTGCATTAGGGTATAGTATTTTGTTTTGTCAATGTAATCCATGGTGTGGCGTCATGCACGAGATATTAAGATTTACTGAAGTTGATTTGTTTTAACCAGATATTTATGATAACTCTGATATTTGTTGATTTCGAGTAGGGTCCTTGTCTATTTTCCTGATGTTTTGCTTCCCAATTGCAGACAAGAAAAAGAGAGCATCATGGACCACTGCTCAACTAGACCTGCTCGTTTCTGTGATGAAAGAGTATGCAGATGCAGCTAGATTTCGCGGTCAGAATGGATGGACCAAAGAAGGATGGAATAGCATGACTACACGATTGAATAATCAGTTTCCGAGAGCTAATTTCATTGTTTGTCAACTAAAATTTAGAGAGCAGCGGTTGAAGAAAGAATATTTTGTTGTCAAATCTATTGTAGAGAAGAGTGGCTTCGGTTTTGATCCTATTACAAAAATGCCAACAACCATTGATGAAAAATGGGATGAATTGAGCAAAGAACAGCAGAAGTGGAGATACAAAGCTTTCCCTTACTATGATGATTTGCATGCAATTTATGATGGTACGTTGGTTTCACATGTAATGAATTTAGCATACGATCTTGCTTGCTTGTAGTTTACAATTTATTCCTCTGTACCCAGGTAAAACAGCGGAGGGGAAGGGTTGTAAGAGGACAACTGATGTGGTTGAAGAGAAGTCCAGTCCGGCTACAGATTTACCACGAGGGGAAAGCTTCACACAACAGGTTCTAGATGCCGCTGGGCTTAATTCGCCTAGTCCAACGTTACCGGCTCCAGGCTTTGAAGGTCATAATTACGAGTGGACTGAAGGCATATATGGTGAGGATGTTGAAGTATTTCCTGTTAACAACACAGAACGTATGGAGAATAACAGTAGCCAAATTCCCACAGAACACATGAACACACTTCCTGACCCAACACCTATGAAAAAGGCTAGGACTTGTAAAGGCAATGATGAAGGTAAGGCTAAGAGAGGCAAAGAAACAGCGATTGAAGATCTGGTTGCTGTTAGAAAAGAAGAACTTAAAACCTATGTGGATCTAAAGACGAAGCAAATTGAGAGCTATAGAGACGTGAAAATGGCGCTGATGGAAAAAAAGGATCCTGACAAAGATCCTTATTGCATTGCCAATTGCATTGCCAAACTTAAGACCATACCAGATCTCTCAGCAAGTGAACATCTGAAGATGATCGAGTATCTGAAAGGAGAAAGAGTTGACCGTGAAATTTTCATGACAGTGGAGCATGATGTTGTTCTGGAGATCCTCAAGAAAGTGCTTGGCCGTCAAATTTAAAGTAACAATTAATTCTAGTTCTTTTCGTACGAAAAAGAAAATTCTTTGATAGTCTATTATTTGTTTATTGGTTCATATTATTTTAGGTTTATGCTTTTGTTCAAAAGATATCAATGTGCACTGCGCCATGAATAAAAAGAGGAACATGAATGTATCTCAGCATACATGTGTATTGTGCCATGAATAAAAAGAGGATTACCAATGTATCTCAGCATACATTTTTTCAGCACTAAATTTGGTTTTGACGGTGCTCTGATTCCTTTCATGAAAGTACAGTCCTTAAATTTTTTGTTAGTTCTGCCATGTTATTTGTGCTCCTGCTGTGTAGGTGGCAGTACATGTGTGCTGTATAGTGCAATACTTTTTTTGGTGGGCGTCGCGCGTTTGATTAGTTGTTGAGAAGAAAATTGCATTATAGAGGACACAACACTATAGTTGATAGTTGCATCTTACATTACATATCTACTCATAGAAATGTAAAGTACATTATTAATGAATGAGAAAGCTAGTACAATATTTTGTAAAAATGATTCTACTGATCATATGAGTTTTATTCTAGCTTCAACAATTCCACAAGTCATGCACTATTTCTTCTAGCGCGCTCCTGCAGACACTCACAGTAGTCTTTCCACATGGATTCAGCAATTTGATCCCTTTTTGAATGACCCAATGCACGCCGCTCATTGAGAGATTGTACATCACTTCTGTATTTTGCATCCCCACTTGGAATATCAACTATATTTGTTGGGTCAATATTGGAGCCAACTTGGTCAAACCATTGTTCTCCCCCCTCGTGATTGCAAATAAAGTTATGAAGTGCACAACATGCTATGACAATATCAGGTTGAGATTCAATTGGGTAATGTGAAGCACACTTCAATATTGGGAAACGCTTCTTCACAACGCCAATGATACGCTCTATGTGATTATACAATTGTGCATGTCTGAGATTGAATAGCTCTTTAGCATTCTGTGGCCTTTGGTTGCATCTAGCTTGCTCGTTCAAATGGTACCTGAAATTTCAAAAAATAATGAAGATAGGTGTATTTGCACTTTAGAGTTGTTGCAATAGAAGAACTTGTTTGTACCTGACATTCCGGTAGGGTGCAATAAAATTAGGTGTATTTGCATATCCTGCATCAACCAAATAAAATTTTCCCTCTGGCACATAGAAATTGTTTTCTAGTGCATCTTGTAGCACTCGAGCATCAGAAGCTGAACCTTCCCAGCCCGCACTGACATGGACGAATTGATTTTCAAAATTACATGCCACCATGACATTTTGTGATAATGTTCCTTTTCTATTGCGATATGGGTCTTGTAGTCTGGGAGATATGCTAATCGGAACATGTGTCCCATCAATTGCTCCGATACAATCCTTCATGAAGATAAGAAATACTGATGAGAAATAGGTAACAATATTTATAAATTATATGTAATAACTACAAGATGCATACCTGAAAGTACGGCATGAACTTAGGGTTGCTTGAAACTTTTAAAGGAACATTAATTGGTGGCAACTGTATGAGCCGTCCAGATAATGCCATGATGCTTTGTAGCACTTTATTGAAATATGTACTTATAGTTTGACCACTATGTTGAAATCGCCCTTGCAGAGTACGGTTGCTTGCATTCGCCGAAAGGGTGTATAAGAATATTGCTACTTGTTCTTCCACGGAAACAAGCCTCTCATCTTGTAAAAGTTGTCTCTCTCGGAAGCACTTAACCAAATTATGGAATACATATTTTTCCATTCGAAAATCTCTTTTACATCTCAATTCATGACCCTCCAAAACTTCTCTCACGTACTTATGTCCCGTAAGGATGGAAGTGTGAATACGTTGGCGATTTCTTGAACCTCTCTCTCGTGTGTATACGGCTTCGATGATGGCCAACTCATCATCTTCTCGGTGTTTACGCTTCAAAAAATTACCCCACATGGATGGAGCAATTAGGAGGACTTACAGAGGAGAGAGACGATGCAAAGATCAAGTGAATGCGCTGAGCATCGCTGCGCCATTCCAGTCCTCGCGGAGATCTTCGTGCCCCTCGATAGTGATGCAGACGACTGGCCAACTACGCCGTGGTGGGTCGCCACCTCCACGCGTAGCTCCGCTGCGCCTCGATGGTGACGCAAAGAAGGCCAAGCTGATTCTTCTATGTGTAGCTTCGCCACCAGGTGAGTCATAGGCGAGGATGTGCTGTGGGTGCTCTTTTTGTATGAGATCTCTTTTTTTATACAAGCTAGCCGTTAATTAGCTTCGGTTGTTATGCATGCAGATGTTAAAGGATAGCTAGCTAGCTAGCTACAAAAACGCAACAGAAGTAGTATTCAAACCGGCTAGCTGGGCGTGCTTGCTCTGACGCAACGGCTAGGTAGCTGCTGGAGTGTTTGAAAGCAACGGCTATGCAGCAAAATTTACAGCGTTCTGCGGCAACAGCCAAACAGGTTCTATGTATTGTGAATACTCCAAAATACTGTGTTTCGGTAAAACCATGGTTTCTCACAGCTACAGGCAAAATTACTGCAGTTTTGGATACTTTGGTTTATTTCACCCTCTGCTATCAAACACAGCCTTAGTGCATCAGCCATGACATTGGCCTTTCCAGGAGTGTAGGTGATTCCTAAGTCGTAATCTGTGAGCAACTCAACCCAACATCTTTGCCTGAGATTCAAATCCGGTTGGGTGAAGATATACTTCAAACTTTGATGATCAGTGAAGATTTCACAACGATTACCAAGGAGGTAATGTCGCCATGTTTTGAGTGCATGGACTACAGCTGCAAGCTCTAGATCATGAGTAGGATAGTTATCCTCGTGTGGATGCAACTGTTGAGATGCATATGCAATCACTTGACGATCTTGCATGAGTATGCAACCTAGTCCTTGTCGCGAGGTGTCGCAATAGATTATAAAATCCTTGGAAAAGTCTGGTGGTACCAGTACAGGTGCAGATGTCAGGCGTCTCTTTAGTTCCTGAAAATTGGACTCGCACTGTGGGGTCCACCTAAACTTTTTATCTTTCTTGAGGAGTTCAATTAGAGGTTTAGCAACCTTGGAGTAGTTCTCGACGAAACGTCGGCAATAGCTCGCTAAGCCAAGAAAACTCCTAACTTGCTTGACCGATTCAGGGGGAGTCCAATCAAGGACGGCTTGAACTCGATCGGGATTGACAGCAATACCCTTGCCAGAGATCACATGACCTAAATAGGTTACTTCTGGCAACCAAAATTCACATTTAGAGAATTTGGCATAAAGGCGGTGCTCTCGAAGTTTCGTCAATACCAGCCTTAAATGCTCGGCATGATCTTCCTTGTTCTTGGAATAGATGAGTATATCATCGACGTATACCACGACGAATTTATCCAAATACTCCATGAATATAGAATTCATTAACCGAGAAAAGGTAGCTGGGGCATTGGTTAATCCGAAGGACATAACGGTGTACTCATATTGGCCATAACGAGTAACAAAAGCCGTTTTAGGAATGTCCCCGTTCTTGATTTTGATTTGATGGTAGCCCAACCTCAAATCCATCTTAGAGAAGACTGAGGATCCAGCGAGCTGATCATATAGGTCGTTGATCCTGGGGAGCGGATACTTATTCTTTATGGTGACCAGATTGACAGGTCGGTAATCTACAACCATCCGCTCCGTTCCATCCTTCTTCTTGAAGAAAAGGACGGGGCAAGCCCAAGGGGAAGAACTAGGACGGATGAAACCTTTTTGCAAGGACTCATCGAGTTGTTTCTTTAGCTCAGCTAATTCTAGTGGTGCCATCTTATAAGGTCTCCTAGAGATTGGGACAGTTCCAGGGATAAGATCTATCACGAACTCGACATCTCTGTCAGGTGGAATTCCTGGCAGTTCTTCTGGAAAAACATCCGGGAAGTCACGGACTACCGGGATATCTTCGAGTTCTGGTAGAGGGCTGGCATTAAGAGAGTAGAGCTGACGCTCAGCCATTCGGGTCAAGAAATTGACTATCTTGCCGGATGGATGTGTAAGTTGAACGGTCCTAGTATAGCAATCAATCTTGGCGTAATGAGTTGTCATCCAATCCATACCCAAAATGATGTTTATGTCCGAGGACTTGAGAGCGATTAAAGATGCTAGGAAAACAAGTCTATCGACAAGGATTTCTTTTCCATGGCTTACCCTAGAAGTTTGCCACTTTAAACCATGAGTTTGAATAACCATGGAAGTAGGCATGTCACAAAAAGTCATGTTGTGCAATCGAGCATAGCTCTCAGATATGAACGAATGGGATGCTCCAGTATCGAATAGAACAGATGCCGGATGGCAGTTGACGAGAAGCGTACCAAGGACAACGTTAGGATCCTCATAAGCTTCCTCAGCAGAGACATAGTTGACATGACCACGTGCAGTGGGGATTGGCTTGACATAATTCACCTTGCCGGTTGGCTTGCCACGGCCAATGGTTTTTCCTGGCTGGTTCTGGGGACAATCACGCATGTAGTGTCCCGGTTCTCCACACTTGAAGCATGTCACAGTGGTAGTGCGTGGAGCAAAGTTGGAAGGTGGTCCTCCATAGGTCTTAGCAGGTACAAACTGTTGAGTTGGGCGAGGCGCCTCATTGGATGGCCTCGGTGTGTACTTGGGTGGCAGAGCAGTATTAGGAACCCACACACGGCGCTTGTGAGAGCCAGAGCCGGATGAGGAACCAAGGTCTCGAGTATGCTTGCGGGTGGCCTCGAAGTCGGTCTGGCCTGTTTCAGCACTGATAGCCTTGTTTACCAACTTCTCGAAGGAAGTGCACTCGTGCAGACGTAGATCTCGGCGGAGTTCAGGGCTGAGTCCCTTACGGAACCTCGCCTGCTTCTTGGCATCGATGGATACTTCCTCAGGTGCATAGCGTGCCAAGTTGCCAAACTCGCGGCTATAGCCATCCACAGTTAACCGACCCTGGGTGAAATTGCAGAATTCCTCCCACTTGCGATCCATGAGACCTTCCGGAATGTGATGTTCACGGAATGCCTCACTGAACTCAACCCAAGTAGTGATTTGGCCAGCAGGACGCATAGCTTCAAAGTTTTCCCACCAAAGACTGGCAGGGCCCTCAAGATGGTAGGCGGCATAGGTAACCTTATCAGCTTCGGCCACACGAGCAGTGTGTAGCTTGTGGGTGATACTACGTAGCCAGTCATCAGCATCCAGAGGTTCAGTGGAGTGATGGAACTTCGGTGGACACATCTTGATAAAGTCATTGATTGACACCACGTCATTCCTCTGGCGGAACCCAGTGTTCTGCTCTATGCGTTCCAGCAGACGGTTGGTCTCCCTCTTGTTCCGTTCTACTTCGAGCATAGCTTCCGCCAAGGAGGGTGGTTGGGGCAGATTCCCATCTCTAGCTCCACTAGCCTCACCCTGCTCCTGAGCAGCAGGAGTGTTGCGAGTGTTGACCATCCTAGGAAAACAAAACAACGGTTTAGACAAGGATGGCAAAAATTTTACATAGAAGTGCAGAATGTAATGGATGACATGGAATGCAAGGATGTTCATCCGTACGACATGGTAATATAGAAACTGCTATATATACACCAGTGGTCATACACACCATACATAGTTCAGTACAAGCCAAGGCTAAAGTACAACTGCGGTGAAAGACGATACATCCCATCAGAGGCATTCCAAGCTCCTATACATTATTTAACTACACCTCCGGAACTCAGTACACACTGAGTCATATTCCACAAGACGCGCAGGACTGTGGGAATACAACTACTACAATACTACTACAACCACGGCCTAGCTCAGACATTCGCGTAGTAATCCTTGTAAAGATTACCACCGTAGCCTGGAAGTGGAACAGATGGATCTTGAAACTCGCGAGCACTCGAAGGCTGTGGACCATAGGGACATGGATGTGGTCTCGGTCCAGATGCTGGTGGTAACCGACGCCCACATGGAGGTGTAATACCCCCAACGTCACGCCAATCCATGCGATCAGGCAGACGAGTCCGCACGGGGTACAAATCCCGCATGTCCAGATATCCGGCGTGCACAGCAGGTGCAAGCCGTGTCAAAGTAGTCCAGTGGGCGGCTCGAGTGTTATACAGCTCCATTCGAAGGGCACAGACCTCACCGTCCCTATCCTCAACATCTAAACAGTAGTCTGAAGCAGTGGCTCTTCATGAGCAGCATCAGTATACAGACCAGTGTAGTAGCCTTGTTCTCTGGGAAGTGAGGCTGGCATGTAACAGAACTCAGTGTTCAGCAACAAGGCATGCCTAGCACGGAGAATGGTCATCATCGAATAGGCGGCATCCTGTACTGCCATCTCGATGGTAACCCCGAGTCCTTAAGACCAATGGATGGGGTCGTTAGCTCCAGGATATGAGGGGTATATCCGGACTGTGCAGAAATACTGACTCTGATTGAAATCCCGGTACTGTTCCTCCACGGCGTACTCAGGATACCAGCGATAACCGGTCTCAGTCAGCACACGGACTAGCATGGCTGTGTGACCGGGCACATTAATGCACCGAGTCCAACGAACCAATTGGTGAGGGATGCGGCCAGACATCTGAAACACGAAGTAATGCAAAGGCATTAGTGTTTCTGGAAGAAATTGGGCAGCATAACAACTGTAAATGCTCAAACAAAGATTTGAGACATCATACAATGATAGCATAGCCACTCAACAATCCATATCAAGGTTCCGGTCCAACAATCATCATACTAAAAGGATAGAAACTGAACTGAGGCTTGAAACCAACAATCCTAAGAGTCTACGGATTAGTAACACGTGAACCTAGTAAGGATAAGAGGCCTAGTCCTAAATCCCCGTAGAAAGAATAGACTGACTCAGATCAGAAGGGAATAAGGTAAAGGAGTAAAAGAGCCTTACGTTCCCTTCCACAATCAATTCCCCTACATATAACTAAGAATTTTTTTAGACTCAACATCGACCAGTTTGGCTTGAGAAACCTACAGGCAGTCCAGCTCTGATGCCAACGCTGTCAGGACCCCGATCCTAAGTCACATCGATCTAGCTGTAACACATCATATCACTTTGTGGCCTCACGCACGGTAACCCCACGGGTGCCACCTTACCTGGCCCGGGACCGTTTGCGCATTTTGGCTCATGTATATGACAGTGTCACTAGCATCCATATGACAGAGAACCCGGGCCGACATGGCTAGTTATAAACCAAAAGTGGCACTAGATTACAGAGACAGGCATCCATGACCCAGCAACGAACGTGTCGGTCATCAACGTATGAACCCAAGTCGTAGCAAGCTACATGGACTTAAAGGAACAACGCATGACATTTCCCCTAAGGGACAGACACAGGAACAAAGAAGGACACATGCCGGCCAGCCTACGTGTTCTGAGCAGTAGCAAGCTACCAAGGCTCATTGGAATCACTAGGAGGCATTTCCCTGTAAGGTAGGCTACCAAGGGAAAACAACTAGGTGTCGGATCCCACACATACCAAGCATTTCAATCATACACGCAATATGCTCAATATGTGCAAATACAACATTGCATCACAACAGAACTCTATGACTCAAAGTACTTTATTTAAGAGGCTCCAAGAGCCATACATAACATATCCATACAGGTAGGGGTCACATGACCCAACACTCAAGTCATATAGTCATACAAGCACAAGCGGAAGCTACATGTCTAAGTACAGACAACTTAGAAAATAAAACAGGCTTGGTGTAGCCTGACTATCTACAAGGCCCTTCAACAACTCCAGATCTCCGTCTGGGTGTCAAGCTACTCGTCGATGTCAACGTCTATGTAGAACCCATCAGCAGGGGCAGGGTTCTCCTCTGCAACAGTTATTAAGCAAACATGAGTACAAAGGTACTCAGCCAGTCTTATCACAGAACCTATCATACATGCAACATTATCAAGGGGGGTAGTGGAGTTCATAGCAGAAAGCCAGCTTTGACTCTTGGCTAACCTATACTACAACTCTTAACAGATTGCAAGTTGTTATTACGAACACGAGTCCTCTACTCACCACATCAATACACTACCGAGGACCCTCTTCCGTCATCCTACGGAAGGGCCATCCATGGCACTCACACTTATCTTGAGGCTTTTAGTAGTATCCATCAACTTGTCTATGAACTGTAAGAGTAACCAAGTAGTCTGTACCGCGAACAACGGCTATTCGAATAGATTGATAACCCTGCAGGGGTGTACATCTTCACACACGCTTTCACCACTTATCGCCGTTTACTCGGCATGTACTCGGCAACCTTCAAGCGGAAGCCCAGCGAGGGTGTCGGCCACGACCTGACTAACTACTCAAGTCTCTCGTCCAGGTTTATCGCCTATTTGGGTTCCATCCGTGGGGAAATCCGGCCGGGGTGTCGCTCACGGCCCCAAATGATGTGTACAGGGTTCCCGAGTCACCAAACGGGCAACCGGTACACCGTGCCACGTACCTGTCGCATCACAATCCACCCCGAGGGTCAGCATTGTGCACGACCTCCAGTAATGTATATACACCAGAAACTAGTTGCAACTCCTGGACAAAGATCGAGGGTAATTAATAAGCCGAGAGGGTCCATAGGTTTCGGGCCCAATGCATGGTAGTAACTGCAACTTGAACCACACATACAGATCTCAGATCCTATGGACGATTCAAATGAAACAACCCACCATGTACTCCTACATGGCCTTTCATCGATACCTTTACCAAGCGTATTCCACACTTCCTTCTCTTTATCGGTATGATCATTTCACTCTGATCCATCACCCAGATGAACCAGACCTGACACAACTATAAGCATAGCAGGCAACATAAACAAATAGCATGGTGGATCACACATCACATGGCTCAATCAACTCCTACACATGCTAGTGGGTTTCAACTATTTACTGTGGCAATGACAGGTCATGCAAGGGATAGGGTTCAATTACCACAGCAAGTAGCAGTTCACACGCCGTTGCCTTAATGCAGTAAAAGAGAGAAGGAGCGAGAAGATTGGGTTTGTATCGGAATGATCAATGATTGCTTGCCTGACAAGGTAGTTGTCGGGTACTGCTCTTCAACTGGATATGCAGCAGTGTCCTCGGGAGCAGGACCTAACACAGAGAATACCGGCGATACAATCATTAACAAACAAATGCAACAATATGATGCATGCTCATGACATGGCAAGATGCATGTGTGTTGGCTAATGCAACTAAAACCAGAAGGGTTTTAGCTTATTTGAATCAAAGATTCAAATTGGAGTTCAAACTATTATTTAAATAAGTGCATTATCATGTTTTTGATGTATACAGAAAGTTAACTTGTTCAAACATGCATGAAACCAGTGCCATTGGAAAGATTGGATTTTTCTGATCATTTTTCATATATAAATCTTTTCCATCTGAGCTATGGTTGATTTTATAAGATTTTTAGAAGTTTTGGGTATTTTGTGGAATTTCCTGAATTATTTTTAATCTAAAAATCCCAGAAAACCCTTTACTGCGTCAGCATGACATCATGCTGACGTGAGTCAGTCAACAGGAGCTAGTCCAAGTCAAACATGACATGTGGGCCCTGCATGTCAGTGTCACAGCTAATTAACTAAGTTAATTAGAGTTAAGCTAAAACTAATTAGCTGTCAGTGGGGCCTGGGCCCACGGGTCAGTGACTAAATTAGTTAACTAATTAAATTAACAGAAACTTAATTAAACTAACTAATTAGTAAAAGGTGGTCCACACGTCAGTGACCCAGGGGTAGTCAACCCCCTGGTCAAACAGGTCAAACCCGCCAGCGACGTGACGCCGGCGAGGCCAAGTACGGCGGTGTGCTTCGGAAATCATCTACGGGGCACGGCTCGAGCTGCAGCTAGGCGCGTTGGAAAGCTCTTGCCATTGCGCGTCGGATGGTGGTGGTCGCCGGGCCTGGGGTGGCCGGAGACGACGGCAACAAGCTCGACAGCGGCGACCGGCATCGGGCGTGTGTGGAGACGCGGCTGCAGGGGCCTAGGCGATGCGTGCGTAGCACCTATCGCATCTACGCGCTGCGGTGAGTGTGATGGACGTGTGCCAGTGACCAAATGGTCACCGGAGCATCGCCGGCGGCGAGCACGGCGGCGGTGCGTTTCGTTGATCAACGGAGCGGCGGCTACAAGGCGAAAACGAGATGGAGGAAGGAGGGGTTCGACGTAGAAGCTCACTGCGGTGCTAACGAGCTCGACGGAGGGGTCGGGGACGCGCTGTAGCTTCGTAACGGCGGCGAGGTGCTCCGGCGATCCGAGGAAGGGGACGGCGGCGTGTGGACGTTGCAGGGCTTCCGGCGGCTCGTGGCTCAGCGAGGAGGAAGAGGACGACGCGGCGGATCTTCTGGACACACTCACGGGGCGAGGGCGTAGCTCTAGGTGCGGCAACGGCGAGCGGCGGCGACGGGTGGCTCGGTGGTGTGAGGAGAGAGGGCCAGGAGAGGCGACGGGGACGAGGGGGAGAGTGCGAGAGGGTTCGGGCAACTGCGTGGCGTCGCGGGGAGTCGTCCAGGCCATCGGGATGCAGGCAGGCAGGGTGGAGGTGGCCGGACGCGTGCCGGCGCGCGGCGGCCACGCGCGCGTCCTTCTGGCGCGGGGAGGAAGGCGACAGAAGAGGCTGTGGGCTGGGCCGGCCTGCTACAGGGCTGGGCCCGAGGTAAGTGCTTTCTCCCTTTTTCTTTTTCCTATTTTCTTTTTCTGTTTCATTTCTTTTGCAGCTTTGTTCAATTATTAAAAATGCCAAAACATTTTTATAACTCATGAAACTTGTCATGCCCACTGTATATAATATGAACAGTAGGAAAGATTATAGTTCATGATTATTTGAGCATTTAAAATATTTTAAAGTATTTAAATGCCCAAATACAAATACCATATGATTTAATCCAAAGCCCTTGAGTGTCCTAGAAAAATGTGCATCATTTTTGGTAGAGGTTTAAGACCAAGGCAGAAGTGATGAACATTTTTGAAGGACATTTTGGGTACATTGGAAAATATTTTAACAAACCCTAGTTGTTAGGAGAGGGGTGCTGGGGTTTCTGTTAATCCCATTTCAAGTTTATTTGAAAGTAAACATGATGCAAACTCTAGCTAGGTACTAATACAAGTGCTAACTAGGGATGTGACAATTACGTTAAAATCCAACGAAATATTGCGCGCGCAACAAGTATTGAAATTAAAATTTTCAAATTCCGAAAATAATGTATTTTTTAAACTAATTACGCGTTTGGTCCATTTTTTATAGTTACTGCCCAGTTATTATAATTACATCCCATTTATTGTTTCTTAAAGTCCATTTTTTTGGTAAGCCTAATGCATACCTCCTAGGAAAGTTTGCAGCCCAGCGGGGCGGAGAATAACAAGTTGACCCGGATATTGTGTACAACTGTCGGCCTAGTTTAATTGCTGATGTTGAAAAAAGGCATGTGTAGTACAGTACAACCTAACACGGCTACCCAGCCCACATTCAGCGACACCGGAAAGGCCCAAACACGGTTCTGGCAGCCTCTCCACGTATAGTACTCTTTCGATGGAAGTCGGTCGTTGACCACATTGACCATGCCGCGCCGTGAGCACCAAGGCGGTGGACGACGCGAGGCCAAGGAAGGGGACGACACAAAGCCAGGGAAGACGCGGCAGTGGATACCCACGCGGAGAGGAGTACGAGGGTTCACTGGTTCGGTTGCGGCGTGAGGCTGCCGTCGCCGCAGAATAACAGGGGGTGTGGGTGAGTAGAGGGATGACCTGGCCAGCGGTGGGAGTAGTAGGGGCGGTGAGGCCTCCACGGCATCACAGCCGGCCACGGGAGGCAGGAGCACGCGGAACGACCGGTCCTGCTTTGGACGGCTGGAGCAAGAAGACCAGAGGTTGAAGAAGAACTATGGCCGTTGGATGGATATCGTATGGTCACTGGAGCCAGAATTGTTCATATTGACTAAGTTGACAAAGCCTCCGTCCCCGTCAACTTAGTAGGCCCACAAGTCAGCCACCCACTATGGTGGGTCCCAGCTAGCAGGGGGTATTCATTTTTTTGTGCGTAATAAGGAGGCACTTCCTTTCGTGCGAAGATATAGCTGGTGGGTCCGACCTGTCAGCTGGGGGAACATTTTTTTTCGTGAAATACAGAAGCCCTTCCCACGTACAGTCCACGTATAGTAAGTAATAAGGAGGAACTTTCCTTGCGTGCGACCATGGACCTCGTGGGTCCCAACCGTTAGGCTCTCCACGTAAAGTCCTCTTCCGATGACTCTCGTATGTTGACCACTCCGCTCCGAGCGCACCGAGGCGGTCGACGACGGCGAGGCCCCAGACTGGAATGAGCGGGAGATGGGGAAGACGCGGCAGTGGAGTCGCAGACGGAGAGGAGTGCGAAACTTAACTGGTTCGGGTGCGGGGTGGGCCTACACTCGGCAGAGAATAACATGAGGTGAGGAGTGGAGGGATGGCATGGTCGTCGTCGGGGTAGCATTTCGCTGAGGAGCGCTAAACAACGCCGCTGGACGCCGAAGGCTGGAGCAGGCGGTCCCGGTAGCACTGGGGGAAGAAGACGAGAGATTGAAGAAGAATGCCGGTCGTTGGATGTAAATCTAACGCCTTCTTAGGCTTCGACCTACTGGCCCACATGTCAGCTAGTCCATTTGTTTTTTTAGTCCATTTGGTGGGCTGGGTGAAAAAATGATGTAGCATCAATGCAGCCCGTTTGTATATATATATATATATATATATGGTAGAATTTAAAGCCCATTTGCATTTTCTCGAAATCCACGAACTTGCTGGGCTGTGTGAAAATATCATGTTCGGCTAGACGGAGAAATCTTAGAAAAATATAAACACATGATTGCACGTCTATTACTGCATTGGTCAGTAAAATCTTTGCAAGCTTATGTACGCAATCACTAGGAGTTAACCTGCCAAGTTATATATAAACAATTATTATTATTATTTTGTAAGAACTTTCAACTTACGAAATAAAATATCATTTAAATTTGATCAGTTAATAGTACGTGGGGTATTATTATTTTTTAGGCTAGACGTGGGACAGTTGAGTTGGTTCTAGGGAAAAGTACTGGGAGAAAACTCAGTTTACATCGAAAAATAATGTGGGAGAAAATTCAGATATAGGATTAATGAAAATGAAAAATAGAACTGAGTTGTGCGTCGTCTTGCATAACTTGGGCTGCTGGTGTTATAGACAAGCAAGGTTGGGAGGCCCAGAGGCCGCTTGATACCTGCTGGATCCAAAAAATGTTGAAACATGTCTTGGGCTGCCCATGTTAAACAACAAAACCTAGGCCATGGACCTGGTGGGCTCGATACTGTCAGCCTCTCCACGAACGCTTGTCTCCCGATTCCTCTTGTTTTGCTGACCATGTTGGGAACGACAAACGGCGGCGCCGCGGCTAGAGCACCAAGGTGGAGGACGACGTCGAGACCTTGGACCGAACAAACCGGAGCGGAGGAAGACGTAGGGGAGGGGAGTACGAGGGTTGACTTGTTCGGATGCAGGGTGGATTCAGAGGTACCTCCCATGCCCTCCTGGTCGCGTAGGTTATGTAGGCTAGATTCAGAGGTACCTCCCACGTGCTCGGGTCCTTGGTATCGTTGTCTTCTTTCATGTTGGCGTACCAGGGGTCAATGATGGTCTCGGTGAGGTCAACCACAGAGTCATTCTCCTTCCCATTGCTGATGATCTTGTATTGCTTCTGGATGTCAACAAGCTTGTTGCACTAGATGGCCGAATCGTCTCCTTCTTCCTTCTCTCCACCGTATTGAAGGTGCAGTCGGCGCTGCCGATGAAACGAGCGAATGCTCCAGAACGTCTGATGGCCCTACAAAAGTGGTAGATGAGAACCTCGTCCCGCACACATACCTGGGCCACGGCGATTCGCTGGTCCCTGTCATGAGACGAATGGATGGGCACAAGATCTATTCCTGCAACCTTGTGCTTTCTCGTCCTGTAGGTACTGCATGAACTCGGCGAGGCAAAGCTTCACCGAGTCCGGATCATTGGTGTACATCACATTCAACTTGGTGCAGCCATAGGACTAAACGGCGAACTCAAAGGGGAACTCCTTGCCGAAGTCCATATCCAGCAGGCTCACCCCTCGGATCGCCATTGGAGTCTCTTCAAGTGAACGAGTGTGTAGGCAGCGACAGGAGTTTGTTTTTCAGCTCTTCGGGAACTAGATTCAATAGTAAACTGAGTCTGTACAGGCGACAATAGTTACTACCCCTCCCTCGTCCGTTGCACGCCCGGCAGAAGATGCACCCTCGGCGCATTCAATCGCCTCCATTAAGAAACCTACTCCGGCCACATGTTGGTTCACGAGTGGGTCTGTACTGGTACTGTAATAACAGGAGTTAGTTGTCACTTTACTTAAATTTTAATTAGCTTTAATAGAAATTTATACTTAAAACAAGCAATGCATTGGCTCGTTCTATCAGTGCCACAGGATCAACATGCACAACAATTAGAATTATTATTCCCAGGACGCACACGATGAGCACATTTGTCGCACTTTCACAAAGATAATACTACCAAGTTTGAACTGTTTGTTATGGTTGTTGTCCTCTACATCATCATGCCGTGTTTCCCAGCTTGCAAGATTCAGAACCAACAAATAAGATCCAAATAATAAGTACAACAAAGATGCCTACACATCTCATTGATTCCCAGCTTGCAAGATTCAGAACCAACAAATAAGATCCAAATAATAAGTACAACAAAGATGCCTACACATCTCATTGATTTCCAGCTTGCAAGATTCAGAACCAACCCAAGAACTTGGCGAATGCTCTTGACCTTCACAACATCTATAATTGAGTATTCCTGTTTGCATAGATAAAAAAGAGCATGATTACTATAATAGTGGCACTAGTTGAAGCAAACTTTATTTCTAAAACGAGAAAAGATTGCGATAGAATAGCTTTAACAAAAAATAGAACATTAGCACAGTATGACAAAGCACAATCATGTTGATAAAGGACAGTACTGACCGGTGTGAGGGGCCCTATGCCGCCACGACTCGATGTGGTGAACCTGCAAAGCCACTCGGATGAGGCCAACCTGGAGATCTATGATTCAATTAATGCGCCTTTTTCTGTAGTTCACCTGAAATGAAGCAAAGATTGCATCATTGAGCTAGCAAGAAGTACTTGCTCTTGTGAGATGGCAGGTTCTTCTTTAGTAGTTACCTACAAATTGAGCAACATTAAGGTTGGTTCTCCTGCTCATGTAAGGTGCAACAATAGTTTGCTTATCCTTTTGTGCAGTTCCACTAAAATAAAGTGCCATTGCGGTGACAGTGATCTTGCAAAGACTAATAAAATGTTGCACGAGATTATCAGCAGAATTTGACAGAGATTTTGGAAACTCCAATCACCATTTTGTGCAGTTCCACCAAAATTGAGAGATGTTTCCCACGTGACATTTTAGTTGAACTGCACAAGACACTCATTCCAAAAAAAGTGTTTTGTGCAGTTCACCAAAAGGTCACAATAGCAACAAGGTGAAATGGATATCCCTATCTGCACAAAAAGATAGAAAGTAAACAGTTGCTGGTCAATAAGAATATACGAAACATATACGAAATGAAAAGAAGCATCTTAATTATATTCATGGCAATCATGCAAGGACAGTAGAAACTTTAAAACGTCAGCAATGTTTCATGTTACCAGAAGCATTACAATCAACAATGAGATTCCTCAAATATGGGATTACTTTAATGGTGCCATTGCTTGTTTACTAGATACAGTAAATCAACATTAGCTAAAGAGTTGGTTTAAGGGCATGGTACCGTGGGGACACCAGGACACTCAGCAGCAGAAAGGAGCAACTTACTTATCATACTGGGGAAAATAGCAGGAGTGCCATTTGTAACACAGTTTAATTGCATCTTATCACTGGAGGCATTAGATTAACAATAACACTGCTTAGACATGTCCCTAAGTAACAGTGTGATCGCTTCATTTTACATGCGCACTTACATTAACAATAGAAAAAGGTTGGTATAAGGACATGCGACAGTGGACGCGTCAGCACAATGTACCTACAAGGAGGCATAAAGTGGTGATGTCGAATTTGTTCATGCTATGTGAGGGCAGCAAATCTAATCCTGGATACCTTTTACTATATGAGGGCAGCAAACCTAATCCAGGAGACCTTGTACTATGTGAGGGCAGAAAATAAAATCCTGGGGACTTTTTACTACGTGAGGGCAGCAAACCTAATCCTGGAGACCTTGTACTATGTGAGGGCAGCAAATCTAATCCTGGAGACCTTTTACTATGTGCGGGAAGCAAATCTAATCCTAGAGACCTCTTACTATGTGAGGGTAGAAAATCTAATCCTGAGACCTTTTACTATGTGAGGGCAGCAATTCTAATCCTGGATACCTTTTACTATGTGAGGGCAACAAATCTAATCCTAGACATACTCTGTTGACTTGTCCACCAGCCGCCACTTTCTATCCTTTTTTCAACCAATAATAGATCTGTTCATTATCCAGTTTGTACTGCGTTTTCCCATTATTTCCCTTTTAAACCAAGAGACCGGTTGGGTATCCGGTCTCTACTACTTTCACCATATTATTTCCTCTTTGAATCAAGTCCGAGATTCATGCTACAACTTTCCCCCCGTTCTTCGTTGTTTGAACAAAGCCCTACATTCGAATGCATGAAGTAGCTTTACCTCTAATAATACTAAAAATTTAGGTGGCTTTGGAAGAGCTGATGGGAGTAGAAAAAGATGCACATGCAAACACGTGGGGAGCTATGGCAATAGAGCAAGGCCTCTTTCGAAGAACTTCTACCTGAGGGTCGTCGGGACGTCGGCGGCGGCAGGTCGGATCTGCGGATAATACTACTGTTAGGAAGAAGGGTTGGAGGACCTCCCGAGTCGGCGCTGTGTCGGAGAGAACGACACGGGCAGAGGATCGAGCCCCTCCGGCAGCTGTGGGTTTCCTCCCTCGCCGGCGACGACCGCGTGAATGATGCACCTTTTAGTCCTCTACACACACCGACCGTAGGGATCTGGCCGGATCTGTGACCAGCGGGTGAGCAGAGAGAAAATGTTGCTACCGCTGTCTTGTTTAGGTTTGGAGAGGATGAGAGAATGCAGCGAGCAACGCTAGTAAAGCAAGCGCTCAAGCCCCTGCATATATATATATATAGCGGAGTGATTATCTTTTTCTCTCCACAATAAGCGTTTCAACTTGTGTACGTGGCATTAAAAAAAGAAACTCTCTATTTACGGTGACTACCTGTACGACTCCTACTTACTACTACAACTAGTAGTAGTATTGTTCGCTTGTGCTCACCGGCCCTCCATTCATTGAACAACACATTGGTGAATAAACATATAGTACTAGTATCTATATAGAATGAACATGCTCGAACTATTTTCGCGTAGTTAAAAGTTGAGGTCGGGGCTTTTCCCGGGCAGTACGCGCGGCAGTTTTTGCATAGGCGGTTTGATAGAGAGGCGAGGAGGGTGAGGGAGAAGCGGATTCAACTTACTTACTGCTGGAAAGGTCGGACTGTGTGATTTGACAGCGCGTTACTGTTTGGATCCATGTGTTAGAGTTAGTTTGGGTTAGTTTGAACTCAACTAACTAAAAAATATCCAAGCAGGAGGGTTAGTTTGGGTTATTTTTTGGATCCATGTGTTAGAGTTAGTTTGGGTTAGTTTGAACTCAACTAACCCAAAAAAAATCTAACCCACCCAAGAGGTGCTTATTTGGGTTAGTTCTTCTCGGGACACTAGAAAACACATTTTCTCTCGCTCTCCCCGCAGCAGATCCCTCCCCACTTCCTCGAAGCTTCTTGTCCTCTCACTCCCCCCCTCTCGCACCGCCCATGAGAGCATGGTTAATAGTACAGCCAGCTGATGGCTATATGACATTGCCATGTCACCTATAGCCAACCTTATAGCCTTCAAGTATAATAGTAAGATACAAAGATGTGTTACTTCATTAATACATGGCCCACCTCTCACTCTCACATACTGCCTAGGAGCACGTGCTATAGCTTGGTCTTATTCTGTACCCGGCTCCTCTTCTCTCGCCCCGCATGTCAGCAGAACAATAATATTTTAATCCTTACAGCCTCCTTACATAAGCTTATTATACTTGCTCTGAAGTTACCTCGCCGTATCCGTGCTCCATATAACCCTGTCATCCAAACACCTCTTTCGCTAGAGTTACTTCAGGGTTAGTTCAGGATTAGAATCTAACTCTAACCTTTAACTGAGTTAGAGTATCCAAACAAGGGCAGGCGGTACGACCGGGGTGATGCCCTCCTTCCGTTCCGCACTCTAATCTGGTGCATGACACATATTACGTCGACCCGAATGCTGCTGGCTGTCCCACATGTCGCCGAAGTAGTACGTAGTAGTAAGAAGAAGCAAAGAATCATGCGGTATAAGTATTTCTAGAGATTCCAACAAGTGACTACACCGCGTGTAGTATCTCAAATCTCAAATCTCAAATCTCCCTTCCAGTTTATAGGGCCCAAACCTCAAATCTTATCAACCAAGGCATTTTGCGACTGGAGGAATGTATCTTGTACTTTACAGAACTACCCTAATTAAACTCATGCATTAATTACGTAGTTCTCTTGTTTTCATCTTCGCCTTGGTTGCGGTGCACAATATTGACCATTCCTATATGACTAGCCGCTCTATCTACATGCGGGACATCAAAGCATCCGGGCCTGCGTGCCATCCACCAAATCACAGCGAGGTGCTACAGTCGAAACTCATCGGTCATCCCGGTTCGGCCGTCATGACCCGTCATATCACAAAACCCACACCTTTGCCAGCAGTGGTAAAGTGGCCTCGAAGTTGGACTAGACGAAGCAACCATCGTTTCACCGGAACGCTCGTTGAAGCCCTTTCTCCCCTTTCTTGAAGAAAACCTCACTCCAGGCTACTCACTTTTGCCTTTTTTTTCTGTACCGACGAAGGAAAGGTGGGCGAATCATTGATGCTGCTATATTTTAATTCCAAGAATCTTCTTTTTGCGAAGCACCGACCGATGCTCACATCCTATTCTTTTCCCGTTTTCATTGCGATTGTGGTTTCCTTTCGGTTGCTTTTTGTTTGTCAGTTCATTGATGGATCCTGGAGCACTAGGCAAAGAGTTGCTGGCAGACAACCCACTGGAGACAACGATCTCCAGGAAGCGAGCACCAACCAACGAGTTGACCATGTTGGCGGGCCAACCCATGGAGACGAAGAACTCCATGAAACAAGCACAGGCCAAAGAGTTGACGACGTTGGCGGACGAACTCCTCAAAGAAAGTCGAAAGAACAGCAAGGGCCCCATCGTGCCTACCCCAGAAACTCTGATGGCCACCTATGTGAGGCTCAAGGCCGAGTTTGAGGAGATAGTCGCCATTCAGAAGCAATATTCTCCTGGCAAGGTGATGGCCCCCATCGAGGACGAGGAGATGCCTCCCGGAGGGATGGGATCCCCCGGTGACCTGCACAAGGTAAAAAATAATGGCTTATTACCGAAAGTTGTGGTTTTTGATTATTTGCAATGTGCTTGCTAATATGTTAGGGTTGTGCAGGTGCCGGTGGACGTCCTTGATGATTCCGATGTCGTGGCCCGTCCTATGGACAACGCCCCAGAGATCGTTTTTGATGTCGCGGTCCGTTCTGTTGGCATCGCCCCGGAGATCGATTCCGATGCCATTGTCCATCCTGTCGACATCGCCCCAGAGATCCATTCCGATGTCGTGGTCAGTCCTATGGACATCGCCCCAGAGATCGATTCCCATGCCGCTGTCCATGCTGTGGTCATTGCCTGAGAGATCGATGACAAGAAATAGTTGGTCGCGCTAATCATTCAGGGTAGTTTGCATTGCCATGTGTTTAATTACCAGAACGATGCGTGTTATCAAACCATCTTAGGGCTAGTGCACTGTCTTGTGTGGGCTATACTTGCTACTTTTGTTTGATAGTGAATCATGCGAACCCTCTCCGAGTTATGGAAACAGATGTATCCTCACCAGCTTTTGATTTAATATATGGCATACTTAGATGTTTGAACTGTTTATCATATCAACATGGCTTATTTGATGATTCTTGGTGTTACTAGGCTAGCTACCGTGCGAGCTATAGTACTTGCAAAACACTCACTGAAGAAAAATGTTGGGGCTGATGAGCTCGCGGTACAATTATACTGATCCGTCGTCGAACGGCCAATAGCCCAAGATCTTAAAATTGTAGGCTTAGCGATCGATCAGACAATAGTCGACACGGATACATTCAGGCCTCATTTGGTTCATAGGGTAGGAAAATCGTAGCAAAAGTACAGAGACGTACAAACAAAATCATAGCAGTACAGATACGTCCCGCCGTTCCAAAATAGATGAGTCAACTTTGTACTATTAACTTTGAAACGGGGGGAGTACAAATCCTAGGCGGGCTAGTTTGGCCTAGTGGGTTTGAGTGATATGACGTGGTACAGTGCCGTCCAGTCTTCGCGTGTGGTAGCAGTACTGCGGGTAGAGTAAGTTTTCATGAAGAAGCGGAATTCAACGAAGTCATGATGGTTCCTTCGTCCAACTAACTTTGTGCATGGCAGGTGGACCAGGATAGTTTTATGCATGGCAGGTGGACCAGGATGGTCGACGACCCACATGTCGGCGAATGAAAGTATTCTTTCCAATATAGTGGACGAGCAACGAGTATTCATTGTTTATTTTTGATGAAATCTATTGTCTCCACTGCTACGACGGAGGAGTGTGATACACGGCAACCAAGTGAACTTGACATGTGCATCACTCCCTCCTTCCTCATGTAATACTACCATAGTGTTGACTATAAGGTTACAACTTTTTCTCACTCTCTCTCTATCTATTTCCTCTCAAATGTTTTTTACCTTTCATTTTTTAGACACAATTGTTTTTTATGCCTCTTTTTTGGAATTAGTTTTTTATACCTAGGAGCACGTGTAGAGACGGGCTCCTGTAGATCCCACTCCTTGACTTTATCAATGCCTCTCTCCTCCACATAAGCGCGCTTGTCGAGAAGACAAGAGACGATCTCTTAGCACAATATATTTCACCATGTTTTTAGGAATAACTAGTTATTGAAGATAAGGCTAAGAGATGATCCATTGTACACATGTTTTTTTGTCATCTCTAAATTACATACAAGACTTATGATAAGACTATCTTATCAACCATTGTACATTCCCTTTATAGGCCAGAATTTTACTGGTACTACTTGCTATGCATGCGGGCAGTTGGCCTCTGAGGGGGGGCGGGCGCACGGGGAGGTGGTGGGGTGGGGGAGGGGTTCTGGTGGGCCAGGGCAGTAAGAAGCGGGCTTGGAAGTGGTGCGGACTACCGCATGGCCCACCTCACATTATCACCATATATTTCTTGGAGTCAATGCACGGCGGGCGGGCGATCACTTCTCCCTCCCCCGTCTCTCTCCTCTCAGCCGATGCCCACCGAGCGATTAGATTTCGGCTATCGATGGTTTATTCAATTGCTGTCCCCACATGCCAGTGAAAATGCAAGACAACGCGTGTCGTGCAAATAGCACGGCAGATGTCCGGTTTAGCGGACTTGATGATGGAACCATCGCACGGGTTAGCTTGAAGGGGTTCATAGCACACAAAGGACACAGAGGGTTTATACTAGTTCGGCCCCTTCGATGAAGGTAAAAGCCTACGTCTAGTTGGTTTGGTATTGCTTGGGCGTCGGATTACAGGGAGCGGATTCGCTTGCCTGTGCCTCGACGGGTTGATTGTTGCTTGTCCTCGAACCGTCGCCGGGTCGCCCCTTTATATAGAGGGTATGCCTGGTCCGGTTTACAGAGTCCCCGAGGCCGACTCATACTTGTGTCCGCCTCGGTCTCTGTCTTTCCTTCCTTATTTCTCAAGTTACATCGCTTGGCGGGTTACAGACCTTAATTCTACACATGGGCCTTAAGATCTTATGGGCCGTAGCCTTTACTAAATATTACAATCAGGTATAACATAACAAGGCCGGTTTACACTAGCCGGTTTATACCTGTTAGTCATATCCCTGACATTAGGCCCCAGAATGATTTGAACTTGTTCATATCAATCTTGTCTTTTATAAATTTCTTCTGTCTTCACATTCTTGTAAACCGGCTCTGACGTCATCTTCGAGATTCACTGGATCTGACCGTGACATCATCTCCGCATTTAACGCCGCAAGCTGTACTGTAGCTTTGTTTTTAAGGGTTATCCCAAAAATCGAGGCGTCAGAGGATCTTTATCCGATCCTTTACCTCCTCGAATCCCGCGCATGTCGCTTCGGATCTGACTTTCTTTATAAATACCGCTGTCCCCATTCATTATCTTCTTCCTGCTATTTCTTCTTCCTCCGTCGCCCGACTCCATCGCTGCCCGAGCTTGAACCGCCGCCGTCAACCGCTGAATCCAAGACCTCGCCGGCCGCTGCATCACCCTGAGTCTGACCAGATAACCTCCGCCGCTGATCCTTGCTGTTCCAGGTATGTCCTTCTTCTTCATTACAGATCTGTAACTTCTAGGGTTCCTTCTCACGTCCCCGCCATTAGAGCCTCAACTGAAGCTTTTACCTTGTTCAACTTTAAGCCGATAGTTTTCAGTAACCTTTGCCTTTAGATCTTGCCCTTTAAACTGTACCTTTACCCCGCTGTAAATACTTCAGATCTTCGTCGTTCTTGTCTAACCTATAGATTTATCTGTTCGGTATAAGGCCTTTGTAGTTCTTCCCGTATATTCTTACATTTGTTTCTCTTTTTCTGGTATGCTCAGATCTATTCCACCTTAGCTGTCTTTGAAAACCTGTTTTTCTCCTCGGTAAATCTGTTAAGCATGTTCCGGTTTAAACTATTATGCCCTGTTCCTGCGAAACTTTATAATTTAAACGCGACGGTTTAGCTGTTCCTCTTTTACTGCCATGAACCGGAAATGATGTAGCTTCCTGTAATTACCGGTTTAACCATGCCATTAGTCCTCAGTTCAAACCGTTGCGTAACTTTCATAGATAGTTCCGGTTTATACTGCTGTACCTTCATAATCCGTTTTCTACACCTTATCTTTTCCAGTACTTGTCCTTTCGTTGCAATGGCCAAGCAGTATGTCTCTTGCGATTGGGTTCCTTCTATCATCACTGAGGAAGATTTGGTTAAGATTTCTGCAATTGGTACGTTAGGCCCTCAGTCGGTTTTGAAGTGGCGGGCCCCGGGAAATGAATGTCCTCCTACTCCCAGGTCCGGGGAGGTCATTGTGTTCTTTGATCACATATCTCGAGGCTTCTCTCCCCCCGGTTCAAAATTTTTCCGGGATGTTCTTGCTGCCTTCCAACTCCACCCACAGGACATTGGACCCAACTCTGTTTCAAACATCTGTGACTTTCAAGTGTTTTCGGAGGTATATCTGCAAGAAGAACCGTCCGTCGATCTGTTCCGGGACTTCTTTCACTTAAACCGGCGCACAGAGTTCACCAGTGGACCACATCAGGAGCTTGGCGGCGTTAGTATTCAGAAGAGGAGAGACGTTGTTTTTCCTCACGCCGCTTTACACACACATCCAAAGGAGTGGAATAAGTCATGGTTTTATTGTATTGACACTTCTCCTGAAGGGGAGAACCCTCTGCCGGGTTATCGTGAAACCCGTATTCCGGAAGATCATCCTTTGCCACAGCGGCTCGGCTCTGTTGAACGGACCCGGTTTTCATCACAGCTTTCCAAGTTAAGAGCCTTCATAGCTAACGGCTTGATTGGAACTGATTTTCTACGCTGTTGGTTGTCTTGGAGCATCCTTCCCTTGAGCCGGCGATCACAGCAGATGTGCAAATACTCTGGTAAACCGGATGATCCCCAAAGGTTTACCAAGGAAAAACTCTCTGAATCGGAGGTTATAGAATCAGCCAAGAAAATTCTCAATGTTTCCTTGGCAGACTGCTGCAAGGTCGGGTTAGCTCCTTATTATAAGAAGAACAAGCTGCCTGCAGTAAGTTTTACCTTGCCCTGTATTTGTAATCTGTTTCTTTAAACCGTCTTTCAATTACCTTTCTTGCTTTTGACTAGGCTGATGACCCTTTCTGGAAGAGAAAACCTCAGGAGAAAACCGGCAAACAAGCTCGCGGGAAAACCTTTGCAAATAAGAAAAGGAAAGCAGCTGTTGACGCCAGTTCTCCCACTGAAGATGATGATCCGGATTCAGAGGTATGATTTAATCTGGTTCAGATTTTTCTTTCTTGAACTTGTAATTGTATCTAACGTTCCACAGGAGTTGCCTGAAGGTGATAATCCGGCCGAAGTTGAGGTAACCATTCTTTCTTCTGATTCAGAACCTCTTCCACAAAAAAGTCGTCGGACCGTCCGGAAATACCAATTTTCTCACCCTTATGCTCAGTTGGATCCTAACTTTATTTTGAAGAAGCAACAACACGAAGCTCTTCGCCGGACCACTCGCCATAGTGGCCTGGCGGTGGAATCATCCGGGATTTCTTTAACTCCGGCTCGAAAGCGCCGTGCTGAGGTGATACTTTCTCTGACTCTCCTTCATCCCAAGGCCGGGCTTATCCGGAAACCTCTTAAACCGTCTGACCCTGATTATCAGGAAACTCCATTGTCTTCTTCTGGTGAATCGACTACCACGCAGCTTCCTCCATTAAAAATTGTCCCAGGGTAACTTTTTAACCCTTCCGGTTTATGATTTCTTTTTGTCTTATAATGTTAATACTCGTTTTGCACTCTTTCCAGCAAACCAAAACCCAGCAAGAAGCCCAAGGCAAACAAGCCTCCTGCTGAGACCACTGCAGATGATCCGGCTGATGATCCGGCAACAACTATTCCTACTGCTAAAGACCCTACGCCTACAGATCATGTCTTTGCTCCTGAGAATCCTACTGCTGAAGATGCCCCTAATCCGCCAAGTCCGGCCCGGGTCAATTCTCCTCAGATTAATCCGGCGTCTCCCAATCCGGCCCAGACTGCCACTCCTCCAAATGTACCTGCTTCTCCGGATGTTGTGGTGACTGGGACTGCCTTTGTTGCTCCAGCTGAGCCCACCGTTCTAGCCAAGCATACGGCTAAAACGGAGAAGTTATATAAAGAAAAAGGCAAATGGAGTACCGAAGTATCCAATCTTGCTGATATGAGTGCCCAAGATATTTATTCTGGGTATCTAAACCGGCTCCACAGCAGCCGAGACTATGAAGCAAGCCTGGTTAACTTAATGAGGGAGAAATATGAGGTGAACCTCTTCTTCTGACTTTGTACCTTTGATGCGTTTCTATCCCATAACAGCCCCCAAGTTTCGGTTTAGCTGTGTGCTGAAGGTGAACCGGAACTTGTAATTTGAACAATTGATCTTTATATTAGCCCCCAAGTATCAAGTAGATAACTTGTTTATGTATTTGATACTTGTAAAAGTTGCTGATGATACTTCAACCATACATTAGCCCCCAAGTGTCAAGCAGACAACTTGTTTGTGTGCTTGAGACTTGTAACGTTGAATCGCTGTTGTTTACTGCTTCAACTGCCATTAGCCCCCAAGTGTCAAGTAGACAACTTGTTTGTGTGCTTGAGACTTGTCTGATTTTTACCTCTTGTCTTTAAACTGTGCTTGCAGGCTGAGTTGAACCGGAATGCTATTGAAATCAATGAACTTCGTAGTCGTCTTACTGAAACAGAATCTGCCGCTTCAAAAGCTAAAAAAGATATTCAGGTGAGTTTAAAGACTGCTGAGGATCTGAAGAAATATTTTGAAGAAGAACGGACCACTTTTGAGGTTCAAAAGAAAGATCTGGAGAAAAGGGTTCAGGACGCTGAAGGGGCGCTTAACCCGGTTACAGAGGAATTGACCGGTTTAAAGCAGCAGGTGGAAATGATGACCACTGCAATCTTTGGTAAGTATAATCTGAACTCCCGGTTTATCCCTGTAATATTCTAACTGTGCCGGCTTAACCGTTATATCTGTGTGCAGGTCGCCGTGTCTCCCATCTTGGGGATGACTTACGGAAGAAGCTTAAAGCATGTTACACATTGGTCGAGCAGCTGTATTCCGGCGCTCAGAGGATCATCAGTGCCACTTCCTTTGGTAAACCGGCCCCTTCGACGATCCAAGATACGTTAAACAAGTTGTCTGTTTTGCCGGCTCGTCTTGAAGAGGTTAAAAAATCCGCTGCCCGAGGTGGCGCTCTTCTGGCCCTTACCAGGGCTAAGGCTTGGGTCCCAGATCTTGATCCGGAGGAACCTATGACCGGTTTTCCTGATACAAAGGATGACGGCTCGACTTTTACTGCAAAGGACCTTTATGCTTTGACAAAGGAGATGCGCCCCCTCGCCAGCAAGCTTGCAGTTGAGTCCGATTTATCCAGGTATCATCCTGGATATGACTTGCAAAACGTACGGGTGGAGCGGCCGGTTTATGATACCGTGAATTTAATCCCGCCGGTTCGTCCTCATACCTTCGCTCCAGATATCGAACCTTTTGAACTGATTAACGAAGAGATGTATTTCCGGGCTTTGGCGAAGATTGACTGGCGTGTGCTGGATTTTCAACCGCTTCAAGAAGATGAAGAAGTGCCGGATCAAGGTGATGGCCAGCCGTCTCAACAAGGAGGAGCATAACTTTAAAACTTCATTGCTGTAATCGCAGTCTGTGTTTCACCGAACAATATTTCCAATCCGTCGGGCTTGCTATGCCTTGTAATAGGATAGCTAAACTTGATCTGCTTTATTCCGGATATTCTGTCTTTCTCTATATGGCATATTTACCGATTGAAAATGTTGTCTGATAGTGTTTATCTTGCATATCTTCTGTTTCTGCAGAAATAATACTGAAAATATGTCCTATTGACTTACCACTGGACAGATTAAATTGCTCTCTTAAAACGACAAATAAGTATATCTTTATACCAGTAATGACTTTATACCTGAGATCATATACGCCCAACATTCTTAATCTGGTAGAATCTTAAAATCGCTTGACCAAGACCTTCATGGATCCAATTAAAAATTCGAAACACTCCGGCTCATCTTGATGATAAATTCCGGTTTATCTTGTTCTTCAAAACTTTGTTCGGAGATTTGTATCTTTTTGCCTGATATATGATCCGGGTTTTAATGAACACCGGTTTACTCATGCTGGTATTCATAACCCAGACTTTTCACTATATAGCTGCTCCACTCCGGTTTAAAGGGTTATAAAACACAAACACCAAAAAGATGCAAATTTCGCAAATAAGACCATGTAGTCGAGGCTTTTTAAGAGCTGCCAGGCTCAAAGCAAGGTTCAGCCAATCAATGGGACGTGGTTTGTCCAACACTCCCAGAGGGCCCAGCCAATCACTGAACATGGATTTATCCAACTTTTCAGAGGGCCGAAAGAACAGCAAATAAAAACTGAGCCAATCAATGGGACGTGGTTTGTCCAACACTCCCAGAGGGCCTAGCCAATCACTGAACGTGGATTATCCAACTTTTCAGAGGGCCGATAAAACCGTCAAAATTAATCCGATCACTGGGACATGGACGATGCCATTCCCAGAGGGCCTCCAGGGTTCCTCCTGAACCGGTGGGTCAATTTAAACCAATCACTGAACGTGGAATTCTCCAACTTTTCAGAGGGTCTCCAGGGTTCCTCCTGAACCGGTGGGTAAATTCAAACCAACCACTGAACGTGGAATTATCCCACTTTTCAGAGGGTCTCCAGGGTTCCTCCTGAACCGGTGTGTAAATTCAAACCAATCACTGAACGTGGAATTATCCAACTTTTCAGAGGGTCTCCAGGGTTCCTCCTGAACCGGTGGGTAAATTGTCAAGCCTCCTCTCCTCGAACCGGATATGATCTCATGTTTTTTAGAGAGTTTTATTGCTCCTTTGCATATTCTGCAAAAAATAAATTTCTAAACCGGCGAATATATTGAAATATAATATCTGGTAATAAACTTGTATGTTTGATTTCATAGGATTTTTGTATATGGAAAAAGGGCTAAGCCCCCGGTTTACCGAGGGTGCCAGTTTATTCATTACTCATAATATATACATAGGATACATTGGAGCACGTAGCTCAAGTATAGTATGGCCGTAAATGGGCGATGTTCCACGGCCTCTTCGTCTCCTCTTCTGATGTCCGTGAGTCCTTGTGTTCTCGAACGTCCACCAAGTAATATGAACCGTTGTGCAGATTCTTGCTGACCAAAAAGGGCCCTTCCCAATGTGGGGATAGTTTGTGCATATCTGTTTGATGTTGGATGAGCCGGAGTACCAAGTCACCCTCCTGGAATGTTTTTGTTCTAATCCGGCGGCTATGATATCTGGGTAAGTCTTGTTGATAAATCGCAGATCGTGCTGAGGCTATATCACGCTCTTCATCCAACCGGTCTAAACTGCCCTGTCTTGACCCCTCGTTGATTGCTTCCACATAAGCCGTCACCCTTGGTGAATCATGACATATATCGCTCGGAAGAACTGCTTCAGCACCATAAACAATGAAGAAAGGTGTGTAACCCGTAGACCGGTTTGGTGTAGTGTTAATACTCTAAAGAACAGATGGCAATTGCTCAACCCAACATCCTGGGGTTCTCTGCAAAGGTGTCATAAGCCGGGGTTTGATTCCTCGCAAAATCTCCTGATTTGCCCTTTCAGCCTGACCATTGGATTGGGGGTGGGCCACAGAAGATACGTCCAAACGAATATGTTCTCGTTGACAGAATTCTTCCATCTCACCCTGAGATAAATTGGTGCCATTGTCTGTGATGATGCTGTGTGGAAAGCCAAACCGGAATATTACTTTTTTGATGAATTTGACTGCCGTTGCCGCATCACACTTGCTTATAGGCTCCGCTTCAACCCACTTTGTAAACTTGTCTACTGCCACTAGTAGATGAGTTTTCTGATCTTGGGATCGCTTGAAAGGTCCAACCATATCAAGCCCCCAAGTCGCAAACGGCCAAGTTATTCGTATCATCCGGAGGTCCTGTGCTGGAACCAGAGCACGTCTTGAGAATTTCTGACAAGCGTCACACTTCCGGACCAGATCTGCCGCGTCTGCATGAGCGGTTAACCAATAGAAACCATGCCGGAATGCCTTAGCCACCAATGATTTTGAACCGGCATGATGACCACAATCCCCTTCATGAATCTCACGAAGAATCTCACAACCTTCCTCAGCTGATACACATCGCTGAAATACTCCAGAAGTACTGCGATGGTGAAGTTCTCCGTTTGCAATTGTCATGGACTTAGAGCGCCGGATTATGTGTCGCACTTCTTCTTCATCATCTGGTAACTCTCCTCGGCTCAGGTACGCCAAATAGGGCAGCGTCCAATCCGGAATAATATGGAGCGCTGCAACTAACTGTGCCTCTGGGTCCGGAACAGCTAGGTCTTCCTCCGATGGTAACTGAACCGAAGGACTGTGCAACTCATCCAAGAAGGTGTTTGGTGGCACCGGTTTACGTTGCGACCCCAGCCGGCTTAAAGCGTCAGCTGCTTCGTTCCTCTGCCGGTCTATATGATCCACCTGTTATCCTTTAAAGTATCCTGCGACTGCTTCATCCTCTCGTCTATAAGCCGCCATGAGGGGATCTCTTGAATCCCACTTGCCAGAAACTTGTTGCGCTACCAGATCTGAGTCGCCCAAACACTTAACTCGGCTTAAGTTCATTTCCTTTTGCTAGCCGCAACCCATGAAGTAATGCTTCATATTCCGCTGCATTATTTGTACAAGGAAACAATAAGCGGAGGACATAACAAAATCTATCACCTCTGGGGGAAGTTAAGACAACTCCAGCCCCCGAGCCCTCCAACTGTTTTGATCCGTCAAAGTGAATCGTCCAGTAAGTAAGATCCGGCTTCTCCTCAGGAGTCTGCAACTCTGTCCAATCATTGATGAAGTCTACCAATGCCCGAGATTTTACAGCAGTGCGTGGTACATATTTCAACTCATGCGGGCTGAGCTCAATGGCCCACTTTGCTACTCTGCCCGTAGCTTCCCTGTTTTGGATTATATCCCCCAACGGTGCTGAGCTAACCACAGTTATTGGATGCCCTTGGAAATAGTGCTTTAGCTTCCGGTTTGCCATGAATACACCATATACCAATTTCTGCCAATGAGGGTATCTCTGTTTAGACTCAATGAGTACTTCACTCACGTAATAAACCGGGCGCTGAACCGGGTATTCCTTTCCTGCTTCCTTGCGCTCAACCACAATCGCAACGCTAACTGCCCGTGCATTAGCAGCGACGTATAACAGCAACGGCTCTTTGTCAATAGCAGCAGCTAAAACCGGTGGTTTTGCCAATTGCCGCTTCAGATCCTCAAATGCTGCGTTTGCCTCATCACTCCATATAAACCGGTCTGTTTTCCTCAACATCTGATAAAGTGGAATCGCCTTTTCTCCCAAACGGCTGATGAACCGGCTTAACGCTGTGATCCGGCCAGCTATGCGCTGAACATCATTGATGCAAACCGGTTTAGTCAAAGATGTGATGGCTTTGATCTTCTCTGGGTTAGCTTCTATTCCTCTGTTTGAGACCAAGAATCCCAGTAGTTTACCTGCCGGAACACCAAAAGCACACTTCTCCGGATTAAGCATCATCTTATAAGCTCGAAGATTATCAAAAGTTTCCTTAAGATCCTCTATCATTGTTCCTTCCTTCTTTGATTTGACTACAATGTCATCCACATAAGCATGAACATTCCTCCCTATCTGCCCTTTTAGACAATTCTGAACTCAACGTTGATAAGTTGCTTGTGCACATTTAAGTCCAAAAGGCATAGACACATAGCAAAAAGCACCAAAAGGAGTTATAAAAGCTGTCTTCTCTTGGTCTTCAACTGCCATCTTAATCTGATGGTACCCTGAATATGCATCCAAAAAACTTAGACGCTCACATCCCGCTGTGGCATCAATGATCTGATCAATGCGAGGGAGAGCAAAAGGATCAGTTGGGCAAGCTTTATTGAGGTCCGTGTAGTCCACACACATCCTCCACTTCCCATTCTTCTTCAACACCAGCACCGGATTAGCCAACCACTCCGAATGAAAAACTTCTATTATGAACCCTGCGGCCAAAAGTCTGGCCACTTCTTCTCCTATAGCCTTGCGCCTCTCCTCATTGAAGCGGCGCAGATACTGCTTGACCGGTTTAAATTTTGGATCGATGTTTAAACTGTGCTCAGCGAGTTCCCTCGGTATACCTGGCATGTCAGAAGGTTTCCATGCAAAGATATCCCGGTTCTCACGGATGAACCCGATGAGCGCGCTTTCCTATTTGGGATCAAGGTTAGCGCTGATAGTGAACTGCTTAGATGAATCTCCCGGCACAAAATCAACTTGTTTGGTCTCTTCTGCTGATTTAAACTTCAATGCCGGATCATGCTCAGTAGTTGGCTTCTTAAGTGGAGTCATATCTGCCGGATCAACATTATCTTTATAAAATTTCAACTCTTCTGTGGCACATACTGCTTCTGCATAGGCTGCATCTCCTTCCTCACATTCCACTTCTATCTTACGGCTTCCATGAACGGTGATCGTGCCCTTATGACCCGGCATTTTAAGCTGCAAATAAACATAACACGGCCTAGCCATGAACTTAGCATAAACCGTCCTTCCAAACAGAGCGTGATATGGACTTTTGATTTTGACGACTTCGAAAGTGATCATCTCTGATCTGGAATCATACTCATTCCCAAAGGTAACTTCCAAATCAATCTTCCCAACCGGATAAGCTGACTTACCTGGGACCACTCCATGATACACTGTATTTGACTGCCTTAGCTTCTTATCCGTCAGACCCATACGACGGAAAGTCTCATAATACAAGATATTGATACTGCTACCACCGTCCATGAGAACTTTAGTGAATTTGTAGCCTCCGACCTGAGGTGCTACCACCAAGGCTAAATGGCCCGGATTATCCACACGCATTGGGTGGTCTTCCCTGCTCCATACGATGGGTTGCTCTGACCAGCGAAGAAATTGCGGTGTCGCCGGTTCAACTGTATTAACTGCCCGCTTCAAAACCTTCTGGTCTCTCTTACACAGACTTGTGGTGACATGATATTGCCCACTGTTCAACTCCTTCGGATTACTCTGATACCCAGATTGCGGCTGCTGCTGCTGACGCTGCTGCTGCTGACTTCCCTGACTATTATAATTCCCTTGGTTTTGCTGCTGATTACTCTGATTATTGTAACCACCCTGATGATGCGACTGATTGCCCTGGCCACTATAATTCCCTTGATTGTTCGGATTACCCGTCCGGTTTTGATAACCATTGCTATTGCCCCTATATCCTGATCCGGAGCTGTTCCCCTGATGACCTGGACCATAAAATCCAGGACCTGAACCACCATTTGGGGGTCGATTATGAGGATTGAAACGTCCTGCCACTGCCTTCATAAGGGGTATGCACTCCCTCATGGTATGCTTTGCCGGCTTCCCTTTTACGCTATGCTGTGGACAAGGCTGATCTAACTCCCGATCCCAGCTAAAAGCTCCTCCGCCGGTTTGTGAAGACAGATCTCCCAAGCTACGCTGAAAATCCCCTTGAACTTGAGTGTTGGCCACGAAGTCAGAGCCACCCTCTGCTTTCCGTTTGCCCAAAAAACTTGAGGTAGCCGGATTAATTAGCGCCGGTTTACCAGACTTGCTAACCTTCCCAGTCTTGTCTCCTTCCGCTTCTGGATACTTGGTGTTATCAGAGTCTCCGTATTTCTCCAGGGCACTCATGAGAGTTCCCATATCATTGCAGTCCCTTTTAAGCCGCCCGAGCTTTAACTTTAAAGATTCAAACCGGCAATTGTTCTCCAAAGTCACTATCGCCGTACTAGGATTAATACCATTCGAAGAGTGTAAAATCTCTGCTACTCTCCGTACCCAAGCTGCTGTAGACTCATGCTCTCCTTGCACACAAGCTGCTAGATCCACCACTGACATCGGCTGTTTGCATGTATCTTTGAAGTTTTTGATAAACTGGCTGCGTAGTTCCCCCCATGATCCAATAGAGTTCGGGGGTAGAGCCTTCAACCAGGTCCGGGCCGTGCCTTCGAGCATCATAGTAAAATACTTCGCACAAGCCGATTCATCCATGTCCAGCATCTCCATGGCCATCTCATAACTTTCAACCCAAGCTTCCGGAGCTAAATCGGCTGTGTAATTAGGTACCTTACGGGGCCCCTTGAAATCTTTAGGCAGCTTGACACCCCGTAAAGCGGGGACAAGACACTGCACCCCGAAGGAACTCGTCGTAACTCCTGTTTCTGCAGTGGCTGGCATTGTTTGACGAACTTCTTCCCTAGCTCCTGACCTAACCCGGTTTATGTCCGGAGCTGGTATCGCCGCACCTGCCGGATTATCCTGCCTGTGCTGATGCCTCCTGCGTTCACTGCTAGACACTTCTGGCTCCTCCCAATGCCTAGTATAACTTCTGCTGGGACGTGGTGTTGAATGTAACCTTTCCCTGCTATGAGAATATGCTTGCTGCTGTATCAACGTCCTATTAAGCAGCTCCTTGACCCTGCGCGCCTCCAATGCCACCGGAGACGTCTCCTCCACGGGTAAAGCGGCCAAACGCGCTGCTGCTGCAGCGATGTTATCCAAAGGGTTTGAATAATGACCCGGAGGGGTGGGAACGTAAGGCGCCGACGTGATCCGAAGATCCCGCTCTGTGGTGGGTTGCTGAACCGGCTCCTCCCTGGCTGGGGGTGCCCTCCGGTTCGAAACCGGATTATTACTAGTCCCAGCCCCAGGTGTCCTGAACAGATTCGTTGCTTCATAAACCGGCGGTATACGAGACTGGTACTTTCGTCCCCTTACTCCTTCCATAGAAGCTTGCTCCATCCTTAGGCGAAAAGCTCGATCATCCAGCTCCGCTTGTCTTACCGCTATCATCTCTCTCTATGCCTTCAGGTCTTCTTTTAACTGATCAATCCGGCCTTTCAACTGAAGGAGCTCTGCATCATGATGCGCCTTGTCCGCTGGAGCTACTGTTTCCACCGCTTTGGCCGTGAATTCATCCATCAAGGTGGATAGAACATCAGTAAGTGAGAGGGTAGTGTCGCTCCATCTTATGCTAGCTTCAGCTGTCGTTCTGTTCACCGGAGGCTGTGAACCGGCCATAAAGACCGCCACCCGGTTTGGCGGGTCGAAGGGGTCCGGAATACTGTTTCCATCGGACTCGCCCTCAGACCGGCCATCCTGCAACTGATACAGAGATTCAGTTTCACCGGATGAAGATTCGTCGTCAGAGTAGACAACTGTTGCACCATCGGATTCCGATCCGTCCTGAACTCCGTGGATCGCTCTAACGAACACGTGCTTCACAGCGGGCTGAATCCGGGCCGATCTCGCACGCTGAGCCGGCTCGACGATGTTGGGGAAGACGTCCGGCTCAGGTCCCGGTTCACCAATTTTGCCAATGAAGACTTGTATGCCACCGAAAGGAACCCGGTACCCGTATTCGATTGAATCGGCCTCCGGTCCCCAACCTGCGTCGTCGATGTAGATGCGGCCGCGGCGACTCTTGGTCATCCGGCCGACTGCGTAACCCTTGAGCCCCTCAAAGCTGCCCATCAAGAACTCGAAACCATCGTGCGGAGGCCGCAAGGTGGGCGCCAACTGTCGTGGAAATAGCACGGCAGATGTCCGGTTTAGCAGACTTGATGATGGAACCATCGCACAGGGTTAGCTTGAAGGGGTTCATAGCACACAAAGGACACAGAGGGTTTATACTAGTTCGGCCCCTTCGATGAAGGTAAAAGCCTACGTCTAGTTGGTTTGGTATTGCTTGGGCGTCGGATTACAGGGAGCGGATTCGCTTGCCTGTGCCTCGACGGGTTGATTGTTGCTTGTCCTCGAACCGTCGCCGGGTCGCCCCTTTATATAGAGGGTACGCCTGGTCCGGTTTACAGAGTCCCGAGGCCGGCTCATACTTGTGTCCGCCTCGGTCTCTGTCTTTCCTTCCTTATTTCTCAAGTTACATCGCTTGGCGGGTTACAGACCTTAATTCTACACATGGGCCTTAAGATCTTATGGGGCGTAGCCTTTACTAAATATTACAATCTGGTATAACATAACAAGGCCGGTTTACACTAGCCGGTTTATACCTGTTAGTCATATCCCTGACAACGCGTGTCCCCTCTGGTGAGCGGTGTGCGAGCCGTACTGTCGGGGGTGCGACGCGAACACGACGCGTACGAGTTGTAAGTGTGCCGCCTTTTCCTTTTGAACTTGCAAAGCGTAACATTTTCGTGCGATCGATTGATTGAAATCCAGAGCAAAATGACGAGGGCGGTGCTTTCCTGTGCGTTAGGCGGGCTAGTTTGAGTGATATGACGTGCTAAAGTGCCGTCCAGGTTCTCCATTTTCATGCAAGCAAGAGTCTACACTCTTACGTGGGAGGACTGCGCCCGGAGCGGATCCACCGATGTCCTTTGTCTGCTCCTACAAAAGTATGTCCAAGAGAGCTTTGGAGTACCCGGAGGCCATGGTTGGAGTGGTGCCAACAGAAGGAAGGGACCGGATGAGAATGAGTGTGGGTCTTTGGCTATGGTTGGGAGCTGGGGCTCAAGTTAATATAGCAGGCAAATGGCAATGAGCCGCGGTAGACGGATGGACGGCTGGCACCGGAGTAGGTTAGTCGGCAGCCGTGGTGTCATTAACGCAGAGCAGTCGCTTGCACCGAGATGCCACGCGGGTGGCGCTCTCTCGGCTGTCGCGCTGCTGCAATGCTGGCGCCCGTGAGAGGTCGCATCGTGCGTCAATGCGGACGCTGCTTTAGTGACTTAACCGCATGTGCGTTGTCTCACTGACATGTGGGCCCAATGGGCATCATCCCGCATGTCAGTGTCACACCAACTACACCTGCTGTTCAGGCCGGTGAATGTGGCATTGATGTTCTGCAGAGACGATGATCGTTTCAGGTGGGAAGCGCGTGCTAGTGATGGAAGGGGTTTCGGTAGGACAGGGCGGTCAGACGCTGGCGCGGTGGTAAAATGTGAACTCATAGATGACGAGCCTTTGAAGCATATGCGGCACGTATTGACAACCTGGCGTCCATGCAACCGCTCTTGTCGCCAGCTAGCATTCGACGACTACCATTAGACACCACACAACCATACATAACTTACGAATAATGGACGAATCGTTCAGACACACAGTCGTGTGCAGTGACACTATGATTGGTTGCTCACGATAGTACATGGAGTACTCCGCACCATAGTACCCTCTCTAGCTAGGCTGTTTTATAGATTGTCTTTGTGATGGACGATATACATGAGCAAGGCGCCGAGTCACGAGTATGACCATTGGTGTTGAGCCAGGTGAATACATGCTCGGTGTTCGCGGAGGCCTCCAGCAAACGTCTAAACAGTAATGTCACATACGCATAATTTTGGTTTTTATTTCTGTCTCCACTGATAGGTAGGCCCGCATAGATAGATAGATAAAGAACACAAGCCGATGAGGCGCATGCGGACTGTTTGACTGGTCAACCAGACAAATACGGAGCTATACGCTGAGCCAGGGACCGTATAATCACCATATCTCGTATACAATGATCAAAGTGAGCTATCAAGACAAGTTCAATGACCGCCAATGCATTTTACTCGGTAATAAATGACCATGATTGAAAGGGAATCCAAATTTCCTTCGTCTTCTGTCCTTGAGCTCTTGACAAACCAATGCACTTTACAGTTGTCTGGCCACTCTACCCTAGAGCTGTCACCAAGCGTCGTTCATGCCACCGCGCCACACACTAACCCGTAAGGAAGCGATGGCATCCCGCCGTGCCGAGTTCCTCGCCGCCCACGACCGCACACAAAATGGTAGGCAAGCGGTGGCATCTCGCCGTGACGAGTTCACCGCCTCTCGCGACCTCACCTATGTGGGTGGAATTTTAAGCTGCCAGGGCCGAATGGGCGATAGAACAAGAGGCGGCCAAAGCCACACAGAGGGGGCGGAAAAGTCAGAAAAATCTCAAGAAAAGAGAGGCCCGCTGCGGCAAGAAAGAAGAGGACGCACGCGCTGCTGCGGAGATCCAAGCACGGTGGGGTGTCGCCGACAAAGCCGGGAAGGAGAACGACGGTGTCTGGCCAGCATGTGAGAAGTAGTAGTAGTGTGTGTGTCTATGTCGCCCGTACATTTTTTAATTAATTACGAGCATGTAACAATACTACTAGTTACTACTGTAGTTTTTAGAGCAAATTACCAGTACATTAGCCTAGACTCAATGGAAAAATTCATATCCTATGCATCAAATGGCGTCTCTTTCTCTATAGGAATTGAGATGCATGTCATCTCACTTCCTATGATTTTCATATTCCTATAAAATTCCTATCCTATATGAACCAAAGGAGGCCTCTGCTGGAGTAACTACTGTAGCTAGCAGTACTGTTGGTACAGCAGTTTTCTTCAAGAAGCGGAATTCAGCGAACTCATGATGGTTCCTTCATCCAAGCAACTTCACAGTGGGTAAGGTTGGGCCTGTGATTTGACGGCTCATTAGTAATTACTACGGTGCGACGACCGGGGTGACTCTCCCTTTGAGTTCTACGGGCATGGCAAGTGGACCAGGATGGTCGACGTCCCACATGTTGGCGAGCGGAAGTATTCTCTCCGATATCGAGGAGCAAGGAAACCACGTGGTATAGTATCACTGGTGATTTATATTTATTTTTATTTCTAATGAATGCTAGCGTTTCAACTCTTACGACGAAGGAGTGCCAAACACATGGCACATGCTGGATGTTGCACACGTCAGCGAAAGAAGTGGGACACGAACAACGTGGTAGAGCGTCTCCACTTCTGGGTCGGAGACCACATGTAGTAGTACTATTGTACTAGTAGTATGAACGATACAAAGTGCGACCCAGAGAGAAAGACACGTCTAGTTGGAAGGTCTCAGGGCATACACGTAAACAAATATAAAACCTAATATGTGCCTCCAATTAATATAGTAGAAGTATAGTACTTAGTCATGTACTCCATAACATCACCGGGCATTGGGCGTACAACATTTAGTGGTAGTAAGAGACAAATGCCTATATGCCATGCATGTTTATACTATTTGTGCCTTTCTACTTCACTTACTGCGCTACGTTACAAAGGTTCGCACGTCCACTCCTGGGTACATGTCCGTCTCGTAGTTCCAGTACCACGTGTTCTTCATATAAATGGAACGATCCTTGCATGACACATGCACCTTGATGCTAGATGTGTCGCGTGTTGGCAAAAGGATGAATAAAGCTCACTTAAAAAATAGAGTGGAAGAACATAGATTCCCGACGACCGAGAAGGAGCAAGGAACCTCGGGGTGGAGCGTCTGCACTCATAATATTTTATATTATTCAGCGATATAAAATCAGCCAATCATCTCCACAGTGGACTAGAAGAGTACGAAACACGACAGCCTAGTTTAGTTACATCATACTAGTACATGGCTAACCCACGCTATCACCAAATTTCTTGGCTTCCGTGCGACACCTATCTCTAGTAATCCAGTAGCCTGAATCACTTCTCCCTCCTAGTCTCTCTCAAAGTGCGACGGGCTGGCGTTTTTGCTATCTATTGAGGTCGGTTAACTCATCACATGTTAGCGACATGCCAAGAACATTCTAAAAGAAATTCCTTTCACGTTCCGTTTTCAAAAAGAAAAAAAATCCTTTCACATACAAATTTGACTGTATGCTTTGAGCAACTTGCATGTCCTATACTGCTCCTGTTTGGATACTCTAACTTAGCTAGAGGTTAGACTAACTCATAACTAACCCTGAACTAACTGTAGCCAAAGAGGTGTTTGGGTGACCGGGTTAGATTGACAATAAATGCACTTGATGGAGAGAGAGAAGTGATTTTTCAGTGGTCCCAATGAGAACTATCTCCAGTTAGCACCTCTTGGGTGGGATAGTTTTTTTTGGTGGGTTCGGTGCAACTTACTCCAATTTAAACCCACATGCTTGGATAATTTAGGGCTATTTGTCCCCCAACTAGTTCGAACTAACTCTAACCCATGGATCCATACAGGGACTATGGCCAGCGTCGACGCGGAGCAGTCGGTGCACCGGGAAGCGGCGCTCTCTCGGCCGTCGCGCCGCTTAGCCGACGCCAGTGAGAGGTCGCCTCCGCTCTGGTCGGGCATTAATGCGGCACTGACGCTCCAGGGCGATGCTGACCTTTTCATGCGGGAAGCGCGTGCTGGCAAGGGAGTATAGGTTTTGAACCATTTCATGCGTAGTACTGGTAGTTTGCAAAACTACTCCATTATTGCACTCACTTTCCTAAGAAATTGTGGTAAAAATGTTACTCCACATCCTGCTTCCCTTCTCCTTCGTCTTCCACCGCCCGCGCACGTCCGCGGGAAGTGACCGGTCAACCCTTATATATAGGAGTGCTAGCACAAAAAGATGCATGCATGACCACTAAAATTTCCAGATTAAAGAGCCGCTCCGGCGGGAGTATGGTGTATGTTGTTACCTTCGGCCGGGCCATGGCTACCGGGCGATGGCGACCAGAGAAGAGGCGGCGGGAGGGGAATGAATGCATCTACTGTTTGGGTTCGCCGTCCGGCTTAAATAAATGTGCAACATCACGTGTACCCACGGGTGCACAAATTGTAACATACATGTCTGCTTAAGTGGGCGTCACGTAACTAGTGTGTGTGTGTGTGTGTGATTCTGTGAGACAGAGTGCGTGTGTGCGACTCTACTCTTCGAACATGTACTCAACCTTTTGCATCAAGATATAAGTATAATGGTATTTACTTTAGCTAGTTATTTACGTGGCCATGTTAACGTGCTTGTGTAAAAAAATGTCACTTCCTGCTTGTGATTTGCGTTATATAATTACAAGCAAGATGCTCATGCATTGCACGGAACATCAATATGCCTTGTTTTTACAAAACACATGTTGTGATTTACCCATGCAGGAGTAATCTCATGTGTAAAAACTAATGATATTTCGAGAATTTTATCGGAAAACTGGTATCTCGAGAATGTCATCGAAAAAATGAAAGATCAGAGATAAGGTGAGGAAGAGTGGAGTGTGGTGGTGACTGGTGGTCGAAATGGGCGGAGGCATGGGCATGGACGGCGCCGGCAGGCGGTAGCGGCCACCATGCTAGATTGTTCCGGAGACTTTCTTTTTTAATTGCTCAGCAATGAGGTGTGGGAGATAAGGATGTGGAGAGAGGTGCGGCTATCTTTTTTAAATTTATCAGAGTTTGCTTTCTATCCGTCAGATATAGATCAGACGGTCTATATTACAAGATGGCAGGCACACCATCATCGCCAAATCATTTTTTTTATAAGGGTACAGATGATAAGTTTGCTAACTACTAAAGTAAAGTGGAATTTGTCCATGTTATACAAGTAAATTAAGGTGATTGTTTATCATACGGGTAAGGGTGGATGAAGGGTGGTAGGAACAAATGCTCCGCCTAGATCATGTGTGTGTGTGATGGAGTCTGAGTGTG
>LR738712.1:660126962-660147922 GCA_902687465.1 Secale cereale
GTGTGTCTGTGTATGTGTGTGTGTGTGTGTGTCGCATGGTCCTCAGTGGCAGATGTAATTTAAGTGTGCATGGCTTCATCATAGAGAGGTGATGTGTATGGCAGAGGCCACCAACGATGGGGTGCGAGAGAGAAAATGCCCGTAGAGAGGGAAGAGAAGGTGTGTGTGCGTGAGAGTAGTCGACATCGAGAGAACGTGTTTGTTCGAGAGACACCGAGGAAGACTACTATATATCGATGGTGCATGTAGGCGGGTATTAAATGAAGGGATGGTCTTATTGGTTTCGGGGATATAGGGGAAGAGTGAGAGGGGGGCCGTAGCTACAAGGAGATTGTTAAGTGTGAGTGTGTGTTTTACCCATCCAGGCGGAAGTTATGTGCACACAAGAAGAGAACGATTCGATGTGGCGTTAGGGTTGAGGGTAATTAACTACGTATGGAGGCATAGAGACCTTCAACGTGCATGTGTGAGAGGAATACATGTATACACGGGATGTGTGTGTGTGAGCGCGCGCATGATCGAGATAAAAGAAAGAAGACATAAGTCATAAGCTAAGATCAATGACATGGGAGAGACGATCGGTATGAAAATATGCATGCATGTGAGAATGCAGGGAAGAATGCCCGACAATTGAGCATGTGTTTTTGTCTTTAAGAGATAGTGGCGTGGGCTGGAGAATGCATCTATGGCGAGCAGAGGGAGTGAGGCACAACGATTGTGCAAAAGAGATCAACCTATAAATGAAAGAAGGTTGATGGAGAAATAGATAAATAGAAATATAAATATGCCAGCTAGTGTGCATTAGAGATAGGAGTCGAGTGGATCAGAAGGCTGAGTTATGGGTGTGGGTGTGAGAGAGATGAAGAAAGGGTGCATGTGAATCACATACAAACAAATATCGGAAAGAAATGATATCCCGAGAGACGGAGTTTTGTGTCTGCGAGAGAGAAAGATATTTCAAAATGAGAGTGATAGCTAGAGAAACATATGAGGGAACGAAAGATATCTCTAGGGAGAGAGAGTGTGTGTGAGCGACATACAAGAGAACAGTGGAGAAATATGAGACCTTGGGAGACAGAGTTTGTGTTTGTGTGTGAGAAAGAGATATTTAAGAGGAAGAGTCGTAGGTTCTCATACCTAAGGGGCGAAAGACATCTCTGTATGAGGGGTGTGCGAGTGGCACACAGGGGAATAGTAGAGAGAAATGAGACCCCGGAAGACAAAGTTTTGTGTTTGTATGAGAGAAAGAGATTCCACATGGAGAATCATAGTTAGAGACACATAGCAGGGAGCGAGATATACTTAGAGAGAGACAGAGTGATGAAGGTCAAGGAAGAGAGTACCGTCAATGTGTTACGAAGATAAAATATCATTGTCGACATACAGGTAGCACGAGAGATACCCGAGAGACGATGAACGCGTATAGGTTAGAGAGATAATACTATATAAGCATGAGTGATAGTTATATGAGACGAATATCTGGATTAAATGGGATTCAAATAATTAAACTGGAGATCACGACATCGATAATATCATAACGCAAATTGGTGTATCAAACATGCATATTCATTTGAATTTGGGGACACATGTAATGTTATATAGTTTATCAATATTGGTGATCCATAGATTCTTTAATTAGAAACAATGCATGGTTTATATGCAATTAATGTCTAAATGGGATTACACTGTGTGAAACACATTTACATGTTTGAGAAGTAAAAAAAAAACGAATGAAACACACATTAATTGGAGACATTTAGCGAGGAATGCATACATTGGATTTCAACATAAAGTGGTTTCAAATATTTGAAAATCCAAATTGATGTATACAACCTTATGAATCTGAGATCATGCCATTTGTAAACCATATTTATGTATAAAGGGTGTTGTGCTTTTGAAAGTATATATAAAAAATGATGTATATAGAATTTTATTCCAATCGAAAATGGATCCCACCCGAAAAAATAGAATTCAAACGGGATTCGAATTGAGTTGGCACGGTAAACATGCACTCTGCAAAATTTGAACAAAGCGGGGAAAGTGGCAGTAATCGCCCGAAACCAAAATCCGCGAGATGGAAATTACTAGTGCCTATCCCTGCCACGCAAAGCCTATCTACTCTATTTCTATAGGTTTCGATAAGGGTAGGTTTGTAATTTCACTCAAACGTGACGTAACCGCCTCTCACCCAGATTCATACACGCTAGGCGCCAAAACACAGTGTGTCCTCGGCCAAAATTGCCTCCTTCCCCGATTCATACACAGTGGGCGCAAAAAACAAACTCTCATCGGCAAATATTCGGTGTATGCGAGATTACCGTCCTATCCCCAACCGACTAATATTGATGTGATGTAGGAAATTTGAAACGGGGGCTAAGTTTGTAAATTTCCTCGCATTTGAGACAAGTGCGCCCTGCAGACATGGTTCCTCCCTTCCTCTTCACCTCCATTTCCCCATTCGTATTCCGTGGGTGCCAAAACACCCTCTCCACCCCAGCCTCCTCTTTCCGCCACCCCATCCACCGCCGTCCTCCTCCACCATGCCGGAGCTGATACCCCGATGCCGTCGTCCATTACAAGAGGTCGACCTCTCTCATCCATGGCTTGAGTGTGGGATCCTTGCATCCCGTCCTCTCGCTTCATCCCCGCCGTCGTCCACCTTGCCGGCGCCGCTCCTACGACCGTCTCGTCCAACGCGCCTCGCCTCCACCATCTACCCTCCTAGATCTGCTTCCACGCCGCCGACAGCCATCGCTATCGCAGCACCATCAAATTCTTAGAAGATGCATACACTAGGTCGCACCAGAGGCGGTACTCTTTCGTATCTGCTCAACTAATTTATCGCAGCAAGAAAATAGATCGCCACTGCTTTACTCTGATTTCTTGTCCATCACTTACTTGCTGGTTGAGAGCAAACATTGGTTGCGAAGTTACCTTTGTCTAGTTTGCACCTTCAGATCCAGCATGGCACGCTCAACACTATACTACCAATGCTTATGGTTTTCCCCTTTTATATTCCACACTAGTAAAATCACAGTAGACTAAATTTCAAAATTGTGTCAGTCGATTTTTCAGAGCTCGCCGGAGTTTGCCAGTGCGAACGAAGGGGCTCGCGTGGGGACTTTGGTTGTGGGGGGCAGTGGTGGGGCCTCGCCGAACAAAGAAAACTCGGCGTGGGTGGGGGCGGGGGTGGGGGTGGGGGTGGCGGAGGAACACAGGCGGTGGGGGCCAGTGGTCCGGTCGGCGGCCCGTGCAGTGTTCTGTATGGGAAGAATCGGAGACGAGGAAGAAGAAGGGTTAGGAGACGGAGGATCTTCATCCAACCACCTGAAATGGTCGACTGACCCAAATGACAAAAGTCACGTGACTTGCATGCAGACATGACTTTATATTCAGTATCATCATCGTACCTGCTTAGCACTGCTCCTGAATCCATCAAGCTAAACAACATGCCACTCATAATTCAAAACTTGTTGCTCAAGTACGAATCTAATATGATTCTGATATTACTAAAACAGATAACTTTTAATTGGTCAGCTAATGTTCCTACTTTACTTTCGAGAAAACACGTGCACCACATATAGAGATACAACAGGGAGTTGCTTTCTTAATGCGCTCTGGTTCATCATGTGTGGGCTCTGCACAACGAACATTTTATTATCCACAATCTGCTTGCTCATCTTTAACATGTTCCTCTTCCGTTCTTCTTTAATAAGTACTCTCTCCATTCCTAAGTACAAGTCTTTGTATAGATTCCACCATGGACTACATATGGAGCAAAATGAGTGAATCTACACTCTAAAATGTATCGGGATACATCTATATGTGATCCATAGTGGAAATCTCTACCAAGACTTATCTTTTGGAGCGGAGGAAGTATGACAGTAGTATAATATGTTCCTTGTAGTGAAGATGAGAAGGGGCATTTGCAGTGTAGAGGTCTATACGGTCGGTTGGTATGGACACTTTGAACTCTTCGGGCCTCTTTAATTCGTAGGATTTTGTAAACATGGGAATAGGATTTGTAGTGGCCTGCCCACTTGAATCCTATAAGAATAGCAAGGAAATGCAGGGAGCTGTGTCGCCTTTGAGAGTTACACTGATATTAATAGTACTGCACCTTCAATTGAAGAGAGCTAGTATCCGAAGCCTTTCTAGCCGTACCGGCAATACTAGCACATATATTCCAGCAAGTTCCACTTTGCTGATTTTACTCTGATGCTTACGGTTTTCCCGTTATATCTACACTATTATCTGTGTAGCTGCTTTGTGTCGCAATAGCAGCAGTCCACTCTTGAAGCTAAACACCGCAATGACTAACAAAATTGGCAACAAGGCAGTGAGCGCCATTCTGGATGCAATGAAACTCATACGCTCCCCACCTGTTGACTCTTGTTCAGAATATGATACTAATGACTCTTGTTCAAAATTGCCACATATAGAGAGACAACATGGAATTGCATTTTTTGGGCGCTGTGATTCATCATGAGTGGGCAACCAACATTGTATGCAATTAAGCTGAACCACAAGAATATGCTTCCTCTTCTGTTCTTTAACATGTTCCTCATTTGTTATTATGTATTTAGTACGTACAGTATGTTCCTTGTCAGGAAGGGGAGCAGGGACATCTGCAGTCAACAGCTGATAGAGCTGGCATGTACTTGATTGATAGGCTTTCAATTACTAGCGGCAATACAACACCGTATTTTCAAGCCAGTTCCACTTTCTCGATTTATATATCGTGGCTATGGTGTACCCCTTTTATGTACACTATGATCTGCCCAGTTATCATGGTTTGGCAATAAACTCTCTATACCGTATATTTTGAACCTATCATCTGCCAACTATCCATACTGCTCGAGCCTATTTTTTGTGCACTTGTGCCAGATTATATAAATGCACGCACCATATTACAACACACATGAGCTCTCTCATCAGAATCCAGTGATAGCACACAAGTGTTTACAGGGGCGCCCCTATATTAGAATATCCTCTGCATTACAAAGATAATCTCACAACTATTTATGTTTTCATGGTTCTCAGATATTATACGTAATTACAGTGAATATCAGAATCCACACACAAAAATAATATTGTGGAACACTGCAATGACTTACAAAATTGGCACTAAGGCATTGAGTGCCATTCTGGATGCAATGAAACTCATACGCTCCCAACCTGTAGATTCTTGTTCAGAATATGATCCTAATGACTATTCTAACCTTGAGGAGTCAAAGGCTGATGGCCTGTCATGTTCACCCATCAAGGTGCCTGCTCTAATTTGGCAAGGTTTATTGATTGCGCGTATCTTGCATATGTTGTCTTGCATTTCTTCTACTTTGTTGCACCGCCATCTGCTTAGTTTACTCATCATATATGTCGAGATGCCATGCCCATCCATTATCAATACATATTCCATCTGTCATCATACCATGTTTTTCCACTCAAATGTTGTTCTTGTGCATAAGACATCAAAAAGGAAGAGTGTGATTGCCGAACCTGAAGGAGCACCAGCAAAGTCCTTGAAAATGTGGTTGTGCCGGAGAAATCAAACAGCACCCCACTTATATTGGCTCTACAACCAGTGACACAAAACGTAGGACCGACTCCAGCAGACTGTACCCATACTTCACTGGCCACACCACTAGCCCCACCACACAGGACCTGCACTCCAGCAAATGGTATGCCGATTTCAGTTGCCATAGCACCAGCCGTACCACAGAAAAATCCCACTCTAGCAAAAAGTACAGCAAGTCCACCAGCCAAAGACCTATCCCAACTGCAGAGATGACCAATTCCTGCAGATTGTAACCCCATTCCAGTTATTCCCAGTTTAAAAGACAATGCTTTCAATGTTGTTAGGGACTATGTGCATATATTCCCACCATTGGAAGATTATAGTGAAGACAAACACCATTTTCACATCTTCTTGTCCCACTTACATGTAAATGCTATTATTCATGGTGATTATTTTCCTATTTTTTGCTGATTGAACACATCAATGATTTACATTACATTTTTGTAAGTAGGCGAGGGTCAATCTAGATAGTCATGACGAGCAAAGCTTGCTTGCGCTTTTCAAGGAAGCATTGTAGCAGTATTGCAGCAGTATTGGTGTTACCTGAGGAAATCACACTTTGATGGCAAGTCTATAAACGAATTTCTGGTGAAGTCTCCTATGCTAAATTTAGAAGACATTGAATGGAAAAACCTTGATATGAACTCGTCTCGTTCCGAGGATGAGGTACTTTCTATGATATCGCATGACAATTTGAACATCTATTTTTCCGCATGTGCCTTACGGATCTTTTTTGCAGGAAATCTGCTCGAAAAAGAATTCCGGTTTGAAAAGAACGACAAGATATCGCAAATATGTTGCCCGCTGCTTTGCTCTTGTTAGTACCTGTTGTCCTGTATCACTGTACTTGCATACATACCTGGTTCATTATGTGACAACATTATGCATGATAGCTTGCTTATCAATTGTTCGCTCCAAATTATCCTATCTGTATGAATGGTTACATTAGTGTAGAATATACCCAATGCCAATGAACTTTTTTAGCTCTGCATTGTTCTTGTAAGTACCTGCTGTCCTTTATCAATGTACTTATATTGACAGGTAGTTGTTCATGTACCATCACTCTGCAGCTTATTTTCCTTTGCCCTCCATTTTCTACACATAAGATCTATATTTACTCTTTGAAAGAACATGCGGTGCCCCCATGTTTGCTTTTGGTAATTGATGACAATCTCTACGGACTAATGGTTGCCTTGATTTATATTTGAAGGGTTTGTCCATAGGCATTTCTTGGAGTTCATTTGTGGGTTTCAAGGAGAGTTTGTGATGACCAAGGTGCTATTAAGGAATTATCCAAAGATTGGTCTTGTGGGTGTTGAGCTTATTGCAAGCATGTCTTGAAGAAGAAGAGTTCGTGATCATTCATGTTTACCTTCAAGACATCATCCAAATGAAGAGAGTTGGAAAGATTCAAGGTTGATCAAAACTAAGCCAAAGAATGAATCAAGTTGATCAACACATAAAGTGTAGAAGATGTACCGAGAGGGATCAAGCAATCCCATGGTATGGTAAGCATTATCAATCACGCTTTGTGTACTAACCCATGGTCTTCGTGAGAGTTCTTTGTGGGGTTAGGTTGCGGTGTGCAAGTTCAAGTGGAGCATCACGAAGAGATCAAGTGCTTGAAGCTTGCCGTCCATTGTGGTGACAATGGACTTGTGAAGATATGCCGAAGAGTGGCTCACCCATAGTGGAGTATGGGGGAGCAATCTACTAGTCTTCACCGAGACAACGCAATCAAGAAAGGTGGTCCAACTTGAGGAAGTCAAGATCATCTACATCTAGCTCAAGTGGACTTTGTGCAAAGCAAAGGTTTGCCCTTGATAGGTTTTCTATTTTACCGGTCTCGTGGTGGTAGTTGGGAGACCGGGTTATAGGATCGTTTGTCGTACTATCAAGGGGGGCTCTCAAGTTGGTAGCTTGATCATATCATTAGTAGAGAGCTCAAACCATTGCATCCTTGCATCATGTTTCTTGGTTCTCGTTTGGTTCTCTTTGTGAGTCTTAGAGCTTATGGTCATCTTGACGACAAGCTTGAATTCATCGAAAACGGAGTTCACATGCGTCTTCTATGATGTTTTCGGTGTTGGAGTTTTTACTAGTCTTAATTGAGAAAGGGTTCTCGCCATTTTATTTTGGATATTTTCTCAATTGCTTTTTCTTGATATTTCTATCAAGATTTTGTTTGCTCTTGTCCTTAGCTTTCCAACAAACTTGATTTCGTCGAATTCGGAGTTCGTATGCGAAAGTTGTGGCTGTTTGGATCTTATCTGTTTTTCATAGAGAGGTTGTACCAGTTGACCGGTACTACCGGTGTTTGGAGCGGTAGTACCGGTCCAAAATTGGTCTGAAGGTTGTACCGGCCATGTACCGCTCTACCACCGGAATAGTTTCTGTTTTGGAGCGGTTCTTGGGCGGTTGTTGACCGGTTGTACCGGTTAGTTTAGTTTAACCGGTACTACCGGTTCCCGAGACTGTTGTACCGCTTAGTGTTTTTTCCTACAAGTTGGTTTTTCCTCTGCCTTGACCGGTTGTACCGGTTCGTGCACCGGTTGTACCGGTCCTACAGTTTTCTGCACATAACGGGCAGATTCGTGGGGACCTATAAAAGGGGATCTTCTTCCCCATTGGACCTTAACCTTTGAGCTCGTGTTCTTCCCCCATTGTTGACCTTCTTCGAGCTTGCTATCTCTCAATCCCTCCATGGATTCTTGCTAGTTTTTGGGGGAAAAGAGAGAGGAGATCTAGATCCACATTTCCACCAATCACTTTCTCCTCTAGGTGAGGGGAACCCCTTGGATCTAGATCTTGGAGTTCTTGGTGTTCTCCTTCTTGTTCTTCCTCTCTTTTCCCTCCCTAGCATTAGTTGCTTTGGTGGCATTTGAGAGAGAAGGACTTGGGCACTCCGTGTGCCCTTGCCATTCCATTTGGTGCATCAGTTTGAGTTCTCCACGGTGATACGTGGAAGTGAAGTTTGAGAAGCTTATTACTCTTGGGTGTTTGGGCACCCTAGAGCTTGTTCCTCTTGGGTGCCTTGGCGCCCTAGACGGTTGGTGTTGTTCGGAGCTCAATCATTGTGTTGTAAAGCTCCGGGCTAGCATCGGGGTCTCCAATTAGGTTGTGGAGATTGCCCCGAGCAATATGACGGGTACCGGTGACTGCCCCCAAATGTTGCCAAAGTGTACGGGTTCGGTGACCGCCCCAAGGGTTGCCATTTGTATGGGTTCGGTGACCGCCCTCAAGGGTCCCTTAGTGGATTCACGGCATCTTGCATTGTGCGAGGGCGTGATGAGATTACGGTGGCCCTAGTGGCTTCTTGGGGAGCATTGTGCCTCCACACCACTCCAAACGGAGATTAGCATCCGCAAGGGTGTGAACTTCGGGATACATCGTCCTCTCCGCGTGCCTCGGTTATCTCTTACCCGAGCCCTTTACTTATGCACTATACTTTGTGATAGCCATATTGTTTCTTGTCATTTATCTTGCTATCACCTAGTTGTTTATCTTGCTTAGCATAAGTTGTTGGTGCACATAGGTGAGCCTAGTTGTTGTAGGTTTTGTGCTTGACAAATTAACCGCTAAGTTTATTCCGCATTTGTTCGAGCCTAAACCGTAATTATTTTAAAGCGCCTATTCACCCCCCCCCCTCTAGGCGACATCCACGATCTTTCAATTGGTATCAGAGCCTCGTCTCTCTTTATAGGGCTTAACCGCCTAGAGAGTAAGGATGTCGACTAGGGGTTTAGATTTCTCTGACACTCTTAGTTTCGATGGCACAAATTTTGATGTTTGGGTAATTCGCATGCTTAATCTCTTTAGGGTCATGGACCCAAATTTAGAGTGAATTGTAGATATGGGTTTTTCTCCTCCAAAGGATCCACAAAGATTATCTTTAGAGGATGAGAAAAACTCTTATCTCAATGCTCAAGCTTCTAATGTGCTTTTTGATTATTTGAGCAATGTAGTTATTTTTCAACTCATGCCGTTCCGGGATGCTCATGAGTTATGGACAAAGCTTCAAGATAAATATGGTGTGTCCAAGAATTGTGGGAATGATTGTTCTCCCTCCATCTCTGACCGTGTTGTCTTCTCAACTTCTTCTACTTCGCCTACATGTGGTTTGCCACAAGGTAATGATATGGTGAGTAGTGTTAGTCATTGCAATGATGATAGTATGCTTATTGTGGATGATCCTTCATCACTATCTTATTGCAATGCATATTCTTTGGACTTTAACACTTCGAGCACCCTACATGTTTCACATGCTTGTGTTGATAGTCCTTGCATATCATGTAGAAATTGCTTGACTAAAACTCATGATGATATACTTGCTATATCTTGTTGCCATGATAAAAATGCATCTATTTCCTCGAATTGTTATGCTAAAAATGTAGAGGAAACCCAACACCCCACGGAACAAGATGTAGTCTTGAATGGTGCTTCAAGGGATCCTACATCATCATCTATTACGTTTTGCCTTATGGCTAAGGCTTCAAAGGTATCTCCCACTTTGAATACCAATATATCTTGTGATGATAGTGATGATGACAATGATGATGATGTTGATAATGATGAAGAGAATAATAATGTTGCCTCCTTCAAAATTAAGGGGAAAATGATTTTTAAAGCTCTTCATAACAATAAAATGGCTCGTTCCAACTTCATGGAAATCATGTCTATTGCCATTGAGGGCAAGAAATATATAGAGGAGTTGGAATCTCATCTAGAGGAGCATGAGGTCACCATTGAAAAAATGGAAAGTCATGAGCGTGATTACGCTAATGAGATCGCCGACCTCTCGCAAGCTCTTGAACTTGAACAAACCACCAAGGAATCTCTTGAGGAGATTTTTGCTCTAGAACTATCTAGAATAAAGGAATCCCGTGATAGAGCTCTCGAGGTGGCTAATGATTTTGAAACTAAAAATGAGAAGCTTAAGGTTGCACATGCTAAACACCTTGAGGATTTTGAGCACCCCGAAAATGGCTCAAGGGTCATTAAGAGTGAGCTCATCAAACTCACCGAGTCTCATGCTCATCTTAAAGCCTCATATTCTAAAGAGCGTGCCAAGTTGCCTTCTCCTCTTGCTATTATTGATGATGCTTGTGCTACTAACTCTATTTCTAGTGAAGCATCCATTTTGAAGGAGAATGTTGAGCTAAGGGCTCAACTTGAATTGCTATCTGGCAATTATGGGAAATTGGAAGAAAGTCATGTAAATCTCTCAAGCTCTCATGATGATCTTCTAGTATCCCATAATGTGCTAAAGATAGCTCATGAGGCTATGAGTATCAAGGTAACATCTAGTGAGCCTCATGTGGATACTAGCACTACTTCAAGTCAAAATGCATCTTGCCATGTGCTAGTCCTCGTAATTCATCTACTCACAATGTTAGTACATCCTGTGATGAATTGCTCTCCTTGCCTTGTTGCTCTAACAATGAAGATTATATACTTCCTCTAGTACTTTTGTTGATACTAACCATGTAGAGGAAATCAAAGAGATCAAGGCCCAAGTCACTTCTTTGAAAAAAGACTTGGAAAAGTGTCATGAAGGGAAGTCCACACTCAACAATATCTTGAGTGTGCAAAAATCCCCCAATGACAAAGGTGGACATGGATTCAACTCCAACAAGAAGAAAAGGTCCAAGATCATTAACAAGAATAAGGGCCAAGGACAACTCAAGAATTCGGCCAAGATTATTTGCTTCAAGTGCAAAACTGAAGGGCACCATGTTAGATCTTGCCCATTGAAGAAGAAGGCCATTAGTGACAAGCAACAAGGGAAGAGTGTGACGCCCGGATAATCAAGCTACAGTAATCCCCTCCTAATGTTGCCATGTCATCACAGTTAATATGATAAACCTCACTTGGTCCAAACCCAACTCAAATTCAAAGTTAAAATAAAGTCAAATTATTATTTCTTCAAACGGTAAAACAAAAAATGTTCGGTCGGTTACAAATATTCACTAGGTAATTAAAAGGTAGGAACCAACATTAAATGGATTTTTAAGTTTCCCCTAGAAATAATTAAAGTGGTCAAGCAGCACCTATTATGCCCTTTAAAATATGAACTTATTTTACAACAATTCCCAATGACCCCAAACTTTTTGGACAACACCCATAATATCAGTAGGTAATTGTGTGAGGAGTTTCAACGTTAACTAAAATCGTTTAGTACCTAAACTAAGTACAAAACAGTAGCTACATGAATAAAACAGTAAAGTAAATGGAAAGTACTAGTAGTAAGAAAGAAACCTAATCTACTGGGCCAATTGGCCACCTAACTAAAACTGGCCCAACCCACCCCTGTTTTCCCCTTCCTCCTGCTACAGAGAGCAGAGGGGATCGTGGAGGCCATCCATGGCACCTCGGCCAGGTGCCGGCCATCCACGGCCTTCCCCATCGTCTACAAGACCAGGGCGCCGCTCCCCCAAACCCTAAATCCCGATCCCCACTCTCCCTTCGCGCCCCACCTTCCTCTCTCGATCTGGACAGGGGCGCCGCTAGCGCTCACCGACGACGAGCCGCCTCGATGCCGTCTGCCCCGACCTCCGTCGTCGAACGCTGCCGCACCGCGCTGCTCCATCCACCCCAACTCCGACCATCGCAGCACGTCCCCGGGCCTTCTCTGCAACGGCCGTGAGCCCCCGACCCTCCTCCCTCTCTCCCCTGCTTTTTCCCCCCTGGTCGTAGCTGCCTTCCCCCACTGTGTGCGACCACGCACGAGTCCGCCCGCCTGCTCCGCTCCGTGCCCAGCGCCCGCCGTCCCGCGCGCTGACCCGCGCCCCGCACCCACTGCTTCCCCGCCGCTGCCTGCGGTGCTTCTGCTGCCGCCGGTGGCCGCAGCTCGCCCCACCGGAGCCCGCGCCACCGTCCGCCGTTGCCTGCACAGCCGCGGCCCCCGCCTTCCCCCGCATTAGCTCGGCCCGCCGCTCGCCGCCGGCGCCACCGCGCGGCCCCGCACCCCAAGCCGCACCGCCCGCCTCACCTTGCCTCGCGGTCGCCTCCGGCCTCCTTTCCCGCGCACTGCTCCGCCCCTCGCCGCCGTGGCCGTCGCCCGGGTCTGCCCCGGCGGGCAATCCCGCCTCGGCTCCCCTGCCGCCGCATCGTGCCACCCGCCTCCCATTGCCGCGCCTCCCGCTGCCCCCCCTCCGCACGCCCTGGCGCTGCTCCGCCCCTCCCTGGCCGCCGGCGCCAGTGCCCCCGCCGCGGCTCGGTTTGCTCCAGCGCAGCCCCCCCCGCGCACTGGCCTCCGTCGGCTTCGCCCTCCACGCTCCGCTACGCGCCGCGCGCTGCCACCCTATGCGCCGCCCGTCGCTATGGCCGCCGTCGTCTGCGGCCTCGTCCGGCCTCCCTGCGGGCGAGGGTCCGCTCGGGTGCGGGCGTGCCCGTTAACCCGGGCGCCCAGAACCGCTAAGGGCCCCAGGCCCAATGACATGTGGGGCCCCATGGCCCCAGAACGTTTAAAAAAAAAGTATAGAATAAAAAAAAAAAAAAATAATAATAATTAAAATATAATTAATTAATTAATTAGTGAATTAATTAAGTTAATTAATCATATTTAATTAAACTAATTAACTAGTTATCTTAATTAAACTGTAATTAGATTAGCTAAACTATTAACTATGTAAGCAGTCAATGACAGGTGAGACCCACTGGTCATGTTGACCAGTCAACAATGCTGACATCAGCATGATGTCGTGCTGATGTCATAAATTCTTTTTCGAATTAATTAAATTAATATTAAATTCCAGAAATTAATAAAAACTTTAGAAAATCATATCTTTTAAACCGTAACTCGGATGAAAATACTTTGTACATGAAAGTTGCTCAGAACGACGAGACGAATCCGAATACGCGGTCCGTTCGTCCTCCACGCATCTCTATCATAACGAACATGCAACATTCCCCTCCATTTCATCTGCCCGAAAATGCCTAACACCGGGAATACTTTCCCGGATGTTATTCCTCTTCGCCTGTATCACGGAGCACTGCGTTAGGTCACACGTAGCACCGCATTTTGCCATGTTATGCTTTGTGATGCTATTGTTTGCTCTGTTATTTATTTGTTTCCCCCTTCGTTGCTTATTTTCGGTAGACTCCGATACTGTGATAGACCCCGAGACCATTGACGCTTCGGTGTTCGACTACGGCTACGATTCCGAAGATTCCTTTCTTCTGCAGAGATTCCAGGCAAGCCCCCCCCCCCTTAATCACCAGATATCGCCTACTCTTCTCTCTACTGCTTGCATTAGAGTAGTGTAGCATGTTACTGCTTTCGATAATCCTATTCTGCTGCATAGCCTGTCATTGTTGCTACCACTGTTGATACTTTACCTGCAATCCTAAATGCTTAGTATAGGATGCTAGTATACCATCAGTGGCCCTACACCCTGGTCCGTCTGCCCTGCTATTCTATCGGGCCGTGATCGCTTGGGGGTGATCACGGGTATATACTATATACATACTTTACATACACATGATTATGGTTCGCAGACGGGGGATGAAGGGGCAGGTGGTTCCACCCAGGTAGTGGTGGGCCTGGGTTCCCGACAGCGACAAGGCGGGTTGCGACCACCTAGGAGACAGGTGGGCCTGGCCCTGGTCGTTGTCCGCGGTTATTTTATAATAACACGTTTAACGGGATCTTGGTATTTGATCTGAGTCTGGCCATTTGGTCTTTACGCACTAACCAGCTGCGTGGGAACAGTTATGGGTACTCGACGTCGTGGTATCAGCCGAAGCCTTCTTGACGTCAGCGACTTAGCGGCGCGCGCCGGATTGGACTGGAAAGCCTACTCTGGTATTAGGAGAGGCTAGGTCTGCTTACCGGCCGCCCTCGCAACGTGCAGGTGTGCATTGGGTGATGGGCCCAGACCCCCGTGCGCTTAGGGTTTAGACCGACGTGCTGACCTCTCTGTTGTGCTTAGGTAGGGCTGCGACGTGTTGATCTTCCGAGGCCGGGCATGACCCTAGAAAGTGTGTCCAGCCAAATGGGATCAAGCGTGCTGGGTTATGTGGTGCACCCCTGCAGGGAAGTTAATCTATTCGAATAGCTGTGTCCCTCGGTAAAAGGACGACCCGGAGTTGTACTCTGACCTCATGACAACTAGAACTGGATACTTAATAAAACACACCCAGACAAGTTCTAGATACAACCCGGTGATCGCTTTCTCACAGGGCGACGAGGGGAGGATCACCGGGTAGGATTATGCTATACGATGTTACTTGGTGAACTTACCATCTATTCCCTTCTCCTGCTTCAAGACGGAGGCTGCCAGAAGTGAGGATACTTGTTACTTCCAGCTACTCTCTTCTTCTGCTGCAAGATGGACGTTGTGAGAAGCGTAGTCTTTGTTTGGATTAGCTATCCCCCTCTTATTCTAGCATTCTGCAGTTTAACCCACATATATTACCCCTTTACACAGATACCATTGCATTTGTAGTATAGATCCTTGCTTGCGAGTACTTTGGATGAGTACTCACGGTTGCTTTGCTCCCCCCTTTCCCCCTTTTTCTCTTTCTTCTCGGATGATGCAACCAGATGATGGAGTCCAGGAGCCAGAGGATCCCGATGATGTTTCTACATGGAGTTCGGCTTCGAGGAGTAGTTAGGAGGTCCCAGGGAGGAGGCCTTGCATTTTCGATCGTTGCTACTTTTGTGCTAGCCTTCTTAAGGCATCTTGTTTAACTTATGTCTATACTCAGATATTGTTGCTTCCGCTGACTCTTGTTTTTTCGAGCATTTGTATTCGAGCCATCGAGGCCCCTGGCTTGTAATATAAAGCTTGTATTATTTTAATTTGTGTCTAGAGTTGTGTTGTGATATTTTCCAGTGAGTCCCTAATCTTGGTCGTACACATTTGCGTGCATGATTAGTGTACGGACAAATCGGGGGCGTCACAAGTTGGTATCAGAGCCGACTGCCTGTAGGAATCCCCCCTTTCCAACTCCTTGGCCGAAGTTGACTCTAGTCTTTGAAAAACAACTTTACTAACTTGTTGTGTGTCTTATGGGCCCACAGCACCATTGGGTGGTATTAGGATCTTTTACTCCTCGTCTATACTCTGGGACTCTTATCTCTCTTCTATTCGGGATAAAGGAATTTTGATAAATCTAACATTAGGATCTCGTTGTCACTTTCACCCGGAGAGCACCTTATGATAGATGATCATCCACTGCACCAGAAGAACCTGAAGATACTCTCCGCTGTTAACCCGAGAACTTGTGTTCATCGCCTTTGTAATTCACTGCCACCGATATATCCCTATGGATATCTGCATGCACTTGTCATACTCATGATCATTCCTCGTCGCTCTTGTTGTTACAAGAGGCCTCGAAATATTCTCCGTTTTCTCGAGAATCCTTTGAGTTTACTGTCTTGCAGCTTTATGTCTCATGAAAACCCTTACGGTTATTTCCTCACAATTATCGAGGACCCGTTCTTCTCGATTGTTCAGGTGTCTCACAAAGTTCATCGGGATACCTTTTGATCTTTCGCAAATCCTCTGCAGCCTGATACTCCTGTAATTCTTGCCTGCTTGCATTATGGTTAATTCCGTATGACTAGTAGTCTTCGTTAACATCCCTTGTCTTAGCCATTTTGGGCCTATTGATTCAATGTGTGCGTATGCACGCAGTCATCAGGTTATCCTTTATAAAATTATCTTTCCGACTCAGACGTCATTCCGGACATGAGTAGGTTCTCGGCAATTCAATCCTTTATTGATTGTACAACTAAGTGTTGTCAACTTATCCATCCTGGATCAGAGCGTCTGCTTCTGATCCTTCGTTTTGGAAACCATAATTTCTTTCTATTTAAGCTTCATACTAGTCATGTGAATCTTGAATCTGATGCCTCTTCATTCTTCTTCCTCTGGGTGAGTACCGATACTCACATCAGCTCCGTTGTCGATCGCTTGATCCTTTGTTGAAATATTATCCGACAGTGTCCTTCGTATACAAAAACCTCGAGAAGTTCTGTCCCTGATGCATAATACCTTCGGTAAATTGTATCCTCTTCTTTGACAACCATGCTCTCCCTTGGAGCTGGTGATATTTACTTTTGAAACTTGTGGTATATGTTACTAAGATGCCCGATGGGTTGAACCTACGCCTTCCCCTAATCCGTGAGAACCCAAAAAGTTTTCACAAGTCATACCCTTCCGGTGTTCTACCGGATAAAAATTCCAACACTACTGTTTAATCAAAGCAAGAGGTAAATGAAACGTATGCATTGGAGAAACGGGAGTCGACCTTGAGCTTTTGTTCATGCCCATGGAAACGATGTAGACCGTCTCGGGAGCTTCTTGCAAAATGATTTTTCATCTAAATAATTCTTTCGGTGTCAATAAAAGTTGATCCCTTGCAGTTATGGTTTCGACCATGCTGTCCTTATTCAGTATATCTGGAATAAATCCATTCCACGCCTCGCCAATTTTTGACAAGGTTAAATCTTCTACTGTCATAGGTCGATGACCTAGTTCAATTCCTATCGTGTTCTACCTTTGAGTTTACCCTCTGATATCTCGAGGATATCATGACTTGCACTACACCTTTTGAACTTTTGATGAAGTAATACCTTTGCTTGTCGTAGTCACTCTACGGGTTCTAGGTTGCCGTCAACCGAGGACACCGTTTCGTAAATCAATTCCGCTCAAAAAATTCAACACCCCTAGTAGATGTTACTGAGAAAATTTTAAACTCAATCTGGTTTATTCCTAGACTATCGAGTACATCCTGGTCTCGATATCTTTGACTGTGCTACCTCGTCTTTCTCTGATGCATGAATTCTTCTGTGAGAGCACGACTTACATCGGGCTTTCAACATCATGTTGCTTGTCTTGAAAGGCAACTTTGGCTCCGAGCTTGCATCTTATATATTGATCCTATGACTTGCCACTTCGTCATTCCCTTGCTTGTTGCCGTTGTCGTTTGATTGCATCCCCTTGAAACCCTCCCGACAAATGTGTCGGATCACCTTCAACACTTTGACTACTTATGAGATGTCAACTGTGTTCGTGATGAGAAATACCCTCCTTGCCCTCGATGATTTTTAATATCATCGACAACACCCTTCACTTCCTTTCATCGCGAACTTGTCCACATTATAGTTGCAACTTGCTCTCCAGGTAGTGTTGTGTTCTGCCTTGAAGTATTAATGTCTTTTATGTCAAGAATGTTGTGGGAATTGCTCCGCCTCTTAGAAATTCTCGGTATGATGATACTTCTCACCATCATCATTCTTCCTTGGTCCCCATGTTGTTTTTAACCGGGATACCAATATGCTAACGATGCTGCTTGAGTTCTGTACTTCTAGCAACCCTATTGCTTTGAAGTCAATGATCGATAGTTCGTTCTTCGACTGTTGGCTATTGACTCGTCACTCTAACATTGATCTCGCTGCCTAAGGTCATATTTCGGGCACACCTTCCAACTATTGATTAATGGTGTATGTTTTCCTCGAGCATACAACCTTATACCATTTGAATTGACAAGTGTCATCTTCTTGTTCGCATTATTGTGGAAATCCATCCGTTTGGAATTCTCGATAAATTGACGCTGAGCTCATCAGCCACCTACTCATCCTCTCCTTGGTTAAATGATGAACTATTGTTTTGGGAAACCGCTCCCATAGTTCATTTCTCGAGAATCTTGCAATTTCATTTCGTCGATTTGTGATGCACCTCTTCTTCTCAAACATCCCGAGTCTGAGGTAAAACGACACCAATTGGATCTGAATCTCGGTCAGATATGATGGTTGGGACAACTTTCCAGTAGTTATAATATTGGTCCTTTGATGACTCGGTAATATGATGTCATGCCTAGCACCCCTGCTGGAGGACCTATTATTATAATCTCTTTTGCAAGGATAACCATTCTTCCAGGAGGAAATTATAAGACTTATTATATAAGTTGTTCCTGATGAATACTTTGTGTATCCAAGTCTGACCCTTGATTGAAAAACCATATCATTGCTACCTCGAAGCATTACTATGATACCCCGCTCATCAACAAGAACATTGGAGGCGCGATGCTAAATGTTTCTTGGTCAGTTATCCAAACACTGTTGTATGGGTAACATCTTGATTAATCCTTGCCTCTTTATCTGAATGGTTGGATACTTGCTCTCCAACCCTGTATGTCATGTTCTGCTTGTCCATGGGAAGGATATACTCCAGATAATTGTGTGTAATCACAATTTTCCTTTCCATTTGTTTGTTTAACCTTTCTTTCATCTACATATAATCTAAGCAGTAATAATTCTCTGCTTATGTAAACACCTCGTTGTACAACTCTGTCAGTACGACCTTGATTCTATTGTTAATAACATTCCAGTACTACCGGTGGACGAAAACTTTGCCTACCGGTCCTTCTCGTTTCAACGAGCAAGACAATGGTTCTCGTTCCCCGTCCTTGGTACCGACATTGTTGCCAACTTAGCTGACAGACTATTCTCTTACATGCCTTGCTTTCTATGCAAGATGTCATCACCCTTCCTACTTTCAACCCACATGGTGGGCCCATAACCCACAGGTCCACTGGATCGAAACCTGACTCTTCTTTACAACTGAATTCTATGGTATCCTTTGCACCTGGCTTCGTATATGATTCACGAGCTAAATTCTACTATGTTTCATCATGGTATCAAACACCATATTATTCTCGTTGATCAAGACCCCATTCCAGCTTCTGGTTAGGCATCGAATGACTGCCTACCCGATTGAAACTTTGGTACCATCGCTTATTGTTCTCAGTAGATTCACTGAAATACTACTCGTAGGGTACTTCGTGTACCACTTTTTGAATTCGCCGTCGGATGCACATACTTCGTGGAGATACGTTCCTCCAAAGTTTTTTTTCCCCCTGTTCGCTTTCGTAGGACGATGGGGATCCCGAAGAAAGGTTGACGACTTGATCACGATGACTCGAAGCAGAGAAACGAAGACATCAACGAAACGGTTAAACCTCTTCGAAAGGGCAAGCAAGACCGAGAAGACTCGTTAGCTTTTCGCTACCAGCACCTTCCCCCTTACTCCACCACTTAAATCTCGGGACGAGATTTCTTGTAGTGGAGGAGAATTGTGACGCCCGGATAATCAAGCTACAGTAATCCCCTCCTAATGTTGCCATGTCATCACAGTTAATATGATAAACCTCACTTGGTCCAAACCCAACTCAAATTCAAAGTTAAAATAAAGTCAAATTATTATTTCTTCAAACGGTAAAACAAAAATGTTCGGTCGGTTACAAATATTCACTAGGTAATTAAAAGGTAGGAACCAACATTAAATGGATTTTTAAGTTTCCCCTAGAAATAATTAAAGTGGTCAAGCAGCACCTATTATGCCCTTTAAAATATGAACTTATTTTACAACAATTCCCAATGACCCCAAACTTTTTGGACAACACCCAAAATATCAGTAGGTAATTGCGTGAGGAGTTTCAACGTTAACTAAAATCGTTTAGTACCTAAACTAAGTACAAAACAGTAGCTACATGAATAAAACAGTAAAGTAAATGGAAAGTACTAGTAGTAAGAAAGAAACCTAATCTACTGGGCCAATTGGCCACCTAACTAAAACTGGCCCAACCCACCCCTGTTTTCCCCTTCCTCCTGCTACAGAGAGCAGAGGGGATCGTGGAGGCCATCCATGGCACCTCGGCCAGGTGCCGGCCATCCACGGCCTTCCCCATCGTCTACAAGACCAGGGCGCCGCTCCCCCAAACCCTAAATCCCGATCCCCACTCTCCCTTCGCGCCCCACCTTCCTCTCTCGATCTGGACAGGGGCGCCGCTAGCGCTCACCGACGACGAGCCGCCTCGATGCCGTCTGCCCCGACCTCCGTCGTCGAACGCTGCCGCACAGCGCTGCTCCATCCTCCCCAACTCCGACCATCGCAGCACGTCCCCGGGCCTTCTCTGCAACGGACGTGAGCCCCCGACCCTCCTCCCTCTCTCCCCTGCTTTTTCCCCCTGGTCGTAGCTGCCTTCCCCCACTATGTGCGACCACGCACAAGTCCGCCCGCCTGCTCCGCTCCGTGCCCAGCGCCCGCCGTCCCGCGCGCTGACCCGCGCCCCGCACCCGCTGCTTCCCCGCCGCTGCCTGCGGTGCTTCTGCTGCCGCCGGTGGCCGCCGCTCGCCCCGCCGGAGCCCGCGCCACCGTCCGCCGTTGCCTGCACAGCCGCGACCCCGCCTTCCCCCGCATTAGCTCGGCCCGCCGCTCGCCGCCCGCGCCACCGCGCGGCCCCGCACCCCAAGCCGCACCGCCCGCCTCACCTTGCCTCGCGGTCGCCTCCGGCCTCCTTTCCCGTGCACTGCTCCGCCCATCGCCGCCGTGGCCGTCGCCCGGGTCTGCCCCGTCGGCCAATCCCGCCT
>LR738712.1:660148204-660203031 GCA_902687465.1 Secale cereale
CCCCTCCCGCGCACTGGCCTCCGCCGGCTTCGCCCTCCGCGCTCCGCTACGCGCCGCGCGCTGCCATCCTATGCGCCGCCCGTCGCTATGGCCGCCGTCGCCTGCGGCCTCGTCCGGCCTCCCTGCGGGCGAGGGTCCGCTCGGGTGCGGGCGTGCCCGTTAACCTGGGCGCCCAGAACCGCTAAGGGCCTCAGGCCCAATGACATGTGGGGCCCCATGGCCCCAGAACGTTCAAAAAAAGTATAGAATAAAAAAAAATTAAAATATAATTAATTAATTAATTAGTGAATTAATTAAGTTAATTAATCATATTTAATTAAACTAATTAACTAGTTATCTTAATTAAACTGTAATTAGATTAGCTAAACTATTAACTATCTAAGCAGTCAATGACAGGTGAGACCCACTGGTCATGTTGACCAGTCAACAATGCTGACGTCAGCATGATGTCGTGCTGATGTCATAAATCCTTTTTCGAATTAATTAAATTAATATTAAATTCCAGAAATTAATAAAAACTTTAGAAAATCATATCTTTTAAACCGTAACTCGGATGAAAATACTTTGTACACGAAAGTTGCTCAGAACGACGAGACGAATCCGAATGCGCGGTCCGTTCGTCCTCCAAACATCTCTATCATAACGAACATGCAATATTCCCATCCGTTTCATCTGCCCGAAAATGCCTAACACCGGGAATACTTTCCCGGATGTTATTCCTCTTCGCCTGTATCACCGAGCACCGCGTTAGGTCACACGTAGCACCGCCTTTTGTCATGTTATGCTTAGTGATGCTATTGTTTGCTCTGTTATTTATTTGTTTCCCCCTTAGTTGCTTATTTTCGGTAGACTCCGAAACTGTGATAGACCCCGAGACCATTGACGCTTCGGTGTTCGACTACGACTACGACTCCGAAGATTCCTTTCTTCTGCTGAGATTCCAGGCAAGCCCCCCCCCCTTGATCACCAGATATCGCCTACTCTTCTCTCTACTGCTTGCATTAGAGTAGTGTAGCTTGTTACTGCTTTCGATAATCCTATTCTGCTGCATAGCCTATCATTGTTGCTACCACTGTTGATACTTTACCTGCAATCCTAAATGCTTAGTATAAGATGCTAGTACACCATCAGTGGCCCTACACCCTTGTCCGTCTGCCCTGCTATTCTATCGGGCCGTGATCGCTTGGGGTGATCACGGGTATATACTATATACATACTTTACATACACATGATGATGGTTCGGAGACGGGGGCTGAAGGGGCAGGTGGTTCCACCCAGGTAGTGGTGGGCCTGGGTTCCCGACAGCCCCCTGATGGTTACTTTGTGGCGGAGCGATAGGGCGGGTTGCGACCACCTAGGAGACATGTAATGCCCAGGATGGGACTATACCTCCTACGTGTCGAGGCACGACTTAAAGGTATAAGCCCATCCTAGAATGATCTCAAGTTTGGTATCTTTGCACGACTCATGTAAAAGAGGGATTAAAATGCAAAAGGAGATAGTTGGCTTACACTCGCCACTTCACACAATACATTACATAAGCAATACATCATTCAGAACATCACAACCCGACTACGGGCGAAGATCCAAAAGAAAGATACCAAAACAACATAAAGCCACAGGTCAGGATCGAATCCTAGTAGAAACCACTACTGAACGTCGAAACGTCACAAGCAAACGGCCAAACTCTTCAACGAGCTTCCAGTGAAGAACTGAACCAACTCCTGCTTCAAACTCGGCTGAACCTGCATCTGGTGTGGTGAAGTAACTGTGAGCCACAGAGGACTCAGCAATCCCATTCCCGGGTAACAAGTCTATTTAAGCCTTGGGTGAGGACAAGGCTGAAGATAGAACGAGAGGTGAAGGAACAACAAGAGTCTGCAGCAGCAACTAGCACTAACTTACGCAATAGAGAGTGAGAAGAGAAGTGCCTCGGTCGAAAGATGATCACGAAGTGATCCTAACTAAACCGGTCAAACATAACCCCACCGTGTTCAACTCCCGAATCCCTATTCGGAAATTGACAGTCACGGTACACACGCTGGTAGTGTATTGAAACACATTGTGTCAAGTTATCTACAACCGGATATTAACAAGCTCCCATCTGCCACATAACCGCGGGCACGGCTTTCGAAAGTTCAAACCCTGCAGGGGTGTTCCAACTTGGCCAATCACAAGCCCACGATCCGCGGAGTCGCAACTCCATAGGTGGGAAGACCCGAGTATTCTCGGAATCCCGTGCTCAAGTTAAACCGAACTAAGGTAAGGCTAATCCAGCAAATCCTCCCGGCGTGTCGGCACCCTGATAGTAGCCGCGTGTATCTAAGTCTCAGGACACGACCGGATGGGCGATTCTACAGGTTTTTACCAAACCTTGAGTTTCCTCGAGGTGGCCCCGCAGACTCCCCGTTTCGGACCAACACTCATGTGGAGCACTGGCCCGCTGTTGTGGAATTAAAATAAAAGAGGGTTTGCAAGGCCCTTATGCAAGTTTTATTAGTTTGTTATTAGGCAAATAGTACCAATGTTGGGACTTGCTGGAAAAGACTTAGCACTTAGCGGTTTATCAAGGGGGTCCCATACACCCCAACCGTGTTAGGAACGCATAATCAAGGAACATAACACCGGATTATACGGTTCCTAACGGCATGAGTGGAACAAATCACCAAGCAAAAGGCTTAGCCTTCCACCCTTGCCAGTATATAGATGATTTCATTTTAAACATTATATATAGTGTGATATAACCCAACCAAACTTCAACATGAAGCAAGCATCTTCAATCTTCACCTGCAACTAACAATGTTATAAGAGGGGCTGAGCGAAGCGTACTTAGCCAAGCAACGGTTTGCATAGGTTGGTTGGTTAAACATGGCAATTGGTTACAAGTAGGAGGCTGACAAGAAGATCATAGGCATCGAGGCAAATACTACAGAGCGATACTACTAGCAATAGGCAAAGATAGTAATGGTATTCGGGTTCGGTCATCTTGCCTGGAATTCCACAAGGGAGAAGAACGGATCCATGAAGAAGACGGAGCAACACAGACGAGAGAAACCTCACAACTCCGGAACGAAACCGAAGCTATCAAGAGAAGCAAACCGGAAAGAAAGAAACAACACGGTAAACACACAAGCATAAACATGGCATACGATGCACATCCAAGTATGATGCATGTCCGGTTAAATTATGCATGGCATGGCAAAGTGCACAAACAAAACTACAAGTTAAGTAGAGATCAATATGCAACGAGTTGCATATTGACGAAACACCACATTTAATTATTTAGTTGACTCTCGTTTATTTACAAGACAAGATTAAATGTTTTTAACATGGCAAGAGGTGAAGCATAATAAAACTACACTATTAAGACATTTTAAATGAGGCCGGAGAATAACAATAACAAGTCCGGAAAATCCCCATATGCATGTTTTATTATTATAAACAAACAACAATTCACACATATTAATGTTGTTAATATGATGCGGATGACATGATCAAGTTTATGCAAGTTTATTAAAAGGTTAACATAAAAGAGATATGAAGCATTGTCACCGTGGTGGAATGAAAGGGTGCCACGGCAACGATCCGAAAATGATGCAACGCAACATCTCGGTTCCGGTACTCGTTGAGAGATCGGTGCAAAAGATGAAGGGTGGTGTGAACGAGTCAAACGAGATGAAAGGTGGGGCGGTCCCGTTACCGGGTTCCCACGAGTCGGTGACGAGGCAACCGAGGAACATGACAAAAGGGACGAAACGGACACGATGCACACACGGGAAACATTTCATACAACACAACAAGCATCTCACGGGTCATCGTCTCGGGGTTATACCTTCGGAACAAACGTTCACGGGGCGGTTCGAGAGCGTCGAGGAAGTAGCCGTAGTAGTGGAAGTAGTGGTACACAAGCGACGGTAGATGTACTCGTTCCGTTCGTTCTTGCCGGTTCCATGACGGCGGTAGTTGTTCACGGTCATCGGTAGGGGTACTAGTTCCGTAGTTGTACTTGAGGGTCTTCGGCGACGTAGTCGTTCATATTTCGTAGCCGTTCGGTCGTCGTGGTACTTGTCGGGGCCGTAGGGGTACTCGTGGCGACCGTGTAGTCGAACTTGACGGGTCGTCGGCGACTCGAAGGGGTACACGGGTCGTCGAGGTACTTGCTGTTCCGTGGTTACTTGAGAAAAAAACATCAACAGTAACAGAAACAACAAAACAAAAAAAAACAAAAAGGAAAAAGGGTTGCACGGCGCTGCGGCGCTGGAAAACAAGACGGGCGGCAGGCTGCTGCTGGAGGGGCGCCAGGCAGGGGCGTGGTCGCCGGAGCAGGACTCCAACAGCCTTGCTGGAGGACGGGGCGCGCCGTGGTCCCTGGTGTACGACGACGACGGCGGCGGACGGCTCGAGGCGAGGGAAGGCTGGAGAAGAGGCCCGCGCTGGCTCGCTCGGGAGAAGAGGCGCGGCGGTCCTGCAGTCTTGGCGAACGGGGCGGTGACTGCTTCAGGCTCTGCAGGGCTCGGTGAGGACGAGGCCGGGCGCGGCGGAGATGGAGTCCACGAAGGAGGGAGGCCGCGGCCTGAGGACCTGGCTTCGCGGCGCGGCAGGGACGGAGGGAGGCCGACGGGCGATGCGGACGCGGGCTCCTGGCCGGACCAAAACGGGGGCGCTCGGGGCCTGGGCGAGGCCCTGCGGCGGAGCTCGGCCGGCTCGCGGCAGGGACGGAGGGAGGCCGACGGAGGGAGGGCGACCTGCTGCTTGGCCGAGGGAGGACGAACGAGCAAACGAGGGGATCGGCCAACGGCCCTGGCTCGAAGCTGAAGGGAGCGGGGCGAGGGAGAATCGGGAGATCGAAGGAGGAGTAGGGGGCTCGGGAGTAAGCGAACGAGAGGGATGCGGTCGGGAGAGAGTGGGGAGATCGATGGGGTCGGGTTCGAGCGGCTGGCGGCGGACGAGGGGAAGGAGAGGGAGTGCGGGACTCGGGCTAGTTAGCGCTAGGGTTCGCTCGCAGGGAGGCCTTGGGCCAGAAGAGAATGGGCCGCAGGAATCGGGCCGGCTGGCCTAAAAGGCTGGCTGGACTCCTCTCTTCTTATTAAAAAAACAAAGAAGAGAAGAAAGTAAAAAGAGGATAGGGAGGGAATTAGGACATGAGGTCAAATCTCCTGGACCCGCAAAAATATAAGGAATTTAATAAAGAAAATGTTGGAGGGGTTTTTGGAGGAACCTCAAAAAACGGGAAAAGAATTATTGGCAAGGTTTAGAAGGTGAAACTCGAAGTGAAAAAGACATGGGGAAAAAATGCAAGTGTGTTGCGGGTAATTCCGAAGAAAATGGAATATTTTAAATATAGCTCCCTAATAATATTGAGAGGCTTTATATGTTATAAAGAGAAGCCACCTTCCCTCGATTTAAATGGACCGAAGGCCCACACGATTTATTTAAGTTGAGATGCAAAATAAAATGACATGATGGCATGATGACATGATGCAATGCAAAAATAAATAAAGCAAGCACAAAAGAACACACGGGCAACCCGGAACATCTGGAATCTTCTGGAATCTTCTGGGACGTCGGTCTCGGGCGTCACAACTCTCCCACACTAACAGAGGATCTCGATCCGAGATCCTAGAGATATCACCGGGTAAAAACGGAAGAGGAAGAGGTAAAACAAAGTTGCTTCTTTGACAGACGATTGAAACCAAAGAACCTTGAGAGGTTAAACAAGTTGAAAGAAAGAAAGCAACGGAGATGAACGAAGTTAAGTGCACTCCGTTAGAAAAGAGTAACTAGGAGCATTATGAGAACCTTGAAGGTTGAAAGACATTAAACAAGAGCTCACGGACCAAAAGAATATGAAACTGCAAGGGTATAACCAAGGAAGAAGAATGACAGAATTTGGACAGCACTTCGTCTGAAAATGGAAGGAATTGAACACAAACTTGAGGAGATGGAATGATACTTGATGAAATGAACAGCATATAGCTTCTGAAACAATTAAAAGAATGGCACAAGGTGGAAGAAAGATTCAGACAGCACTCCGGTTAAAAGATAGGCAAAACTTGATAAGAAGAGGGAACTTGAATGAAGAATACAATACTCCGGTTAAATGATAAGCAAGGAAAAGAACAAGATCTTGATAAAACGATATGATGGTTTGGAGAGAGCAACATCACAAAACCTCCGGAACGAAAGAATAGATGCAAGAACGTTGGGAAGAAAGAACGGAGAAGAAAATCACAACATCTCTCAAAATTTAATTAGGAAATCCTCCTTACAAAGAAGGGTTGAATGGAGTTGTTGGAAAATCAACAACGAAAGAATAAGCTTGATGTGGGCTTATGAAAAACATCTCAAAATTATGAGGTGACTACCGGCCACTAACGGAAATGTTTGATTGGGTTGAGATCAACAAGGAGACGATAAACTTATTTCACGGAGAGGATAAATGAAGAACTTGGGTCATTATAAGCACCATAATATCAACAATCCTTAGGGAAAGCTTTTAGGTGAAATACAACCCAAATAACTCCAATGAATAAATTGAATGGTTGGAGATCTCCTGAACAAAGAAAATGATGGGTTTAAATATCTCATTCTTGAAAACTCGTGAATCATGAAACATGAAGGAATTGACAAGAATGACATAACACCACGTGAAAAGATAAGGTAGAAAGAATTGCAATTGGAAAGCATGATGAAGAAAGCTTGAGCTTCAACAAGAATCTTGATGAAGTCTTCGAGGATGAATTAAATCATGATGAACCACCATGAAAACTCCGGTAATGAAAGCATGAGAAGTGAAAGATGAAAAGAATAAGATTCATGGCCTGCGATGAATTAGATGGAGCTTTGAAATGATAATTGAAATAACATGGAACTCCGGAAAACAAGATGAACAGCTTAGAACCAAGGATATGATATGATGAACAAGCTCCTGACAAAAGAATTAAATCACCTTGAAGGAATAAGAATAAGAATTATGTCATGCATCTCCTTCACCAATTTAAATTGATGACAACCACAGGATTTGGCATACTACTTATTCTCGTTGGAAAGAATTAAAGAGAGATCTCGTACAAGCTTGGGTAAATCTTCAACGAACCACCGGTAGAATTATGAAAAGAACGAGTGAATTAAAACGATAACAACGGAAGGGTAACTTGAATGAGCCACCGTAAGAATATGGAGACGAACGAAGAGACATCAATGAAGAATAGTTGGAGGACGAAGTTGAAAACTGAGAACGAAGAAATATTCTGAAATGATGGCCTTCGGAGGAACACAAAGAAAAGAATTCACAAAACAAATCTTGAGAGAACGGGCCAAGATTTAAGAGAAACTCTTCTCCGGTCTTCAAATGCTGATAATGAAGACGAGAAAAGCCATAAGAATTGTTGAGCACTCCGGACGAATGACAAGAGGAAGGTGGAGCTAAAGATGGAAATAATTGAAAACAAGCTTGGAGAAGGCATGTGACTGATGGAAATCCTTCTTACGTCACACTTTGAAAAGAATTTGAGTATAACTCCGGAAATATTGGAAGAGTCAGGTAAGATCCTGGGAAAAGACCTGTGGTTAGGGCCCACTCAAAAGAAATCACCGTTGGAAAAGATTGCCTAAGAGATATTGCACCGGTTGAATTAAATGTCTTGAGTAAGAAGACAATGCTCAAAATAATTTGAACGGAATAAGAATGGAATTATGAATCTTCAACACTCCGGATATGAATAGCAAGAGGAGAATGATTAATTGGTGCACCGGAATAAGAAAGCATTGTGAAATGAGGAAAAGGATAAGATTAACACCGAAATCTTGAATTTCATCCACCGGCAGAATATGAGAACAAAAGAATGATGAACTTGAAGCTCTTGAGCATCTTCGCGATAAAGCACCGGATAAGAACATTGAAGGAAAAGAATGAAGAAATATCACATGAATAAAATGGATATTTCATTAACAATTATGGCTCCAAGAAGAAAAGGGTGGGAGGGTGGGGAAAACAAAGACAACTTGGGATGAATGAAATGGACACCGGTTGACAAAGAATTTAACATGACCATCTTGATGATTAAGAAGGACTAGCACTCTCGTAGAAATATGAGAACACCGATTAAGAAAGGTATGGAATCAACATTTGACATCGAAGCAACTCGAATACCAGAATCAAAACAAGAACAAAGGGTAGATATGCAACATGATCTTCACAATATCATTCGAACAGAGGATTGAACGAATGAATTCCGCAGGTACATCAACTTGATGAGAAGCCACTTGGAGAGCAAAATGAAAATAAAAAGGAACAAGGAACAGATAGAACAAATACAAGATAGAAGCTTCGTTCGACATCTTCGTGCTGAAAGCTCATGGAACGTGTTACAAAAGGGTTTTGTCATCCCCGGATCAGCATAGCCAAGGACCCTTTAAGATGCAACTCCCGATCAGAACAAGTCCATAAAACCACTTCACTCAATGTAGAACTCCAAACTTCATATCGTGCATCCGTTGGAAGAATGCCTAGAACTACTAGATGAACCCACCTATAGATTTCCGAAAGTTTCCAGTTATGCAATCAGGTGTTGGGGATACACGGGAAGCACCGCGCAATCAACTCTAAACCTACATCCAGGTGTATCCATCCTTCAACACATAACCAGTCTTTCTCGGAAACTGTTTACCTCGGACCTTCGAAAAGCAACCACTATAACAAGCTATGGCAATACTCTCGAACTACCTCCCCAGTACTGGGTGATGTCGGGGTTATCTTGCCACTGGCCGTATAGGAGAGATTTTCGATGTCGGCCGTCTTAAGTATTTAGTACTGTCGCGATATGCTTGTGTCAATGATACCCCGAAGCTCAACTCCCCGGGAACAGGAGGCATCGAGAACAATATCCTTGTCACAAGAACATCGAAACAATCCCAGAATACTCGCGGGATCCTAAAAAAAAATTTGTGCAATTTTTGAAAGTAGAAGAGAAAAGAGTAATCGTCAGGAGTCCTCACCAGAGAGAAAAGAGATGAGGAGCAAAAGAAATCCTACTCTCCGATATATATATAGGACTCAAAACATTTTCAATGTGTGCCTAGACTCAACCGTCAACGATTCGATCAATCAGTGGGGGCTTCTAGGTCGGAGAAGGCTCTGATACCAACTTGTAATGCCCAGGATGGGACTATACCTCCTACGTGTCGAGGCACGACTTAAAGGTATAAGCCCATCCTAGAATGATCTCAAGTTTGGTATCTTTGCACGACTCATGTAAAAGAGGGATTAAAATGCAAAAGGAGATAGTTGGCTTACACTCGCCACTTCACACAATACATTACATAAGCAATACATCATTCAGAACATCACAACCCGACTACGGGCGAAGATCCAAAAGAAAGATACCAAAACAACATAAAGCCACAGGTCAGGATCGAATCCTAGTAGAAACCACTACTGAACGTCGAAACGTCACAAGCAAACGGCCAAACTCTTCAACGAGCTTCCAGTGAAGAACTGAACCAACTCCTACTTCAAACTCGGCTGAACCTGCATCTGGTGTGGTGAAGTAACTGTGAGCCACAGAGGACTCAGCAATCCCGTTCCCGGGTAACAAGACTATTTAAGCCTTGGCTGAGGACAAGGCTGAAGATAGAACGAGAGGTGAAGGAACAACAAGAGTCTGCAGCAGCAACTAGCACTAACTTACGCAATAGAGAGCGAGAAGAGAAGTGCCTCGGTCGAAAGATGATCACGAAGTGATCCTAACTAAACCGGTCAAACATAACCCCACCGTGTTCAACTCTCGAATCCCTATTCGGAAATTGACAGTCACGGTACACACGCTGGTAGTGTATTGAAACACATTGTGTCAAGTTATCTACAACCGGATATTAACAAGCTCCCATCTGCCACATAACCGCGGGCACAGCTTTCGAAAGTTCAAACCCTGCAGGGGTGTTCCAACTTGGCCCATCACAAGCCCACGATCCGCGGAGTCGCAACTCCATAGGTGGGAAGACCCGAGTATTCTCGGAATCCCGTGCTCACGTTAAACCGAACTAAGGTAAGGCTAATCCAGCAAATCCTCCCGGCGTGTCGACACCCTGATAGTAGCCGCGCGTATCTAAGTCTCAGGACACGACCGGATGGGCGATTCTACAGGTTTTTACCAAACCTTGAGTTTCCTCGAGGTGGCCCCGCAGACTCCTCGTTTCGGACCAACACTCATGTGGAGCACTGGCCCGGGGTTGTGGAATTAAAATAAAAGAGGGTTTGCAAGGCCCTTATGCAAGTTTTATTAGTTTGTTATTAGGCAAATAGTACCAATGTTGGGACTTGCTGGAAAAGACTTAGCACTTAGCGGTTTATCAAGGGGGTCCCATACACCCCAACCGTGTTAGGAACGCATAATCAAGGAACATAACACCGGTTTATACGGTTCCTAACGGCATGAGTGGAACAAATCACCAAGCAAAAGGCTTAGCCTTCCACCCTTGCCAGTATATAGATGATTTCATTTTAAACATTATATATAGTGTGATATAACCCAACCAAACTTCATCATGAAGCAAGCATCTTCAATCTTCACCTGCAACTAACAATGCTATAAGAGGGGCTGAGCGAAGCGTACTTAGCCAAGCAACGGTTTGCATAGGTTGGTTGGTTAAACATGGCAATTGGTTACAAGTAGGAGGCTGACAAGAAGATCATAGGCATCGAGGCAAATACTACAGAGCGATACTACTAGCAATAGGCAAAGATAGTAATGGTATCTGGGTTCGGTCATCTTGCCTGGAATTCCACAAGGGAGAAGAACGGATCCATGAAGAAGACGGAGCAACACAGACGAGAGAAACCTCACAACTCCGGAACGAAACCGAAGCTATCAAGAGAAGCAAACCGGAAAGAAAGAAACAACACGGTAAACACACAAGCATAAACATGGCATACGATGCACATCCAAGTATGATGCATGTCCGGTTAAATTATGCATGGCATGGCAAAGTGCACAAACAAAACTACAAGTTAAGTGGAGATCAATATGCAACGAGTTGCATATTGACGAAACACCACATTTAATTATTTAGTTGACTCTCGTTTATTTACAAGACAAGATTAAATGTTTTTAACATGGCAAGAGGTGAAGAATAATAAAACTACACTATTAAGACATTTTAAATGAGGCCGGAGAATAACAACAACAAGTCCGGAAAATCCCCATATGCATGTTTTATTATTATAAACAAACAACAATTCACACATATTAATGTTGTTAATATGATGCGGATGACATGATCAAGTTTATTAAAAGGTTAACATAAAAGAGATATGAAGCATTGTCACCGTGGTGGAATGAAAGGGTGCCACGGCAACGATCCGAAAATGATGCAACGCAACATCTCGGTTCCGGTACTCGTTGAGAGACCGGTGCAAAAGATGAAGGGTGGTGTGAACGAGTCAAACGAGATGAAAGGTGGGGCGGTCCCGTTACCGGGTTCCCACGAGTCGGTGACGAGGCAACCGAGGAACATGACAAAAGGGACGAAACGGACACGGTGCACACACGGGAAACATTTCATACAACACAACAAGCATCTCACAGGTCATCGTCTCGGGGTTATACCTTCGGAACAAACGTTCACGGGGCGGTTCGAGAGCGTCGAGGAAGTAGCCGTAGTAGTGGAAGTAGTGGTACACGAGCGACGGTAGATGTACTCGTTCCGTTCGTTCTTGCCGGTTCCACGACGGCAGTAGTTGTTCACGGTCATCGGTAGGGGTACTAGTTCCGTAGTTGTACTTGAGGGTCTTCGGCGATGTAGTCGTTCACGTTTCGTAGCCGTTCGGTCGTCGTGGTACTTGTCGGGGCCGTAGGGGTACTCGTGGCGACCGTGTAGTCGAACTTGACGGGTCGTCGGCGACTCGAAGGGGTACACGGGTCGTCGAGGTACTTGTTGTTCCGTGGTTACTTGAGAAAAAAACATCAACAGTAACAGAAACAACAAAACAAAAAAAACAAAAAGGAAAAAGGGTTGCACGGCGCTGCGGCGCTGGAAAACAAGACGGGCGGCAGGCTGCTGCTGGAGGGGCGCCAGGCAGGGGCGTGGTCGCCGGAGCAGGACTCCAACAGCCTTGCTGGAGGACGGGGCGCGCCGCGGTCCCTGGTGTACGACGACGACGGCGGCGGACGGCTCGAGGCGAGGGAAGGCTGGAGAAGAGGCCCGCGCTGGCTCGCTCGGGAGAAGAGGCGCGGTAGTCTTGCAGTCTTGGCGAACGGGGCGGCGACTGCTTTAGGCTCTGCAGGGCTCGGTGAGGACGAGGCCGGGCGCGGCGGAGATGGAGTCCACGGAGGAGGGAGGCCGCGGCATGAGGACCTGGCTTCGCGGCGCGGCAGGGACGGAGGGAGGCCGACGGGCGATGCGGACGCGGGCTCCTGGCCGGACCAAAACGGGGGCGCTCGGGGCCTGGGCGAGGCCCTGCGGCGGAGCTCGGCCGGCTCGCGGCAGGGACGGAGGGAGGCCGACGGAGGGAGGGCGACCTGCTGCTTGGCCGAGGGAGGACGAACGAGCAAACGAGGGGATCAGCCATCGGCCCTGGCTCGAAGCTGAAGGGAGCGGGGCGAAGGAGAATCGGGAGATCGAAGGAGGAGTAGGGGGCTCGGGAGTAAGCGAACGAGAGGGATGCGGTCGGGAGAGAGAGGGGAGATCGATGGGGTCGGGTTTGAGCGGCTGGCGGCGGACGAGGGGAAGGTGAGGGAGTGCGGGACTCGGGCTAGTTAGCGCTAGGGTTCGCTCACAGGGAGGCCTTGGGCCAGAAGAGAATGGGCCGCAGGAATCGGGCCGGCTGGCCTAAAAGGCTGGCTGGACTGCTCTCTTCTTATTAAAAAAACAAAGAAGAGAAGAAAGTAAAAAGAGGATAGGGAGGGAATTAGGACATGAGGTCAAATCTCCTGGACCCGCAAAAATATAAGGAATTTAATTAAAAAAATGTTGGAGGGGTTTTTGGAGGAACCTCGAAAAACGGGAAAAGAATTATTGGCAAGGTTTAGAAGGTGAAACTCGAAGTGAAAAAGACATGGGGAAAAAATGCAAGTGTGTTGCGGGTAATTCCGAAGCAAATGGAATATTTTAAATATAGCTCCCTAATAATATTGAGAGGCTTTATATGTTATAAAGAGAAGCCACCTTCCCTCGATTTAAATGGACCGAAGGCCCACACGATTTATTTAAGTTGAGATGCAAAATAAAATGACATGATGGCATGATGACATGATGCAATGCAAAAATAAATAATGCAAGCACAAAAGAACACACTGGCAACCCGGAACATCTGGAATCTTCTGGAATCTTCTGGGACGTCGGTCTCGGGCGTCACAAGACAGGTGGGCCTGGCCCTGGTCGTTGTCCGCGGTTATTTCATAATAACATGTTTAACGGGATCTTGGTATTTGATCTGAGTCTGGCCATTTGGTCTTTACGCACTAACCAGCTGCGTGGGAACAGTTATGGGCACTCGACGTCGTGGTATCAGCCGAAGCCTTCTTGACGTCAGCGACTTAGCGGCGCACGCTGGATTGGACTGGAAAGCCTACTATGGTATTAGGAGAGGCTAGGTCTGCTTACCGGCCGCCCTCGCAACGTGCAGGTGTGCATTGGGCGATGGGCCCAGACCCCCGTGCGCTTAGGGTTTAGACCGGCGTGCTGACCTCTCTGTTGTGCTTAGGTAGGGCTGGGTTATGTGGTGCACCCCTGCAAAAGTGTGTCCGGCCAAATGGGATCAAGCGTGCTGGGTTATGTGGTGCACCCCTGCAGGGAAGTTAATCTATTCGAATAGCCGTGTCCCTCGGTAAAAGGACGACCCGGAGTTGTACTCTGACCTCATGACAACTAGAACTGGATACTTAATAAAACACACCCAGACAAGTTCCAGATACAACCCGGTGATCGCTTTCTCACAGGGCGACGAGGGGAGGATCACCGGGTAGGATTATGCTATACGATATTACTTGGTGAACTTACCATCTATTCCCTTCTACTGCTTCAAGACGGAGGCTGCCAGAAGCGAGGATACTTGTTACTTCCAGCTACTCTCTTCTTCTGCTGCAAGATGGACGTTGCGAGAAGCGTTGTCTTCGTTTGGATTAGCTATCCCCCTCTTATTCTGGCATTCTGTAGTTTAACCCACATATATTACCCCTTTACACAGATACCATTGCATTTGTAGTATAGATCCTTGCTTGCGAGTACTTTGGATGAGTACTCACGGTTGCTTTGCTCCCCCTTTTCCCCCTTTTTCTCTTTCTTCTCGGATGATGCAACCAGATGATGGAGTCCAGGAGCCAGAGGATCCCGATGATGTTTCTACATGGAGTTCGGCTTCGAGGAGTAGTTAGGAGGTCCCAGGCAGGAGGCCTTGCCTTTTCGATCGTTGCTACTTTTGTGCTAGCCTTCTTAAGGCATCTTGTTTAACTTATGTCTGTACTCAGATATTGTTGCTTCCGCTGACTCTTGTGTTTTCGAGCATTTGTATTCGAGCCCTCGAGGCCCGTGGCTTGTAATATAAAGCTTGTATTATTTTAATTTGTGTCTAGAGTTGTGTTGTGATATCTTCCAGTGAGTCCCTGATCTTGGTTGTACACATTTGCGTGCATGATTAGTGTACGGACAAATCGGGGGCGTGACAAAGAGGCCACAAGTTCAATCTCGTGCTCAACCGCAAGTTGGAGAAAGGCCGCTTCCCAAGAAGACTCATGGTAATGCTTCTCATTTTTAGGAATCAAATGAGAAGAAAGTGAAGAGTAGATGTTGCTACTTATGCCGTGAGAAGGTTCACCTTGCTTCTTCATGCACTAGTGGTAACTTATCCAACCCAATTATTATTGATGATGTCTATTCTCTTGGGAAGGATAAGGTTGGAAATGTGTTTGCCAAGTTTCTTGGGACTCAAAGTGGTGTCAAGAATAGAACCATTTGGGTAGCCAAGCCTATTGTGACTAACCTCTTAGGACCCAACTTGGTTGGGGACCAACTAGCTTAAACTTGATCAATAGGTGTTTTGGAGGGCATTGGATACTTGGCTACATTATGAAGAATTAAGGGGTCTTCATAATTCATTTTGTCTCAAGCCAAGTCATTTGAATTATCAAGTTTCTATCTTATATCCAATGTTCCTCCTTGCGGTAACTCGTAATTAAATTGTTTACATTGAAAATTACTTGCCCCTTTGCATGTTTTGGTTTTGTTCCTTGCATGTGTTTGTATATGTTGTGTGTCTAATTTGCGTATCTTGAGAAATCAAGTATGTGCATATTGGTTTGCACATCATGTATGTGTGTGTCGTGCATTGAGCCTTTGTACATCTTGCTTTTATCTTCATTGGCTCGTGTGAGAGATTAATGGAACATCCCAATTTGGGGGAGTGATGTGCTTTGTGCACCTCACAATCCTATAAATGTGTGTACATGAGGAATACCATCTAGTATTGATATTACAAGATTATCTAGTCTCTATGTGGTATGTCTTCTCATGAGAAATTCAAATTCTAAATGTTACATTAATTATCTCTTGTTGGTTCTCTTTTGCATCTTGGTAAGTTTTTCATTGGTATCACATTATGGGGGATTAATGTGCTATGTGCATATTACCAGCCTAGAAAATGTGTACATTTGAGATATTGTCACCTAGAGTTGATATTGTAAATTATCTTGTTCCTAGGTGACATGTTAGCTCTACAAGTTGCATTTTGTTTGTGTTTGGTGTGAAGATGATGTTGGATATCATTGCAATCTATCACAATTGGTAATCTTTATTTCCAAATACCTCTTGTCTTTGACAATTGGTAATCTTTTATGTGGTGGAAATTATTGATCATCTTTACATTGTCTTTTGGTTTTATTTGTCTTATCTCTTGCCAAGTGTGTCAACTCCCATTGCCTTCCGTGCCACTTGTGGATCTTGTTATTTTATTGATTTTTTCAAGTGTTCTCTAGATATAGTGAAAGTGGTGATCCCACCTTGTGCATTTTGTATTCAATTGCAAATTCTCTTTAATGCACAATTCTTGGGGGAGCTATCCTATTTTCGATAGAACACTCATCTTGTGATCCATATCAAGTGTGTGTTGATGGAAGGCAAGCCATTTCTTTTTGGTACTTTGTGCCATCATGAAACTTTGTAGATGGGTTGGTTTGTTTGGAACCATCCTCTCTTTTGGGAGTGCGATATCTTTCCTTTTGCGTGTATCAATGGATATCTCATTCCTTGAGGTATCTTCTCAATAGATATCTTCCAAGTGATGATTTCGCCATTTGGTATCGTTTTTTTTTCACTTGGTATTTCTTTTTCATTTTGTTTCTTTTCTTGAAAGTCTTGAGCATGCATATTTACTTCATGTATTTTCTTTGGAATGCTTTCTTTCTTTAACCCAATAGATAAGGGAAACTCCACCTAGTATCAATTTGGATGAGATGTGCATGAAATTCATTTTCATATATAAATGCACATATGTTTGTGGAGTTTTTCCTATGTATTGGTGTTTCTAACTCTTTGGTCCCAATGATTTTGGGTACCATTTTGTTTGTGTTGGTGTTCTAGGAACAATTGGAGATGCATTGGATGCTCGGCTCATTCAAAAGGAAGGTGGTGTCACCATGTGCTTATTGGAGTCAAGCTAGGATGATCAATGAACTACTATCTACCTTCAATTGGTATCTACTACATCCTTCCAATGGTATCTCGGTAACAAGTATCACCATCTACTTCATGCACACATTTCTTGCACCAACCTTGTGTAGGTTGTATCATGGCATGTTAGTCATTCCTTCTTATGATACTTGTTTCCTTTCTCAAAGCATCCCAACAATGATCTCTTGTTGCTAGTTGTGATGTATTTGATGCTCATGTGGTTGGAACTCATTTATATACAATAAGAACATATCTAGCCATGTGCTATACATTCAAGCAAATATCTTATTGGTATATTTATGACTTCCTTGGGGATATCTTATTCATTCCTTTTTGCAACAATTTCGTGTGTACATCCTTCTTTGTGGATAGATATCATCATGATCTTCATCTACCTAGAATCTTATACACTTGATAGAAGTTGCATATCTATTTGATATCCCCTTCTTTCACGTCCACATTTTTGTTCCTGTTTTATTTCTTTGGTGGCTCCATGAAGGTGTGTGTCTCAAGTGTGGATCTTATATCGTTGCATCTTGATGCACTTTAGTGGTGAAAGATCATTTTTTTTCTCTTGCTTGTCTTGACGAGGCTTTTGCCATTTCTATTGGTATCCGTCCTCATGACAAAGCTATCCTTTTTATATCTTCACCACAGGTTGTCACAAGCATAGGCTATTTATATGATTAGTACTGAGCTTGTGAACCCATTTGCCGTTGTGTGTGGGAATGATAGGCCTTGCACTGTGTATCTCATTCATTCAAGAGTATATTGATGCTTAATGTTCATCCATACATTAATCTTCTCATGTGCTTTGCCATGACTCACACACATCATTTTGGTTGAGCCTACTTTTAAGTTGACTCTTTTATATAGTGCTCAACCAGTTGTTTGTTGCAAGTGCTAGGCTTTGTTTCCTTCATGCTCACATGCACTTGGTGTGACTGTCTATTGATCTTTGGGGGTGATGATCCTTTTTTGTTCACATGGTATCCTAATGAAAATATTCTAAGGAGTGCATAAATTATGGGGAGCTTCACTAGTGTCTTTAGAACACTCCGTTGCAATGTCGTGAGGTTCTATTGATCTTGGGGGAGCGACGATCCTATTTTGTGCTCGTTGTATCCAAATACAAAACTAAATTGTGCACAAATCATGGGGAGCTTCTCTAGTTTCTCTAGAACACTCCTTCGCTCTTATCATATTATCATTTATTCATTTGGCATGTAGGATCATTGGTCTAGTTGGGTCAATTGGTATATGTTGATAGCTTGATTCAATTGGTATCCTTTGATTGCTTGATTGCGTGTTTTTCTCCCTTTGTTATGCCTTTGTGGCATATCATTCTTTTGCAATCTTTGGGCCTCAATATAGTTTGTATTCCTCCAAGTATTTACAGTTGGATATATGTATTGCATTCCACTCTCTATTTTGAGGAATACGCAATTTATGGAAGAACACAATTTATATTGGCCTTCTAAGCTATTCGCCCATTTTGGCAATCGATGCCAATGAGGGAGAAGTTTCTGAGAGTTTAGTTTTGTGAGGTTTCTAGAGAGTCATCTCTTCTTGCTTTGGTTTTGTTCCTAAGCTTTTGCATCTCATGCGCATACATTATTGTTGCATGGTATGGTGATGCATAATTCCTTATATAAACTCTCTTGAAAGTGATTGTCATCAATTACCAAAATAGGGGAGATTGAAAGAACATGCGGTGCCCCCATGTTTGGTTTTGGTAATTGATGACAATCTCTATGGACTAATGGTTGCCTTGAGTTATATTTGAAGGGTTTTTCCATAGGCTTTTCTTGGAGTTCATTTGTTGGTTTCAAGGAGAGTTTGTGATGACCAAGGTGCTATTAAGGAATTATCCAAATATTGTTCTTGTGGGTGTTGAGCTTATTGCAAGCATGTCTTGAAGAAGAAGAGTTTGTGATCATTCATGTTTACCTTCAAGACATCATCCAAATGAAGAGCGTTGGAAAGATTCAAGTTTGATCAAAACTAAGTCAAAGAATGAATCAAGTTGATCAACACACAAAGTGTAGAAGATGTACCGAGAGGGATCAAGCAATCCCATGGTATGGTAAGCATTGTCAATCACGCTTTGTGTACTAACCCATGGACTTCGTGAGAGTTCTTTGTGGGGTTAGGTTGCGGTGTGCAATTTCAAGTGGAGCATCACGAAGAGATCAAGTGCTTGAAGCTTGCCATCCATTGTGGTGACAATGGACTTGTGAAGACATGCCGAAGAGTGGCTCACCCATAGTGGAGTATGGGGGAGCAATCTACTAGTCTTCACCGAGACAACGCAATCAAGAAAGGTGGTCCAACTTGAGGAAGTCAAGATCATCTACATCTAGCTCAAGTGGACTTTGTGCAAAGCAAAGGTTTGCCCTTGATAGGTTTTCTATTTTACCGGTCTCATGGTGGTAGTTGGGAGACCGGGTTATAGGATCGTTTGCCGTACTATCAAGGGGGGCTCTCAAGTTGGTAGCTTGATCGTATCGTTAGTGGAGAGCTCAAACCATTGCATCCTTGCATCATGTTCCTTGGTTCTTGTTTGGTTCTCTTTGTGAGTCTTAGATCTTATGGTCATCTTGATGACAAACTTGAGTTCATCGAAAACGGAGTTCACATGCGTCTTCTATGATGTTTTCGGTGTTGGGGTTTTTACTAGTCTTAATTGAGAAAGGGTTCTCACCATTTTATTTTGGATATTTTCTCAATTGATTTTTCTTGATATTTCAATCAAGATTATGTTTGCTCTTGTCCTTAGCTTTCCAACAAACTTGATTTCATCGAATTCGGAGTTCGTATGCGAAAGGTGTGGCTGTTTTGATCTTACCTATTTTTCATAGAGAGGTTGTACCGCCCCATAGAGAGGTTGTACCGGTTGACCGGTACTACCGGTGTTTGGAGCGGTAGTACCAGTCCAAAATTGGTCTGAAGGTTGTACCGGCCATGTACCGCTCTACCACCGGAATAGTTTCTGTTTTGGAGCGGTTCTTGGGCGGTTGTTGACCGGTTGTACCGGTTAGTTTAGTTTAACTCGTACTACCGGTTCCCCAGGCTGTTGTACCGCTTAGTGCTTTTTCCTACAAGTTGGTTTTTCCTCTGCCTTGACCGGTTGTACCGGTTCGTGCACCGGTTGTACCGGTCTTACAGTTTTCTGCACATAACGGCCAGATTCGTGGGGACCTATAAAAGGGGATCTTCTTCCCCATTGGACCTTATCCTTTGAGCTCATGTTCTTCCCGCATTGTTGACCTTTTCGAGCTTGCTATCTCTCAATCCCTCCATGGATTCTTGCTAGTTTTTGGGGGAAAAGAGAGAGGAGATCTAGATCCACATTTCCATCAATCACTTTCTCCTCTAGGTGAGGGGAACCCCTTGGATCTAGATCTTGGAGTTCTGGGTGTTCTCCTTCTTTATCTTCCTCTCTTTTCCCTCCCTAGCATTAGTTGCTTTGGTGGGATTTGAGAGAGAAGGACTTGGGCACTCCATGTGCCCTTGCCATTGCATTTGGTGCATCGGTTTGAGTTCTCCACTTTGATACGTTGAAGTGAAGTTTGAGAAGCTTATTACTCTTGGGTGTTTGGGCACCCTAGAGCTTGTTCCTCTTGGGTGCCTTGGCGCCCTAGATGGTTGGTGTTGTTCGGAGCTCAATCATTGTGCTGTAAAGCTCCGGGCAAGCGTCGGGGTCTCCAATTAGGTTGTGGAGATTGCCCCGAGCAATTTGACGGGTACCGATGGCCGCCCCCAAAGGTTGCCAAAGTGTACGAGTTCGGTGACCGCCCCCAAGGGTTGCCATTTGTACGGGTTCGGTGACCGCCCTCAAGGGTCCCTTAGTGGATTCGCAGCATCTTGCATTGTGCGAGGGAGTGAGGAGATTACGGTGGCCCTAGTGGCTTCTTGGGGAGCATTGTGCCTCCACACCGCTCCAAACGGAGATTAGCATCCGCAAGAGTGTGAACTTCGGGATACATCGTCGTCTCCGCGTGCCTCGGTTATCTCTTACCCGAGCCCTTTACTTATGCACTATACTTTGTGATAGCCATATTGTTTCTTGTCATATATCTTGCTATCACCTAGTTGTTTATCTTGCTTAGCATAAGTTGTTGGTGCACATAGGTGAGCCTAGTTGTTGTAGGTTTTGTGCTTGACAAATTAACCGCTAGGTTTATTCCGCATTTGTTCGAGCCTAAACCGTAATTATTTTAAAGCGCCTATTCACCCCCCCCCCCTCTAGGCGACATCCACGATCTTTCACTCTTACCATAAGGTTGGATAAAACTAATGGTACTGAAGAAGTTCAGCTCTGCATTGCTCTTGGCTGTACCTTTTGCCTGTATCGTTGTACTTATATTTATAGCTACTTGGTTATGTAGCATCACTCTTCATCTTATCTTAAATATTCTCCATTTTTCTTATATTGTCACATCTATATTTACTCTTAACAAAATGTAGAATAAAGGCAATGCTTATGAAGAAGATTATGTGGTAAACTTCTTCAATTGCCCCCCCCCCCATCAGAATGGACAAGGGCTTTATAGAGCATGCCTTCACCAATAATGTAAGTTTGTCCTTCTCAAGAATTCAAACTTTGTTGTGTATATTTGGTTAGGCATGACTGCAATAGCTGTTTATTTTTGGTGTTTGCATCAAATTGCATGTTTAAACTTTATTATGTACTCCAGTTCATCAAAAAAGTTTGTCCTTCTCAATTTAAGTTTTCAGTTGTACAGCCAAGTTCCTTCTTCATACCATTTAAATTAAACCATACAGACCAAGTGATCTTAGTTTGCCAATCTGAAATGGGATAAATTGATAGCACACTAACCATTGATACTTATGAGTTCTTGATCTGTAATCCAGCGGTGTCGTGAAGCTGCCAACTCCTTCACAATGTCATTTCCTGCCACGTCTTGACCTCAACAATGCCATATTGTGTTAATGCTATTTTAAACTGTGTCACTTTATTCGTCAGTAAGAAATGTGATGAATTGTCAGCACTGATACTTATATGTGGAAAACATGTCATCTGTCTGCTTGTTTATCTTTCAAAGTGAGGAGGATATAAGTGCCAAACAAGTGCAGTCTCACCAGCTTGCTCAGCTGCTTGCGCTGTAGCTCCCGAGCAGGGCTAACCTTTCTTGAACTCTATTGAAGTGTTGTCGGTTTTGTATATTATTTTGTTAGTGTGTTTAGTTGCACTCGCGGCGATCATTGATGCCCAGTGTATGTAATCTGCCATCTGCTTGTGCTTTATTATCATAGTGGCGAACTTTGATGCCCAGTGGATGTAATTGTCGTAATTTCGTTATTGTGTAGTCTAGGTTTTTTTGTTATTCACGATGATGCAGTTATTTTACTGTATATATATCATGTCTTCGCAGTAAACCGGCCAAACCGTAAAGTTACTGTACATAATCGGGCCGTCATGCAAATCACCATGTATGTTCCGCATCATGGGCCCCGTCATCTTGGTCCGTTAATAGGCCTAAATGTAGACTGGCCCACTAGTAGATTCGGGCCTTTAATAGGCCGAGTAAACCGCCGGCCCTATTTTCCCAAGAAAACTCAATGGGCCTTGAGGAGGCTGAAAAGTAGGTTGGGCCTGAAACGTCCTGAACAACTCACGGGCCGGCAGTAGGCCGAAATAGACCCCGACCCATGAATGTGCCAATCAAATCACGGGCTTATAACAGGCCAAAATTGTCACGGTCCTTGTTTGGCCCAATCAGATTATCGGCTGCGAGCAGGCCGGATGCAAACCAGGCCATAGTTAGGCCCAACTAGATGACGGGCTTTTAACAGGCCGAAATTAATATAGGGCCGAAATATTAAACGGGCCCTTAACAGGCCGAAACTAATATCAGGTCAAATTACTAAATGGGCCTTTAGCAAGTGGGCCCAAAAGCATAGCGTCTAGTTGACGGGCCGAATCTGATATGGGCCATAATTTAGCCCAAAGCCTCTTAAAGGGCCGGACCTGATCTGGGCCGTAATTTGGCCCAGAAAGTGGCATGCCATTAATGGACCGGATCAAATATGGGCCTGCATTTGGCCCAAAACATGGCAGCCAGTTAATGGGTCGGCCTACTAGGGTCCTCAAAATCTTGTGGGCCTACAGCTGGGTCGGCCCGTTAATGTCGGAGAAATCCCGTGGGCCTTTAGCTGGGCTGGCCCATTATGGTCCACAAAAATTATGTGGGCCTTCACCTGGGTCGGCCCATTATGGCCCACAAAAATCTTGTGGGCCTTTACCTAGGCCGGCCCATTATGGCCCGCAAAATCTTGTGGGCCTTTAGCTGGGCTGGCCCATTATGGTTCATAAAATCTTGTGGGCCTTTAGTTGGGCCAGCCCATTATGATCCGCAAAATCTTGCGGGCCTTTAGTTGGCTCGGCCCATTTAAACTTTATGGGCCACTTTCGGGTCGGTCCACGTGTCAACATATCATAGGCGCATCTCGCCCATTGGATGAGTGACACATGTGCCAACGCGGAGCTCCCACGTGTTTCCGTCAGCCAATCAGAATTTTACACGTGGAAAATCCCCATTGGTCCGGGCTGTTAACGGGTTATCGGATCCAAAACCGGACCCGATAGCTCAAGGGTGTTCCATTACGGTGGATGCCACGTGTCGGTCACCCTTGACGAAAGCACTTCTGTGACGCGCAATTTATCGTCATGGAAGTGGACACTTCCGTGATGATAATTTTGGTAATGTCATGGAAAACTTCTACAACAGCACAGGTATGACTATCTTGATTCTATCATAAAACTGTCATGGATGTACATGCATGACAGAAAACGTGACCTACTTTGACAAACACGTATCATCACGGAAGTGTATTTTTTTGTAGTGTAAGGATTATGATTTCCCTATCGATCCTGAGTTAATTACTTTGGTTGAATCTGATCCTTTCCATGGCTATGAATTTGAAACTGTTGTGGCACATCTTACTAAATTGAATGATATAGCCATCCTATTCGCCAATGAGGAAAGAATTCGTTACTATTATATCCTTAAGTTATTTCCGTTCTCCTTAAAGGGTGATGCTAAAACATGGTTTAATTCTCTTGATCCTCGTTGTGTGCGTAGTCCCCGGGGTATGATTTATTATTTTTCTACTAAATATTTTCCCGCTCATAAGAAACAAGCTGCCTTACGGGAAATATATAATTTTGTGCAAATTGAAGAAGAGAGTCTCCCAAAAGCTTGGGGGAGGCTTCTTCAATTACTTAATGATTTGCCTGATCATCCTCTTAAGAGAAATGAAATGCTTGATATCTTCTATAGTGGACTAACCGATGCTTCGAGAGACCACCTAGATAGTTGTGCTGGTTGTGTTTTCAGGGAAAGAACCGTTGATCAAGCTGAATTGCTATTGAATAATATGCTGAGTAATGAAAATAATTGGACACTTCCTGTCGTGGAATTAGCACGGCAGATGTCCGGTTTAGCGGACTTGATGATGGAACCATCGCACAGGTTAGCTTGAAGGGGTTCATAGCACACAAAGGACACAGAGAGTTTATACTAGTTCGGCCCCTTCGATGAAGGTAAAATCCTACGTCTAGTTGGTTTGGTATTGCTTGGGCGTCGGTTTACAGGGAGCGGATCGCTTGCCTGTAGTCTCAACGGGTTGATTCTTGCTTGTCCTGAACCGTCGCCGGGTCGTCCCTTTATATAGAGAGGCGACGCCCAGTCCGGTTTACAGAGTCCCGAGGCCGGCTCATACTTGTGTCTGCCTCGGTCTCTGTTCTTTCTTCCTTATTCCTCAAGCTAGATCATCGGGCGGTTTACAAATCATAACTCTATACATGGGCCCTATGATCTCATGGGCCGTAGCCTTTACTGAATATTACAACCATATAATTATAACAAGCCGGTTTACACTAGCCGGCTCATACCTACTAGTAATATCCCTAACATTAGGCCCCAGAATGATTTGAACTTGTTAATATCAATCTCCCTTGTCTTGTATAACCTTCTTCTGTGCCTTCTCATTTTTGTAAACCGGCTCTGACGTCATCCTCGAGAATCACTGAATTTTACCGTGACATCATCTCCGCATTTAACGCTGCGAGCTGTACTGTGACTTTGTTTAATGTTTATCCCGAAAATCGAGGCGTCAAAGGATCTTTATCCGATCTTCGCTCCCTCGAATCCCGCACCTGTCGCTTCGTATCTGACCTTCCCTTATAAATACCGCCGTCCTCATTCGTTTATCTTCTTCTCGCATCTTCTTCCTCCGTCCGTCGCCCGATCTTCAAGACGCCATCGACGCCCGAGCTCGAACCGCCGCCGTCGACCGCCGAGTCCGAGACTTCACTGGCCGCTGCATCAACCTGACTTTTGACCAGAGAACCTCCGCCACTGATCCCTGCTGTTCCAAGGTACATCTTTCTTCCTCACTATAGATCCGTATCTTCTAGGGTTCTTGCTCATGCCTCCGCCATTAGAGCCTCGATGATAACTTCGTCTTGTTCGCAGAAGTCTTGACCTTTACGTTCTACCCTTAGATCCTACTGCTTCCATGCTTCAGATCTCGTCATTTACATAACATGTAGATTCATCCGCTTCGTATATCGCCCTTGTAGTTTTTCCCGTATGTCCTTGTATTTATTTTCCTTTTTCTTACATGCTCAGATCTGTTCTGCCTTAGTTGTGTGTAAAAACCTGTTTCTCTCCCTTTTACAAATCTGCTAAGTATATTCCGGTTCAAACTATCATGCGCAAACCCTGAAAGAATATATGCGACGGTTTAAATCTTTTTTCTATTGCTGTCATGAACCGGTAGTAACATAAACCCCTGTTATTGTCGGGTTATCCATATCATTAGTCCCTTGCTTAAACCGTTGCATGATCTTCGTATGTATCTTCCGGTTTTTGCTGTTGTACTTAAATAATCCGATCTTTATATTTTTACTCTTTCAGTACTTGTCCTTCTGTTGCTATGGCCAAGCAGTTTGTCTCTTGTGACTGGGTTCCTTCCATCATCACGGAAGAAGACTTGGTTAGAATTGCTGCTATTGGTACTTTAGGCCCTCAATCTGTTTTGAAGTGGCGGGCTCTAGGAAACGAATGCCCTCCTACGCCCAGAGAAGGGGAGGTTATTGTTTTCTTCGACCACATAGCTCGAGGCTTCACACCCCCCGGTTCAAAATTCTTCCGAGATGTGCTTGCTGCCTTCCAACTCCACCCTCAGGACATTGGGCCCAACTCCGTTTCAAATATCTGTGACTTCCAAGTTTTTTCAGAGGTATACCTGCAAGAAGAACCGTCTGTTGATCTGTTCCGGGATTTCTTTCACTTGAACCGGCGTAGGGAATTCACCAGCGGGCCGCATCAGGAACTCGGCGGGGTTAGTATCTAGAAAAGGAGGGACGCAGTCTTTCCTCATGCCGCTCTCCACACGCACCCAAAAGAGTGGAACAAATCTTGGTTTTACTGCGTTGAAACTTCTCCTGAAGGGGTGAACCCACTGCCGGGTTATCGCGAGCACTGTCTTCCGGAAGATCATCCTTTGCCACAACGACTCAGCTCCGCCGAACGGCCCCGGTTCGCGTCTCAGCTTTCCAGACTGATAGCTTTTATGGCCAACGGTTTAATTGGAACCGATTTTATGCGCTGTTGGCTCTCTTGGAGTATTCTTCCCTTGAGTCGGCGATCACAGTTGATGTGCCAGTATTCTGGTAAACCGGACGACCCTCAACGGTTTACCAAGGATAAATTTCTGAATTGGAGGTTATTGAATCGGCTAAGAAGATGCTCAACGTCTCCTTAGAAGACTGCAGCAAAGTCGGATTAGCTCCGTATTATAAGAAGAACAAACTGCCTGCAGTAAGCCTTGCTTTCTTGTATATATTTTTTAATCCGTTTATATAAACCATCTTCTAACTGTCTCTTTGTCTGAACAGGCTGATGATCCTTTCTGGAAAAGAAAGCCTCAGGAGAAACCCGGCAAACAGGCACGCCGGAAGACCTTTGCCAATAAGAAAAGAAAAGCGGCCATTGGTTCTAGTTCTCACGCTGAGGATGACGATCCGGATTCCGAGGTATGAATAAATCCGGTTTTAATTTGCTTGCTTGTACTCATATATGTATCTAATGATGTCCTTCCACAGGAGTTGGCTGAAGGTGATAAACCGGCCGAAGTTGAGGTAACTATCATTTCTTCCAATTCAGAACCACTTCCACAAAAAAGTCGTCGGACAATCCGGAAATACCAATTTTCTCACCCTTATGCTCAATTGGATCCTAATTTTCTTTTGAAGAAACAACAACATGAAGCTCTTCGCCGGACCACTCGCCATAGCGGCCTGGCAGTGGAGTCATCCGGAATCTCTCTCACTCCGGCTCGGAAACACCGCCCTGAGGTTATACTCTCTCCAACTCTCCTTCATCCCAAGGCCGGGCTTATCCGCAAACCTCTTAAATCGTCTGACCATGATTATCAGGAGACCCCATTATCCTCCTCTGGTGAATCGACTGCCACGCAACTTCCCCCACTAAAAACTGTTCTAGGGTAAGTCTTTTTAACTTATCCGGTTTATGATTACATTTGGCTTCACAATCTTAACTCGTCTTCCGAACTTATTCCAGCAAGCCAAAACCTAGCAAAAGACAAAAGGCAAACAAACCCACTGCTGAGACCTCTGCAGATGATCCGGTGGTTGATCCGGCAACAACCGTTCCTCCGGAAAGCGAGCCCACAATTCCTCTTGAGAATCCTGCGCCTACGGATCATATTTCAGTGCCCGAGAACCCTACTGCTGATGATATCCACAATCTGCCAAGTCCTGCCCGGGCCAATTCTCCTGAGGTTAATCCGGCATCTCCTAGTCCGGTTCACAATACAGCTCCACCAACAGCACCTGCTTCTCCAGAAGTTGAAGTGACTGGCACTGCTTTCGTTGCTCCTGCTGAGCCCACCGTATTAGCCAAACATACGGCTAAAGCGGAGAAGCTGTATAAAGAGAAAGGTAAATGGAGTACCGAGCTGTCCAGTCTTGCTGATATGAGTGCCCAGGAGCTCTATTCCGGGTACTTGAACCGGCTCCACAGCAGTCGAGATTATGAAGCAGGCTTGGTTAATTAGATGAAAGAAAAATATGAGGTAATCCTTTCCTTCTGACTTTGTGCTTTTGATATGCCTCTATCTCATAGTAGCCCCCAAGTTCCGGTTTAGCTGCGTGTTGAAGGTGAACTGAAACTTATAACTTGAACAATTTATCTTACATTAGCCCCCAAGTATCAAGTAGATAACTTGGTTATGTATTTGATACTTGTAAGAATTTCTTCTGATACTTCAATGTTCCATTAGCCCCCAAGTGTCAAGTAGACAACTTGTTTGTGTGCTTGAGACTTTTGTCTTTGAACTGCTGCTGTTTATTGCTTTAACTTTTACATTAGCCCCCAAGTGTCAAGTAGACAACTTGTTTGTGTGCTTGAGACTTGTCTGATTTTTGCTTCTTATCACCTGTTTTTACTTGCAGGCTGATTTAAACCGGAATGCTGATGAGATCAATGAGCTTCGGAGCCGTCTTGCTGAAACGGAGTCTGCTGCCTCGAAAGCCAAGAAAGATCTGAAGGTGAGCTTAAAGACTGCTGAAGATCTGAAAAAATTCTTTGAAGAAGAGCGGGCTGCCTTTGAGGTCCAGAAGAAAGAACTGGAGAAAAGGGCCAAAGACACTGAGGAAGCCCTTAATCCGGTAACTGAAGAGTTAACCGGCTTAAAGCGGCAAATAGAGTTGATGACCTCTGCCGTCTTTGGTAAGTCTTTTGATCTGTATTCCTGCTTTAACCTTGTAATCTTTCATCTGTATTGGTTTAACTGTGATACTTATATGCAGGGCGCCGTGTCACCCATCTTGGGGATGACTTGCGGAAAAAACTTAAGGCCTGTTACACTTTGGTCGAGCAGCTGTATTCCGGCGCTTAGAGGATCATAAGTGCAACATCTTTCAGTAAACCGGGCCCCACGACCATCCAAGGTACCTTAGAAAAGTTGTCTGTTTTGCCGGTGCGTTTGGAGGAAGTCAAGAAATCTGCTGCTCGAGCCGGCGCCCTCCTGGCACTTACCAGAGCCAAGGCTTGGGTTCCGGACTTTGATCCGGAAGAGGCTTTAAATGGGTGCCCAAATACCAAGAAGGATCATCGTTTACTGCAAAGGATCTCTATGCCTTGACAAAGGAGATGCGTCCCCTTGCCAGCAAACTTGCGACTGAAGTAGATTTATCCAGGTATCATCCAGGGTATGACTTGCAAAACGAGCGGGGTGAGCGGCCGGTTTATGAAACCGTCAATCTAATCCCACCAGTGCGTCCTCATACATTCGCTCCAGATATTGAACCGTCGGAACTAATCAACGAAGAGATGTATTTTCGTACTTTAACGAAGATCGACTAGTGCACCCCGGATTTCCAACCGCTTCAGGAGGACGAGGATATTCCGGATCAAGCCGATGGCCAGCCGTCTCAGCAAGAAGGAGCATAACTCAAAACTTACTGTTTGTAGTTGCAGTCCCTGCTTTATCAAACAATCTTTTAATCCGTCAGGCTTGCTATGCCTTGTAATAGGATAGCTGAAACATGATCCGCTTTGATCCGGATATTCTGACTTCTTGTTTTAATGTTTGCCAAATTAAATTTCGTCTGATGTCGCTTATCTTGCATGTCATCTGTTCCTACATAAGTGACACTGAAAACATGTCCTAGCGGTTTACCACTCGACAGATTAAATTGTTCTCACAATATACCCAACAAGTATATACTTATATCAGAAATAACTTTATACCTGAGACCAAGTATGCTCAATACTCTTAATCCGGTAGAACCTTAAAATTTCTTGATGAAGATCTTCATGGATCCAATAACAAACCCGGGCTTGATAAAAGACACCGGTTTATATCGTTCTGAAAAATTGTCAAGTAGCTTGTTGCCTGATGGATGATCCAGGTTATAATGAACACCGGTTTAGTCATGCTGGTATTCATGACCCAGACTTTTCACTTTATAAATATGTGGTCAACTTCTGTAGCTGTTCCACTTCGGCTTAAAGAGTCATAAAACATAAACACCAAAGATGTGAATTTGCAAATAAAACCATGTAGTCAAGGCTTTTTAAGAGCTGCCATGCTCAAAGCAAGGTTCAGCCAATCACTGGATGCGGGAATCCCGTCTGTCCAGAGGGCCGGTGGATGTGGATTATCCATCTTTCCATAGGAACCATAAGAAAAAAATTAGCCAATCACTGGATGCGGGTAAACCCGTCTGTCCAGAGGGCCGGTTGATGGATGCGGGAATCCCGTCTGTCCATAAGAATTTTAGCCAATCACTGGATGCGGGTAAACCCGTCTGTCCAGAGGGCCGGTTGATGGATGCGGGTAAACCTGACTGTCCATAAGATTTTTAGCCAATCACTGAATGCGGGTAAACTCGTCTGTCCAGAGGGCCGGTTGATGGATGCGGGTAAACCCGACTGTCCATAAGATTTTTAGCCAATCACTGAATGCGGGTAAACCCGTCTGTCCAGAGGGCCGGTTGATGGATGCGGGTAAACCCGACTGTCCATATAGTCTTCCATGGCGCCATGAAGTCATGGGTAGATCTTGAACCAATCACTGGATGGATTACCATCCAGAGGGTTTCTTTGAAGCGTCCTCTTTTGAACCGGATGTGACCTCATGCTCTTCAGGGAGTTTTATTGCTTCTGAGCTCTGCAAAAATCAGTTTTAAACCGGCCGATATGTTTGAAATATAACATATGATAATACATATATGGTTGTCCTCACAAGATATTTGTATTGGGAAAAAGGCTGAGCCCCCGGTTTACCGAGGGTGCCGGTTTATTCATTGATCATAATATATACATAGGATACAGTGGAGCTCATAGCTCAAGTATAGTATGGCCGTAAGTGGGCGATGTTCCATGGCCTCTTCGTCTCCTCCTTTGATGTCCGTGAGTCCTTGTGTTCTCGAACGTCCAGCAGGTAATATGAACTGTTGTGCAGATTCTTGCTGACCACAAAGGGTCCTTCCCAAGGCGGGGATAATTTGTGCATATCTGTTTGATCTTGGATGAGCCGGAGTACCAAGTCGCCCTCCTGGAACGTCCTTGTTTTGATCCGGCGGCTGTAATATCTGCGTAAGTCTTGTTGATAAATTGCAGATCGTGCCGCAGCTATATCAAGTTCTTCATCCAGCCGGTCTAAACTGTCTTGCCTTGCTTGCTCGTTGGCCGCTTCAACATAAGTCATTACCCTTGGTGAATCATGACGGATATCACTTGGGAGGACCGCTTCAGCACCATAGACCATGAAGAAAGGTGTGTAACCTGTGGACCGGTTTGGTGTAGTGCTGATACTCCAAAGAACAGATGGTAACTCCTCAACCCAACATCCTGGGGTTCTCTGCAAAGGAGTCATAAGCCGGGGCTTGATACCTCGCAAAATCTCCTGATTTGCTCTTTCAGCTTGACCATTGGATTGGGGGTGGGCTACAGAAGATACATCTAAACGAATATGCTCCCGTTGACAGAATTCTTCCATCTCACCCTGAGATAAATTGGTGCCATTGTCCGTGATGATGCTGTGTGGAAAACCAAACCGGAAAATTACCTTTTTGATTAATTTGACTGCCGTTGCCGCATCACACTTGCTTATAGGCTCTGCCTCAACCCACTTTGTAAACTTATCCACCGCTACTAGTAGATGAGTTTTCTGATCTTGGGATCGCTTGAAGGGTCCAACCATATCAAGCCCCCAAGTCACAAACGGCCAAGTTATTGGTATCATCCGGAGCTCCTGCGCCGGAACCAGAGCACGTCTCGAAATTTTTTGACAAGCATCACACTTCCGGACCAGATCTGCCGCATCAGCATGAGCAGTTAACCAATAGAAACCATGCCGGAATGCTTTAGCCACCAATGATTTTGAACTAGCATGATGACCACAATCCCCTTCATGGATCTCGTGAAGAATCTGACAACCTTCCTCAGCTGATACACACCGCTGAAATACTCCAGAAGTACTGCGATGATGAAGCTCTCCGTTTGCAATTGTCATGGACTTAGACCGCCGGACTATCTGTCGTGCCTCTATTTCATCATTCGGTAGCTCTCCTCGGCTCAGATATACCAAATAAGGCAGCGTCCAATCCGGAATAACATGAAGTGCTGCCACTAGCTGTGCCTCCGGATCAGGAACCGCTAGGTCTTCCTCCGATGGTACTTGTACTGACGGATTGTGCAGCTCATCCAAAAAAGTATTTTGTGGCACCGGTTTACGTTGAGAACCCAACTGGCTTAAAGCATCAGCCGCTTCGTTCCTTCGCCGGTCTATGTGTTCCACTTGATACCCTTTAAAATATCCAGCAACTGCTTCTACCTCCCGTCTGTAAGCTGCCATGAGGGGATCTCTCGAATCCCACTTGCCTGAAACTTGATGTGCCACCAGATCTGAATCGCCAAAACATTTGGCCCGGCTCAAGTTCATTTCCTTTGCCATCCGTAAACCATGAAGTAATGCTTCGTATTCTGCCGCATTATTAGTACAAGGAAACAATAAACGGAGGACATAGCAAAACTTATCACCTCGGGGGGAAGTTAAAAGAACTCCAGCCCCCGAGCCTTCTAACTGTCTTGAACCGTCAAAGTGAATCGTCCAGTATGTAAGATCCGGCTTCTCCTCAGGGGTTTGCAGCTCTGTCCAATCATTGATGAAGTCCACTAATGCCTGAGATTTTATGGCGGTGCATGGCACATACTTCAATTCATGTGGGCTGAGCTCAATGGACCACTTCGCTACTCTACCTGTAGCTTCCCTGTTCTGGATTATGTCCCCCAATGGTGCTGAACTAACCACAGTTATTGGATGACCTTGGAAATAGTGCTTCAGCTTCTGGTTTGCCATGAACACACCATACACCAGCTTCTGCCAATGTGGGTACCTCTCTTTGGATTCAATGAGCACTTCACTCACGTAATAAACCGGGCGCTGAACCGGATATTCCTTCCCTGCTTCTTTGCGCTCAACCACAATTGCGACGTTGACTTCTCGTGCATTGGCAGCGACGTATAACAGCAACGGCTCCTTATCAATAGGGGCAGCCAGGACCGACGGCTTTGCCAGTTGCCGCTTCAGATCCTCAAACGCCGCGTTCGCCTCATCACTCCATATAAACCGATCTGTTTTCTTCAGCATCTGGTAAAGCGGAATCGCCTTCTCTCCCAAACGGCTGATGAACCGGCTTAATGTCGTGATTCGGCCAGCGATACGCTGAACGTCGTTGATGCAAACTGGTTTAGTCAAAGATGTTATTGCTTTAATCTTCTCCGGATTAGCTTCTATTCCTCTGTTTGAGACCAAGAATCCCAGTAGTTTACCTGCCGGAACACCAAAGGTACACTTCTCCGGATTAAGCATCATCTTATAAGCTCGAAGATTGTCAAAAGTCTCTTTAAGATCCTCTATCATTGTCTCCTCTTTCCTTGATTTAACCACAATGTCATCCACATAAGCATGAACATTCCTCCCTATCTTTCCTTTAAGACAATTCTGAACGCAACGCTGATAAGTTGCTTGAGCACTCTTGAGCCCAAAAGGCATAGATACATAGCAAAAAGCACCAAAAGGGGTTATGAAAGCCGTCTTCTCTTGGTATTTAACTCCCATCTTGATCTGGTGATATCCTGAATATGCATCCAAAAAGCTTAGCCGCTCACATCCTGCTGTAGCATCGATAATCTGATCAATGCGAGGGAGAGCAAAAGGATCAGTTGGACAAGCTTTGTTGAGGTCTGTGTAGTCCACACACATTCTCCACTTCCCATTCTTCTTTAACACCAGCACCGGATTAGCCAACCATTCTGGGTGAAAGACTTCCACTATGAACCCTGCGGCCAAAAGCCTGGCCACTTCCTCTCCTATAGCCTTGCGCCTCTCTTCGTTGAAGCGGCGCAAATATTGTTTAACCGGTTTATATTTCGGATCAATGTTAAGGCTGTGCTCAGCGTGTTCCCTTGGTATACCTGGCATGTCAGAAGGTTTCCACGCAAAGATATCCCGGTTCTCACGGATGAACTCGATGAGCGCGCTTTCCTATTTGGGATCAAGGTTAGCGATGATAGTGAACTGTTTGGACGAATCCCCTGGCACAAAATCAACTTGCTTGGTCTCCTCCGCCGATTTAAACTTCAACGCCGGATCATGCTCTGTAGTTGGCTTCTTCAGCGGAGTCATATCTGCCGGATCAACATTATCTTTATAAAACTTCAACTCTTCTGTGGCACATACTGCCTCCGCATAGGCTGCATCTCCCTCTTCACATTCCACTGCTATCTTGTGACTTCCATGAACCGTGATCGTGCCCTTGTGACCCGGCATTTTGAGTTGCAGATAAATATAACATGGTCTAGCCATAAACTTGGCATAAACCGTTCTCCCGAATAAAGCGTGATAGGGACTCCGGATCTTGACAACTTCGAAAGTTATCATCTCTGACCTGGAATCATGCTCATCTCCAAAGGTAACTTCCAAGTCAATCTTTCCAACTGGATAAGCCGACTTACCTGGAACCACCCCGTGGAATACCGTGTTTGATTGTCTTAACTTCTTATCCGTCAGGCCCATACAACGGAAGGTCTCATAGTACAAGATGTTGATGCTGCTACCACCGTCCATGAGAACTTTAGTGAACTTATAACCTCCCACCTGGGGTGCCACCACCAAGGCCAAGTGGCCCGGATTATCCACCCGGATCGGGTGATCCTCCCTACTCCATACAATGGGATGCTCTGACCAACGCAGAAATTGCGGCGTCACCGGCTCAACTGCGTTAACTGCCCGCTTTAAAACCTTCTGATCTCGTTTACACAGACTTGTGGTGAATACGTGGTATTGCCCACTTCTCAACTCCTTCGGGTTATTCTGATATCCGGACTGGGGTTGCTGTTGCTGACGCTGCTGATTACCCGGATTATTGTGATTACCTTGGCCCTGCTGTTGGCTGCCTTGGTTATTGTAACCACCCTGATTACGCGGCTGATTGCCCTGGTTATTATAACTTCCTTGACCATTTTGATTACCGGCCCGGTTTTGATAACCATTGTTGTTGCCCCTATATCCTGATCCGGAGCTGTTCCCCTGATGACCCGGACCATAAAATCCTGGGCCTGAACCGCCATTTGGAGGCCTGTCATTAGGATTAAAGCGGCCCATCAGTGCGTCCATAAAGGGCTTGCACTCTCTAACAGTGTGTTTTGCCGGTCGTTGTCTCGAGCCATGCTTCGGACAAGGCTGATCTAACTCTTGGTCCCAACTCAAATCCCCTCCGCCGGTTTGCTGAGGTGGGTTGCCCATACTACGCTGAAAACCCCCTTGAACTTGGGTATTGGCTACGAAATCAGAGCCACCTTCTGCCTTTCGCTTGCCCAAGAAACTTGCAGTAGTCGGGTTAACTTGTGCCGGTTTACCAGGTTTGTTAACCTTCCCTGCTTTGTCTCCTTCAGCTTCTGGATACTTGGTATTATCAGAATCCCCATACTTTACCAGAGCACTCATGAGAGTTCCCATATCATTGCAATCCCTTTTAAGCCGTCCTAGTTTTAACTTTAAAGATTCAAACCGGCAATTGTTTTCCAAAGTCACTATCGCCGTACTAGGATTGATACCATTCGAAGAGTGCAAGATCTCTGATACTCACCGCACCCAAGCGCTCGTAGACTCTTGCTCTCCTTGCACACAGGCTACTAGATCCATCACTGACATCGGCTTCTTGCATGTATTTTTGAAGTTTTTGATGAACTGACGACGTAGCTCCCCCCATGACCCAATGGAATTAGGGGGTAAACCCTTTAACCAGGTCCGGGTTGTGCCCTCAAGCATCATGGTGAAATATTTTGCACAAGCCGCTTCATCCACATCCAGCATCTCCATGGCCATCTCATAACTCTCCACCCAAGCTTCAGGAGGTTAATCCGCAGTGTAATTAGGTACCTTGCGGGGCCCTTTAAAATCCTTGGGCAACTTTACACTCCGTAAAGCGGGGATAAGACACTGTACTCCAAAGGAACTTGTCGTAACTCCTGTCTCTGCCATGGCAGTTTGAACCGGCGTTGTCTGACGGACCTCCTCCCGGGTTACGGATTTAACCCGATTCGCATCCTGAGCTTGAGCATCCGCGCCTGCCGGATTATCCTGTCTGTGCCGATGTCGCCTGCGCTCACTGCTAGACACTTCTGGCTCCTCCCAATGCCTAGTGTATCTCCGGCTGGGACGTGGTGTTGAATGTAGCCTTTCCCTGCTATGAGAATATGCCTGCTGCTGTATTAACGCCGTATTAAGCAACTCCCTGGCCCGGCGTGCCTCCAATGCTGCCTGGGACGTCCCCTCCACGGGTAAAGCGGCCAAACGTGCAACAGCAGCCACGATGTTATCCAAAGGATTTGAGTAATGACCTGGAGGGGTAGGAACGTGAGGTGCAGACGTGATCCGCCGATCTTGCTCCGCAGTGGGTTGCTGAACCGGCTCTTCCCTGGCTGGGGGTGCCCTCCGGTTTAAAGCCGGATCGTTGCTGGTTCCAGCCCCGGGTGTCCTGAACAGATCCGTCGCTTCATAAACTGACGGTAGACGGGACTGGTACTTTCGACCCCTTACTCCTTGCACAGAGGCCTGCTCCATCCTTAGATGAAAAGCCTGATCATCCAGCTCCGCTTGCCTTATTGCTATCATTGCCTTCTCTACCTTCAGATCCTCCTTTAATTGATCAATCCGGCCTTTTAACTGAAGGAGCTCTGCATCATGCTGCGCCTTGTCTGCTGGAGCTATAGTTGCCACCGCTTTAGCTCTGAACTCCTCGATCAAGGTGGATAGAACGTCAGTAGGTGAGAGGGCCGAGCCGCTCCCCCCTACACCAGCTTCTGCTGTCGCCCCGTTCACCGTGGGATGTGAACTGGCCATATAGACAGCTACCCGGTTTGGCGGGTCGAAGGGGTCCGGAATACTGTTTCCATCGGACTCACCCTCAGACCGGCCGTCCTGCAACTGATACAAAGACTCAGTTTCTCTGGATGAAGATTCTGAAGGAAATATGCCCTAGAGGCAATAATAAAGTTATTATTTATTTCCTTATATCATGATAAATGTCTTTTATTCATGCTAGAATTGTATTAACCGGAAACTTAGTACATGTGTGAATACATAGACAAAAACAGTATGTCCCTAGTATGCCTCTACTAGACTAGCTCATTGATCAAAGATGGTTATGTTTCCTAGCCATAGACATGAGTTGTCATTTGATCAACGAGATCACATCATTAGGAGAATGATGTGATGGACAAGACCCATCCGATAGCATAGCACTATGATCGTTTAGTTTAACTGCTATTGCTTTCTTCATGACTTATACATGTTCCTATGACTATGAGATTATGCAACTCCCGAATACCGTAGGAACATATTGTGTGCTATCAAACGTCACAACGTAACTGGGTGATCATAAAGATGCTCTACAGGTGTCTCCGAAAGTATTCGTGGTGTTGGCATAGATCAAGATTAGGATTTGTCACTCCGAGTGTCGGAGAGGTATCTCTGGGCCCTCTCGGTAACACACATCACAATAAGCCTTGCAAGCAAAAGACTAATGAGTTAGTCACGAGACGATGTGTTACGGAACGAGTAAAGAGACTTGCCGGTAACGAGATTGAACTAGGTATAGAGATACCGACGATCGAATCTCGGACAAGTAACATACCGTTTGACAAAAGGAACAACGTATGTTGTTATGCGGTTCTGACCGATAAAAGATCTTCCTAGAATATGTAGGAGCCAATATGAACATCCAGGTTCCGCTATTGGTTATTGACCAGAGATGAGTCTCGGTCATGTCTACATAGTTCTCGAACCCGTAGGGTCCGCACGCTTAACGTTTGATGACGATCGGTATTATGAGTTTTTGAGTATTGAAGTACCGAAGGTAGTTCGGAGTCCTGGATGAGATCACGGACATGACGAGGAGTCTCGGAATGTCCGAGACATAAAGATTGATATATTGGACGGCTATATTCGGACACCGGAAGTATACCGGAAAAGTTTCGGATTTATCGGGAATGCCGGAGGGGGTTACCGGAACCCCCTACGAGAGGGGATGGTCCATAGTGGGCCTAAAGGGTGAGAGAGAGGCAGCCCATAGGGCTGGCCGGCGGCCCCACCTAGGAATCCTAGTTGGACTAGGATTGGGGGGGCGCCACCTCTCCCAATCCTTTCCCCCTTCTTCCTTTCGGTGAATCCTACTAGGAATAGGATTGCAATCCTATTCCTAGTAGGAGTCCCCTCCCTAGCCGCACCATAGAGGTTGGCCGGCCCCTCCTCCCTTGCTCCTTTATATACGGGGGCAGGGGGGCACCCAAAGACACACAAGTTGAATTGTTTTAGCCGTGTGCGGTGCCCCCCTCCACAGAATCACACCTCGGTCGTACCGTCGTGGAGCTTAGGCAAAGCCCTGCGCCGGTGAACACATCATATCCGTCACCACGCCGTCGTGCTGACGAAACTCTCCCGTGAAGCTCAACTGGATCAAGAGCTCGTGGGACGTCATCAAGCTGAACGTGTGCTGAACGCGGAGGTGCCGTACGTTCGGTGCTTGATCGGTTGGATCGCGAAGAAGTTCGACAACATCAACCGCGTCACTTGACGCTTCCGCTCCCGGTCTACGAGGGTACGTCGACACACTCTCCCCTCTCGTTGCTATGCATCTGGTAGATAGATCTTGCGTGATCGTAGGAAATTTTTAAAATACTACGTTCCCCAACAGTGGCATCATGAGCCAGGTCTATGCGTAGATGATATGCACGAGTAGAACACAATGAGATTGTGGACGATACTAGTCATACTGCTTACCAGCATGTCATACTTTGCTTCGGCGGTATTGTGAGATGAAGCGGCCCGGACCGACATTACGCGTACGCTTACGCGAGACTGGTTTCACCGTTACGAGCACTCGTTGCTTAAAGGTGACTGGCGGGTGTCTGTCTCTCTCACTTTAGCTGACTCAAGTGTGACTACGCCCGGTCCTTGTGAAGGTTAAAACAGCACATACTTGACGAAACATCGTTGTGGTTTTGTATGCGTAGGTAAGAACGGTTCTTGCTAAAGCCCGTAGCAGCCACGTAAAACTTGCAACAAACAAAGTAGAGGACGTCTAACTTGTTTTTGCAGGGCATGTTGTGATGTGATATGGTCAAGACATGTTGAGTTATACGGTTTTGTATGAGATGATCATGTTTTGTAAAGTTATCGGCAACTGGCAGGAGCCATATGGTTGTCGCTTTATTGTATGAAATGCAATAGCCATGTAATTGCTTTACTTTATCACTAAGCGGTAGCGATAGTCGTGGAAGCAATAGTTGGCGAGACGACAACGATGCTACGATGAAGATCAAGGTGTCAAGCCGGTGACGAAGGTGATCATGACGGTGCTTTGAAGATGGAGATCAAAAGCACAAGATGATGATGGCCATATCATATCACATATTTTGATTGCATGTGATGTTTATCTTATTATGCTTCTTATTTTGCTTAGAACGACGGTAGCATTATAAGATGATCCCTTAGTAAATTTCAAGGTATAAGTGTTCTCCCTGAGTATGCACCGTTGCGAAAGTTTGTCGTGCCGAGACACCACGTGATGATCGGGTGTGATAAGCTCTACGTTCAAATACAACGGGTGTAAGCCAGTTTTGCACACGCAGAATACTCGGGTTAAACTTGACGAGCCTAGCATATACAGAAATGGCCTCGGAACACTGGAGACCGAAAGGTCGAGCGTGAATCATATAGTAGATATGATCAACATAAGATGTTCACCATTGAAACTACTCCATCTCACGTGATGATCGGACATGGTTTAGTTGATTTGGATCACGTGATCATTTAGATGACCAGAGGGATGTCTATCTAAGTGGGAGTTCTTCAAATTAATATGATTAAATTGAACTTTAATTTATCATGAAGTTAGTCCAGGTAGTATTAGCATATCTATGTTGTAGATCAATAGCTCGCGATATTGCTCCCCGTTTATTTTTCATATATTCCTAGAGAAAACCAAGTTGAAAGATGTTAGTAGCAATGATGCGGAATTGTTCCGTGATCTGAGGATTATCCTCATTGCTGCACATAAGAATTATGTCCTTGATGCACCGCTAGGTGACAAACCTATTGCAGGAGCAGATGTAGACGTTATGAACGTTTTGACAAAAGCTCGATATGATGACTACTTGATAGTTTAAGTGCACCATGCTTTACGGCTTAGAACCGGGATTTCAAAAACGTTTTGAACGCCATGGAACATATAAGATGTTCCAAGAGTTGAAATTAGTATTTCATACTCATGCCCGTGTCGGGAGGTATAAGACCTGTGACAGTACTTTGCCTACAAGATGGAGGAAAATAGCTCAACCAGTGAGCATGTGCTCAGATTGTCTGGGTACTACAATTACTTTAATCAAGTGGGAGTTAATCTTCCAGATAAGATAGTAATTGACAAAGTTCTCTAGTCACTATCACCAAGTTAGTAGAACTTCGTGATGAACTATAATATGCAAGGGATGACGAAAGGAATTCCCAGCTCTTCGCGATACTGAAGTAGGCGAAGGTAGAAATCATGAAAAAGCATCAAGTGTTGATGGTTAACAAGACCACTTGTTTCAAGTAAAGGGCAAAGGGATAGAAGGGGAACTTCAAGAAGAATGACAAGCAAGTTGTCACTCCCGTGAAGAAACCCAAAGCTAAACTCAAGCCTGAAACAAGTGCTTATACTGCAAAGGAAATGGTCACTAGAAGTGGAACTGCCCTAGATACTTGGCGGATAAGGAGGATGGCAAAGTGAACAAAGGTATATTTGATATACAGATTATTAATGTGTATTTTACTAGTGTTCATAGCAACCCCTCGGTATTTGATATTGGTTCAGTTGCTAAAGAGTAGTAACTCGAAGTGGGAGTTGCATAATGAACATAAACTAGTTAAAGGATGAAGTGACGATGTGTATTGGAAGCAGTTCCAAGATTGATATGATCATCATCGCACACTCCCTATACTTTCGGGATTAGTGTTGAACCTAAATAACTGTTATTTGGTGTTTGTGTTGAGCATGAATGTGATTTGATCATATTTACTGCAATACAGTTATTCATGTAAGTTAGAGAATAATTGTTGTTCTGTTTACATGAATAAAATCTTCTATGGTCATACACCCAATGAAAATAGTTTGTTGGATCTCGATCGTGTGATACACATATTCATAATATTGAAGCCAAAAGATGCAAGGTTAATAATGATAGTGCAACTTATTTGTGGCACTGCCGTTTAAGTCATATTGGTGTAAAACGCATGAAGAAACTCCATAATGATGGAATTTTGGAATCACTTGATTATGAATCACTTGGTGCTTGCGAACCATGCCTCATGGGCAAGATGACTAAAAACTCCGTTCTCCGGAACTATGGAGCGAGCAACATATTTGTTGGAAATCATACATACTGATGTATGCGGACCAATGAGTGTTGCAGCTCGCGGCGGGTATCGTTATTTTCTAACCTTCACTGATGATTTGAGCAGATATGGGTATATCTACTTAATAAAGCACAAATCTGAAACATTTGAAAAGTTCAAAGAATTTCAGAGTGAAGTAGAGAATCATCGTAACAAGAAAATAAAGTTTCTACGATCTGATCGTGGAGGAGAATATTTGAGTTACGAGTTTGGTCTTCATTTGAAACAATGTGGAATAGTTTCACAACTCACGCCACCCGGAACACCACAGCATAATGGTGTATCCGAACGTCGTAACCGTACTTTATTTGATATGGTGCGATCTATGACGTCTCTTACCGATTTACCACTATCGTTTTGGTTCATGCATTAGAGATAGCTGCATTCACGTTAAATAGGGCACCATCTAAATCCGTTGATACGACACCTTATGAACTATGGTTTGGCAAGAAACCAAAGTTGTCGTTTCTTAAAGTTTGGGGCTGCGATGCTTATAAAACTTCAACCTGATAAGCTCGAACCCAAGTCGGAAAAATGTGTCTTCATAGGATACCCAAAAGAGACTGTTGGGTACACCTTCTATCACAGATCCGAAGGCAAAATATTCGTTGCCAAAAAAAGGGATCCTTTCTAGAAAAAGAGTTTCTCTCGAAAGAAGTGAGTGGGAGGAAAGTAGAACTTGATAAGGTAATTGTACCTTCTCCCGGATTGGAAAGTAGTACATCACAGGAAATTGTTCCAGTGATTCCTACACCAATTAGTGAGGAAGTTAATGATAATGATCATGAAACTTCGGATCAAGTTTCTGCTGAACGTCGTAGATCAACCAGAGTACGTTCCACACCAGAGTGGTACGGCAACCCAGTTCTGGAAATCATGTTACTAGACCATGATGAACCTACGAACTATGAGGAAGCGATGATGAGCCCAGATCCCGCAAAATGGCTTGAAGCCATGAAATCTGAGATGGGATCCATGTATGAGAACAAAGTGTGGACTTTGGTTGACTTGCCCGATGATCGGCAAGCCATCGAAAATAAATGGATCTTCAAGAGGAAGACCGACGCAGACGGTAATATTACTGTTTACAAAGCTCGACTTGTTGCGAAAGGTTTTCGACAAGTTCAAGGAGTTGACTACGATGAGACTTTCTCACCTGTAGCGATGCTTAAGTCTGTCCGAATCATGCTAGCAATTGCCGCATTTTATGATTATGAAATCTGGCAAATGGATGTCAAAACTGCATTCCTAAATGGATATCTCAAAGAAGAGTTGTATATGATGCAACCAGAAGGTTTTGTCAATCCAAAAGGTGCTAACAAAATGTGCAAGCTCCAGTGATCCATCTATGGACTGGTGCAAGCATCTCGGAGTTGGAATATACGCTTTGATGAGGTGATCAAAGCATATGGTTTTATACAGACTTTTGGAGAAGCCTGTATTTACAAGAAGTGAGTGGGAGCACTACAACCTTTCTGATAAGTATATGTGAATGACATATTGTCGATCGGAAATGATGTAGAATTTTCTGGAAAGCATAAAGGAGTGTTTGAAAGGATTTTTTTCAAAGAAAGACCTCGGTGAAGCTGCTTACATATTGAGCATCAAGAATCTATATAGATAGATCAAGACGCTTGATAAGACTTTCGATGAGTACATACCTTGATAAGATTTTGAAGTAGTTCAAAATGGATCAGTCAAAGAAGAAGTTCTTGCCTGATTTGTAAGGTGTGAAGTTGAGTAAGACTCAAAGCCAGACCACGGCAGAAAAATATAGAGAGAATGAAAGTCATTCCCTATGCCTCAGCCATAGGTTCTATAAAGTATGCCATGCTGTGTACAAAACACGTTGTGTACCTTGCCAAGAGTTTGACAGGGAGGTACAATAGTGATCCAGGAGTAGATCACTGTACAACGGTCAAAATTATCCTTAGTAATTGGATGACTAAGGAAATATTTCTCGATTATGGAGGTGATAAAGAGTTCGTCGTAAAGGGTTACGCCGATGCAAGCTTTGACACTAAATCCAGATGACTCTAAGTATCAATCTGGATGCGTATTGAAAGTGGGAGCAATTAGCTAGAGTAGCTCCATGCAGAGCATTGTAGACATAGAAATTTGCGAAATACATAGGGATCTGTATATGACAGACCCGTTGACTAAACTTCTCTCACAAGCAAAACATGATCACACCTTATTACTCTTGGGTATTAATCAGATAGCAATGTGAACTAGATTATTGACTCTAGTAAACCCTTTGGGTGTTGGTCACATAGCGATGTGAACTATGGGTGTTAATCACATAACGATGTGAACTATCGGTATTAAATCACATGGCGATGTGAGCTAGATTATTGACTCTAGTGCAAGTGGGAGACTGAAGGAAATATGCCCTAGAGGCAATAATAAAGTTATTATTTATTTCCTTATATCATGATAAATGTCTTTTATTCATGCTAGAATTGTATTAACCGGAAACTTAGTACATGTGTGAATACATAGACAAAAACAGTATGTCCCTAGTATGCCTCTACTAGACTAGCTCATTGATCAAAGATGGTTATGTTTCCTAGCCATAGACATGAGTTGTCATTTGATCAACGAGATCACATCATTAGGAGAATGATGTGATGGACAAGACCCATCCGTTAGCATAGCACTATGATCGTTTAGTTTAACTGCTATTGCTTTCTTCATGACTTATACATGTTCCTATGACTATGAGATTATGCAACTCCCGAATATCGTAGGAACACCTTGTGTGCTATCAAACGTCACAACGTAACTGGGTGATCATAAAGATGCTCTACAGGTGTCTCTGAAAGTATTCGTGGTGTTGGCATAGATCAAGATTAGGATTTGTCACTCCGAGTGTCGGAGAGGTATCTCTGGGCCCTCTCGGTAACACACATCACAATAAGCCTTGCAAGCAAAAGACTAATGAGTTAGTCACGAGATGATGTGTTACGGAACGAGTAAAGAGACTTGCCGGTAACGAGATTGAACTAGGTATAGAGATACCGACGATCGAATCTCGGACAAGTAACATACCGTTTGACAAAAGGAACAACATATGTTGTTATGCGGTTCTGACCGATAAAAGATCTTCGTAGAATATGTAGGAGCCAATATGAACATCCAGGTTCCGCTATTGGTTATTGACCAGAGATGAGTCTCGGTCATGTCTACATAGTTCTCGAACCCGTAGGGTCCGCACGCTTAACGTTTGTTGACGATCGGTATTATGAGTTTTTGACTATTGATGTACCGAAGGTAGTTCGGAGTCCCAGATGAGATCACGGACATGACGAGGAGTCTCGGAATGTCCGAGACATAAAGATTGATATATTGGACGGCTATATTCGGACACCGGAAGTATACCGGAAAAGTTTCGGATTTATCGGGAATGCCGGAGGGGGTTACCGGAATCCCCTACGAGAGGGGATGGTCCATAGTGGGCCTAAAGGGTGAGAGAGAGGCAGCCCATAGGGCTGGCCGGCGGCCCCACCTAGGAATCCTAGTTGGACTAGGATTGGGGGGGCGCCACCTCTCCTAATCCTTTCCCCCTTCTTCCTTTCGGTGAATCCTACTAGGAATAGGATTGCAATCCTATTCCTAGTAGGAGTCCCCTCCCTAGCCGCACCATAGAGGTTGGCCGGCCCCTCCTCCCTTGCTCCTTTATATACGGGGGCAGGGGGGCACCCAAAGACACACAAGTTGAATTGTTTTAGCCGTGTGCGGTGCCCCCCTCCACAGAATCACACCTCGGTCGTACCGTCGCGGAGCTTAGGCGAAGCCCTGCGCCGATGAACACATCATATCCGTCACCACGCCGTCGTGCTGACGAAACACTCCCGTGAAGCTCAACTGGATCAAGAGCTCGTGGGACGTCATCAAGCTGAACGTGTGCTGAACGCGGAGGTGCCGTACGTTCGGTGCTTGATCGGTTGGATCGCGAAGAAGTTCGACAACATCAACCGCGTCACTTGACGCTTCCGCTCCCGGTCTACGAGGGTACGTCGACACACTCTCCCCTCTCGTTGCTATGCATCTGGTAGATAGATCTTGCATGATCGTAGGAAATTTTTAAAATACTACGTTCCCCAACAGATTCATCGTCGGAGTAGACAACTGTTGCACCATCGGATTCCGATCTGTCTTCGGTTTGGACCCCATGAATTGCTCCAACGAACACGCGCTTCATGGCGGGCGGAATCCGGGTCGATCTTGCACGCTGAGCCGGCTCGATGATGTTGGGGAAGATGTCCGGCTCAGGTCCCGATTCACCGATCTTGCCGATGAAGACGTGGATGCCGCCGAAGGGAACCCGGTACCCGTATTCGATCGAATCAGCCTCCGGCCCCCAGCCTGCGTCGTCGATGTAGATCCGGCCGCGGCGACTCTTGGTCATCCGGCCGACCGCGTAACCCTTGAGCCCTTCGAAGCTGCCCTTCAAGAACTCGAAACCATCGTGCGGAGGCCCCACGGTGGGCGCCAACTGTCGTGGAATTAGCACGACAGATGTCTGGTTTAGCGGACTTGATGATGGAACCATCGCACGGGTTAGCTTGAAGGGGTTCATAGCACACAAAGGACACAGAGAGTTTATACTAGTTCGGCCCCTTCGATGAAGGTAAAAGCCTACGTCTAGTTGGTTTGGTATTGCTTGGGCGTCGGTTTACAGGGAGCGGATCGCTTGCCTGTAGTCTCGACGGGTTGATTCTTGCTTGTCCTGAACCGTCGCCGGGTCATCCCTTTATATAGAGAGGCGACGCCCAGTCCGGTTATAGAGTCCCGAGGCCGGCTCATACTTGTGTCCGCCTCGGTCTCTGTTCTTTCTTCCTTATTCCTCAAGCTACATCATCGGGCGGTTTACAAATCATAACTCTATACATGGGCCCTAAGATCTCATGGGCCGTAGCCTTTACTGAATATTACAACCATATAATTATAACAAACCGGTTTACACTAGCCGGTTCATACCTACTAGTAATATCCCTGACACTTCCTGAACCAACTCCTAAGCCAACTCCGAAGAAAAGGGGTGTTCTGTTTCTCAGTCCTGAAGATATGCAATAGGCAAAGAAATCTATGAAAGAAACAGGTATTAAAGCTGAAGATGTTAAGAATTTACCACCTATTGAAGAAATACATGGTCTTGATAACCCGACACAGGTAGTAAAGGTAAATTCTCTCTATAGATTTGATTAAGGTGATATTCCTCGTTATAAGTCTGCTAGCCAATGTTTAGATGAGTTTGACAATTTTATTGTCAAACAAGATAACTTCAATGCTTATGTTTGTAGACAATTGCAACGTAATGCTTATATGATTGAACGCTTGAGTGATTATATGTCTAGAGTTAAAGGTGAACTTAAACTCATTAGTAAACATGCTTCTATGGTTACCACTCAAGTAGAACAAGTACTTAAAGCACAAAATGATTTGCTCAATGAATTATATAGTAAGAAAAATGATAATGCTATTAGAGTTGTGACTAGAGGTGGAAGAATGACTCAGGAACCTCTGTATCTTGAGGGCCACCCTAAGAGAATTGAGAGAGATTCTTAGAGAGCTAATGTAGATGCACCTAGTTCTTCTAAGAAGAAGAAGAAAAAGAAAAATGATAGGACTTTGCATGCTTCTAGTGAACATGTTATTGACACACATGAGAATCCCAATGATATTTCTGTCTCTGATGCTGAAACACAATCTGGTAATGAACGTGAACCTAGAGATAATGTTAACGATGATGTTCATGTTGATGCTCAACCTAGCAATAATGATGATGTAGATATTGAACCTGCTGTTGATCTTGATAACCCACAATTAAAGAATCAACGTTATGATAAGAGAGACTTTGTTGCTAGGAAGCACGGTACGGAAAGAGAACCATAGCTTCAGAAACCCATGCCTTTTCCTCCCAAACCATCCAAGAAAAAGGATTATGAGGATTTTGAGTGCTTTGCTGAAATGATTAGACCTATCTTTTTGCGTATGCGTTTGACTGATATGCCTAAAACAAATCCTTATGCTATACCAATAAAAGAAAGATATCGGAAGTTGAAATTTCCACCATGCTTGCCAATTGTACTTTTAAAGGTGGAATACCAAAGAAACTAGGAGATCCAGGGGTACCAACTATACCATGCTCCATTGCAAGAAACTATGTTAAAACTGCTTTGTGTGATCTTGGAGCCGGTGTTAGTGTTATGCCTCTCTCTTTATATCGTAGACTTGCTTTGAATAAGTTGACATCCACTGAAATATCTTTGCAAATGGCCGACAAATCAACTGTTATACCTTATCTGTGAGGATGTGCCTGTTGTGGTTGCAAATGTTACTATTCTAACGGACTTTGTTATCCTTGATATTCCCGAGCACGATAGTATGTCTATTATCCTTGGTAGACCATTTTTGAATACTGCAGGGGCTGTTATTGATTATAACAAAGGTAGTGTCACCTTTCATGTTAATGGTAATGAGCATACGGTACACTTTCCGAGGAAACAACCTCAAGTTCACAGTATCAATTCTATTGGAAAAAATTCAACGATTACTATTGGAGGTTTTGAATTTCCTCTTCCTACTGTTAAGAAGAAATATGATATTCTTATTGTTGGGGATATACATATCCCCATTGAGGTAACCTAGTGTTATTCGAAAATTCTCCAGTTTCATGTTATTCAAAAAGAGTATGTTAACAAGACTTGATCTACCTTGTTAATGGATTACTTTTGATGAGCATGAGATGGAAGAAGTTAGAAAGCACAACTCTCTGTACCCTATTTTTACTTTCTGTTATTTAGATTAAATAAAGAAAAAATAGTATTTTTCTTTCTATTTTCTGAGTTAACCGTGCAATAAAAAAATACCCCGAAAATAAAAGTTCTCCAAATGTCCCGAAAATGAAATATGATTTTTTCTAGAATATTTAAGAATATTTGGCACTAAGAACATAGCAGGGGGCAGCACCTGGCCACGAGGGTACAGGGCGCGCCCACCCCCCTAGGTGCGCCCCCTGCCTCGTGGGCCCCACGTGCCCCCCTCCACTTATTCCAGCACCCAAACACTTCATCTTCCTCCAGAAAAATCATCCCATAGCTCAAACTCGTGTTCTAGCTCATCTTGCTGCCATTTTCGATCTCCTTGCTCAAAGCTCCATTCTCAAAACTGTCTAGGGAGATTGTTCTTCGGTATGTGACTCCTCCAATGGTCCAATTAGTTTTTATTCTAGTGCTTTATTTATTGCAAATTTTTGCTGCTTAGGTGACCCTGTTCTTGAACTTGCATGTCAAATTTATTGGGTCCCAAGTAGTTCTAATGCATGTTATAGTCTCTAGGCACTTGTGGGAGTAGTTGTTATCAGTCTTGTTGAGTTTGGTTCACTTTTATTTTGAGTTACTAAAAATTTCAGAAATTTTTTCAGAGGAAGAAAATGTTGAGGAGATTGTTGAGAGGCTCTTCTAGCCAAAGCTCAAAGGATAAGTAGAAGGAGGAGAATAAGAAGCCCAAATACAATCTTCCTCGCACCACGGAAGTACGGCCGTGTGAATGGCCTTGCAATGAGTTCTTGGAAGCTACTGGAATTTACAAAGATTTTTACTATTTGGTTGAGAATGCAGGCCTCACCGACTTCCTCCACGACCAGCGCGAACATTATCTCTTACTCACTAATATTTTCGTGCAAAATTTTCATTTCCATGCTAAGAAATCAGCACCTTCAGTGGAGTTTCATTTATATGATGACGTCAAGGAGATGTCATTCTATAAATTTTGTCATGTTTGTAAGATACCCTTTGCTGGTAGCCTAGAGGAACCACATCGTAAGGATGTCGAGGGGTTTATCAATATGATAGTTGTAGGGGAAACGAGGAAAAATTCAGGGGCAAGGATTACTAGTATGCATTTTCCTATTCTACGCTACTTTGCGATATTTGCTAGTAGATGCTTCATTGGTCGCGGGAACAGTGGGAACCTTAGTGCCCCTGATATTGTTATTTTGCACCATGCTATATTCCGACCTACAACTTTTAGCTTGGGTGTTGTTGTTGCTAAACGATTGAGTCTGAACCGTACAAAGGGGCCTATCTTCGAAGGCATCTTCGCTTCACGCCTTGCTGAACACTTTAGAATACCTATTAGGCATCATGAGAAGGAAGAGAAGTTGCTCGCCCTGGCTTTTCTAAATTATAAGAGTATGATAGCACATAATTTTATTGTTAAAAGATAAGAAGAAGTTGCTTAAATATAAATTGATATTTGATGAAAAATATTGTGAGATTATTACCTTGCCTGCACCTTCCTTGTTTGATTTCCTTTCAAGCACATACCTAGTCTCGCCAGATGCAATTTATGCATACTAGAGCCTGCCACAAGCTTTAGAGCCGGAGCTGGAGCCACCACTTGACCCTTATCGGCAGTTGGTTTATCAGTGGAATTCGGAGGAGATTGCCAACCAGTGGCACCCAGAGGACACTCCTTCGTACACCAGAGAAAGTACTTTTGATCCGTGATAATAGACCAACTTAGGCCAAAAGCCTAAGCTTGGGGGATTACGTATTTCTCACCGACATTACATTCATGTTCACACACTTATTTCGGTAGTCAGTGCTTATACTTTTTCATTGTACTGTCCATGCTAGTTTATTTTCTTTTCTTAGCCTTTTTCTTGTGTGTTAGAAAATCCTTAAGAAAAATTTTTGTAGTTGTAGCTTCTAGCTAGTTTACTTTTCATGCCTGTAGTAGTAATTAAAAGAAAGCCCAAAAAGATTTCTTGTTCTTCTTTTTTGCTTGTTGGGAGCTATCCCGTGTAAATAGTTTCTTTTCTTTTCTTTGGGGGTCAAGAGGAGAAGACCATGATGAGAATGTTTAGTGGCTCTCATATGCATTACTGTCAATTTAACCATGAGCCATATTACCTTGTCTTCTCCCTTGTATTAAATGCTTGTAGATTCCAGCTTAGTCCAATGCACATGCACTATTATTATTCTCCACATCGTTCGGTCGTGCGAGTGAAAGGAAATAATGACGATATATGATGGACTGATTGAGATGAGAAAAGTTGGTATGAACTCGACCTCTCTTGTTTTTGTAAATATGATAGTTCATCATTCCTGATTTAGCCCATTATGAATGAAACATGCTTGCAATGACAATTAGAGATCATAGCTGCTCATGCCATGCTTAATTAGCTAGGAGTTTATAATGGTCTTCTTTGCGTCCCAACATGCACTACCGGAATCAGGCACTTTGCCATCTGCCATGGCAGATGCCAAAGGCATGTTCGGCGGATGGCAAAGGCTTTGCCATCAGCCAGCAGATGGCAAACAGTTTGTCTGAAATCCTATGGGCAAAGGCTTCTTTGCCGTCTGCTGGCTGATGGCAAAGAGCCTGTGCATTTGCCATCAGCTGGCACATGGCAAAGCCTCTTAACGGGGTTAGCCCCGTTAGAAGGATAACGGCATACTTTGCCGTCTGCTAGCAGATGGCAAAGGCTGCAGGCTCTTTGCCGTCTGCCAGCAGATGGCAAAGGCTGCAGGATCTTTGCCATCTGTCAGCAGATGGCAAAGGCTGCATGCTTTGCCGTCTGCCAGCTGATGGCAAAGAGCTTTGCCATCTGCTGGCAGATGGCAAAGAGCCCACATAGGCCAGACCAAATTTTACATGTAGATGACACGTGGCCTCTTTGCCATCTGCCAGCTGATGGCAAAGCTCTTTGCCATCTGCCAGCAGATGGCAAAGTGCCTATATTGCCCCATTTAATTTTGTTTTTCTTATATCAATTCATTTTCATAGAAAATCAAACACAAATATATTTATATGAACAATATAGCATATTCAACACGTATTACCAATAGTCATGAACACATATATATATCCAACACATGTTACCAATATTAGCAAGTTTCATCCGTACATATACATAGTGTCATCAATATTACACAGTTTCATCCACGGGTAGCAAGTTTCACAAGGTCAAAACAAAAACTAAATACAAGCACTCCATCAACCTAAGCTTCCGTGATCTTAAGCAAATCTGTAAAATGGGAAAGAAGAAAGTTAGAAGAAGAAGATTATGCAACTAAAATGTGAAGATTATTATGATGCAACTTATATGTGTAAAATAGGTCATTTTGGAGCTAAGTAAGGTCATTATGTCATTTTGGAGCTAGCTAAGCATATGAAGTCATTTAAGAGCTAAAATATGTCATTTGTTAAGCATATTATGTCATGTTAGAGCTAGTTAAGCATATTAAGTCATTTTGGAGGAAAAGATGCTAAGTATAGGTCATTTTAGAGCTATCCTAGGTTAAATAGGTCATTTTTAAGCTAGCTAAGCATATTAAGTCATTTTGGAGGAAAAAATGCTAAGTATAGGTCATTTTAGAGCTATCCTAGGTTAAATAGGTCATTTTGGAGCTAATTAAGCTTATTATGTCATTTTTGAGCTAGCTAAGCATATTGAGTCATTTAGGAGGAAAAAAATGCTAAGTATAGGTCATTTTAGAGCTAGCCTAGGTTAAATAGGTCATTTTGGAGCTAAGTAAGGTTATTATGTCATTTTGGAGCTAGCTAAGCATATGAAGTCATTTAGGACCTAAAATATGTCATTTCTTAAGCATATTATGTCATTTTAGAGTTAGCTAAGCATATTAAGTCATTTTGGAGGAAAAGATGCTAAGTATAGGTCATTTTAGAGCTATCCTAGGTTAAATAGGTCATTTTTAAGCTAGCTAAGCATATTAAGTCATTTTGGAGGAAAAAATGCTAAGTATAGGTCATTTTAGAGCTATCCTAAGTTAAATAGGTCATTTTGGAGATAATTAAGCTTATTATGTAATTTTTGAGCTAGCTAAGCATATTGAGTCATTTAGGAGGAAAAAATGCTAAGTATGGGTCATTTTAGAGCTAGCCTAGGTTAAATATGTCATTTTAGAGCTAAGTAAGGTTATTATATCATTTTGGAGCTAGCTAAGCATGTGAAGTCATTTAGGAGCTAAACTATGTCATTTCTTAAGCATATTAAGTCATTTTGGAGGAAAAGATCCTAAGTATAGGTCATTTTAGAGCAATCCTAGGTTAAATAGGTCATTTTTAAGCTTGCTAAGCATATTAAGTCATTTTGGAGGAAAAATGCTAAGTATAGGTCATTTTAGAGCTATCCTAGGTTAAATATGTCATTTTGGAGTTAATTAAGCTTATTATGTCATTTTTGAGCTAGCTAAGCATATTGAGTCATTTTGGAAAAAAAAAATGCTAAGTATATGATTATGTCGCTAGTATCCATATGATAGAGAACCCGGGCCGACATGACTAGTCATAGAACCAAGGTGGCACAAACGTAGAGGGACATGCATACATGACCCAGCAATGCACGTGTCGGTCATCAGCGAGTGCAACCAAGTCGTAGCAAGCTACAAGGACTTCGGTGATACACCGCGTGACATTTCCCCGTAGGGACAGACACAGGAGCAAAGAAGGACACATGCCGGTCAATCCATGTGTTCCGGAGCAGTAGCGAACTACCATGGCTCAGTGGAAGATCTAGGAGGCATTTCCCTGTATAGAAGGCTACCAAAGGCACACGACTAGGTGTCGAATCTCACACATACAATGCATTTCAAACATACACACATTATGCACGATATGTGTAGATACAACATGGCATCACAACAAAACTCTATTAAGCAAAACACTTGGGAAACTTACCGTCATCACGGAGGTGTAGGTGTAGGTGTAGGTGTAGGACCGGTCGCGCAAGTGGCAGACAGAGAAGGATCGGTTGATGCTTGTCGGGAGTTACGCTGCACCAAAGATTATTTCCAATGTATCGTTAGCATGATGCAACTCAAATGTGAAGACTAGTAACTAATGACCGTTCAAATGAAACTCACCGTGCCCGCCGGAGCAATCACTGGCATCGACGGAGGGCTCTGGACGTTCTTCTCGCACATGGACTGCACATTTGGTTTTGACGAGTCAGTGATATTAGTTACTAATGAAAGGAACATTGCGTGCATGATTTAGCTAATATGCAGAAGAAACTTACCACGAAGAGATCGTACATGGCCCGGTTAGCCGAGTCGTTCCGGTTCCTCTCCTCCTCCAACAGCCTAGCCGTCCTCTCCTCATTCTCCCTCTCCCTCTCCGCCGCCTACCGGCCCCTCTCCGCCAACTGTCGATTCCTCTCCTCAAAAGCAGCCTGGGTCTTCGCTCTCTCTGCCTCAATAGCAGCCTGCAACACCACTCGTTAGCATTGTAATCATCGACGGCCGCAAACACAATGTAATGGAGGAAAGGCTACTGAGTCCGTATAACAAACCTGGAATTCAATTTCCACTGGTCGTAAACGAGACGGTATCTCAGGATCAGAGCTGGTCTGGTGCTTCTTGATCTACGGGAGAGTGGTACTACAACGTATCAGTCCATTACCCATGGCTAACGAGCCATGGGAGCTCCTGCCACCAGATATCATCACCAGCTCTGGATCAAGAGGTCGACTCGGGTTAAAGTCCGGCCCTTTCCTCGCCTTCCCCTGCTTAACATACTGTACCATCTTGTGGTGGGAGGCCTCGTTGCTGAAGTTATTTGCATTTTCGAGGTCATACTCAGAGAGTGCCTTCGCCTTCTTGTACGGTGCAATATTGGACATGCCATAGAGGTCGAACAGCTCTGGCATTGGAGCCTTGTTGTGTTTTGACTAAAAGAGAGGAACAGAGTATTAGTTAAGGACTCAAGCTAGCACAAAGAATGAATTTGCATGAATCATGAAGCAAACCACACATACCCAGTTTTTCCCGTACCCATGTAGGTTGACGCTGCCTAGACGATGTGGCACACCTTTCATTTTGAGACGCTTCTCCTTTGCAATGTTGAGGGGCCGGGGCAGCCAAGTAGTGCTCCCAGGTCATTCCTAGCTCTGAAACCCGGCCCTCACCGGGCAACGTGACCCACCCTGGGAAGCACTAGCGACAAATCACACCAAGGATAGTGTTGGGCCTGCGGACCCCGTCTGAGTGTGTCCAAGAACTACAGTATGACAAGGCCAATGCATTAGATATTCGAAGAAACTTCAAGGCAAAAGGTTAAAAAAGAGTAAATGCACTTACTTCTCCCCGTTATGCGCAATCAACCACCTCTCATTGGGGGTCGCCAGGGTGGGCGGGAGCTTTGTACCACCACGCTGGTAGACTTTGCGCCCCTCAACCCACTCACCCTCGCTATAGCTATCAGAACTATAGTCCGCACCCTGAACACGACCATGTGCACTCGACTCCGTCCAGTACTCCCATGGGCTCGGCTCCGACTCAGCGTGACCCCTTCTGAGCTCCGTAGTCTCGTGGGGCGAAGACTCGGCGGCCCGAGGCTCGTCGGCCATAGGAGCGTCTGCCATAGGCTCGTCGGCCGGAGGCTCGTGGAGTGGAGTCCGAGATGGGTCCACCTTAGATGGCTCGAACTCATACGGAGCAGTCCTGTGGTCGGGTGACTCGGCTGGGGGTGGCGGCGAGGAAGGCGTAGCAGCCTTCCTACCTCTCCTGCTGCCACGTCCACCTCTAGCAGCTGGGGGTGGCGGCGAGGAACGATTGTGCACGCCCCCCCCC
>LR738712.1:660208895-660219737 GCA_902687465.1 Secale cereale
GGGGTGGTGGGGCGGCGGCTGGTGAGATGCGTGGGAGAGGAGGGGAGAGAGGGAGAGGAGGGGAGAGAGGGAAGGGATAACCCCACGGTTTTTTTATCTGGAAAAAAATAACCCCATCTCTTTGCCATCTGAAGAATATTTGTTGTCTGCTGGCAGATGGCAAAGAGGTGGGGCCGGTACGCCGTTACACTCTTGACGGCCACAGGATTTGCCAACCTCTTTGCCATCTGCTGGCAGATGGCAAAGATTATTTGCCACAGATGGCAAAGAATTGGCTGATGGCAACCATGTTCTTTGATGTCTGTCAGTTCTTTGCCATCTGTTTTTTATAAGAAGATGGCAAAGACGTTCTTTGCCATCAGCTGGCAGATGGCAAAGAGCTGGCTGATGGAAAATTCCCAGATTCCAGTAGTGATGATATTAAAATGGTTGTGATGTGGTATGATAGGGTTGTATCCTCCTTTGAACGATTCAAGTGGTTTGACTTGGCACATGTTTACGCATGTAGTTGAAACAAAATCATAATAGCCTCCACGATATGTATGTTCATGGTGATTTATGTCCTACTCATGCTTGCACTCATTGTTGATTAATCTTAATGAATGGTCATGACTGTTGTCGCTCTCTAGCCGGTCGCTTCCTAGTCTCTTTCTAGTTTTCACTTGTACTAACGGGAATACTGCTTGTGCATCACATTTCATAAACCCCAAAGTTATTTCCATATGAGTCCACCATACCTTCCTATACGCGGTATCTACCTGCCATTCCAAGTAAATTTGTATGTGCCAAACTCTAAACCTTCAAATGAAATTCTGTTTTGTATGCTCGAACAGCTCATGTATCAACTAGGGCTGTCTATATCTTCCATGCTAGGTGGGTTATTCTCACAATGAGTGGACTCCGATCATCATTCAGGAGAAAATGGTTGGTAACCGGGATGCCCAGTCCCATGCTCATATCATAATAATTAAACAAAACTCCCACAGGGTTTTTGTTGGTATGGAAGGTACCCGTTGTTTCAGGATAGGCATGGAGTGTGCTTGTTGGTGGTTGGGGGAGTACAAACTTTACCATTCTGTTTGGGAACCGCCTATAATGTGTGTAGCATGGAAGATATCGAGATTCTTAGTTGTTATGTTGACAATGAAAGTATACCACTCAAAATATTATTCATCTCTATTTTAAAACTCGATCTCTGACACCTCTACAAATCCCTGCTTCCCTCTACGAAGGTCCTATCTATTTACTTTTATGTTGAGTCATCATCCTCTTATTAAAAAGCACCAGTTGTAGAGCACGGCTATCATTTGCATGCATTGCTATTAATTTACATTTAGTATGATTGTGACTGGATCTCTTTTACCATGAATTACCATGTCTAGTCAATCCTTGATCTTCAAAGGTGTTCTGCATTTATGTTTTGCGTTCTCGGAAAGGGCTAGCGAGATACCATCTTGTTATATCATATTATGATTGTTTTGAGAAAGTGTTGTCATCCGAAGATTATTATTATTGCTCGATAGTTGATTATGCCATTGATATGAGTAAACATGAGACCTAAAAGTTGTTGTGAATGTGGTTAGTTCATAATCTTTGCTGAAAACTTGAATGCTGCCTTTACATATTTGCAACAACAAGAGCAAACAGAGTTTGTCAAAGTTTTTCTTTATCACTTTTCCAAACACTTTTGCCCTTGTTTTGCACTCTAACTTGCATGATTTGAATGGAACTAACCCGGACTGATGCTGTTTTCAGCAGAACTGCCATGGTGTTATTTTTGTGCAGAAATAAAAGTTCTCGGAATGACTTGAAAATCAACGGAGAAGTATTTTGGAATATATAAAAATACCGGCGGAAGAAACCAAACCAGGGGGGCCACACCCTGTCCACGAGGGTGGGGGCGCGCCCCCTGCCTCGTGGGCCCCCTGACGCTCCACTGACCTCAACTCCGACTCCATATATTCATGTTCAGGGAGAAAAAATCAGAGAGAAGGATTCATCGTGTTTTACGATACGGAGCCGCCGCCAAGCCCTAATCTCTTTCGGGAGGGCTGATCTGGAGTCCGTTCAGGGCTCCGAAGAGTGGAGATCGTCGTCGTCGTCATCATCAACCTTCCTCCATCACCAATTTCATGATGCTCACCGCTGTGCACAACGAAGATAAACGGTCTGACCACAAGGTCATAGGAGACAAAGAGAGAAGCGGCAACTACGAACGACTACTAGTTTTATGAAAACATGTGAATGCAATGCACATGATGCCATGATGAAATGCAACACGCAAAATAAATCACACGACAACAATGAAATAGCTGGAAGTCTTCTGGAGCGTCTGTCTTGGGGCGTCACAACTCTCTTGCAACTAACACAGGATCTCAACCCAAGATCCTAGGGTTGGCACCGGATAGAAACGGATAAGGAAGAGGTAAAACAAAGTTGCTTCTTCGACAAATGAGTGAAACCAACAAACCATGGAGGGTTGAACAAATTGAAAGAAAGAATACACTGGAGATGAACGACATTACAAACACTCCATTAGCAAAGAGGAACAAGGAACACCGACGATAATGAAGAGCTTAGGTGACAAGATAGAGACGGAATAAGAATGAAATAATTCGACATCACTCCGTCTGAAAATGTAAGGAGTTAACATGAACTTGAGATGATGGGATGATACTTGATGAAATTAGCAACACACTACCTTCGAAACAATTGAAAGAATGGCACACGGGGTAAGACAGATTTCAGACAACACTCCGATTGAGAAGGAAGGCAAAACTTGATAAGATCACAGAACTTGGATGGAGGACACATCACTCCTGTTAACTGGACCAGAAAGGAAAAGAGCATGATCTTGATATGACAAGATGATGGTTCGAAGAGAGCAATATCACAAAGCCTTCAAAACAAATAGTGGAGTGAAAAGAACGAAGAAGAACAACATCTTCTACTAGAAATGAATTTGAAAGAGCATCCTTACAAAGATGGATTGAATAGAGTTGTTGAAAAAATCAATAAGAAAAAGATATGCTTCTCATGGGCTTGTGGAAAACATCTCAAAATTATGAGGTGATAACCAGCCACTAACAGAAAACTATTGTTTGGATTGAGATCAACAAGGAGACAAAAAACTTATTTCACTGGGAGGATAAATGAAGAACTTGGGTCATTTAAAAGCATCGCAATAGCAACATTCCCAATGGAAGGCTTTAGGTGAAATCCATACCAAGATACTCCAACCAAGAAATTATTATGGGTTGAAAGAACTCATAATTGAAGAGAAAATGATGGTTTTACAATATCTCATTCCTGACAACTTGTGAAACATGAAACACGAAGGGAAATTGTCAAGAATGACATAACACCACCTCAAAAGAGAAGGTAGAAAGAATTGCACTTCCAAATGCATGATGAAGAATACTTGAGCTCATTGATCAAGAATCTTGATGAGCAATTCAAGAGTGAAAGAAATCTTTGATGAACCACCACGAAGAACTCCGGTAAGAAAAGAACAAGAAGTGAAGGATGAAAAAAATTAAGATTGAAGCCTTGCAATGATTTAGATGGATCTTCGTGACGGGGTAATTGAGAGAGTTTGGAACTCCGAAAAGAAAAGATGAACAACCATGAATTTGATATCATGAACAAACTCCAGAAGAAGGAATTAAATCACCTTGAAGGAATAAGAATAAGAATTATGTCATGCTTACCCTTCATCAACTTAAATTGATGAGAAGCAATGGATAGGCATGCTACTTATTCTTCTGCAAAGATTGATGAGAGATACAGCGCAACTTGGGAAATCTTCAATGAAGCACCGGTAGGATTTCAAAAAGAACGAATGAATTGATATGATGGCAAAGGAAAATGAATGTTGAACAAACCACCGTAAGAATTGAAATGAATAAAGAGAACAAACCACCATGAAGAATTAGAAAACGAACGAAAATACTTGAGGCAATTTAGATACAAGAGAATGAAGAGATCCCGAGCTGACTAGAGAATACTTAAACGATGTCCCAGAAGAATATGGAGACGAACGAAGAGGCATCAATTAAGAATGGTTGGAGGACGAGCTTGAAAACTAAGAACGAAGAAATCTTCTGAAATGATGGCCTTCGGAGAATCACAATGGAAAGAATTCATGAAATGCTTCGGATGTGTATTAAAAGAATTTGTCACGATCGGAACACTTTGAGGGAATAACATTAAGTTTAAGCGACGAATAGTCGAGAGAACGGATAAGATTTAGAGGAAACTCTTCTTCGGTCTTCAAATGTAGAGAATGACAACGAGATACACCACCAAAATTGTTTAGACACTCCAAAACAATGGAGAATAGGAATGATGAACCAAAGATGACAAGAATTTGACAACTATCTCGGAGAAGGGATATGACTGATGAAAATTCATTCTTACGTCACACTTGATAAGAATTTGAGAATAACTCCGGAAAAATTAGAAGAGTCGGGAAAGATCCTGGGAAAAGACCTGTGGGTTGGGCCCACTCAAAAGAAACAATGTTGGAAAAGATTGCTTAAAAGAGAGATTGTGACGGTTGAATTAAATGGCTTGAATGAGATAACAACCTCGAAATAGCTTGAACGGATTAAGAATTGAAACGTGAATCTTCTGAGATATCTTCTACACTCCGAAGAAGAAACAAGGAGAGGTGAATAAATGAGAGAGCCTTCGATAAGAACTTCCAACATGATAAAGCGTTTCACAACAAAAAGAGATATAATCAACACTGAAAACATGAATTGAATCGACCGGAGAAGAAACGAGAATGGAGAATGATAAACTTGAAGCTTCCTGAGCATCTTCCCAAGAATCACCGGATAAATAAAATCGAAGGAAAGAATGAAGAGACTTCACATGAATATAATGGATACTGGATTAAGGACTCTGGCTCCAAGAAGAAAAGGGTGGGAGGGTGGGAAAAAATAAAGGGAAATTGGGGCGGGCAAAATGAACACCATTGAGTAGAACTAATAATTGATCTTGCAAATGTTGAAGAGATCGGATTAACTTGAAGAGAAGCCCACCGGTTGAGAAGAATTTACATGACAATCTCGATGATCAAGCAGGACTAGCATTCCCATAGAAATATGAGAACACTGATTAGGAAAGGCATGGAATCAACACTTGACATCGAAGTAACTCGTATACCACAACTCAAAACAATACAAAGGATTGTCCTGTAAAATAAGCCAGGACAAACATATGATAGAGATTTCGTCCAAAGTTTTCGTGATGAGACCCCCGGGCACGACGTTACGAAGGACATTGCATCCCCGAATCAGCATAGCCAAGGATTCATTAAGACGCAACGTAACCAGTGTAAAATCGACCGTGACAAGAGAATCACTAGACGTTGAACCCCAACCTCATATCATGTATTCATTGGAAGAATACCTATAGCTACTTGAATTCCCGCCTATTAATTCCCGAAACTTTCTGGTTATGAAATCTGGTGTTGGGGATACAGGGGAAGAGCAGTATCTCACACAACTAACAAGCCCTACATCCAGCTGTATCCATCAGTCAACACATAACCAGGCACCTTCAGAAACCGTGTACCTCAGACCTTCGAAAAGCATCCGCTATACTAGTTCTGGCAATACTCCCGAACTATCCCCCCAGTACCTGGTAATGTCGGGGTTATCTCACCACCAGACATGCATAGAAGAGTTTTTTATGTCAGCCACCTCTGGTATTCCAGAACTGTAATGATACCACTATGACGACAACACCTCGGAGCTCAACTCCCCGGGTCCAATCCAAACATACGGGAGGCACCAAGACAGAATTCTCGTCACAAAGATATCGAAAGATCCCAACAATACCTGCATGATCTTAATTTTTTTAGTGAAAAGAGGATAGGGAAGTCAAAACTTCTACGTCAGGAGTCATCACCAGAGCGACGAAGGGCATAAGGAGTAAAAGAATTCCTACTCTCCGATATATATATTCCTAAGAATCAAAACAGTTTTTGTTTCTAGACTCAACATCGGCAGCGATTCGATCAAACTAGGGCTCCTAGGTCGGGGAAGGCTCTGATTACGAACTTGTAACGCCCAGGATGTGGCTATAGCTCATACGTGTCGAGGCACGACTTAGAGTCACAACCGCATTCTAGAATGGTCTCAAGTATGGTATCTTTACACAACCCATGTAATAAACAAGATCAAAGAGAGTTTAATAGTTGGCTTACACTCGCCACATCACACAATTAATACAATAAACATACATTCATCCAGAGAACACAGAGTCCGACTACGGACGAAATCAAATGAAAAAAAGATACCACACAGGATAATCTCGATAGGCCCTAGTAGGAACCACTATTGATCGTCAGGATATGTCACATACATACGCCCATGCTCTTCATCGAACTCCCATTGAGCTCTTGCAAATTTCCTGCGTCAAACTCTGAGGTACCTGCATCTGTTTGTGTAGTAATCTGTGAGTCACGAGGACTCATCAATCTTGTTCCCGGATATCAAAACTATCAAGGCTTTTAGGTGTAGAGAGGTTATAAAGTGGTTGCAGCAGCACTAAGCATTGTATGAGGCTACCTTACAAAGTCAGAGCGAGATGAGAATATATGCCAACGATCGCAACTAGTAGTGATCAAGAAGTGATCCTGTCTACTTACGCTCATACATAACCCCACCGTGTTCACTTTCCGAACCCCTTCGAAAACAGACCACCACGGTTACTCACACATGTAGTGTATTCTTATTGAGTTATGGTGTCAAGTTATCAACAACCGGATATTAACAAATTCCAATCTGCCACATAACCGCGGGCACAACTTTCGAAAGATCATAACCCTGCAGAGGTGTCCAAACTTAGCCCATCACAAGCTCTCACAATCACCAGAGGTAAAACTTCTTATCTTAGGGAAGACTCGAGCGTCCTCGGAATCCCGGTGCACAAGTTCTTCAAAGAAAGGAAAACTAACCCAAGGAGATCTCCCAGTGAGTCACACCCATGTCCAGAGCCGCGTGCTCTCTATCTACGGACTCATCCGTCTATGCAAAGTGGACGATAGCCAGAATACCTCGAGTTCCCCCTAGGCGGCAACGCCGATTGCTAGGTAGGTGGACCAACACTCAAGTCGAGCACTGGCCCAAGGGGTTGATTAATAAATCCTCGAGTTAATTACTCCCTTGGCAAGTTTTAGTTATTAGGCAAATGGTAAAACCAAAGTTGGATCTCCTCGGAAAGCTTTACTTTAAGGGAAGAAGCAAGGGGGGCCCATAAACCCCAACCGTTTTTAGGAACGCAAACTCAAGGAACATAACATCGGTTTATCGGATCCTAAGGCAGCATGGGTGGAACAAAACACCAAGCGGCCAAGCCTTCCACCCATTACCAAGTATATATGTGCATTAATTAAATAAGATATATATTGTGTTATTCCAAAAATATCCAAGTTCCAACATGGAGCAATCTTAAACTTCACCTGCAGCTAACAATGCTATAAGAGGGGCTGAGCAAAAGCGTAACGTAGCCAATCAACGGTTTGCTAGGAAGGCGGTTAGAGTGTTTCATGGCAACATAGGAGGCTGACAAGACAAAAATGGGTACGCGACATAGCTATAGAGCGAGACAACTAGCAAAGCAAAAATAGAGGTGATATCGAGGAACGGTCATCTTGCTTGGGATCCCACAAGGAAGAAGAACGAGTCCATGAAGAAGAAAAACGGACGTAGTCCAATGGATCCTCACAACTCCGGAACGAAACCGAAGCTAACGAGAGAAGCAAAACAGAAAGAAGCAAACAACATGGTAAACACACAATCATAAACATGGCATAATGCACAATCAAGTATGATGCATGTCCGATTTAAATATGCATGGCATGGCAAAGTGCAGAAACAATACTACAAGTTAAGTGGAGCTCAATATGCAACGAGTTGCATATTGACAAAACACCACATTCACATATTCAGTTTGATCCCGGTTATGTACACAACAAGTTTAAAAGTTGGTTAACATGGCAAGAGGTGCAACACAATTAACCTACAATATCTAAGCAATTTAAATGGGGCCGAAAACAACAAACAATAATTCAGGTAAATCCCCATATGCATATTTAAAATTTGGTGATGTTTTGCCTAAACCATATTTGTAGAGTTGTTAAACAGGGAAATAAAGTGCACCATGTTATTCTATGCATTTTTCTAGACATTTTACATATAAAGTTTATTTAAAACCGAGCTACGGTTTGTTAGTTATGAAATAAATAATTTTAGCATGTTATTTAAGCAAAAATAAACAAACAGCAAGTTTAAACATTTTAAACATGCATGAAAGTTGGTTATTATGAATCTACACAGAATTCTAAGCAATTTTGATATATAAAGTTTTTACATGTGATGCATAGTTTGTGATTTGTGATATGCATGAAGTTTAGGGGCTTTTCTGTAAAACAATTTAACTCTGGATAATTAGAAAAAATCGCAGACATGAAAAAACATGACATGGGCTGAATCCGGCTCACAGGCCCAACGAGCAGGCACTGGGGCATCTCACCCATGTGCCAAGGCCAGTTCGTCAGAGGAGGCCGACGGCCGACGCCTGGCGCTGGGCTGGCCAACCCGCGGAGGCGCTCGGTCGAACTGGGGAATCAACGAAGGCACTTGGTCCGTCATTGATGTAGAGGAAGCAGGGCAGGCACGACGGCACTGGAAGGGAAGGCAGCAGCGGGGTCCGATGAGGCAGGCGACTCCGGCGGGAAGACAGGGTCACAGGGATGGGGCGGACGTGCAGATCCGGCGAGGTTGGAGAGGTCTGGGGGTCGAGGTCATCCCGGGCGGGGTCGCTGGAGCGGCGTGGTGGCACTCTTGGCGAGGAGGCGGAGCTCCTCCTTCGAGCTGAAGGAGGACAGTGGGAGGCAAGGTAGATTATGTTGTTTCCGGCCCTACACTACCCCTAAGCTGCTGACTCTCTCTCACGTTCTCTCTTTGCTGTGAGGAGATAGACGATGAAAGAACTGAACGCACTTGAGTTTTTCTGGCGATCAACGCCCAGCCGCACCAACGATTGTACCTTTTCTTCAGCACAAACTGAGGCAACAAACCATCAGCTCAGCGGGGGGTTTATACATGAGCACACACACACGACGCAACGCCCCCGCATGGCTCGCGATCCACTTCCCTGGCTGCACCCACGACGCGCTCCAACGCGGACGACTTGGGCATGCTTCAACATAACGCCAGCTACGGCTACTACCCAAAACACCAACGGCCTCGGACTCTAACGTGACACACACGCGCCGGCACCGCGACACAAACGCACACACGCACACCACGGACATGGCACACCCGACACGGTTTATTCCTAACATTCTCCCCCTAAACCGTGACCTACAGAAGGCTCAGCTCGACATCGGCGTTGGCGAGCAGCGCCTCCTCCTTCCGTGGCTTGGTGCACTCCCAACGGAAGTTTCCGCGAACGCCACAGTTGTAGCACCTTCCTTTCTTTCCCGGAGACTTGACCTTCGCCCGAGCCCGCCATTCAGCTTCCGTGAGTAGGAGTTCGCCACTGCTCCGTTCGCCGCCGTCCTGCATGCGTCGCCGTAAGCGCTCGTCGAACGCCTTGAGCCTGCTCAACGCCTCCTCGAACGCCATCGTATCCACGTCGCAGAACTGCTCGATCCCAGCCACCGCGGAGTACAACCGGTCGGGCACCGTGTCGAGGAGCTTCTTCACCATGGCGGTGTCGCCGAGCGTGGAGCCAAGGCCGGCGTACCTCGCCGCCATGCCGCCGATCTTTCCGGCGTACGCGTCGAGTGACTCCCCCTCCTCCATGCGCAGCTTGTCAAACTCCCTGCGAAGAGTGGAGAGCCGCGCCGCCTTGACGCGATCGGCACCAACGAACCTCGTCTTGATGCTATCCCACACCTCCTTTGCCGTCTTCTTCATCGACACCTGCATAAGAAGGTCCTCTGAGAGCGCGCCGAAGAGCTGCGCCTTCGCCGTCTTGTCCTTCTTCCCATCCACCGCCGCGCCGTCCGTCGAAGAGACAGCCTCCCAAAGGCTCGCGGCGTCGAGGATGGCCTCCGCCTTGATCGCCCACACCGTGTAGTTCTTCGTCGTGAGCGGCGGCAAGTAGAGCGTCACCGTGTTCCCTCCTATGCCGTGCGGTACCAACGCCATGGAGTCGTCGAGGTAGTAGCGAGGGATCTTGGGCATACAAGGCTATGTATACCAATTGTTGTTTCCGGCCCTAGACTACCCCTAAGCTGCTGACTCTCTCTCACGTTCTCTCTTTGCTGTGAGGAGGTAGACGATGAAAGAACTGAACGCACTTGAGTTTTTCTGGCGAACAACGCCCAGCCGCACCAGCGGCTGTACCTTTTCTTCAGGGGAAAGTTGTGGCTACTCTCGGGTGTAGGTACACCCGAGTTTGCAAAATTTTGAAAAACGTGATCAAACAATGTCGAAAAAATCTGCAGTTTTGGCACATGAAACTTCATCAAATGTTCAAGCTTTTTGCAAAAATTCAGCTAAAAATAACATCAAAGGAGCTCTCGGCAAAAAAAAACAAAATCAATGCTCAAACAGTGCTCAAACAGTGCGCAAACTTAGAACATTGATTTTGTTTTTTTTGCCGAGAGCTCCTCTGATGTTATTTCCAGCTGAATTTTTGCAAAAAGCTTGAACATTTGATGAAGTTTCATGTCCCAAAACTGCAGATTTTTTCGACATTGTTTGATCATGTTTTTCTTTTTTTTTTTCAAACTCGGGTGTACCTACACCCGAGAGTAGAAAAGTTGGTCTCTTTCTTCAGCACAAACTGAGGCAACAAACCATCAGCTCAGCGGGG
>LR738712.1:660219767-660247482 GCA_902687465.1 Secale cereale
ACACACACACACACACGACGCAACGCCCCGCATGGCTGGCGATCCACTTCCCTGGCTGCACCCACGACGCGCTCCAACGCGGACGACTTGGGCCTGCTTCAACAGAACGCCAGCTGCGGCTACTACCCAAAACACCAACGGCCTCGGACTCTAACGTGACACACACGCGCCGGCACCGCGACACAAACGCACACACGCACACCACGGACATGGCACACCCGCCACGGTTTATTCCTAACAGATTAGATGAGAAAGGAGACGGAGGGGGGAGAAAGTAGGGGAGGCGGCCTGGCCTGTAGGTGGTGCTCGACGTCGGAGGGAGCTCCGAAGGAGCTGCTGCTTGCGGCGGCGCGGTTCAGGTGGCTGGGTTCAGGTGCTGGTGTCAGAGATGAGTGGAAGGAGTACGAAAGGATCGGGTGCAGGAAGGGGAGAGCCGAGCTCGGCTGCGGTGCGAGGATGACGGCAGCGACGCGGATGCAGGGAGAACCGGTGACAGCCGGAACTGCCGAGGGCGGCGCAGATCTCCGTCAGGGCTCCGGTGGCACGTGCGTGGAGGCAGGACAGGGAGGAGGTCGCAGGGGTGTGCGGTGCTTGGTCGCTGATGGCCTGGCTGGCCGGAGAGCTGGTGGAGGCTTGGCGGCGGGACTTCAGGCTTGGAGCTGCGGGCGGAGGATTTGGATCGAGGAGAAGGTGGTAGGATTTTGGATCGGGAGCGATCCCAAGGAGGGTGGTGAGAGGAGGGTTGGCTGGCTGCGCGAGGAAAAAAGGGAGGTTGACGTGGGTGGGCTCTAAGCTTTTAAATATTATATTTTGGATGAGTTGAAGGAGAGAGGGTAGGAGAGAGAAGATAAACGGGCTCTTAGTTAGTAGCCGGCTCTAGGACGAGACCAATGACGCTTTGTGAGGTTGTAAGGTGGGCCAACTACTAATAAAGTAGTACACATATAAAACATATTATTGTACATGCCGGCTACAAGGTTGGCTATAGATGACATGGCAACTCCTTATAGCCGATTGTTGGCTGTATTATTAACCATGATCTGAGGGAATGGGTGGATGGATGGGACAAGATCCCTAGTTTCTAGGGTTAGACTATTTATATAGCAAGTGGACATAGGTGGGACTATTTGGACACTTTGATCATAATAGGACGGTCCGAGAACATAGGCTAGGGGTGTTCAAACAAAGAATCGAAGATATTTTAGGGATGTTTAGGGTTGATCCGGACCCATCGGTCACGACTAACCGGGTCGAGTCCGGGAGAAATTTCCGACACGCGTAAGGGGTCTGTGCACTGTGCAGTGGGGTAAGGCGGTCATGGTCAGGTGTGTGATTGGACTGAAAATGCACAACGAAGACAAACGGTCTGACAACAAGGTCAACAGAGACAAAGAGAGAAGCGGCAACTACGAACAACTACTAGTTTTATGAAAACATGCGAATGCAATGCACATGATGTCATGATGAAATGCAACAAGCAAAATAAATCATACGGCGACAACGAAATAGCTGGAAGTCTTCTGGAGCGTCGGTCTTGGGGCGTCATGGTAAGTGTCCATATTTTAATTGCTTCTGACCTACTACTAGCTAGCTCGAGTAGGCCAAGAATGTCGTAATGTCGGACATGGAGAAGCGTTAAAATGGGAGCCTTAGCTGATGGAGTAGGCACCTGGAGATGAGCACCTACTCCATCGGATCTTCTCCGGTAGCTAGCACCACGTCACCACCGTGTCGAGTGAATCGCACTTCAGCCTGAACCTAGTCGATGTGTACGTCTCCTCGCCAGTGCGTGGGGTGGAGAGCGGCCTCGGGCGGGGCACGTAGTCGTCCATCAGGACGCAGTTGAGGGAGCCGTAGAGTCGGTCATTGATCCAGACATCCAGTACTCCTGCACATCCCAGCCCATGTGCCTCCCGATGACCCGCACGTGAGCGTGAAGGCCGTCTTGGCGAAGTATCATCCTGGCTCGCGGATCACCTCCACACACAGGAGGTCACCGAAGCGCTCCACGAGCGCATCACAGATGACTGTGGCGACCTCGTTGAACGCGTCACCGCTTGCCATAAAGCCATCGCTGATGTCGAGCACGAGCGGGCCTCGATGGTCTCGCAGTGCACATTGGTGTGGGTCCCATAATAAAATAGTCAGCGCAGTCGAAGCATGATATAGTTTTGAAATAACAGTCCGGGGTTTATCATGACCTTAATAAACAACCATAATACCAACAACAACACAAGGAGTCAACCTCCGAAAGGTAAAATAGCTAACAACAAGGTGCCAACACAATTATGTTTCTCAAGAAGTCTTATTCAAAGTTGCAATGACTAAGCAACTGGTTCCGGCCACCCGCGGTTTCCCGGATTTAGGAGTTTAACAAGGTGATAATGCATTAGGTACCCTAATGTTCTTGCTCTTCCGCCTTCTTGTGAAGCTCCAGTATCATATTGGCAGCTGCCGAGCACTTCGCCTCCCGTGGGGTAGGACGAAGACCACCATTGAGGCTCATCTCAAAATCAGGGCATCTCAAACGTACACTTGCATGGTACATTCCTGAAAACATAGGAAAAAGACCGGTGAAGAAGTGCTCAAAAGTCAAAACAGGGAGCTATGAGAGAGAGAGAGAGATTGGGACATAATCACTCTGATTGAATGTTAAACAAACCTAACACTTCAACGGAGCATAACATGTGGTAAATAAACAAGCGAATTATTTGGATTGCTACTTTGACATCAAGATAGCAAACCCTCTCTATTGATCTGACACCTTGAAAACCCTATCTAAGCGTGGTTAGCGTAGCACACTATGTATGTTATCATCTCAATGCACAAAACGAACGAGGGCCTATAGGAATTGAATTCGATAAATGAGAATCAGGAAGTACGTGGCACATGACACATTCATATGATATTCCTAATTGTTAAGGACCTAATACTTGCCTATCTAGAATATCTAAGACATAGAAGTAAACATTTGTACATACCATCTGAAACTGAAGGTAGTACTGTGTATCTTGGGAGTATCCAATAGGCCCCACGGCAGATATTATCAAGCTCCTACATTGACAAGTTTCAAGGATGCAAATGGCATTTAAAAATTTAAATACATAGGTTCAGCTTGAGGTTTCTTACCTCGCATTGTCGGAGGAGTGCCTCCCTTAATTTCTTCCTCTTGGTGATCGATTGGCCACCATCTCGAGAGCAAGATGAATTGATATCTAAGCAAGTTTCCTTGTATTTGCTTATTATTGATACAGCTTTAGGTGTCATCTTTCCTTCTGCATAAGTTTTAAAACATGATGAGTACATGAAATGCGGAACTAATGTAGAAGCAACTTCTTGCCAAAACATTTCAAAAAATAAATAAATGAACATCTTGCCAAAATTGGCGACAGTTCTCACGGACGAATTGTACGTCACAAAGTGTAGTGGACGATTTGTCCACAATGAAAAGTGTGTTACAACACAGTTTAGCGCAGGACTTTTGGAAACATATGGCTCCCAGGAAAACATGCCTACATTGTCGACCGTAAAAATGTAACAGTTCTACAGCGTGATTGTAAATGTAACCATGTTTAAAATGTGACATGGGTAGAATACCACTCAAGAGTGTTTGGATATCCATATCACACTGAGCACTTCGTTCTTGAAGTATGCTTTCCTTGCGAAGCTGAAACAAAGTGAGAATAGGAGAGTTTACATCAGATTCTGAACTAAAAGTAAAGTTATAGGAAACAATCATAAAGTTTCCTAAAATAAGAGAAAAGACATATAACATACAATTTCATCCCGTATTTTTTGAATTGATTGCAGTGCATCATCTATCTGGTCATCATTGTTGTAGTTACTTGTGGCACCTTCAATGAAAATTTTGGAACACATAGAGTAAAAATTTGGGAGGACCAGTTACCAATATATGAAAAATAATAACAGTCATGTGTAGGTTTACCTGAACCCGACTCTTCAGACATTTCCATATTTGGGCATTCCAAAGCACGGTTCTTCACTAAAGGATCAACATGCGCCGCCTGATACAACAATTACTTCTTCAAGTTAAATCAGAGTGAATGGACTAGATGAAAACCTTAGCCTAAACATCATGTACGCATCTGAAACTGATTGATGGAAAGGATGAATATTTCTTTTGATTGATTGAGCACAGAGGGTGTGGATCCTATCTTAATATAAACATCATGAGCAAACAAAAATTCAAAAAATAGCATGGGGGGAGGGGATCGTTGGGTCAGAGCAATTTCCCAGCTGTACAAGTATAGCCTAGACGATGCGAGGAAGACTGTCTAGCAATTACAATTGCGAGCTTCTTCGAGTTGAGAAGTTGTACGAGTGGCAACCCTCGCTCCTCCCGTAGATCGGTATGACCAAGCTCTGACATGGTAGGGGGAGAGGGCAGCAGCTATGGCGAGAAGCCAGATCTGTAGGTGAAGAGAGAGAGCGACGGCGAGGATGGAGGAAGGAGTCGGAGAGGCGGCGCGGGCTGGAAATAGGGAGGGCAGGGAGGGGTTTTCTGCGGAAGAACCTGACCTGCGGCTTGACGGCGAGGAAGCGCGCATGGGTATATCTTGACAGTGCCGACGTGCAAGAGGAGGGGAGAGTGGCCGACGATGCAAGGCTCGGTGGTGGAGTTGCGCGCCGAGCCATCCTCCGTCACCGTGTTCCCGTCCTTCAGATGGGCACGCGATAGATCTGGTCGACGATGGTGCTTCTCCCACGGTCGTCGCCTCGCAGGCTCGTTGTTTCCTTCCGAGGATCACCAGATCTGCGGACGCTGAGAGAAACAAACAACGGAGCGGCTGTGTTGACGTGCGAAAAGATATGAGGTTGCGTTTATTGGGAGAACGTGATTGGCTGGCCAATCAAAAACACGTGAATTTTCTCTTTCTCCCCCCTCTCAAAGACGCATATCCACTGCACGAATAATGCACCTCTCTCGCATTCACTGCGCTACACAGTGCGCCCCGCCAACATGGACATAGTGAGAGGGTGCCCTTGCATTCTGCCTTATTGTATTTGATACTAGTATAGCTATCCGACTCAAACTTGCCTAATAAATTGACCGAACAAAACTTCCTCTGTCTCTAACTCTGGTTTGCAAAACTTGCCTTTTATATCTCTACACGTTTTTCTAGTATAATAATATATTAAGCCATCTGTAACTAAACAATGAATTTTATCAATTATAATTGGCGTACATCTCCTCTAGTGGGCCATATCCAATCTCTTGCATGCTTGTCCATGTTGGAAACCTATCCACGTTGCGGGGTCACATCATTAGGAGAATAATGTGACGGACATACCCAATTGTAAGCTTAGCATCGGATCGTTTAGTTATTTGCTACAGCCTTCTTCATGTCATGAATCTGGTCCTTGGACCATGAAATTGTGCCACTCCCAGATACTGGAGGAATACTTTGTGTGCTATCAAATGTCACTTCGTAACTGGGTGATCATTGATGTCGCTTGAGATGCGTTGGTATTTCCTCAAGGAATAAGGGATGATGCAGCACAACAATGGTAAGGTATTTCCCAAAGTGATGATACCAAGGTTATCGAACCAATAGGAGAACCAAGCAACACTATGTAAATTGTACGTGCACACAAAGAACAAATACTTGCAACCCGACGCCTTAAAGGGGATGTCAATCCCTTTCGCGTAACGATGCCAAAAAAGTGACGTAAGGATAGGGTAAAATGGTAGTAGATTGAAAGATGCAAATAAAAGAAACAAGGTATTTTTGGGTTTTTATAATATAGATCTGGAAAAAAAAATAGTTGCAAATAAAGGAAAAGTCAAATGGCAATATTGATCTGAAAGTATATGATTGGAAAATAGACTCGGTGGCCGTAGATTTCACTAGTGGCTTCTCTCGAGAAATAGCATGCGGTGGGTAGACAAATTACTGTCGGGCAATCTATTTATATATATAAAGTGCTTTACGGGATAACCAGAAAAAGAGAATTATGCTAGAAAATCCCATAATAATTAGAAACATCTTGCCATTAATTTAAACCCATTAGGCAAGCACAACCACTGGATTAAAAGATCAAAAATATTACCCACCAATGCCCTTAATAAGTTATCTTGATCACATAAAAAAGGTAGCTCTTTCTCCTCTGTAGGTGTGGGAGCAGCTGTCAGTGTCAAAACCGGCAGATCTCGGGTAGGGGTGCCCAAGCTGTGCGTCTAAGGATCGATGGTAACAGGAGACAGGGGACACGATGTTTACCCAGGTTCAGGCCCTCTCGTTCGAGGTAATACCCTACTTCCTGCTTGATTGATCTTGATTAATATAGGGTTACAAGAGTTGATCTACCTGGAGATCTCAATGGCTAAAACTGTAGGAGTCTAGCCTATGTGATTATGATTCTGCTACCCTCTACGGACTAGACCCTCCGGTTTATATATCCACCGGAGGAGACCTAGGGTTACAAGGATTACTTGGGAAGAAAATAATCATTACATCCGAACATCTATCCTGCATTTCTACATACACATGAGTCCTAACTGGACACGGGGGATGTCAGTTCATCTTCATCTTCACGGCCCATCTATCCGGCCCAGCTACGGTAGACCGGACACTCGTGGACCCCCAAATCCAGGACTCACTCAGTAGCCCCGGAACTTCCCTTCAATGACGAGGTTGTATCCGGCTTCATGTCTTCGGTCTTGCAAGGCATGTTCTTCTTCGAGATAGATGATAGTTCGGCTCCATATTTAATATTATATCCTGTCGGTTCCTTGTCGCTGTCGTCTCGGCTTCCATGTGTCGGATGAATATGAATCGTCTGGGAGTTTTTACACATAACTCCTTGACTGTGCAAGGACGGCACCTATTTAAGGAGACTAAATCTCATATGCCTTTCCACTCCACGCGAAAAATCCTTAGAGCTTGCCACGAAAAATTTCCAAACATGGCCGGCGTTCCCAGTTCTTCCTCACGCCCTCATGGCCCTCAAGCAGGCAATTGGGAAAGTTGCTCAGTATCCCATGCGCATCTCTGTAAACTTCAGATGCAGGGGTATCTCCCTCCCGCGGATCTAGTCCCCGTCCGGGCTGGATTAACTTCTATCGACGGCGAAGCCTTGGCGCAGAATTTCCCCAATCTTACCAAACAGGAGCGGGTGTGCTTCATCTCCTTCCTTTTGAGAGGCGTAGGATTCCCTATTAATCCTTTCATCAGGGGGTTTTTGTATTTCTATGGTCTCCAGCTGCACGATCTTATGCCAGGCTCTATCTTGCACATCGCGGGCTTCGTCGCTCTTTGTGAGCTGTTTCTGGGCTGTGACGCTCATTTCGAGCTATGACAAAAATTCTTCTGCCTCGTCCCTCGCTCCCAAAAGGGATCTATATTCGAGGTGGGCGGCGCCGAAGTGTGGCGCATAGTAGGGACAGGTTACCTGTCCGGAACTCTGAAGAAGGCATCAGAAGAGCGGCCCTCGGAATGGTTTTATACTGAAGACGTTGTTCTTCCGGACCCAATCCGGTGTGGCCTTACCGAATTCTCCAGTGCTCCCTTAAAGAAGCGTTTCAACTGGTGTCCCTGAAGCCTCAAGGAAGAAGACGGTGCGGAGATTAAAATGCTAGTAAGCAAGGTCAGAGTACTTGCCCACTCTGAGATGACAATAATTGAAGTAATGGCGATCTCCATAACACGATGCGTGCAGCCGCTTCAAGCCAGAGGGTTTCCTATGTGGCATTATAATGGGCAGGACGATGCGTTGCGCTGTCTACGCAAGGGTTCGGACAACCCTGCCGCCCTCGACGCCATCCTAGCTGACCTCTACGAAGGGAAGGAGGAATTTCTTCGCTTGAAATGTCGGGAAGGTTTAACTACGTACAACCCCATCGACTGGGTGAGTCTTTGTTTGATTGCTAGTTTTGTTCAATTTTTATTTTGAGACACACTAACCGAACTGAATTCGGTTATCTCCAATAGGAGTGGAGGAAGGTGGTCGAAGGAATTCATAGCCCCATCGCGCAGCCAGAGGAACATATTCGAGACATGGATCCCGGATTCGAAGAGAATCCCGACATAGGCATAGAGCTTAAGGATGGAGTTTTCTAATAGGCTAGCCATGATGGTACCGAAGTGGCTATTGTAGCCGATTACCCTAGCATTCTTCCTTCCTCCCGCGTAAGTACTCGGGAGACACCTCTTCAAAAAGAACTGTCCCAACGCGCCTCACCCACCGCACTATCTCATGCTCAAAAGGGGCGGCGATCATCCCGTTGTACTGCATCAAGAGCGTCTTCCAGGAAGGCGACGCATGCGCAGGGCGAGTCTCTGAAGCGAAAGGAGACCGGAGACACCATCGAACCTCCTCCTTTATTGAAGAGGTATGACTTTTTAACATGTACTTGGTGGTTGAGCCGGATTGTAATTTTCCGCTTTGTTTTATGATACGTCCATTTTACATCATGCTTTTATGTTGACATTTATTGCATTATGGGCTGTTATTACACGTTGTGTCACAATACTTATTCCTTTTCTCTCTTATTTTACAAGGATTACATGAAGAGGGAGAATGTCGGCAGCTGGAATTCTGGGCTGGAAAGGAAGCAAAGTCTGGAAACCTATTCTGCACAACTCAAAAAGCTCCAAAACTCCACAGGACACCGTTTTAGAAAATACGAAAAATATCTGGCGAAAAAAGATCACCAGGGGGGCCACCAACTATCCACGAGGGTGGGGGCGCCTCCCCCCTCTGGGCGCGCCCCCTGCCTCGTGGGCCCCCCGATGCCCATCTTCTCCTATATGAGGTGTTTTGACCTGGAAAAACCATAAGGAGGCTTTTGGGACCAGACGCCGCCGTCTCTAGGCGGAACCTTGGTGGAAACCAATCTAGGTCAACGGCAGAGCTGTTCTGCCGGGGATAGTTCCCTCCGGGAGGGGGAAATCGTCACCGCCGTCATCACCAAAAACTCTCCCATCTTGGGGAGGGCTATCTTCATCAACATCTTCACCAGCACCATCTCCTCTCAAACCTTAGTTCATCTCTTGTATCCAATCTTTGTACCCAAACCTCAGATTGGTACCTGTGGGTTGCTAGTAGTGTTGATTACTCCTTGTAGTTTATGCTAGTTGGTTTATTTGGTGGAAGATCATATGTTCAGATCCATTATGCATATTAATACCCCTCTGATCATGAACAATATTATGTCTTGTGAGTAGTTACTTTTGTTCCTGAGGACATGGGAGAAGTCTTGCTATAAGTAGTCATGTGAATTTGGTATTCGTTCGATATTTTGATGAGATGTATGTTGTCTCTCCTCTAGTGGTGTCATGTGAACGTCTACTACATGACACTTCACCATTATTTGGGCCTAGAGGAAGGCATTGGGAAGTAATAAGTAGATGATGGGTTGCTAGAGTGACAGAAGCTTAAACCCTTGTTTATGCGTTGCTTCGTAAGGGGCTGATTTGGATCCACTTGTTTCATGCTATGGTTAGGTTTACCTTAATACGTCTTTTGTAGTTGCGGATGCTTGCATTAGAGGTTAATCATAAGTGGGAGGCTTGTCCAAGTAAGGACAACACCCAAGCACCGGTCCACCCACATACCAAATTATCAAAGTACCGAATGCGAATCAGATGGTCGTGATGAAAACTAGCTAGACGATAATTCACATGTGTCCTTGGGAGCGCTTTCCTTCATATAAGAGTTTGTTCAGGCTTGTCCTTTGCTACAAAAAGGATTGGGCCATCTTGCTGCACTTTATTTACTTTTACCTTTTGTCACTTGTTACCAATTACCTTATCACAACACTGTCTGTTCCCTATAATTTCAGTGCTTGCAGAAAATAACTTACTGAAAACTGCCTATCATTTCCTTCTGCTCCTCGTTGGGTTCGACACTCTTACTTATCGAAAGGACTACGATAGATCCCCTACACATGTTGATCTTCCAAAGGAGAAGTGGTTTAAATACCATCCTCCCATTGAAGTAAAAGTAGTTGAACCTGTTAAAGTTGAAGAAAAGACTATCACTTATAATGTTGATCCTATTGTTCCTACTGCTTATATTGAGAAACCACCTTTCCCTGTTAGAATAAAGGATCGTGCTAAAGCTTCAACTGTGGTTCGTAAGAGTAGTACTAGAACACCTAAACCCTATGAGAAAATTAAAGTTGAACCTAGTGTTGCTATGGTTAACGATCTCTTAGTTGAAGATTTACATGGACATGTTATTTACCTCCAAGAGGAAGCTGCTAGAATAGCCAAACCCGATGCTAGGAATAAACATAGACCTGTTGTAGGATTGCCTATTATCTCTGTTAAAATAGGAGATCATTGCTATCATGGTTTATGTGACGTAGGTGCTAGTGCGAGTGTAATACCTATATCCTTATATGATGAAATTATGCATGATATTGCACCCGTTGAGCTAGAAGGTATAGATGTTACTATTAAACTTGCTAATAGAGACAGTATCTCGCCAATTGGGATTGTTAGAGATGTTGAAGTCTTGTGTGGGAAAGTTAAATACCCTGCTGATTTTCTTGTTCTTGGTTCCCCACAAGATGATTTTTGTCCCATTATATTTGGTAGACCCTTCTTGAATACTGTTAATGCTAAGATAGACTGCGTGAAAGATATTGTTACTGTTGGTTTAGGGGATATGTCTCATGATTTTAACTTTGCTAAATTTTGTAGAAAATCCCTTGATAAAGAATTACCTAGTAAGGATGAAATTATTGGTCTTGCTTCTATTGTTGTGCCTCCTAATGATCCTTTAGAACAATATTAGCTAGATCATGAAAATGATATGCATATGAATGAGAGAAGGGAAATAGATGAAATATTCTTAATTAGGGACCCGTATTGAAAAATAACTTGCATGTTGACATCCTAGGGGATTCTCCTCCACCCAAGGGTGATCCCGTGTTTGAACTTAAACCTTTACCTGATAATCTTAAGTATGTTCACTACTAGGAAAAGCCTTATTGGTGGCGCACCTGTTTTGGCCATTAATGGTGCACAACAGGTGCGCCACTACTATCACGCCATTAGTTACAATTACTAATGGCGCACCCCTGGTGCGCCATTAGTAAAGCAGACAATAGTGGCGCACCAGGCAGTGTGCCATTACTATGTCCCGAGGTGCGCCATTAGTATGCCTCCCAGGGGGCCATATTTACCTTGTGCTCCTGGTTACTAATGGCGCACCTCTCAAGGGTGCGCCACTAGTGTGTTTGTTGCAGTGCGCCACTAAAGTGCATTGTGGTGCGCCATTACTATGAATATTAGGATTTTTTTTTGCTTTTCTGATATTTGCACAGGTTACAAAATACATTACATCACAGAATATAAATAGCACAACATATAAACAACAGATTTATCGAATATAATAGAAGATTAGTCTCCGAATACATTTCATCATGTTAGTCTCCGAATTCAAAATACCGAACAAAGTTAGAACATTACAAGTCTCGAGACCGCGAGTAGCGAGTTTGTCTTCACATTACAAGTCGATATCTAAACTACCATCATCACATAGAAGAGAGTTGCGGTCACGATGAGCATCATCGCGATGAAACTGGTCTTTATCCGGTTCCTCCTCCGCTCCCTCCTCTCTCCCTCTAGATGGAGCGCGTATCTAGATTCCGCCTCTGCCCTAGTGGTGTACCCTTTGTAACTGTTACCGCTGAAAGGGTGAACCTGTCTCCGACACTCCTCCAAGTCGTCGTAGACTCCGGGAACCTTACGCTTGTACACAACATACGACGGCATCTCTATGCACTAGACAAACAAAACGTTAGTAGCAATTCAAAGACAATACATAAGCAATATATAAGTATGCAACAAAAGGATCGGAAGAGAAATGCAACACATTAATATATATCACGATTCATGGTCCTACTAATAAATAGCATCGATTACATAAAAGTTGAACGACTGTCCAAACCAAAGAGACATACAAGTTCATTAAAAAGTTTAATTACAACATGAGCTAATTGATATTTCACAACTACATAGCATCACTACTACTTTCGACTCGACTCAGGGACCGGAGCGTGGATGAAGCCGTCGTCTTTCGTGATGGTCATGAATGTGTGGTCGTTGTCAGCCTGCATTTGTAGCGTTGTTTCTATTTCACTATTGGATGGTTGATATTTGAGGTAGAACTGCCCCGAGATACGAAGGACACCTTGATGGATGATTTCCGAAAACTCCGACCTGATGTGAAAGAATTCTTGTGTGAGGTCCGCGTCTTGGATTTCCGACAACCGTGTGGCCCATGCTTTGAGACTATTTGGTAGCAGAAGGTGATGATGGTTTCGTACGATCGCTCGCATGTGATAGAGGGCGTAGTAGGCATCCTTCTGACCACCAGGCGGCTGCTTGACGTAGGGGAATGTCATTAGGTGAACACGTGCCTGCCGTACCTACAAACTGGCCTCTTGAAGGTGCCTCCAGATTGGACGTAGCCGGGGAGAACTTCATCAAGAACTTTCTTCACATTTTAGTAGTCTTTCTTCGACTGACGGTCTGAGTCGAAATACGTGGCCATGGAATATTGCGGGCTTAAGAGGATGAGTGTGCTGTGTGTGTCACTGCACAAAACACGGAATGCTAGAAAAAAAAGAACGATCGAAATCTAAGAAATCATATGTTACGAGGCAGCGAGGGGATAACTTACTCAGAAAAGTAAGGTATGAGGAAGTTATCCATATCTGCATTCGACAAAATGACGCCTTCGAGGTATGAACTCGCGACTTGCCGGTCCCCAGCGTTGCCCAAGAAATTAGCACGCATGTAGAAGGGGTCGACTATCATGATGTTCGGGCTCTTATCTCTAATGATCCGTATCTCCATACTCAGCGAAAATAGCCTAACGAAGGTGTAGTGCAGCGGATGAAGGTTAAACAACAAAGATGTCATCAAACCACAAGACGATCATACCCCTGATGGCGCTATCCACCAAGCCCTTGCGCTCTGGCACCTTGGCCACGAAAACCGTGTATGCCACATCATTCTCGGAGAGACGCCGCTTCTCCAAAGAAAGAACACTGTCATGCAGACTCCGCATAGCATCGGTTGCAGCATTGAGTAGATTAGTCTATAGCATCGGCCTACCCGCCACATGCACCCTCCTCGAGATATCCTTAGGTAAAGGTGGCCCGTCCTGAGCACGGATCGTACTCGGTGCCGGCTGGCTCGCACCCTTGTTATTCTTTCTTTTCCGTCCCTTCTGCATCTTCTGTTGTAATGGGATCGAGTTCTTCTCAGAGACACCTTCTTGAGTGTGTTGGGGCTGATAATATTTCGCACCTCGGCTATCTGATGCTCGGTGAAGGCGACAACTGGAGGCGTCTCCTGAGAACTAAATGCCTGACGACGCCTGTTGCAATTGGGTTTCTCCGCGGTACCAGCTAGATCGCGATCGTCTTTTGCAGGGTTGGGTTCTTGAGCAGGAGGCCCCAAGAATTCGTCATCGTACCCATGTTCGTTGAAGCACTTATCGACATTGGTAAATGTACCGTCGTCGTTCGGATCCTGTGCGGGAGGGTAGTTATTTTCGATCTTCTTGGCCTTTTTGCCTTTGCGACGACTTTCCGTGTCCTGCTTCGCCTCACCATCATCATCATCATTAGCGTGAAGTTCCTCCCTGATGCCCATTGATTTCAAGTCTGCCCTTGCTTTCGGCCCATCTTTGGTCCTCTCTGGCATGTTCAGCAGGGTACCAAGCAGACTCTCGCACACGTTCTTCATGATATGCATGACATCAAGGCTGTGAGGCACACGAAGGATCTTCCAGTACAGCAAGTCCCAGACAACGAACCTCGTTTTCCATACCTTCAGCAGCGGCTCTGGCGCCTTTCGCTTCTTTCCCGGTGGTGGGCACTCTTTCCAATTTTTCAACAGCTCGTCTATTTCCTCGCCGCTCCTCGTACGCGGGCGTCTTCGAGGTTTGGTTTCACCATCGAACAGATCCTTGCGTTTTCTGCATGAGTCATCGTCGGGAAGCCACCTTCAATGTCCCATGAACACGGTTTTCGAAGACCCGGGATCTCTATCTAGCTGGCGATACGTTGTGTCGTCCATGCACCAGACGCATCCAGAAAATCCGTGGACCGCCCCATGACACATATCCGTAACCGAGATAGTCGTGCAACGTCGTGAGCAGTGCGGCTCTCATAGGGAAATATTCTTTCTCTGCGATGTCCCACGTATTGGCTGGCGTTTTCCATAGCGTGTCTAGCTCCTCTTTCAGCAGCCCCAGATACAGATTGATGTCGTTCCCTGGTTGTTTCGGCCCTTCAATTAGCATACTCATGTGAATGTACTTCCTCTTCATGCACAACCAGGGGGAAGGTTGTACATCCACACAAACACAGGCCAGGTGCTATGTGTGCTTCTCTGGCTGCCAAACGGATTGACTCCATCGGTGCTCGTGCCTAGCACGATGTTCCTTGGATCATCCCCAAATTCTGCGTCTTCGAAGTTCAACGCTTGCCACTGGCTCGCATCCTTAGGGTGACTTAGCATCTTGTCTTTTTTATTTATATCCGGATCATTTCTGTCATCTTCTCGCTTCTTCTCCTGCCTATCCGTGTGCCAACGCAGGAGCTTTGCTAGCTTAGGGTCCGCGAAATAACGCTGCAGACGAGGAGTGATCGGAAAGTACCACACCACTTTTCAAGGAGCTTTCTTCCTCTTCTTGTATCGAGTGACGCCGCACACCGGACATATGGTAGACTCCGCGTGCTCTTCCCGATAAATGATGCAATTGTTAATGCACACATGGTATTTCATGTGCGGTAAATCCAGAGGACAGGCGATTTTCTTCGCCTCCTCGAAACTGGTTGGGCACTTGTTCCCCTTGGGAAGACGTTCGTGCCAGAATGACATGTTCTCATCGAATCATGCGTCGGTCATTTTGTGTTTTACCTTCATCTCCAGAGCTATGAGCGTTACTTTCAGGCGGGTATCCTCGGGCATGCATGCTTCATACAATGGAGCATCCTTCATACAATGGAGTATCCGCGTCTATCTCCAGTTGATCCAGCTTGGCTTTCTCTCGGGCGGCAACTCTTGCGATATCCGTCTGCTTGAGAAGCAGCTCTTGAATATGAGGGTCCTGCACCCAGCTCATCGATGGTCCATCGTCGTCTGCTCCGGCATCTTCATCTTCATGATCATGCCTTCATCTTGATCTTCCTCATCATCATGTCCGGCATCTTCTACATGATGATTGTGTCCTGGAGATTCTTCGTCTTCTCGCCCGCCCTCGCCGCGGTTGTCTTGCTACCCTTCCTCATTTCTTGCCGGCCCCCCATGGACGACTTCATAGTCATCTTCATCACCTTGCCACCGATAGCCATCCATGAAACCACGCATGAGCAGGTGGTCCCGCACCTGTCCAAAATCCGGGTCCGTAATAAGGCTCTTCAGCTTGCATCTTCGACACAGACATCTTATCTCCATCTCATTCTTTTGAAGCATCTCGGCCTTCGCGGAGCTCAAAAACCTATTCACGATGCCTTCGGTCATCGTGCGGACCATGGTCGCCTGCGGGGTAGAGCAAAACGATATTTTAGAACCAAAAATGTTTTGGCATGACTTTGCCTGAAAATAGGACCAAAAAGAATGCATAGTGCCAAATTCTCGCCAAAACGGAAATGAATCAACATTCCGGCAAAATATTGGCAACTATCGCATTTCAAATACTGGTACCTGTAAACACAAACATACGTAGATCTAGGCCATACAAAGAGCATGTGCATGTTGTTGGAGGGAGAAAAAAGTAGATCTACAACATAAAGAAAGCTTTCCCCTTACTTACCTATCAAAAAAGGTAATTTAACCACTTAATTTGGGTGAATCTATGGTGCAAATGAGGTGAGGAGGAGGAGGCAGCCGGGACAAGCTTGGAGGAGGAGGTGGAGAGAATGAAGTGGGGAAAGTGAGTGTGGTAGGTGGATGTCAAAAAGATCTAGCTGCTCTCAGGTTACCAATGGCGCACCACCTAATAATGCTCCATTAGTAACTCTGGTTACTAATGGCGCACCTGTTAAGTGGTGCGCCATTACTAGTTTTGAAAAAAAAAGTTAAAAACAATTGTTAGTAGTGGTGCACAGAGTGTGTGGTGCGCCATTACTAGTTAAAACTAGTAATGGCGCCCTGTGCCCTGGTGCGCCATTAGTAGTTTTGGAAAAATAAAAATAAATAAAATTTGTTAGTAATGGCGCACCGTGTGTCTCGTGCGCCATTAGGAATGAGGACGCTAATGGCGCACCTGTATCTGGTGCGCCATTAATGTCCATATTAGCTATAGCCCTTTTCCTAGTAGTGGTTTATCTTGATGAAAAGAAGATATATCCTGTTATTATTAGTGCTAACCTTTCAGAGCAGGAAGAAGAAAAATTATTGAAAACTCTGAAGAAGCACCGTGCTGCTATTGGATATACTATGGATGATCTTAAGAGCATTAGTCCCACCTTATGCCAACAGAAGATAAAATTGGAAGAAAACTCTAAACCGGTTATTGATCATCAACGAAGGTTAAATCCTAAGACGAAAGAAGTGGTAAGGAAGGAAATACTAAAGCTTCTAGAGGCAGGTATGATATATCCAGTTGCTGATAGCCAGTGGGTAAGTCCTGTCCACTGTGTCCCTAAGAAGGGAGATATGACCGTTGTTCCTAATATTAAAGATGTATTGATCCCGCAAAGAATTGTTACAGGTTATAGGATGGTAATTGATTTCCGCACATTAAATAAAGCTACTAAGAAAGATAATTACCCCTTTCCTTTTATTGATCAAATGCTAGAAAGGTTATCTAGACATACTCATTTTTTCTTTCTAGATGTTTATTCTGGTTTCTCTCAAATACTTGTATCAAAAGGGGATCAAGAAAAGACCATTTTTACTTGTCCCTTCGGTACCTTTGCTTATAGATGCATGCCTTTTGGTTTATGTAATGCACCTGCTACCTATCAAAGATGCATGATGGCTATATTCTCTGATTTTTGTGAAAAGATTGTTGATGTTTTCATGGATGATTTCTCCATTTACGGAACTTCTTTTGTTGATGATTGCTTGAGCAACCTTGATCGAGTGTTTCAGAGATGTGAAGACACTAATCTTGTCTTGAATTGGGAGAAGTGCCACTTTATGGTTAATGAAGGCATCGTCTTGGGACACAAAATTTCTGAAAGAGGTATTGAAGTTGACAAGGCTAAAGTTGATGATATTGAAAAGATGTCGTGCCCCAAGGACATCAAAGGTATACGAAGTTTCCTTGGTCGTGCCGGGTTTTATAGGAGGTTCATTAAGGACTTCTCCAAAATCTCCAGGCCTCTAACTAATCTCTTACAAAAAGTATTGCTTTTGTCTTTGACTATGATTGTCTAGAAGCATATGAAATACTTAAGAAAGCATTGATCTCTGCACCTACTGTCCAGCCTCCTGACAGGAATTTACCTTTTGAGATTATGTGCGATGCTAGTGACTATGCTGTAGGCGCTGTTTTAGGGCAAAGAGTTGATAAGAAATTGAATGTTATCCAATATGCTAGTAAAACTCTAGACAATGCTCAGAGAAATTATGCTACTACTGAGAAATAATTTTTAGCAGTTGTATTTGCTTGTGATAAGTTCAGACCTTATATTGTTCATTCTAAAGTAACTATTCACACTGATCGTGCTGCTATCAAATACCTTATGGAAAAGAAAGATGCTAAACCTAGACTTATCAGATGGGTTCTCTTGTTGCAAAAAATTGACTTGCATATTATTGAAAGGAAGGGAGCCGAGAACCCCGTTGCAGATAACTTGTCTAGGTTAGAGAATATACTTGATGACCCACAACCTATTGATGATAGCTTTCCTGATGAATAATTAGTTGTCATAAATACTTCTTGTACTGCTCCATGGTATGCTGATTATGCTAATTACATTGTTGCTAAGTTTATACCTCCTAGCATCACATAACAGCAAAAGAAAAAGTTCTTCTATGATTTGAGACATTACTTCTAGGATGACCCACATCTTTATAAAGAAGGAGTAGATGGTATTATTAGACGTTGTGTACCTGAGCATGAACAGGAACAAATCCTACGCAAGTGCCACTCCGAAGCTTATGGAGGACACCATGCTGGAGATAGAACCGCACATAAGGTATTGCAATCTGGTTTTTATTGGCCTACTCTCTTCAAGGATGGCCGTAAGTTTGTCTTATCTTGTGATGAATGTCAGAGAATTGGTAATATCAGTAGACGTTAAGAAATGCCTATGAATTATTCACTTGTTATTGAACCATTTGATGTTTGGGGCTTTGATTATATGGGACCGTTTCCTTGCTCTAATGGGTACACCATATTCTAGTTGTTGTTGATTACGTTACTAAGTGGGTAGAAGCTATTCCAACTAGTAGTGTTGATCATAACACCTCTATTAAGATGCTTAAAGAAGTTATTTTTCTGAGGTTTGGAGTCCCTAGATACCTAATGACTGATGGTGGTTCACACTTTATTCATGGTGCTTTCCGTAAAATGCTTGCTAAGTATGACGCCAATCATAGAATTGCATCCCCTTATCACCCACAGACTAGTGGTCAAGTAGAACTAAGTAATACAGAGTTGAAATTAATTTTGCAAAAGACAGTTAATAGGTCTAGAAAGAATTGGTCCAAGAAACTTGATGATGCATTATGGGCCTATAAAACTGCATACAAAAATCCTATGGGTATGTCTCCATATAAGATGGTTTATGGAAAAGCTTGTCACTTACCTCTTGATTTAGAACATAAGGCATATTGGGCTATTAAAGAGCTCAATTATGATTTCAAACTTGCTGGTGAGAAGAGATTATTTGATATTAGCTCTCTGGATGAATGGAGAACCCATGCCTATGAGAATGCCAAGCTGTTTAAAGAAAAGGTTAAACGATGGCATGACAAAAGAATACAAAAGCATGAGTTTAACGTAGGTGATTATGTCTTGCTATACAATTCTCGTTTAAGATTTTCTTCAGGAAAACATCTCTCTAAGTGGGAAGGTCCTTACGTTATCGAGGAGGTCTATCATTCTGGTGCCATAAAAATCAACAACTTCGAAGGCACAAATCCGAAGGTGGTGAACGGTCAAAGGATCAAACATTATATCTCAAGTAACCCAATAAATGTTGAGACTAATGTTATTGAAACCATAACCCCGGAGGAATACATAAGGGACACTTTCCAGAACAATTCAGACTCCAAAAAGGAAGAGGTATATGGTACGGTAAGTAACCCGACTCTAAAACAGTTCTAAAGGCAATTTTTCACCGTTCTGGAATATTTAGAAAAATAGAAAAATTAGTGGCAGTCCGGAAGAGACACGAGGCGTCCGCGAGGGTGGAGGGCGTGCCCCCTTTCCCTAGGCGCGCCCCCCTGCCTCGTCGGCATATCGTGTGCCTCACGGACTCCGATTTCTTGTATGTTACTCCTTTTGGTGGTAAAAATTCATTATATATTCTCCCGAAGGTTTTGACCACCGTATCACACAAAAATCCTCTGCTTTTCTTTCGAGTTGTTTCTGTCGCAGATAACAGCAATATGTCGTCCCAGGATTCGGAGGGAGAAAGCTATGTGGCAGATTTCCTTGCTGACCCTAATGTCAATGGGGACTGGGAGCATTATGGTTGGATCACGGAGGAAGAAGAGGACCATGATCCCAAGGGGAAGGATTGGACTAGCTCAGATGAAGACGAAGTCCCACTACCTCAACCTGGGGACATGCATGTGGAGTTCAAAAAGTCAAGACTCCCCGATAGAGTAAAGAAACCTAAGATTGAATTTATCCCTTTTAACCTCTTGCAGGAAAACAAGCAGACACTATGCAAGAAGATATTAAATCTTGAGCAAGAGATCAATGATCTAAAGGAGCAAAATTCTATCCTTAAGCGTAAGCTAAGGAACAAGCCTACATCATCAACAACTCCATCATCACCACCTCCGATGAAGGAGACATAATCATATGGGTATGGGCAGTCCCCTTGGCAACTGCCAAGCTTGGGGGAGTGACCCCGGGATCGTATCAGCATCACTCCTATCTTTACCATTTTTCTTAGTTCGGTCCTTTTGGTAGTTTCTTGAACTAGTAGAATAAAGTTAGCATGATCTAGTTGCGAGCTTTTGCTTTATGATCTTAACCCTTTGTAATCGAGTCCGTGAGCTATATAATAAAGATTAGTGTTGAGTCAAGGGCTTGGTTTCCTCACTTTGGTCATGATAGAGTAAAAGAAAACATACAAAGTGTCAAGAGATCATATTGATCTTATGGGAAGTAATGACTTCACATATAAAGAGTATGATGAATAAAAGTTATTGAGAGTTGACAAAAATAGTTTTGGTCATCGTTGCAGTTAATAGGAAGTAATAAAGAAAGAGAGGCATCACATACAAATATACTATCTTGGACATCTTTTATGATTGTGAGCACTCATTAAATATGACATGCTAAAGAGTTGATGTTGGACAAGGAAGACAACATAATGGGTTACGTTTTCTTATATCCGAAATAAAGTATATTGTCATGGATCATCCAGCATGTTGAGCTTGCCTTTCCCCCTCATGCTAGCCAAAACTCCTCGCACCAAGTAGAGATACTACTTGTGCTTCCATACATCCTTAAACCCAGTTTTGCCATGAGAGTCCACCATACCTACCTATGGATTGAGTAAGATCCTTCCAAGTAAGTTGTCATGTTGCAAACTCGCTAAAATATGTACGATTTATTAGTGTCGAGGAAATAAGCTTTATACGATCTTGTGATATATAAGTAATAAAAGCGACGGACTGCATAATAAAGGTCCTTATCACAAGTGGCAGTATAAAGTGATGTTCTTTTGCACTAAGACTTTGTGCATCCAACCATAAAAGCACATGACAACCTCTGCTTCCCTCTGCGAAGGGCCTATCTTTTATCTATGCCTTATAAGAGTCAAGGTGAAAATCACCTTTCCTTTTTACATTTTATCCTTTGGAAAGCACATTGTGTTGGAAAGATCCTGACATATATACCCACTTGGATGTAAGTTTTCATGGTCTATTACTGTTGACATTACCCTGGAGGTAAAAGGTTGGCAGGCAACACCATAAGCCCCTATCTTTCTCTGTGTCCGATTCAAACTCCATAACCATAAGTATTGCGTGAGTGTGAGCAATTGTGAAAGACTACATGATAGTTGAGTATGTAGGCTTACTGAAAAGCTCCTATGTTGACTCTTTCCAAAAATTATGATAAATTGCAATTGTTGCAATGACCGAGATCATAGTTTGTTGGTTTTCAATGAAGTTTCTGATTCATACTTGACATCGTGAATGAATTGTTACTTTGGCATAAGAATAATATGACAATATATATATGTTGCTATTATGAGAATGATAATGATGCCCTCATGTCCATATTTTCCTTTTTATTGTAACCTTTATCTCTAAACATGTGGACATATTTTTCGATATCTGATATTGCTTGAGGACAAGCGAGGTCTAAGCTTGGGGGAGTTGATACGTCCATTTTGCATCATGATTTTATGTTGACATTTTTTGCATTATGGGCTGTTATTACACGTTGTGTCACAATACTTATGCCTTTTCTCTATTATTTTACAAGGATTACATGAAGAGGGAGAATGCCGGCAGCTGGAATTCTGGGCTGGAAAAGAAGAAAACTCTAGAAACCTAATCTGCACAACTCAAAAAGCTCTGAAACTCCACAGGACACCGTTTCAGAAAATATAAAAAATATCTAGCAAAAGAAGATCACCAGGGGGGCCACCACCTGTCCACGAGGGTGGGGGGCGCCCCCCCTCTAGGCGCGCCCCTCTGCCTCGTGCCCCCCCCCCCCCGATGCCCATCTTCTCCTATATGAGGTGCTTTGACCTGGAAAAAATCATAAGGAGGCTTTTGGGACCAGACGCCGCCGTCTCGAGGTAGAACCTTGGCGGAAACCAATCTAGGGCTCCGGCAGAGCTGTTCCGCCGGGGATACTTCCCTCCGGGAGGGGGAATTCGTCACCGCCATCATCACCAACAACTCTCCCATCTTGGGGAGGGATATCTTCATCAACATCTTCACCAGCACTATCCTCTCTCAAACCCTAGTTCATCTCTTGTATCCAATCTTTGTAGCCAAACCTCAGATTGGTACGAGTGGGTTGCTAGTAGAGTTGATTACTCCTTGTAGTTGATGCTAGTTGGTTTATTTGGTTGAAGATCATATGTCCAGATCCATTATGCATATTAATACCCCTCTGATCATGAACAATATTATGTCTTGTGAGTAGTTACTTTTGTTCCTGAGGACATGGGAGAAGTCTTGCTATAAGTAATCATGTGAATTTGGTATTCGTTCGATATTTTACTTATAGCAAATTCACATGATTACTTATAGCAAGACTTCTCCCATGTCCTCAGGAACAAAAGTAACTACTCACAAGACATAGTATTTTTCATGATCAGAGGGGTATTAATATGCATAATGGATCTGGACATATGATCTTCCACCAAGTAAACCAACTAGCATCAACTACAAGGAGTAATCAACACTACTAGCAACCTACAGGTACCAATATGAGGTTTTGGTACAAAGATTGGATACAAGAGATGAACTAGGGTTTAAGAGGAGATGGTGTTGATGAAGATGTTGATGAAGATAACCCTCCCCAAGATGGGAGAGTTGTTGGTGATGACGATGGCGATGATTTCCCCCTCCCAGAGGGAAGTGTCCCTGGCATAACAGCTCTGCCGGATCCCTAGATTGGTTTCGCCAAGGTTCCGCCTCGAGACAGTGGCGCTTTGTACCGAAAGCCTCCTTCTGATTTTTTCCAGGTCAAAACACCTCCTATAGGAGAAGATGGGCATCGGGGGGTCATCAGGTGGCCCATGAGGCAGGGGGCGCGCCCAGGGGGGCGCCCCCCACCCTCGTGGACAATGGGTGGCCCCCCTCTCGGATCTCTTTCGCCAGATATTTTTTATATTTTCTGAAATGGAGTTTCGTGGAGTTTCTGGGCTTTTTGAGTTGTGCAGAATAGGTCTCCAATGTTTGCTCCTTTTTCAGCCTAGAATTCCAGCTGCCAGCATTCTCCCTCTTCATGTAAACCTTGTAAAATAAGAGAGAAAAGGCATAAGTATTGTAACATAATGGGTAATAACAACCCATAGTGCAATAAATATCAACATAAAAGCATGATGCAAAATGGGCGTATCAGTGGGCAACGAACGCTAAGTCCAGTCGGATACCCTGCGTTGCGCAGAAGCGGGCCAAGGTGCCGTTGTCAGTGATGATGCTGTGTGGTACACTGTATCGGATGGTGATGTCAGCGATGAAAGTCACAGCAGTCGGACCATTGAGCTTCTTGATTGGTCTGGCTTCAACCCACTTGGTGAATTTGTCCACATCGACTAGCACATGGGTCATGCCGCCCCGTGCTGTCTTAAACAGGCCCACCATGTCCAGCCCCTAGACGACAAACAGCCAAGTGATGGGGATGGTCTTGAGTGCAAAAGACGGCAGGTGCTGCTTGGAGCTGAAGCGCTGACACTCATTGCGTTTCTTGACCAAATCCTTGGCATCATCCAAAGCAGGCGGCGAGAAGAAACCATGGCGGAAAGCTTTGGCGACGATGGATTTGGAGGCTGCATGGTGGCCACATTCGCCTTGATGGATGTCTCTCAAGATTGCCAAGCCCTTCTCCGGCTATGCAGCGCTGGAACACACCAGTCACGTTGTGTCTGACGAGCTCTATGTTTACTATTGTATATGTTGATGCTCTGCATTGCACCTGTCGGGTCAGGATCTCATCAACTGGTAGCTATCTTCTCAGCAGAAAGTTGAGGATGGGCTGCGCCCAGGATGGTGCTGTGATTCCTTTTATTTTTGCAACTGACACCAGGGTGGTTAGGCCGGGAGGTGGAGGGACGGAGCCGACCGCCTCTTGCTGCGGTCCTGAAGTCCTCGAGCCGACTGCGGTAGTCCCCGGGCCGGGTTCTGAAGTCCCCGGGCCGGGTGCTGGTGCCGCAGTCATTGGGCCGCCTGGCGCAGTAGTCCTCGAGCCGGGTTCTGAAGTCCCTGGGCCGGGTGCTAGTGGTGCAATTGCCGAGCCGCCTGCTGAGGTCCCCGGGCCGGGTGCTAGTGCTGCAGTCCCCGAGCCGCCTGCTTAGGTCCCCGGGCCGACTGCTGCAATCCCCGAGCTGAATCCGACTATTCCGGGGGCAGTCGGCACGAAGATGGATTCTGATTCTGGGGAAGGCTTGATGGACGGCTTGCGCAGGCACTGTAGGGATACGCCGGCTTGTATTGCTTGCTGAGTGTGGAGCCAATCCACGCCGGGGCATCGGCTTGCTCGTTGTCGGCCCGTGGCACGTGGAGAAATTCACAACCGTCGAAGTGGCCGCTGATCTGCTGGACGAGGAAGTGGTAGCTTGCCATGTTTGCATCCTTGGCGTCCCAGTCGCCAGCTGACTACTGGACCACCAAGTCCGAGTCGCCGTAGCACATCACTTGGTGGATTCCTATCTCTTTGGCCAGTCTTAGTCCGTGGACAAGTGCTTCATACTCGGCCACGTTGTTGGAGGCGGCAAAGTGAATTTGCAGCGTGTACTTGAGCTTGTCGCCTTTGGGGGAGGTGAGGATGACGCCGGCTCCTAAGCCGGTGCGCATCTTTGAGCCATCAAAGTGTGTCCGCCAATGGGTTGAATCTAGCACTGGCGGCAGGTACTGGGTGTAACTCTCCAAAAAATTTGGGATTTGTTTTCATCAAATTCTTTGGTCTTTTGGAAGGAGGATATTTGAATATTTCTTGAAACCCCTCCTTCTCAAATCTTTTATGACACAAGATTTCCATGTCCTTCTCAACCTTGATTTCTGGTCTTGAGGGTTTTCACCTTGTGTTGGCTCAACACAAATTATTTTCAAAAGGTTTTGACAATTCATTTTTATGAAAAGTCTTTCTATATAACCTTGGGCTTATTCTCTCCCATTCAAACTTTTCTTTTGCCATGACACCCAATGAAGATCTTTTTTCCCAAAACCTTCATTCTCACCTTGGACAAGTCTAACATCAATTCCAGTAGGTTTCAACCTCCTTTAAATTTTTCTTCTAATTATTTTACCCCAAAAACATTTTCTATATTTTAAATTGAGCCTTGGTGATTTACAAAGGAACTACTAGTTTCCTTTTGAGTTTTGTTTCCAAACAAACTCCCCTGACTAGTCCTTAGCACCCTCAACCTAGATCCATCAAGATCTGTTGGTCCATAGTTCAAAATTTTCAAATTTTGCTTGCTGCTTGTTTGGACCAGATTTGCCATTTTTGGTGAAATCCATTCTTTCTCTCTTCCTAAAAATCTGTGGAAATTCAGGCAGCCTCTAGATGCATCAAGAGACCTCCTCACCCAAGATCAGCTCAAGAAAAATTCTGCAACTGCATGAATCATTTCATCAAACAGTTGGTGTGCACTGTTCGTGTCGAAATTCAGAAAAGTTCACCGAAGTTTCAGTCGACAGTGCAGTTCCGTCAGACCGCCGCGTCAATCTCGCCAGTGTTTGCATTGGCGCCTTGCTGCACTGCTCCTCTCACTTATCCAGAGCGCCACACGCTTGCTTGGCGGGTTGCGAGCGTCGGTGGCATCGTGGCCTACCTCCGCTGGAGTCTTCCGCTGCGGTAGAGCCACCCGTGGCGGCCAACAGGGGCCACCCTGCAAAACGGCGTCGTTCGGCACCGCCCAAGCCACTAGAGAGCTCCGCGTGGCTGTCTCCTCCCCTGTGCACGCTGCAGCACCGTGGCCGTGGCCTGAGAGGCGCAGAGCGCGCTCTCTGCCGCCGACGTGCCCGCACGGCCGTTCCATTGAGGGAGTGCAGTAAACGCCCCAGTTTTGCTAAGCTCCGCATCAGGATGGAACCAGTGAACCATCACATCGATGCCCAGGTACTTAAGCCACCTGTTCGGCCACGGCCTTGCCGTAATCACTCGCCGGACTTATCCCGTTTGCGGCAACCGCCTCGGGCCGGCTATAAATAGCAGCCCCAAGCTCGCATTCGACCCCGCACCACTCCACCATCTCACCAGACCCCGCCCAACCACTGGAAGGACCTCGAGGAGCCCTTCTTCCCCAACTCCGGCCGCCCCGATCCGCTTCGGGCTCCGGTAGCTCTCTCTCTGGTGAGAGCGCCTCCACCTCCCTAGTTGTGCCCGTAGTCTTCTGACTCACCTAGACGCCTAACCCCCACTTCAATTTGACCTCCGCAGCTCTCCCCGGCGAGATCCACCACCACTCAAACCGCCGTCCGCCGGAGAGAAGGTCGTCGTCGACGTAGTGCTCGCCGACGTCCAACTCCACCACCCACAGACGCGGAAGAGCACTGTGAGTCCGTAGGTACCTCCCCTTTCCCCTACCTCGCCGTGGATCGGCGCCGGCGACCACCACGGCTCTCGGGCGCCGGCGCACTATGTTTTCCGTTCGAATATTCAAACCTGACGGGTGGGGCCCCCTCGTCAGCGTCTCTGTTTTATTCGAATCGTTTTTCTGGAAAACGCCTTCAGGCAAAATATGTTTCCCTTTCAGCTGGCGTACTTCTTACTGATACGTTTTCTGTTTTTATAATCAAGCCCCTGGAAACTTTCTGTTTCATTAAAGGGAAGTCCCTGGACAAAAACCTTAATAAATTTTAAACAAAAGATGATTTTGAGTTGATTCTTTTTCTGTCTTCTTTATTTTTCTGTCTAGTTTTATTATCATATTTATTTGAAAAATATTTGGGACAACTTTTATGTGCGCACGGTATTTATGTTAGTATCCGTTTTATTTTACCCGTAGATACCGAAGGAGGTGACGGAGCCGCGAACTTCACCGAGTTAGACTCCAACTACTCTGAACCATGCAACATGTTTGAACCTTTGATATGATGAGTGTTTTGCATGTTTGCTTGAGTAGTGCTCTCATGGCATGGTTATATAAGCATTTTGTGGGTGTTATATTTCATGCAAGGCAAGCTCCGTGTGAGCTTCGAAAGTTGATGGTGAGCCAACCTGATCATGTGGTGACATGATAGGTTGTAAGCTGGTATTGTTGATGCATGCCAGTCAACCGTTTAACTCCAGTGTTAACGTGGATCAAGTCATGATCCCGTTCGTCTCCTTTTTGATACTGTCACATGTCTTCTGCAAAGAATATGGTTTAGTCAGTTGCAAACCTCTTTCCTTGTACACACCAAATAGAGGGGCCTGGATGAGGGTTCCATGGCCCTGGATTAAAGCCCGTCATCCGGTCAGGGGGCATGGGTGTTTCCGGTTGGGACCGAGAGGGGGGCACCCCTTAGAGCGCGTGGTATAAGTTTGATCCCAGTGACCGTCAACCTCCGTGTCAACCTCAGTGACCGTCTCTGATATTCTAAGATAGCGATAAGAGTAGTAAATTAGTCAAGGGTCATCCCGGTAGACGAACTAACCAGTTATTTCTGTACTGAGTATTTCCTTGAGATGATTTACCTTCATAAGCTACTTGATGCCAAATGATTATATAAGCCCTTTAAGTGATGTCGCTCAGACGTCCGACTGTGGCATTATCGTTATTTACTTTTTGATATAAGCCCTTTATGTGATGTCACTCAAACGTCCGACTGTGGCATTATCGTTATTTACTTTTTGATATAAGCCCTTTATGTGATGTCGCTCAGACGTCCGACTATGGCATTATCGTTATTTACTTTTTGAT
>LR738712.1:660247558-660259596 GCA_902687465.1 Secale cereale
AGTTCTTTATGTGATGTCGCTCAGACGTCCGACTGTGGCATTATTGTTATTTACTTTTGACGGAAGCCCTTCATGTGATGTCGCTCGGACGTCCGACTGTGGCATTCTCGTTATTTACTTTTGATATAAGCCCTTTATGTGATGTCGCTCAGACGTCCGACTGTGGCATGTTTAGCGTCGCTTCAGACACCCGATCGGTTTTCTTTTATTTCCTCGAGATTTCGGGAGGACTACCGCCTGACTTCCTTTTTATTTACCATGCAGCGCAAATTTATCCTCTAAGTACATATTGCTAATCTGCTCTTATGCATCATGTTGCATTTGTTATATCTTATGTCCAAACTGTCTTGCGAGTACATTCAAAGTACTCACCTAGCTTGTTGATTTGGCCAGATGTTGACGAAGGCGATCTCATTGGTGAAGAGTTCGATAGCGAGTCCGATGCCTAGAGGAGTCGCAGTCAGTCTCTTGCTATCCTGGAGTTGATCACTGTATCATATACGCGTCCGCTACCCAAATAAAATTCATCGAGTCTCACTCCAAAACTCGATGAGTTGTAAAATATTGGAGTCGTGTCACCCACTACACTGTGACATATCCACCACCACTTTTATTATGAGTCAGTAGTTATACCACCCTACCCTTGTGTCAGATCCGCCTTTATGTATAATATCGGCGTGCTTGTAATAAATTGTTGAGCAGCCTCAGCTCAACCTTGTATGTTATTCAGTACTCAAGAATTCTGTATCAAGGATTTGTCTACCAGTAAGAAGGATTCTTCTACATTGGTCCGATAAAAAGGTCGGTTTTTCAATAAGTATTTTATTGGAAAACCGGTCCTGACACTGGGTCTCAGCCCAATCGATGAGGAGGTCGGCCAATGCTTGTGACTTGATGGAGGTGTGAGGCTGGTAGAAAATGGTGAATGGGGCCATCTCAATGGCCCACTTCACCACTCGGCCTGACGCGTCTCTATTGCCAATGATCTCGGCATGTGGAGCCATGCAAATGGTCGTGACGGGATGCTCTTGGAACTACTGCTTGAGCTTGTTGGCGGTGAAGTACACGCCATAGCATATCTTCTGATAGTGCGGGTAGTTCTGCTTGGAGGCTGACAGCACCTCACTCAAGTAGTAGACATGTCGTTGGACTGGTTGTGCCTTGCCGTCTTCTGGGCGCTCGACTACAATCACGGTGATGACCACCCAGCTGGTGGCGGCGATATAGTGGAACATGGGTTCCTTGGCATTCGGAGCCTCCAGGGCAGGCGGCGTGGTCAGCATCTTCTTGAGCTGGCGGAAAGCTTCGTCCGCCTTGTCTTTCCACTCAAAGCAAGTGGTCTTCTTCATCAGCTGGTACAAAGGGAGTGCCTTTTCGCCAAGCCGACTAATGAATCGGATGAGTGATGCCAAGCACCCGGTGAACCTCTAGACGTCACGCAGGTGGGTTGGCCTCTCCATCCTCTCGATGACCTTGATCTTCGTAGGATTGCATTCGATGCCGCATTCAGATACCAGGAAGCCAAGGAGTTGGCCGGCTAGTACCCCAAAGACGCATTTCTCCATGTTTAGCTTGATCTGAAAGTGGCGTAGATTGTCAAAGGTATCCTTGAGATCTTCCAGGAGGGTGCCACGCTTCTCCGTCTTCACCACAATATCGTCTACGTAGATGTGGGCATTTCTGCTGAGCTGATTGAGGAGGAACTTCTACATACAACGCTGAAACATGGCGCCGGCATTTCTCAAGCCGAACGTCATGGTCAGGTAGCATAAGGCTCCAAATGGTGTGAGGAAGGCGGTCTTCAGTCGGTCAGCCGGATCCAGCTTGATCTGATGGTAGCTAGAATAGGCATCAAGGAAAGACAACAGCTCGCATCCGGTTGTGGAGTCGATCACTTGATCTATTCGTGGCAAGCCGAATAGATCTTTGGGATAGGCTTTGTTGAGGCTGGTATAGTCAATGCACATGCGCCACTTGTTGTTCTTATTCCGCACGAGGACCGGGTTTGAGAGCCACTCTGGGTAAAAAACTTCCATGATGAAGCCGGCTGCTAGGAGTCGGGCAATCTCTTCACCAACAACTCTTCTTTTTTCTTCTAACAGGCGGCGAAGCGGCTGCCTAACCGGCTTCACATCCCGTCTCACATGTAGCTTGTGCTCGGCGAATTCCGTCGGAACACCCGGCATGTCCTTGGGGGACCATGCGAAGATGTCCCGATTCTCACGAAGGAAATCGACGAGCTCTCTTTCCTATTTTCCATCAAGGTTTGACCCTATGATAGCAAATCTCTCTAGGTGTGCTGGGTCCAGTGCAATCTTCTTGGTCTCTTTGGCTGGCTGGAAGGAGCCCTGAGGTTCTGCCTCCTTGGGATCAGATGGTATGGCCGAGTGCTCTCCTGCCATTGCCACCATCCGATCAAAGCGGAGCTTCTCTTCAGCTATGACAAGGGATTCGGCCAGCCGACTGCTGGCGGCAGCACATGCAACTGACTTCTCATAGTAGCCAGCAATAGTGATTAGCCCTTGGGACCCGGCATCTTCATCTTGAGGTAGGCGTAGTGTGGCGCTGCCATGAACTTGGCGAGTACTGGCCGGCCTAGTATCGCATGGTAGGGGCTTTCTAGATCTACCACCTCAAACCAAATTGGCTTGCGGCAGAAGTGTTTCTTGTCACCGAACATGACATCTATCTTGATCTTGCCGATTGGGGAGCAGGAGAGGCCAGGGACGAAATCGTGGAACATTGTCCGAGTGGGATGGAGCTGCTTCTCTTTGATGCACAACTTTTCCATGGTGTCACGATAAAGGATGTTGATGCTACTGCCGCCATCTATCAGAACTCTGGAAAAACGGCAAGCCAGTCTGTCCGTTGAGAAGGTTGAATTGAGCACCAAGGCGTATGCACCCGACGATGGCATGATGGCCAGGTGGTCAGCACGTCTCCAGCTGATGGGCTTCTCGGACCAGTGCATGAACTCCGGGACTTCTGAGGCGACGACGTTCACCTCACAGTGTTGCTGACGCTGGTTGTGCCTGTCATCTTCCACACAGGTGAAGACGATGTACGCCCCATGCTCCTCAGGGAACTCATCTTGCATTGCACCGACTGGCCGAGCAGCCGGCTACCGAGGAGGCGGGTCGGGCGGGCCAGCAGGCGGAGGAGGCAAGCCCTCGCCCTTTGTGATCCGAGTGAGCCAGTGACACTTCCGGGTTGTGTGGTTGGACGCCTTCGCGCCGCTGTGGAACTTGCATGGTGCATCAAGGGTTTGCTCGTAGGAGAAAACAGGCTGCCAGGCGGGTTGTCCACCCTTCTCACGCTTGGGGCCGGCTTGTCCCTCCAGTTGCTGGTCCTCGAAAGTTGTCACAGCCTTAAACCAGCCCTTGCCTGCCTTGCTTGGTCTTCATGTGCATCATGTTTGAATTTCTCAGAAACTGGAAATGGGGATGTTCAAACCCTAGCACTAAATGAATTTAACTAGGGTCAAATTAAAATCTTTTTCAATGAACCCAAAATGCCCCTTGGAAAAGTTCATCATTTTTGGATTGATTAAAAACCTCTGCCAAAAATGTTGCACATATTTCTAGGACCATTCTGGATTTTTGAATTAAATCATATCTTACTTGCATTTGGGCATTTAAATTTTATATATTATTTGAAATGCTCAAATAATCATAAACTAAAATGTTTACTGTTGGATTTATTCTAAACAGTAGCCATGCTTGGTTTCATGATTTTTGAGTGTGCCTAAGTATTTTTAATAAAGCCCAGAACAAAGTAACAAAATAGAAAACAGAAACAATTAAAGAAAAGAGCAAGACAGAAACTAACCTAGCCTTACCAATTGCAGCCCAACACTGTAGCCAGCCCAGCCCACCACCACACCCCCCCCCTGTCGTCTTCTCCCCCACGCCCCGAAGCAGCTGCGTACCTGGCATGCCGCAGCCACGCCACCACCTCCTCCCTGCCTATCTGCCTCTCCCCGGCCCCTCTAGCAACGCCCGGAGATGCCCCGGAGCCACCTCGACCTCTCCCCTCACTCGCGGCTCTCTCCTCCCTCCTCTGTTTCTCTCGCACGCGGCCACCGAGAGGAGCTCGTCGCCGCCGCCCTGAACCACCGCGGCCACCGGCCACCGCATGCCTCGCCAACATGCCAAGGAGAACCGCCGCAGCTCCGTCCTCCTATTTCATCAACGTACTCAAGCTGGGGAGCACCGCAATGCCTTCAACACCGTCCGACCTCCTACGAGCCCACTGAGACGCGAGCTGCAACCTATGTGAGTTCCTCCGTCGTTTTCCCCTCCTCCCCATGCCTCTTGATCACCGTAGCCACTTCTTCGACTGAAGCCGAAGCTCGCCGCCGCTCGGGCTGGTCGCCGGCGCCACCCTGGTGACCTTTTGGTCACACCACCAAGTCCAACGAGTTTGCGAGCACCCGTAGAGACCGTAGGTGCAAACCTCAGCTCCTCCCGCGCAACGTTTCGTTGAATCCGTCGCCACCAGAGCTTCATCCGCCGCGGACCTCGTCGCCGGTGCCTCTGCGGGCCTCCCCGCGCCCAGCCATGCGCACCCCTAGATGCGGGCGGATGAGGGCTTCCTTCCCGTGCCCTCAGCACGCCCAGCCACTGCCCCTAGCGCCACTCCGGCGAGCCGCCGCCGCACTGTGAGGTCGCCGGCGCTTAATCCGGCGACGCTGACGTGGCCTAATTAGTTCAGGCACTAATGACCCCCCTGGGTCAATGACAGGTGGACCCAGGCTCCTAATTAACTAATTAAGGTTTAGATTTAGTTTAGTGTTATTTATCTCTGTTAGTTAGATTGGACACTGACGTGTGGGCCCTGGGCCCACTGACTGTTTAGTTAGTATTAACTTAAGGCTAACTAACCCTGTTAGTTAGATGTGTCACTGACACGTGGGGCCCTGTCTCTGCTAACCTTTAGTTTAGTTTTAAAACTTTTAGTTAGCCCTGAGAGACTGACCAGTGGGACCCACTGGTCAGGTTTGACCCGAACAGCCCCTATTGACCTGCTGACGTCAGCATGTAGTCATGCTGACGCAGTAAAGTGTTTCTGGAATTTAAAATAAATCTTAAATGATTTATGAATTTCAGAAAATACTCAAAACTGCTAAAAATCATATAAAATCAACTGTAGCTCAGATGAAAATAATTTATATATGAAAAATGATCAGAAAAATTCAAGGAATCTGTTTATGGCATTTTCATACATGTTTGAAGAAGTTAAACCTGCTGATCAGGTCAAATCAATTAAATGGCATTTAAATAATCACTTATGGAGTTTGAATTTGAACCTTTGGTTCAAACCAACTTCATTTAACATGGTTGCTAGTTGCATTATCTCAATCAACGGCATATTGCCATATCATGATCATGCATCATATTGTCGCATTGCATTGATTGTGTTCTCTCTTGTTTGCCGGTGCTTGTCCCCTTTCAGTAGACGTGTCCCGACGATGTGATCGATGACACCGATGAAGACTCATTGATATCTTCAGAAGTGCCAGGCAAGCAAAACCCCATTGAGCATTCCGATACAATCCCACTCTCTCGCTCTTGCTCTCTTTTACTGCATTAGGACAACAACGCTTCAACTGTTACCTGCTGCGGTAGTTGAACCCCTTTCCGCTACATGACCTGTCATTGCCACAGTAAATAGTTGAAACCCACTAGTATGAGTAGGAGTTGTTTGAGCCATGTTGTGCCTACTCATTCATGCTTTCTGGTTATGCCTGCTATTGCTTAGAGTTGTGTCAGGTCTGATTCATCGGGGATGAATTGGAAGGGTGATGAACTTGTCATGCTGTGTGTGAGCCAAGTGTGTGAACACGATTTGGTAAAGGTAGCGATGAGAGGCCATGTAGGAGTACATGGTGGGTTGTCTCATTGCAGCCGTCCTCAGGAACTTAGTTCTGTGTTGGTTGGTCCATGAAACAGCTACTACCACACATTGGGATCCTTGATTGACTCTCTCGACTTATTAATCAACATGATCTCTGTCCAGGAGTTGCAACTAGTTTCTGGTGTTTGTAGTTTACTGGAGGTCGTGCGCAGCGCTGACCCTCGGGGTGGGCTGTGACGCGGCAGGTACGTGGCACGGTGTACCGGTCTCCCGTTTGGTGATGCGGGAACCATGTACACATCGTTTGGGGCCATGAGCGACACCCCGGCCGGATCTCCCCACGGATGGAACCCAAATAGGAGATAAACCTGGACGAGAGACTTGTGTGGTTAGTCAGGTCGTGGCCGACACCCTCGCCAGGCTTCCGCTTGAAGGTTGCCGAGATACATGATGTGTACATGGCGGTAAGTGGCGAGAGCGTGTGTGAAGAAGTACACCCCTGCAGGGTTATATATAATCTATTCGAATAGCCGTGTCCGCGGAAATGGACTTCTGGGTTGCCTACTACAGTTCACAGACAATTGGAAGTGGATACTCTAAAACGCAAGATGAGCGCGAGTGCTATGGATGGCCTTCTCGTAGGGAGACGGGAGCGGATCCATAGTGGTGTATTGATTGGTGAATATGTGGACTCGTGTGCGCCACCTCAAAAGAGTTACTTGCAGTCGTAGTTTAGGATAGCCACCGAGTCAAAGCTGGCTTGCTGCAGTCAAACTCCACCACCCTCTTTGTTGATACTGATGCATATCTAGCTAGTTCTGATGTAAGTCTTGCTGAGTACCTTTGTACTCACGTTTGCTTAATTTATGTTTTTGCAGAGAGACCTAAGTCTCGCTAGTTGTTCCACATGGACTTCGACGTTTAGCTTGTTACCTCAGCTACGATCTTGTACCCTTGGGAGGGTCTGGTAGATAGTCAGGCTTCTCAGCCTTTTTCATTTGTAGTTATCTGTACTCAGACATGTTATGCTTCCGTTGCCTATATGCTCTGTATGTTGGGTCATGTGACCTCTGTTTGTAATAAATGCTATGATGGCTCTTCTAGGCCTTTATCTATATGGGTTGTTGAGTTAAGTTGTGATGCCATGTTGTACAACACATACTTGCATGTTATGCGTACGTGTAATGCGTATTGCTATGTGTGGGATCCGACACCTAGTTGTTTTCCCTTGGTAGCCTATCTTACAGGGAAATGTCTCCTAGTGCTTCCACTGAGCCTTGGTAGCTTGCTACTGCTCCGGAACACTTAGGCTGGGCGGCATGTGTCCTTCTTCGTTCCTGTGTCTGTCCCTTAGGGGAAATGTCACGCGTTGTTCATTTAAGTCCTTGTAGCTTGCTACGACTTGGGTTCATATGTTGATGACCGACACGTTCGTTGCTGGGTCATGTATGCCTGTATCTGTAATTTAGTGCCACTTTTGGTTTATAACTGGTCATGTCGGCCCGGGTTCTCTGTCATATGGATGCTAGCGACACTATCATATACGTGTGCCAAAATCCGCAAACGGTCCCGGGCCAGGTAAGGTGGCACCCGTGGGGATATCGTGCGTGAGGCCGCAAAGAGATATGGTGTGTTACAGGCTAGACCTGTGTGACTTAGGATCGGGGTCCTGACAGCTTTGGTATCAGAGCCTGACTGCCAGTAGGATTAGTAAGCCAAACTGGTCGAAGTTGTGTCTAGAAACTCTTTAGTTATATAAGGGAATTGATTGTGGAAGGGAACGTAAGGCTCTTTTTACTCCTTTACCTTATGACCTTCTGATCTGAGTCACCTTCTTCTATTCCACGGGGATTAAGAACTAGGCTTTCTCTTATGTCTATCAGGATCACGTTAATTGTGGATTCAACTCTCAGTTCAGTTTATTCTACTTCTGTGTGTTCAATTGTTGATCTCAGAAACTTGACATTATGTTGTTGAGTGGTTATGCTATCTTGTGCACGAGTCTCAAAAGTATTTTCGAGCATTTACAGCCGTTATGCTGCCCGAGTCATTCCAGGTTTCTAAATAATCTGATGCATTTGCAAACCTTTCCTTCATGTTCCGATGTACCTTTGGGCCAGACTAAGCACACTAGTCAGTGTGTTGAGGTACTCTGTTACCTCTACATATATGTTGGAGTTATTATTATGACCCTAGCTATCTTAGAAGATCACCCAGTAAGCTAGCAATGCTTTATATTCACTGTGTGATGATTCTAGCCATTGTTCTCGAAAGCATCCCGTGATGCCATTTAGTTAGTAGGCATTCTACTCATGGGTTCTTGAACCCAAGATTCTTTCTACCTACTTCATGTTGGTAGTATTTGCTCGTCCCTTTAGGTTATTATTAACCTTGTGATAGTCCTCGAGGTCCGTGGTATATCGTTCTTCCAATACCATGAACCATCATGGCAGAAGTTCTTCTGAACCAAAAGATCACAACCAGAGTGCTCCTGAGTAGTACTCCATTCATATTGTGACTCTGCCAATTCTACTTTCTGCATGGGTTATCCGAAAGAAATATGTTGAACTCGTTTGACATGTTAATCTATGCATCCACAACTCACAAGTTATATGTTCCTTGAGTTGTCTCCTTTTAGTTGCATTATGACCCTCGTCTATCAGTTGATAGTCAGGAGTAGTTGTGCACTCGTGTTCATCGATGCCTTTTACTCTTGTGGTCTGTCAAGCCATTCTATTCTGGAATGACTAGGAGAAACAAACTCCAGTACCTTATCCATATCCAGGATTGGGTCAAAGAAGTTGTACTCCGCAGATGAAGAATGTTAATCCAGCTTCTAATCTGTTCTATCTTGGAATATTACCATCTTTATGTCAAGAATGTCATGGGAATTGCACATCATCCTATGAACTCTTGATACAGTAATACTTCTCACCATCGTCGTTCATTCCTCGGTCTCCGTGTTGTTATAACCGGAATACCGACAAGTGAATTGTGATGTGTGAAATCAGTACTCCTAGCAACCCTGGTGCTTGGTAGTTAAAGGACAACAATTTCATTCTTAGTGTGTTGGTTACTGAATCACCATTTCTAAGATTGATCGTGCTACCTAGTCCATTTTTCTGGTGCACTCTTTGATCGATGAGTTAGGATTGCATAAATCCCTCACTCTTGCGATCATATCATCTCGCCCTGAAAAGCAAGATTGTTTGCGAGCTTAGTAACATTTCGGTGGTCCGTGATTTTCCGAATATCTTCTTGGAAGTATTACCAGGTTGTCCCCTGACTGTTATGTTGCGCTCGTGATCAAGCTGGTTTCTCTCTAAACCACCCTTTCTCCAAGAATCTGTGTTGGATACCCTGAACTAGTTGGTTAAGCTAAACAACAACTTGGAGAGTTGGAAGATAAGAGCTTGCCTGACTTAGTTCCTTCTAAGGGATATCTTTTGTGTGTGTGTGTGTGTTGAAGAAAGATGATATCTTGATCGGTTGATCGTTGTGATCAATTGTTGGATCTATTGTCTTGTACAAAACTTTGATTTGAGTATGGGCTATCATCAAATCAAATCTGAACCAACGATGTTCATAATGTTGTCTTACTCGTGGTTGATCCCTCGAGCATACACCATTATATATCTTTGGTCTGACCAATACTATCACTTGTTCACATAATTATGGAATTCCATCTCCATGGAAACCTGGATGAATTGTTGTTGAGCCCATCAGCAATACTGCTACCTTCTCCATGATTTTGTAGGACATTAAGCTAGTGTTGGAAAACTTTGTAAGCATTGCCTTCGTGTCCCGTTCATGAGGTATATGTTGGTGCAAGAAGTGACTTTCTCCCAGTTCACGTGCATTAGGTGCAAGTTGCCGCCATGAGTTCGAGAAAGTTAGTTTTGCTTCCTCTGGAATCATTCCAAGTCAGTCATGCATACGTGCGAAGTATTCTGTGGTTTGGAGACTTGCAACATTCACTCTATACGTATCCCTAGCACACCAAGCCACTGATTGATTTGTTCAAGAAAATGAAGTCTGCTGTGCTAATCCTAGGTCATGCACATGACTTCGCTATCTTCAATGATGGTTCTCAATCTGAACTCGGTAGCATCTTATTATAAGACTACCATGTGGTCACGTTTGTCTGGGACAACGTGTTCACCGGTACATAGCAGAACTAACTCATGTTTTGGAGCTGCTATCGTAGTTCATTCCCGAGAATCTCGCAACGCCGTCTCGTCGAATTATGTTGCAAACATTCATTCTTTCTAGACTCGATAAGTCTGGAATATCCTGACACCAACCAGAACTGAATCTCAGGCAGATATGATGGTTGGAGCATTTCCCAAGAACTATAATATTGGTCTCTCGATAACCGGTAAAGTGGATGTCATGGCCAACACACCTAGCCGGAAGACCTATTGTTGTAGTAACTTGATTGAATAAATTGGCCACCTCCCCATAAGGACTACGTAGGAATTACTTCCTAGTTGTTCCTTATGGACTTTTTGTGCTCCCGAAGTCCGACCTTTACTTGATGGCCATGTTGATGCTTTTAAGCATTGACCGTGGTACCTAGTACACCAAGGAGAACATTAGAAGCGGAGTGCTAAATGTCTCTCGGTCGATCATCCAGATTTTGCCCCTTGACTCGGCTAGTGTGAAATCTGAGAAGTGTTATCTTCCTTCGCATCTGCATCGTCCATCGCTATTCATCATGATCATATGTTGTGTTGCCAGGATCCTTGACACGGATGTTAGTAAAACCCTGATGAATATGGGAATGCTCAAGTTCTTGAGAGCACGCACAAGCACTAGGTGTTATCCTCGACACAAACCAGGATTGCTCCCAGTGTTCTTGGTTATACTATAACCTCTCAAAGAGTGGATTTACTCTCTACTGTTGGGTTTCTTCCCAGTTACCAGAATCATTCCCAGCATTTGCATTTTGTTCCCAGCTTGCACCGCCAATGTGCCAATTTTTCCATGGGTTACCGTTCTTCGCCACTGCTGTTCCGGATTATCTTCAAAAGTGGTCCTACCATGGGTCCCATCCATTTCCGATGATAAGCAAGATCATCCCTTGTGCTGACTTCAACAGGGTAGTCCACATCATCCATTCTGGCCCGAGAATGTCATTCCTTCGGACTCCGTCAAACGATCGATTGTGTTTGCCTTAAGCTGGTATAGAGAATCTCAATGATCTCTATATCAAAAGTAATTCTTTTTGCCACTTAAGGGGATAATTCTACGAGTCACCTTCTCTAAGGTGCCCCGTCTGGTGACCTCGATCACCCTCTTCTTAGGAGTGGAATTATCGCCACTAGGTGAACCTTCATCGTTTGTTTCACTCCATCCACCTGGAGATGTACTCTGTGTCTCAGCTCAAGAGATGTTTCGACGTCTCAATCCATGAGTTGATCTTGAATTGCTCGATCTTCGAGAAGATCAAATCCTGTAGAATTCACATTCTTTTGTTGTCGTGTTGGATGAAGATTTGAAATCAAGGATGCCAAGATCTACATGATGCATTGAATCAACAATCTCGAGGAGGAAAACTGGATCAAGAAGATTGTGTTAGTTAGTGTCCCCTCTGATTTCTTACCCTACGCTAGAATCTCGGGACGAGATTCTTGTTTAGTGGGGGTGAGTTGTCACAGCCCTAGACCAGCCCTTGCCTGCCTTGCTTGGTCTTCGTGTGCATCATGTTTGAATTTCTCAGAAACTGGAAATGGGGATGTTCAAACCCTAGCACTAAATGAATTTAACTAGGGTCAAATTAAAAATCTTTTTCAATGAACCCAAAATGCCCCTTGGAAAAGTTCATCATTTTTGGATTGATTAAAAACCTCTGCCAAAAATGGTGCACATATTTCTAGGACCATTCTGGATTTTTGAATTAAATCATATCTTACTTGCATTTGGGCATTTAAATTTTATATATTATTTTAAATGCTCAAATAATCATAAACTAAAATGTTTACTGTTGGATTTATTCTAAACAGTAGCCATGCTTGGTTTCATGATTTTTGAGTGTGCCTAAGTATTTTAAATAAAGCCCAGAACAAAGTAACAAAATAGAAAACAGAAACAATTAAAGAATAGAGCAAGACAGAAACTAACCTAGCCTTACCAATTGCAGCCCAACACTATAGCCAGCCCAGCCCACCACCACACCCCCC
>LR738712.1:660261840-660302036 GCA_902687465.1 Secale cereale
CCCCCGGCTGTCCTTCGGGCGCAAGGTAGGTTTCGGAACGCTGATTTTTTATATGATTTTTCCGGATTTTTCCTGACAGTTCTCGTAACGTGAAAACCTGAAATACAAAAACAGCCGAAAATAGAAACTGGCACCGGGGTGCACTGGATTAGTAGGTTAGTCCAAATATGATCAAAAGTGTATGGAAGTGTATGAATATCATAGCAATATCACCCAAAAGTGGCATGGAGCAAGCAGAAATTATAGATATGTTTTGGACGTATCAACATCCCCAAGCTTAATTCCTGCTCGTCCTCGAGTAGGTAAATGATAACAAGAATAATTTCTGTGGTGACATGCTATTAACCATATAGGACTTTTTATAGTCATATGACAAAAGCTTACTGAGACAATGATTCTATAGTAATTAAGTTGCCTCATGAGAAAATCACAAATGACTGAAAGTTTTACAACATGAAACTGAAACATCAAAAAGATTTGCAATGAACATGATGTGCAAATATGATAAAGTGATATCTAGCTTGCCCCCTTTAGTGAAGCAAAACATAAATGCAGGGGCACCTTCAAGGTTTAAGTGATGACTAGATACAATGATTTCAAAACAAATGATATCACAATCATGCAAAAGACAATGCTACTTTGGGACAATGCACATTACACTCAGAATGACAATCATGCTCTCAGTAGTTGGTGCTTTTAAAAGAAGGTGGAGACTCAACATAAAAGTAAAAGAATGGTTATGTGCTAGAGTTTTTATTTTGAAAACACAGAAGCAATTTTGTCAACGGTAGTAGTACTTCATATGTGTCATGCATAAGACATCCTATAAGTTGCAAGCCTCATGCATCGAATGCCAATAGTGCTCACACCTTGTCCTAATTAGCTCGGATTTCCATGGGTTATCATTGCATTACATATGTTTCAACCAAGTGTCACAAAGGGGTACCTCTATGCCACCTGTACAAAGGTCCAAGGAGATAAATCGCATTTGATTTCTCGTTTTTGATAGATCTCAACTTGAGGACATCCATACCGGGACAACATAGAAAATAGATGATGGACTCCTCTTTAATGCATAAGCATGTTCTCATAAGAGATTGACGATTAATGTCCAAGCTAAAACTTCCACCATGATACATGGCTTTGGTTGGCGGCCCAATGTTCTTCTCTAACAATATGCATATTCATTCAACCCATGGCAAATCACCCTTACTTCAAACAAGACGAACATGCATAGCAACTCACATGATATTGTCACATCCCTAGCTTCTGGTAATGCTCTAGGCTAGCCTCATGTGTGCATCATGTTTATTTTCAAAGGAAACTTGAAATGGGGATGACTAAACCCTAGCACCAGATGAAACCAACTAGGTTCAAGTTCAAATCCTTCTCAATGAACCCAAAATGCTCTTTGGAAAAGTTCATCATTTTTGGATTGATTAAAAACCTCTGCCAAAAATGTTGCTCATATTTCTAGGACCATTCTGGATTTTTGGATTAAATCATATCTAATTTGCATTTGGGCATTTAAATTTTATATATTATTTTAAATGCTCAAATAATCCCAAACGGAAATGTTCCATGTTGGTTATATGCTAAACAGTGGGCATGAGCAGTTTGGTGAATTTTGAAAGTGCCTAAGTATTTTTAATAAAGCCCAGAACAAAATAACAAAATAGAATAACAGAAACAAAATAGAAAACAGAAACAGAATTAGTTTAGAAGGAAAAGGCTTACCTGTGCAGCCAGCACTGTTGGCCCAGCTACCTCTGTAGAGGCCCAGCCCACCTGGCCCCCCTCCTCTATCGTCTACCTCGTGCCAGAAGGCACGAGGGCGTGTGCCCGGCGCCCGCAGCCACGCGCCGGCCACCTCCGCCTTGCCTGTCTGCCTCCTCGCCGCCCCGAAGCCCCTAGAGGACGCCACGACACCCTGGAACCCCCTCGGCCTCTCCCTGTGTTCCTTCCCCTCCTCTGTCTCTCTCCCCCGCGAGCACCCGAACGCCGTCGTCGCCGCCGTCCTGAACCACCACGGCCACCGTCCACCTCTCGCCCCTCCGATGAGCCCTCGAGCTCTGCCGTGATCCCCCTCTTCCTATCCTTCATCTCATGCGACGCCAGGAGCTCCCCCTCACCCGCAACGCCGTCGTTCCCCTCCTCTGCGTCCGGTGACCGCCGTCGACGATTCGCCGCCGTCAGGCCGCCCCCGGGCTCGCCGTCTTCTTCAAACGAACCGCGGTGAGCCTCCGAGTCGCTTCCCCCTTCTCCCCTAGCCGCGCATGACCTCTAGGCCATAGCTCCGTCGTGGCCAACTCTGGCCGCCGCTGAACCTGTCGCCGCCGTGGCCACAACCACCATAGCTCGCATCCGAGCTCGCCATCGCACTCCTTGCACTCCCGTGCTTCGGGCAGGGCCATCCGTTGCTCCTGGAGTGGCCCGTAGCGCCGTCTTGATCATCGCCCGAACTCCGGCGCCGCCAAACCTCGTCGCCGGTCACTTTCCGGCCACCCCGCGGCCTCCCGTCTGGTCCTTTGGATGCGGAAGAGCCCCAGCAACGCGTAGGACCAAACGGCGGTCGTTTTGGTCGTCGTGGGACGAAACCCGAACCCTCCGCCGCATTTGGTCTCGCCGGCGACGAGCCGCCGGCGTTTCTGACCTCTTTGACCGGTGGGTTGACCACCCCGGGTCACTGACGTATGGGCCCCACGCCCTTAGTCAACCACTAACTCACTGACGTGTGGGGCCAGTTCCTGCTAATTACCTAGTTAGGTTTAATTAAAATAGGATTAGCCCTGGCTCACTAACGTGTGGGCCCAGGCCCCTAGTTAACTAGAGTTAGGTTTAACTTAGTGCTAACTAATTTAGTTAATTAGTTGAGACACTGACTTGTGGGTCCCAGCCGTCAGGTTTGACCTGGGCTGGCGCCTTTGACCTGCTGACGTAGTGATGATGTCACTATGATGTCATAAATGCTTTTCTGGATTTTAAATAAATCTTTATGATTTATTTATTTCAGAAAATAGCCAAAACTTCTAAAAATCTTAGAAAATAATCAATAGCTCAGATGAAAATAATTTATATATGAAAATTGATCAGAGAAATCCAAGGAATCTGTTTATGGCATTTTCATGCATGTTAGAACAACTTATGGCTGCTGTTTAGGACAATTTGAATAAATGGCATTTGAATAATCACATATGGAGTTTGAATTTGAACCTTGGTTCAAACCAACTTCATTTAACATGGTTGCTAGTTGCATTAGCTCAATCAACAGGATATTGCCATGTCATGTTCATGCATCATATTGTTGCATTGCATTGATTGTGTTCTCTCTTGTTTGCCGGTGCTTGTCCCCTTTCAGTAGATGTGTTCCGACGATGTGATCGATGACACAGATGAAGACTCATTGTTATCTTCAGAAGTGCCAGGAAAGCATAACCCCATTGAGCATTCCGATACAATCCCACTCTCTCGCTCTTGCTCTCTTTTACTGCATTAGGACAACAACGCTTCAACTGTTACCTGCTGCGGTAGTTGAACCCCTTTCCACTGCATGACCCGTCATTGCCACAGTAAATAGTTGAAACCCACTAGTATGAGTAGGAGTTGTTTGAGCCATGTTGTGCCTACTCATTCATGCTTTCTGGTTATGCCTGCTATTGCTTAGAGTTGTGTCAGGTCTGATTCATCGGGGATGAATTGGAGTGGTGATGAACATGTCCTAATGTGTGTGAACTAAGTGTGTGAACACGATTTGGTAAAGGTAGCGATGAGAGGCCATGTAGGAGTACATGGTGGGTTGTCTCATTGCAGCCATCCTCAGGAACTGAGTTCTGTGTTGGTTGGTCCATGAAACAGCTACTACCACACATTGGGATCCTTAATTGACTCTCTCCACTTATTAATCAACATGATCTCTGTCCAGGAGTTGCAACTAGTTTCTGGTGTTTGTAGTTTACTGGAGGTCGTGCGCAGCGCTGACCCTCGGGGTGGGCTGTGACGCGGCAGGTACGTGGCACGGTGTACCGATTGCCCGTTTGGTGATGCGGGAACCCTGTACACATCGTTTGGGGCCGTGAGCGACACCCCGGCCGGATCTCCCCACGGATGGAACCCAAATAGGCGATAAACCTGGACGAGAGACTTGTGTGGTTAGTCAGGTCGTGGCCGACACCCTCGCTGGGCCTCCGCTTGAAGGTTGCCGAGTACATGTCGTGTAGACGGCGGTAAGTGGTGAGAGCGTGTGTGAAGAAGTACACCCCTGCAGGGTTAAATATAATCTATTCGAATAGCCGTGTCCGCGGTAATGGACTTCTGGGTTGCCTATTACAGTTCATAGACAAGTGAAAGTGGATATTCTAAAACACACAAGATAAGCGTGAGTGCTATGGATGGCCTTCTCGTAGGGAGACGGGAGCGGATCCATAGTGGTGTATTGATTGGTGAATATGTGGACTCGTGTGCGCCACCTCAAAAGAGTTACTTGTAGTCGTAGTTTAGGATAGCCACCGAGTCAAAGCTGGCTTGCTGTAGTCAAACTCCACCACCCCATTGTTGATACCGATGCATATGTAGCTAGTTCTGATGTAAGTCTCGCTAGTGGTTCCGCGTGGACTTCGACGTTTAGCTTGTTACCTCAGCTACGATCTTGTGCCCTTGGGAGGGTCTTGTAGATAGTCAGGCTTCTTAGTCTTTTTCATTTGTAGATGTCTGTACTCAGACATGTAATGCTTCCGTTGCCTGTATGCTCTGTATGTTGGGTCATGTGACCTCTGATTGTAATAAATGCTATGATGGCTCTTCTGGGCCTTTATCTATATGAGTTGTTGAGTTATGTTGTGATGCCATGTTGTACAGCACATACTTGCATGTTATGCGTACGTGTAATGTGTATTGCTATGTGTGGGATCCGACACCTAGTTGTTTACCTTTGGTAGCCTATCTTACAGGGAAATGTCTCCTAGTGCTTCCACTGAGCCTTGGTAGCTTGCTACTGCTCCGGAACACTTAGGCTGGCCGGCATGTGTCCTTTTTCGTTCCTGTGTCTGTCCCTTAGGGGAAATATCACGCATTGTTCCTTTAAGTCCTTGTAGCTTGCTACGACTTGGGTTCATACGTTGATGACCGACACGTTCGTTGCTGGGTCATGAATGCCTGTCTCTGTAATTTAGTGCTACTTTTGGTTTATAACTGGTCATGTCGGCCCGGGTTCTCTGTCATATGGATGCTAGCGACACTATCATATACGTGAGCCAAAATGCGCAAACGGTCCCGGGCCAGGTAAGGTGGCACCCGTGGGGATACCGTGCGTGAGGCCGCAAAGTGATATGATGTGTTACAGGCTAGACCTGTGTGACTTAGGATCGGGGTCCCGACAGCTTTGGTATCAGAGCCTGACTGCCTGTAGGATTAGCAAGCCAAACTGGTCGAAGTCGTGTCTAGAAACTCTTTAGTTATGTAAGGGAATTGATTGTGGAAGGGAACGTAAGGCTCTTTTTACTCCTTTACCTTATGACCTTCTGATCTGAGTCACCTTCTTCTTTCTACGGGGATTAAGAACTAGGCTTTCTCTTATGTCTATCAGGATCACGTTGTTGTGGATTCAACCCTCATGTTCAGTTTCTTCTACCTCTGTTTGTTCAACTGTTGGTCTCAGAAACTTGACATTATGATGTTAAGTGAATATGCTACTTTTTTTTGCTTGGATCCCAAAAGTATTTTCGAGCATTTGCAGCCGTTATGCTGTCCGAGTCATCCCAGGTTTCTAAATAGTCTGATGCATTTGCAAATCTTTCCTCCCTGTTTCCGATGTCCCTTTAGGCCAGATTAATCACACTAGTCAGTGTGTTGAGGTACTCTCTTACCTCGACACATGTGTTGGAGTTATTATGACCCTAGCTGTCTTAGAGGATCACCCAGTGATCCAGCAATGCTTTATATTCTCAGTGTGATGATTCTGGCCATTATTCTCAAAAGCATCCCGTGATGCCATTTAGTTGGTAGGCATTCTATCCCTGGGTTCTTGAACCCGAGCTTCACCCTACTTACTTCATGTTGATAGTATTTGCTCGTTCCTTCAGGATATTAGTAACCTTGTGATAGTCCTCGAGGTCCGTGGTTATCGTTCTTCCAATACCATGAACCATCTTGGCAGAAGTTCTCCCGAAGCGAAAGATCACAACCAGAGTGCTCCTGAGTGGTACTCCATTCATATTGTGACTCTGCCAGTCCTACCTTTCTGCATGGGTTATCCGGAAGAAATATGTGGAACTCGTTCGACATACTAACCTATACATCCACAACTCAGAAGTAATATGTTCCTTGAGCTGTCTCCTTTTAGTATTACTATGGCCCTCGTCCATCAGTTGATAGTCAGGAGTAGTCGTGCACTTGTGTTCATCGATGCCTTTTACTCTTGTGGTCCATCAAGCCATTCTATTCTGGAATGACTAGGAGAAACAAACTCCAGTACCTTATCCATATCCAGGATTGGGTCAAAGAAGTTGTACTTCGCAGATGAAGAACGCTAATCCAGCTTCTAAACTGTTCTATCCTGGAGTATTACCATCTTCATGTCAAGAATGTCATAGGAATTGCTCCACCTCCTATGAACCTTTGATAAGGTGATACTTCTCGCCATCATTGTTTATTTCTCGGCCTCCGTGTTATTATTACCGGAATGCTGACAAGTGGATTGTGATGTGTGAAATCAATACTCCTAGCAACTTCGTTGCTTGGTAGTTAAAGGACAACAATTTCATTCTTAGCGTGATGATTACTGAATCACCATTCTAAGATTGATTGTGCTACCTAGTCCACTTTCCTGGTGCATTCCTTGATTGATGAGTTAGGGTTTTGTTAAGTCCTTGCTCATTTGATCATATCGTCTTGCCCTGAAAAGCAAGATTGTTCTCGAGCTTAGTAACATATCGATGGTTCGTGATTTTCCGAATATCTTCTCGGAAGTATTTCCAGGTTGTCCCCTGAACGCTATGTTAAGCTCGTGATCAAGTTGGTTTCTTGTAACCAATCCTTCTCCAAGAATCTGTATTGCATACCCTTGAGCTAGTTGGTTAAGCTAAACGAAAACTTGGAGAGTTGGAAGATAAAAGCTTGCCTGACTTAGTTCCTTCCAAGGGATATCTTTTGTGTGTGTATTGAAGATAGATGATATCTTCTCCAATTGATCCCCGTGATCATTTGTGGATCTATTGTCTTGTCCAAACTTTGATTTGAGTATGGGTTATCGTCAAGTCAAATCAGAACCAACAATATTCGTAATATTGTCTTACTCGTGGTTGATCCCTCGAGCATACACCATTACATCTATTGGTCTGACCAATGCTATCACTTTGTTCACATTGTCACGGAATTCCATCTATATGGAAACCTGGATGAATTGTTGTTGAGCCCATCAGCAACATTGTTATCTTCACCATGATCTATGTTGAACATCCAGCTAGTATTGGAAACTTTCATAAGCATTATCTTCATGACCCGTTCGTGAAGCATATGTACGGAAGAAAGAAGTGACTTCCTCTAATTCATGTGCATTTGATGCAAGTTGCCGCCGTGAATTCGAGAAAGCATGTTTTTACCTCCTCTGGAGTCATCCCAAGTCAGTCATGCATACGTGCGAAGTATTCTATGGTCTGATAGACTGATCATCTTCATTCTGTATGTATCCCTAGCACACCAAGCCACTGATTGATTTGTTCAAAGAAAAGAAGTTCAAATGCTACTCCCGAAGGGCCCGGACGGACATGCACAAGACTTCGTTATCTCCAATGATGATTCTTAACCTGAAACTCGGTAGTATTTTATCATAAGACTACTATGTGGTCATGCTTGTCTGGGACAACGTGTTCACAGGTTTTGTAGCAGAACCCGCTCATGTTTTGGAGCTTGCTATCATAGTTCACTCCCTGAGAATCTCGCAACGCCGTCTCTTCGATTTGTGTTGCAACATTTATTCTTTCTAGACTCGATGAGTCTGGAATATCCTGACACCAACCAGAACTGAATCTCAGGCAGATATGATGGTTGGAGCATTTTCCAAGAACTATAATATTGGTCTCTCGATAACCGCTAAAGTGGATGTCGTGGCCAACACACCCCGCCGAAAGACCTATTGTTGCAGTATCTTGTTTGAAGAAGTTGGCCACCTCCCCATAAGGACTTCGTAGGAATTACTCCCTAGTTGTTCCTTATGGATTTTTGTGCTCCTGAAGTCCGATCTTTACTTGTCGTTCTAGGTACCAAACCATTATGATAAATGGGTTGTGCTAGCACATCAAGGAGAACATTAGTAGCGGAGTGCTAAATGTCTCTCGGTCGATCGTCCAGATTTTGCCCCTTTGCTCCGCTAAGGTGAAATCTAGGAAAGTGTTATCTTCCTTTGCATCTGCATCGTCCATCGTTATTCATCATGGTAGTATGTGGTGTTGCCAGGATCCTTGACACAGATATTGGTAAAACCTTGATGAATATGGGAATGCTCAAGTTCTTGAGAGCACGCACAAGCACTAGGTGTTATCCTCGACACTAACCGGGATTGCTCCCAGTGTTCTTGGTTATGTTGTAACCTCTCAAAGAGCAATTTACTCTCTACTGTTGGGTTTCTCCCCAGTTACCAGAATCATTCCCAGCATTTGCATTTTGCTCCCAGCTTGCACCGCCAATGTGTCAATTCTCCATGGGATACCATTCTCAATCATTGTTGTTCGGGATCATCCTTAAACGTGGACTTACCATGGGTCCCATTCATTCCTGATGATAAGCAAATCATCCCTTGTGTTGTCTTCAGCAAGATAGTCCACATCATCCATTCTGGACGAGTTCGTCATTCTTTCGGACTCCGTCAAACGATCGATTGTGTTTGCCTTAGGCTGGTATAGGGAATCTCAATGATCTCTATATCAAAAGTAATTCTTTTTGCCACTTAAAGAAATAATTCTACGAGTCACCTTCCCTAAAGTTGCCCCGTGTGGTGGTATCGTCACCATCTTCTTAGGTGTGGAATTATGGCCACTAGGTGAACCTTCATCGTTTGTTTCATTCCATCCCCCTGGAGGTGTACTCCGTGTCTCAGCTCAAGAGATGTTTCAACGTCTCACTCCAAGAGTTGATCTTGAGTTGCCCGATCTTTCACAAGATCAACTATTGCAGAGTTTCTTCTGTTATCACTGTGTTGGACAAAGATCTAGTAATCAAGGATGTCAGGATCAACATGATGCTATGAATCAACAATTTCGAGGAGGAAACTGGATCGAGAAGATCGTGTTAGTTAGTGTCCCCTCTGATTTCTTACCCTACGCTTGAATCTCGGGACGAGATTCTTGTTTAGTAGGGGTGAGTTGTCACATCCCTAGCTTCTGGTAATGCTCTAGGCTAGCCTCATGTGTGCATCATGTTTATTTTCAAAGGAAACTTGAAATGGGGATGACTAAACCCTTGCACCAGATGAAACCAACTAGGTTCAAGTTCAAATCCTTCTCAATGAACCCAAAATGCTCTTTGGAAAAGTTCATCATTTTGGATTGATTAAAAACCTCTGCCAAAAATGTTGCTCATATTTCTAGGACCATTCTGGATTTTTGGATTAAATCATATCTAATTTTCATTTGGGCATTTAAATTTTATATATTATTTTAAATGCTCAAATAATCCCAAACTAAAATGTTCCATGTTGGTTATATGCTAAACAGTGGGCATGAGCAGTTTGGTGAATTTTGAAAGTGCCTAAGTATTTTTAATAAAGCCCAGAACAAAATAACAAAATAGAATAACAGAAACAAAATCGAAAATAGAAACAGAATTAGTTTAGAAGGAAAAGGCTTACCTGTGCAGCCAGCACTGTTGGCCCAGCTACCTCTGTAGAGGCCCAGCCCACCTGGCCCCCCTCCTCTGTCGTCTACCTGATGCCAGAAGGCACGAGGGCGTGTGCCCGGCGCCCGCAGCCACGCGCCGGCCACCTCTGCCTTGCCTGTCTGCCTCCTCGCCGCCCCGAAGCACCTAGAGGACGCCACGACACCCTGGAACCCCCTCGGCCTCTCCCTGTGTTCCTTCCCCTCCTCTGTCTCTCTCCCCCGCGAGCACCCGAACGCCGTCGTCGCCGCCGTCCTGAACCACCACGGCCACCGTCCACCTCTCGCCCCTCCGATGAGCCCTCGAGCTCCGCCGTGTTCCCCCTCTTCCTCTCCTTCATCTCATGCGACGCCAGGAGCTCCCCCTCACCCGCAACGCCGTCGTTCCCCTCCTCTGCGTCCGGTGACCGCCGTCGACGATTCGCCGCCGTCAGGCCGCCCCCGGGCTCGCCGTCTTCTTCAAACGAACCGTGGTGAGCCTCCGAGTCGCTTCCCCCTTCTCCCCTAGCCGCGCATGACCTCTGGGCCATACCTCCGTCGTGGCCAACTCCGGCCGCCGCTGAACCTGTCGCCGCCGTGGCCACAACCACCATAGCTCGCATCCGAGCTCGCCATCGCACTCCTTGCACTCCCGTGCTTCGGGCAGGGCCATCCGTTGCTCCTGGAGTGGCCCGTAGCGCCGTCTTGATCATCGCCCGAACTCCGGCGCCGCCAAACCTCGTCGCCGGTCACTTTCCGGCCACCCCGCGGCCTCCCGTCTGGTCCTTTGGATGCGGAAGAGCCCCAGCAACGCATAGGACCAAACGGCGGTCGTTTTGGTCGCCGTGGGACGAAACCCGAACCCTCCGCCGCATTTGGTCTCGCCGGCGACGAGCCGCCGGCGTTTCTGACCTCTTTGACCAGTGGGTTGACCACCCCGGGTCACTGACGTATGGGCCCCACGCCCTTAGTCAACCACTAACTCACTGACGTGTGGGGCCAGTTCCTGCTAATTACCTAGTTAGGTTTAATTAAAATAGGATTAGCCCTGGCTCACTGACGTGTGGGGCCAGTTCCTGCTAATTACCTAGTTAGGTTTAATTAAAATAGGATTAGCCCTGGCTCACTGACGTGTGGGCCCAGGCCCCTAGTTAACTAGAGTTAGGTTTAACTTAGTGCTAACTAATTTAGTTAATTAGTTGAGACACTGACTTGTGGGTCCCAGCCGTCAGGTTTGACCTGGGCTGGCGCCTTTGACCTGCTGACGTAGTGATGATGTCACTATGATGTCATAAATGCTTTTCTGGATTTTAAATAAATCTTTATGATTTATTTATTTCAGAAAATAGCCAAAACTTCTAAAAATCATAGAAAATAATCTATAGCTCAGATGAAAATAATTTATATATGAAAATTGATCAGAAAAATCCAAGGAATCTATTTATGGCATTTTCATGCATGTTAGAACAACTTATGGCTGCTGTTTAGGACAATTTGAATAAATGGCATTTGAATAATCACATATGGAGTTTGAATTTGAACCTTGGTTCAAACCAACTTCATTTAACATGGTTGCTAGTTGCATTAGCTCAATCAACATCATATTGCCATGTCATGTTCATGCATCATATTGTTGCATTGCATTGATTGTGTTCTCTCTTGTTTGCCGGTGCTTGTCCCCTTTCAGTAGACGTGTTCCGACGATGTGATCGATGACACCGATGAAGACTCATTGTTATCTTCAGAAGTGCCAGGCAAGCAAAACCCCATTGAGCATTCCGATACAATCCCACTCTCTCGCTCTTGCTCTCTTTTACTGCATTAGGACAACAACGCTTCAACTGTTACCTGCTGCGGTAGTTGAACCCCTTTCCACTGCATGACCCGTCATTGCCACAGTAAATAGTTGAAACCCACTAGTATGAGTAGGAGTTGTTTGAGCCATGTTGTGCCTACTCATTCATGCTTTCTGGTTATGCCTGCTATTGCTTAGAGTTGTGTCAGGTCTGATTCATCGGGGATGAATTGGAGTGGTGATGAACATGTCCTAATGTGTGTGAACTAAGTGTGTGAACACGATTTGGTAAAGGTAGCGATGAGAGGCCATGTAGGAGTACATGGTGGGTTGTCTCATTGCAGCCGTCCTCAGGAACTGAGTTCTGTGTTGGTTGGTCCATGAAACAGCTACTACCACACATTGGGATCCTTAATTGACTCTCTCCACTTATTAATCAACATGATCTCTGTCCAGGAGTTGCAACTAGTTTCTGGTGTTTGTAGTTTACTGGAGGTCGTGCGCAGCGCTGACCCTCGGGGTGGGCTGTGACGCGGCAGGTACGTGGAAAGGTGTACCGATTGCCTGTTTGGTGATGCGGGAACCCTGTACACATCGTTTGGGGCCGTGAGCGACACCCCGGCCGGATCTCCCCACGGATGGAACCCAAATAGGCGATAAACCTGGACGAGAGACTTGTGTGGTTAGTCAGGTCGTGGCCGACACCCTCGCTGGGCCTCCGCTTGAAGGTTGCCGAGTACATGTCGTGTAGACGGCGGTAAGTGGTGAGAGCGTGTGTGAAGAAGTACACCCCTGCAGGGTTAAATATAATCTATTCGAATAGCCGTGTCCGCGGTAATGGACTTCTGGGTTGCCTATTACAGTTCATAGACAAGTGAAAGTGGATACTCTAAAACACGCAAGATAAGCGTGAGTGTTATGGATGGCCTTCTCGTAGGGAGACGAGAGCGGATCCATAGGGGTGTATTGATTGGTGAATATGTGGACTCGTGTGCGCCACCTCAAAAGAGTTACTTGTAGTCGTAGTTTAGGATAGCCACCGAGTCAAAGCTGGCTTGCTGCAGTCAAACTCCACCACCCCATTGTTGATACCGATGCATATGTAGCTAGTTCTGATGTAAGTCTTGCTGAGTACCTTTGTACTCACGTTTGCTTAATTTATGTTTTTGCAGAGAGACCTCAGTCTCGCTAGTGGTTCCGCGTGGACTTCGACGTTTAGCTTGTTACCTCAGCTACGATCTTGTGCCCTTGGGAGGGTCTTGTAGATAGTCAGGCTTCTTAGTCTTTTTCATTTGTAGATGTCTGTACTCAGACATGTAATGCTTCCGTTGCCTGTATGCTCTGTATGTTGGGTCATGTGACCTCTGATTGTAATAAATGCTATGATGGCTCTTCTGGGCCTTTATCTATATGAGTTGTTGAGTTATGTTGTGATGCCATGTTGTACAACACATACTTGCATGTTATGCGTACGTGTAATGTGTATTGCTATGTGTAGGATCCGACACCTGGTTGTTTACCTTTGGTAGCCTATCTTACAGGGAAATGTCTCCTAGTGCTTCCACTGAGCCTTGGTAGCTTGCTACTGCTCCGGAACACTTAGGCTGGCCGGCATGTGTCCTTCTTCGTTCCTGTGTCTATCCCTTAGGGGAAATGTCACGCGTTGTTCCTTTAAGTCCTTGTAGCTTGCTACGACTTGGGTTCATACGTTGATGACCGACACGTTCGTTGCTGGGTCATGAATGCCTGTCTCTGTAATTTAGTGCCACTTTTGGTTTATAACTGGTCATGTCGGCCCGGGTTCTCTGTCATATGGATGCTAGCGACACTATCATATACGTGAGCCAAAATGCGCAAACGGTCCCGGGCCAGGTAAGGTGGCACCCGTGGGGATACCGTGCGTGAGGCCGCAAAGTGATATGATGTGTTACAGGCTAGACCTGTGTGACTTAGGATCGGGGTCCCGACAGATATTCAACAAAAGTGTGACAGTTGATGGCGTCCCCAGAAACATGGTTACCGCTCAGCAAGCAACTTATAAGAAATAAGATACATAAGCAACATATTCTTTACCACAATAGTTTTTAAGCTACTTTCCCATGAGCTATGTATTGCAAAGTTAGTCTGCTTAGTACAGGTGGAGGTTATCAAAAGACTGGGAGCGACCAACTAAGAGAGCAATGACGATCATAATCATGCAGAGCGACAAAGCAATATTGAATCAGGCATGGTAGTTATATTGCTACTCAGCAATAAAAGATCATCAATGCTTGACAGACTTTCTTTACAGTCTTAAATATGCATGAGCATACCCCAAGTCAATCAAAATAAATTCTCGAAGGAAGATATTACTAAACCATACCACATCATCGGCAAACAAATCAAGTTGGTACTCCAATAACACATTGAGAATCCCCCAGCTACTTGAGACTAACCATAAGAAAACCTGGACTACTAAGTGCCATTATGCACGTAGCATCTTTATCATAGACACATTAACCAATGCAACAGAAGAAAACTCTCTTAATAAGGTGAGCATGATAATTAAAGAGAGTTCAAGCAACCAACTAAACAAAAGCTCTTTGAAAAGATAAGCATGAATAGTAAGAGCAGAGCATGATAGTAGCTATTAAAAGACAAAGAACACACACAGCAAAGATAGACATGAAAATTCTATGTTATGTTCTAGGTAGAAGTGGAGCGTGTTTCTCTCCCACATAAAGAAAGCTGAGTTCCGACTCGTTATGAAAAACTAAAAAGAAAACTAAAAGCAAGACGCTCCAAGCATAGCACTTAACACATGAAGTGCGGAACGAAAGATGAACTGATAATTTTGATGGAGAAGGGGATGCACGGGGGCATCCCCAAGCTTAGACGCTTAAGTCTCCTTGAATATTTCTTGGGGGTGCACGGGGGCATCCCCAAGCTTGAGCGCTTGACACTCCTGAATCTTTTTATCATCTTCCCTCACACACTTGAAAACTCCCTTCATACATAACTCATCATAATCTGATTAGCGAGGTTAGTACCCTTAATAAAATAATTATACCTTGCTGGTAATAAAGATATTCTTGAAGTTCTACTGTTTCTCAAGATTGCCAAAAGGTTTTTGCAAAGAATAAGCAAGCTCTTGATTTGCAAAATGAAGGAAAGGCAAAACAGGACAGAATCTGTTAAAAACAGAACAGTAGGTAGTAATCGATTTGTTCGGGGAACTTCTGCAACTCAAATCAAAAAACTCAGAACAGACGCACGAAAGACTATTATATAGAGAACGCTGTCGAAAAAATTCAGACCAAAAAGATGACCTGGTGATTTTATACGAATTTTTCTATCCAAGGACAGAATCTGTTTCCTGGACAGCACCTCACAACTTTTGAACTTTCTAGCAATCAGAGGCTATACTTGGCACAAATATGAAAAGCAAAGATACAATGATGATGCTACAGCAGTAAACAACATCAAGACACAACAAAAGCAAAATATAAAAATTTATTCATGTGGGCTGCCTCCCAAAAGCGCTTTCTTTTATGCCTTTAAGCTAGGCATAATGCATAGAGGAATCAATAACCATCATAATAATCGGAGTTATAAATTGATTCATAAGGTTCCTCAACAAGTTCACTCTTGTTCCTTCTAGTAAAGGGGTACACACCTTTTGCCTTACCGCGTAAGCGGATTTGTCCCTTACCTATATCGATGAAACCTTTTACCGCTCGGAGGAAGTCCCTTCCAAGCACTATATTTCCTTGGTTTGGCTCCATGATGAAGAAATCAACCATTGCAATCCCTTTAAGGAATTTAACTGGCACATCTATTATTCTTCCCTGGATTTCAGAAATATCTCCATTAGTGTGTTCATGATAAGATGGTAGTCTATCCATGTTAAATTTTAAAGAGTCATGAACAGTTTTTGGCATAGTAGAAACCATAGATCCAATATCACAATAAGCAAGGAAGTCTTGATTAGAGATGCTAATCCTAACAAGAGGCTCCCAGTCATTATCTATTTCCAAAATATCTCTCTTATTGGGTTTGGGTTTCTCTACCTTTATTAAGTCTAGAGCATCCATTCTCTTTTCAATAGTAGCAAGTCTATCTATGACAATATCAAAATTATGATCATAAACAAAGTAACTAGATAGACCATGTATAATTTCAAGAGCTCTAGCTTCATCACACTCTAGGAAATCTCCCTCGGCTATAATGTCAAGAGACTGTTTACACCATTTAAAAAGACCCTCGTAAAAATTCCTAAGCACAATTTTTATAGGTATCCAAGGCATAAGTCTCCTATGTGCATCAGAAATTCTGTCCCATGCCTTCTTCATATTTTCTCCATCCCTTTGATGGAAATCTAGAACTTATGATTCCCTCAAAGCACCATATCCTAACATGTTTAGCTAAACAGATAGGACTACTAACAGGAAGGCAAAATAAATTTTTTTTGTAATTTTTGATAAAGGATACTAAAGCAAAAACTGAAAGGTAAACTAACAAGACTAAAAAGCAAATGTAAAAGATAGCGTGCAACTCCCCTATCCTGAAGAGTGGAGTCCCCGGCAACGGCGCCAGAAAATACTCCTTGATGGGCCTCTAACCCCTCGTTGGTTACCCCAAGTGGAAGGTAAGATGCAGTATGTAGAAGCTTTTCCCTTAGCAAAGATGCCAAGGATCGAATCCCCAGAGACTCATAGGTTCAACAAGTAGGTGTCAACTACTAACGGCGCGGATTAGCAATCAACGTGGACCTACACACAGATACAAATAACTTTGCTCCCAACGAATACAGAGAGGTTGTCAATCCCTCTGGCCTTGTAGTTCACAAAGGATTAAACGCAAATGATAGTAGTGATAGATAATGTTTTGCAATAGTAAATAAAAGCGAAAAGTAAATAGCGGATGTGATCAATGATGGTAATATGGACCGGAGTCTCATGATGTTCACTAGTGATGTCTCTCTCCCAAAAGATGATAAAACAGCTATGTGAGGTAAACAAATTACAGCTGGGCAATTGACAGGACCACGAACGCAAACCAATGCTGATTACATTGCAAGAAAGGTTGAGGTTCAAAGCATGGGCGGTACGCCAAAGTAAGTAGACCAAAATCCATCAATATCTACTACTAATCATCCACCTTGAGATATCTATCCAGAACATCTCGCTGGTATTAAGTTGCGAGTCCCACCCATAGTGTAAACTCAATGCAACAGACAACTGCATTAAAAGAACTTTGCGTAAAGTAAACAATCCTTGCACCCGCGGGCACAAGCACCGTTGTTTTCCCCCTTGTGGCAACAGCACATCCCCTAGACTCATGTTTCTGTCACTCAAGCTAGTCATAGAGGGGCATGAACCCACAATCGAGCATAACGTTCCCTCTTGGAGTCACTACGTATTACTTGGCCAAAGCAATAAATAACAACGGAGAACATGCAAGAATTACTTATGAACATAAATATAAAAGAGGTAGATCAAATATATTACTCAAGATCAATCTGAACATAATCTCATAATCCATCGGATCCCAGCAAACTCAACATAGCAACAGCATAAGGATTACATATGTGCCTCGATCATGTAGGGCAGCTCACGAGGACTAATTAGTGAAGCACAAGAACGGGAGGAGAACATCACATAGCTACTGGTCATGGACTCATGGTCCAAGGGAGACTACTCACAACTCATCCGGGAGGCGTCCATGGTGGTGGAGAAGCTCCCGATGGTGATCCTCCCCTCCGGCAGGGTGCCGGGAAGAGTTCTCCTGGTGCTCCCGATCTTGGAAGCGCCGGCGGCGGCGGAACAGAGATGAGATCGCGAAAAAGAGTTCCCGTCCCGAGGGTTTCGAAGGACGTTCTAAATATATGCCGAAGGAGGGCACCAGACGGGGCTCGGGGGGCCCAGGCGCCCTCCCAGCGCTGTCCAGGGGGGGCGCGCCGCCAGGGCGCCTGGAGCCCTGGTGCCCCCCCCCCCCCGGCTGTCCTTCGGGCGCAAGGTAGGTTTCGGAACGCTGATTTTTTATATGATTTTTCCGGATTTTTCCTGACAGTTCTCGTAACGTGAAAACCTGAAATACAAAAACAGTCGAAAACAGAAACTGGCACCGGGGTGCACTGGATTAGTAGGTTAGTCCAAATATGATCAAAAGTGTATAGAAGTGTATGAATATCATAGCAATATCACCCAAAAGTGGCATGGAGCAAGCAGAAATTATAGATACGTTTTGGACGTATCACACGCCCAGCCACTGCCCCTAGCGCTACTCCGGCAAGCCGCCGCTGCACTGTGAGGTCGCCGGCGCTAAATCCGGCGATGCTGACGTGGCCTAATTAGTTCAGGCACTAATGACCCCCCCTGGGTCAATGACAGGTGGACCCAGGCCCCTAACTAATTAAGGTTTAGATTTAGTTTAGTGTTATTTATCTCTGTTAGTTAGATTGGACACTGACATGTGGGCCCTGGGCCCACTGACTGTTTAGTTAGTATTGACTTAAGGCTAACTAACCCTGTTAGTTAGATGTGTCACTGACACGTGGGGCCCTGTCTCTGCTAACCTTTAGTTTAGTTTTAAAACTTTTAGTTAGCCCTGAGAGACTGACCAGTGGGACCCACTGGTCAGGTTTGACCCGAACAGCCCCTATTGACCTGCTGACGTCAGCATGTGGTCATGCTGACGCAGTAAAGTGTTTTTGGAATTTAAAATAAATCTTAAATGATTTATGAATTTCTGAAAATACTCAAAACTGCTAAAAATCATATAAAATCAACCGTAGCTCAGATGAAAATAATTTATATATGAAAAATGATCAAAAAAATTCAAGGAATCTGTTTATGTCATTTTCATGCATGTTTGAAGAAGTTAAACCTGCTGATCAGGTCAAATCAATTAAATGGCATTTAAATAATCACTTATGGAGTTTGAATTTGAACCTTTGGTTCAAACCAACTTCATTTAACATGGTTGCTAGTTGCATTAGCTCAATCAACAGCATATTGCCATATCATGATCATGCATCATATTGTCGCATTGCATTGATTGTGTTCTCCCTTGTTTGCCGGTGCTTGTCCCCTTTCAGTAGACGTGTCCCGACGATGTGATCGATGACACCGATGAAGACTCATTGATATCTTCAGAAGTGCCAGGCAAGAAAAACCCCATTGAGCATTCCGATACAATCCCACTCTCTCGCTCTTGCTCTCTTTTACTGCATTAGGACAACAACGCTTCAACTGTTACCTGTTGCGGTAGTTGAACCTCTTTCCGCTGCATGACCTGTCATTGCCACAGTAAATAGTTGAAACCCACTAGTATGAGTAGGAGTTGTTTGAGCCATGTTGTGCCTACTCATTCATGCTTTCTGGTTATGCCTGCTATTGCTTAGAGTTGTGTCAGGTCTAATTCATCGGGGATGAATTGGAAGGGTGATGAACTTGTCCTGCTGTGTGTGAGTCAAGTGTGTGAACACGATTTGGTAAAGGTAGCGATGAGAGGCCATGTAGGAGTACATGGTGGGTTGTCTCATTGTAGCCATCCTCAGGAACTAAGTTCTGTGTTGGTTAGTCCATGAAACAGCTACTACCACACATTGGGATCCTTAATTTACTCTCTCGACTTATTAATCAACATGATCTCTGTCCAGGAGTTGCAACTAGTTTCTGGTGTTTGTAGTTTACTGGAGGTCGTGCACAGCGCTGACCCTTGGGGTGGGCTGTGACGCGGCAGGTACGTGGCACGGTGTACCGGTCGCCCGTTTGGTGATGCGGGAACCATGTACACATCGTTTGGGGCCATGAGCGACTCCCCGGCCGGATCTCCCCACGGATGGAACCCAAATAGGCGATAAACCTGGACGAGAGACTTGTGTGGTTAGTCAGGTCATGGCCGACACCCTCGCCAGGCTTCCGCTTGAAGGTTGCCGAGATACATGATGTTTACATGGCGGTAAGTGGCGAGAGCATGTGTGAAGAAGTACACCCCTGCAGGGTTATATATAATCTATTCGAATAGCCGTGTCCGCGGAAATGGACTTCTGGGTTGCCTACTATAGTTCATAGACAATTGGAAGTGGATACTCTAAAACACGCAAGATAAGCGTGAGTGCTATGGATGGCCTTCTCGTAGGGAGACGGGAGCGGATCCATAGTGGTGTATTGATTGGTGAATATGTTGACTCGTGTGCGCCACCTCAAAAGAGTTACTTGCAGTCGTAGTTTAGGATAGCCACCTAGTCAAAGCTGGCTTGCTGCAGTCAAACTCCACCACCCCCTTTGTTGATACTGATGCATATCTAGCTAGTTCTGATGTAAGTCTTGCTGAGTACATTTGTACTCACGTTTGCTTAATTTATGTTTTTGCAGAGAGACCTCAGTCTCGCTAGTGGTTCTGCGTGGACTTCGATGTTTAGCTTGTTACCTCAGCTACGATCTTGTACCCTTGGGAGGGTCTGGTAGATAGTCAGGCTTCTCAGCCTTTTTCATTTGTAGTTGTCTGTACTCAGACATGTTATGCTTCCGTTGCCTGTATGCTCTGTATGTTGGGTCATGTGACCTCTGTTTGTAATAAATGCTATGATGGCTCTTCTGGGCCTTTATCTATATGAGTTGTTGAGTTAAGTTGTGATGCCATGTTGTACAACACATACTTGCATGTTATGCGTACGTGTAATGTGTATTGCTATGTGTGGGATCCAACACCTAGTTGTTTACCCTTGGTAGCCTATCTTACAGGGAAATGTCTCCTAGTGCTTCCACTGAGCCTTGGTAGCTTGCTACTGCTCCGGAACACTTAGGCTGGCCGGCATGTGTCCTTCTTCGTTCCTGTGTCTGTCCCTTAGGGGAAATGTCACGCGTTGTTCCTTTAACTCCTTGTAGCTTGCTACGACTTGGGTTCATACGTTAATGACCGACACGTTCGTTGCTGGGTCATGTATGCCTGTCTCTGTAATTTAGTGCCACTTTTGGTTTATAACTAGTCATGTCGGCCCGGGTTCTCTGTCATATGGATGCTAGCGACACTATCATATACGTGTGCCAAAATGCGCAAACGGTCCCGGGCCAGGTAAGGTGGCACCCGTGGGGATACCGTGCGTGAGGCCGCAAAGAGATATGGTGTGTTACAGGCTACACCTGTGTGACTTAGGATCGGGGTCCTGACATGCTGCCACTTGCCGGCTATTGGAAGCCGGCTGGAGAGCCTTGCACTTGTTGTCTGTCTGCTACTGCCGCCGACTGGAGTCACCAACTGGCGTTCGGGGAGTCGGGGGAGTCGTTTTTCCAGAGGCATCTACGCGCAGCTCTGACTTCATGGAGGAGTCTGATGGCTTCTCGCCCCTCGTTGGTTATGTTGGGGAACGTTGCATGGGAAACAAAAAATTTCCTACCGTTCACCAAGATCAATCTAGTAGATGCAACTACGAGGGGGGAGTGTGATCTACGTACCCTTGTAGATCGCTAAGCGGAAGCGTTATGAACGCGGATGATGGAGTCGTACTCGTCGCGATTCAGATCGCCGAAGACCTAGCACCGAAGCAACGGTGCCTCCGCGTTCTTCACACGTACGGCTCGGGGACGTCTCCTCCTTCTTGATCCAGCAAGGGGTGGAGGAGAGGTTGATGGAGAACCGGCAGCACGACGGCGTGGTGGTGATGGTGGAGAAGAACTCCAGCAGGGCTTCGCCTAAGCACCGCGGGAGAAGAAGATGTAACGGGAGAGGGAGGGCAGCACCGAGGCACAAACTGTGTTGGCTGCCCTCCCTTTGCCCCACTATATATAGGGGGGGTGGAGAGGTGAGGGCGCCCTAGGGTTTCCCCCTAGGGGCCGGCGGCCAGGGCAAGGGGAGGGGGCGGCGGCCAGGGCAGGGGGGCGCGGCCAGGCCCTAGGGTTTCCCCCCTAGGTGCCTTGCCCCCCAAGGCCAAGGGGTGCGGCCAGCCCTAGGGGGTCCCACCCCCTTAGCCGCATGAGGAGAGGGCCCAGGGGGGGGCGCACAGCCCCCTGAGGGCTGTGGTGTTCCCCCTTGTGGCCCACTAGGCCCAGAACCACTTCCGGACCCTCCGAAACCCCTTCCGGTACTCCGCCGATTTCCCGATGCTCCCCGGAACACTTCCGGTACTCCGAAACCTTTCATCCTATATATCAATCTTCGTCTCCGGACCATTCCGGAGACCCTCGTCTTGTCCGGGATCTCATCCGGGACTCCGAACAACCTTCGGTAACCATACACTTTTCTCACTAACAACCCTAGCGTCACCGAACGTTAAGTGTGTAGACCCTGCGGGTTCGGAAACCATGTAGACATGACCGAGACACTCCCAGGTCAATAACCAATAGCGGGATCTGGATACCCATATTGGTTCCTACATGTTTCTCGATGATCTCATCGGATGAACCACGATGTCAAGGATTCAGGCAATCCCGTATACAGTTCCCTTTGTCTCGTCGGTATGTTACTTGCCCGAGATTCGATCGTCGGTATCTCTATACCTAGTTCAATCTCGTTACCGGCAAGTCTCTTTACTCGTTACCGTAATACATAATCCCGTGACCAACTACTTAGTCACTTTGAGCTCATTGAGATGACGTATTACCGAGTGGGCCCGGAGATACCTCTCCGTCATACGGAGTGACAAATCCCAGTCTCGATCCATGTCAACTCAACAGATACCCTCGGAGATACCTGTAGAGTACCTTTATAGTCACCCAGTTACGTTGCGACTTTTGGCACACACAAAGCACTCCTACGGTGTCAGTGAGTTACATGATCTCATGGTCATAGGAACTTATACTTGACATGCAGAAAACTATAGCGATAACTGACACGATCAAAAGCTATGTTAACGTTTGGGTCTCGTCCATCACATCATTCTCCTAATGATGTGATCCCGTTATCAAATGACAACTCATGTCTATGACCTGGAAACCGCGGTCATCTTTGATCAACGAGCTAGTCCTGTAGAGGCTCACTAGGGACACAAAGTCTGTCTATTCATCCACACGTGTATTTGAGTTTCCAATCAATACAGTTATAGCATGGATAATAAACGATTATCATGAACAAGGAAATATAATAATAACTCTTTTATTATTGCCTCTAGGGCATATTTCCAACAGTCTCCCACTTGCACTAGAGTCAATAATCTAGCATTACAAGGTAATTAATCTAACACCCATAGAGTCTTGGTGTTGATCGTGCTTAGCCCGTGGAAGAGGCTTAGTCAACGGATCTGCAACATTCAAATCCGTGTGTACTTTGCAAATGTTTATGTCCTCCTCCTTGACCGAATCGCGGATGGAATTGAAGCGTCGCTTTATGTGTCTGGTCCTCTTGTGAAACCTTGGTTCCTTGGCTAGAGCAATGGCACCAGTGTTGTCACAGAACAGAGTCATTGGGTTCAGAGCACTAGGCACAACTCCAAGATCTGTCATGAACTCCTTCATCCAGACACCTTCCTTTGCCGCCTCCGAGGCAGCTATATACTCCGCTTCACATGTAGAATCAGCTACCACGCTCTGCTTGGAACTGCACCAGCTTACCGCTCCCCCGTTGAGAATATATACGTATCCGGTTTGAGACTTAGAGTCATCCGGATCAGTGTCAAAGCTTGCATCGACGTAACCCTTTACGACGAGCTCTTGATCACCTCCATAAACGAGAAACATCTCCTTAGTCCTTTTCAGGTACTTTAGGATATTCTTGAACGCTGTCCAGTGATCCATACCAGGATTACTTTGAAACCTTCCGGCCATACTTATGGCAAGGCTGACATCTGGTCTTGTGCACAGCATCGCATACATGATAGAGCCTATGGCTGAAGCATAGGGGACGACACTCATCTTTTCTCTATCTTCCGCAGTCACTGGGCATTGAGTCTTACTCAACTTTGTACCTTGCAATACCGGCAAGAACCCCTTCTTGGATTGATCCATTTTGAACTTCTTCAAAACTTTATCAAGGTATGTGCTTTGTGAAAGTCCTATCAAGCGTCTTGATCTATCTCTATAGATCTTGATGCCCAATATGAAAGCAGCTTCACCGAGATCTTTCATCGAAAAACTCTTGTTCAAATACCCCTTCACGCTATCCAAAAATTCTATATTGTTTCCAATCAGCAATATGTCATCCACATATAATATTAGAAACGCTATAGAGCTCCCACTCACTTTCTTGTAAATACAAGCTTCATTGTAAACTTGTATAAACCCAAACGCTTTGATCACCTCATCAAAGCGAAGATTCCAACTCCGAGATGCTTGCACCAGCCCATAAATGGAACGCTGGAGCTTGCATACTTTGTCAGCATTCTCTGGATCGACAAAACCCTCCGGTTGCATCATATACAACTCTTCCTTAAGAAAACCGTTAAGAAACGCTGTTTTGACATCCATCTGCCAAATTTCATAATCGAAATATGCAACTATTGCTAACATGATTCGGACGGATTTAAGCATCGCTACGGGTGAGAAAGTCTCATCGTAGTCAATCCCTTGAACTTGTGAAAAACCCTTTGCCACAAGTCGAGCTTTATACACGGTGACATTACCGTCAGCGTCCGTCTTCCTCTTAAAAATCCATTTATTCTGAATGGCCTTCCGCCCTTCAGGTAATACTTCCAAAGTCCATACTTTGTTTTTCATACATGGATCCCATCTCGGATTTCATGGCCTCTAACCATTTGTCGGAATCTGGGCCCACCATCGCTTCTCCATAGCTCGTAGGTTCACCGTTGTCTAGCAACATGACCTCCAAGACAGGGTTACCATACCACTCAGGTGCAGTGCGTACCCTTGTCGACCTACGAGGTTCGGTAGTAACTTGATCAGTAGCTTCTTGATCATCATCATTGGCTTCCTCTTCAACCTCTGCAGGCTCCACAAAAACATCTTTCTGTGCTGCGCTACTTTCTGGTTGAAGCAGAGGTTCAATAACCTCATCAAGTTCTACCTTCCTCCCACTCAATTCTTTCGAGAGAAACTCTTTCTCGAGAAAGGACCCGTTCTTAGCGACAAACACTTTGCCCTCGGATCTGAGATAGAAGGTGTACCCAACTGTTTCTTTTGGGTATCCTATGAAGACACATTTGTCCGCTATGGGTTCGAGCTTTTCTGGCTGAAGCCGTTTGACATAAGCATCGCAACCCCAAACCTTGAGAAAAGACAACTTCGGTTTCTTACTAAACCATAGTTCATACGGTGTTGTCTCAACGGACTTAGATGGAGCCCTATTTAAAGTGAATGCAGCTGTCTCTAACGCATATCCCCAAAACGATAGTGGCAAATCGGCAAGAGACATCATAGAACGTACCATATCTAATAGGGTTCGATTACGACGTTCGGACACACCATTACGCTGTGGTGTTCCAGGTGGCGTCAACTGTGAAACAATTCCACATTTTCTCAAGTGATCACCAAACTCATAACTCAGATATTCTCCCCCTCGATCAGATCGTAGGAACTTGATCTTCTTGTTACGATGATTTTCAACTTCACTCTGAAATTGCTTGAACTTTTCAAAAGTTTCAGACTTATGCTTCATTAAGTAAATATACCCATATCTACTTAAGTCGTCAGTGAAGGTGAGGAAATAACGATATCCACCGCGCGCCGTTACACTTATCGGACCGCACACATCAGTATGTATGATTTCCAATAAGTCACTTGCCCGTTCCATTGTCCCTGAAAACGGGGTCCTTGTCATCTTGCCCATGAGGCACGGCTCGCACGTGTCAAGTGATTCAAAATCAAGAGACTCCAAAAGTCCATCAGCATGGAGCTTCCTCATGCGTTTTACGCCGATATGACCCAGACGGCAGTGCCACAAGAAAGTGGTATTATCATTATCTACTCTACATCTTTTGGCATCAATGTTATGAACATGTGTATCATCACTATCGAGATTCAATAAGAATAAACCCCTAACTTCGGGTGCATGACCATAAAAGATATTACTCATATAAATAGAACAACCATTATTCTCTGACTTAAATGAGTAACCGTCTCGCAATAAACAAGATCCAGATATAATGTTCATGCTTAACGCAGGCACTAAATAACAATTATTCAGGTTCATAACTAATCCCGATGGTAATCGAAGAGCGAGCGTGACGGCGATCACATCAACCTTGGAACCATTTCCCACGCGCATCGTCACTTCGTCCTTCGCCAGCCTCCGTTTATTCCGCAGTTCCTGTTTAGAGTTGCAAATGTGAGAAACCGAACCGGTATCAAATACCCAGGCACTACAACGAGAGTTGGTAAGGTACACATCAATAACATGTATATCACATATACCTTTGTTGTTGTTGGCCCCCTTCTTGTCCGCCAGATACTTGGGGCAGTTCCGCTTCCAGTGGCCGTTCCCCTTGCAATAGAAACACTCAGTCTCTGGCTTGGGCCCAGCCTTGGGTTTCTTCACTGGATTAGCAACTGCTTTGCCACCCTTCTTAGAGTTACCCTTCTTGCCCTTGCCATTCTTCTTGAAACTGGTGGTTTTATTGACCATCAACACTTGATACTCCTTCTGGATGTCTGCCTCAGCGACTTTCAGCATCGAAAACAGCTCGGCGATGGTCTTGTTCATCCCTTGCATGTTATACTGCTGCACGAAGCTCTTGTAGCTTGGAGGGAGTGACTGGAGAATTCTGTCAATGATAGCCTCATCCGGGAACACAAGTCCCAGATCAGCTATGCGGGTATAGTACCCAGACATCTTCAGTAAGTGCTCACTGACAGACGAATTCTCCTCCATCTTGCAAGCAAAGAATTTATCGGTGGTCTCATACCTCTCGATCTTAGCATTCTTTTCAAAGATGAACTTCAACTCCGTGTACATCTCATATGCACCATGACGTTCAAAACGCCTTTGAAGTCCTCCTTCCAAGCCGTACAACATGGCACACTGCACCATCGAATAGTCATCCGAACGTGTCTGCCAGACGTTCAAAACGTCCGCAGGGGCTGTAGGAGCGGGGGGGTCACCTAGCGGTGCATTTAGGACATAAACCTTTTGGGCAGCTGTGAGGATGATCCTCAGATTGCGGAGCCAGTCCACAAAGTTGCTCCCGTCATCTTTCAGTTTAGCTTTCTCTAGGAACGCATTAAAATTCAGGGGAGCTACTGCGCGAGCCATCTACAACCAAAAATTTGCAAAGACATTTTAGACTATTGTTCATGATAAGTGAGTTATTACCTAATCAAATTAATTATAACTCCCACTCAAATTGACATCCCTCCGGTCATTCGAGCGTGACATGATCCAAATTCACCAACCCAAGTCCGATCATCACGTGAGATGAGGTGGTGTCAATGGTGAACATCAACATGTTGATCATATCTACTATATGACTCATGCTCGACCTTTCGGTCCTCCGTGTTCCGAGGCCATGTCTGTACATGCTAGGCTCGTCAAGTCTAACCCGAGTGTTCTGCATGTGCAAAACTGGCTTGCACCCGTTGTATGCGAACGTATGGCTCCTGCCGGTTGCCGTATGCATCGACATGCAAGTCGATATTAACTATTACAACATGATCATCTCATACATCAAAATATATCTCATCATGTCATTGGCCATATCATATCACATACATACCCTGCAAAAACAAGTTAGACGTCCTCTAATTTGTTGTTGCATGTTTTACGTGGCTGCTATGGGTATCTAGCAAGAACGCTTCTTACCTACGCAAAACCACAACGGTGATATTCAAGTTGCTATTTAACCTTCTACAAGGACCGCCTTGTTCTATTCCGATTCAACTAAGATAGGAGAGACAGACACCCGCCAGCCATCTTATGCAACAAAAGTCACATGTCTGTCGATGGAACCGGTCTCATGTACGTGGACATGTAAAGTTGGTCCGGGCCGCTTCATCCTATAATACCGCTGAATCAAGAAAGACTAAGGAGGGCAGCAATTTAAACATCAATGCCACAAACCCTTTTGTGTTCTACTCGAGAAAGCATCTACGCAAGATCCTAGCTCATGATGCCACTGTTGGGGAACGTTGCATGGGAAACAAAAATTTTCCTACCGTTCACCAAGATCAATCTAGTAGATGCAACTACGAGGGGAGAGTGTGATCTACGTACCCTTGTAGATCGCTAAGCGGAAGCGTTATGAACGCGGATGATGGAGTCGTACTCGTCGCGATTCAGATCGCCGAAGACCTAGCACCGAAGCAACGGTGCCTCCGCGTTCTTCACACGTACGGCTCAGGGACGTCTCCTCCTTCTTGATCCAGCAAGGGGTGGAGGAGAAGTTGATGGAGAACCGGCAGCACGACGGCGTGGTGGTGATGGTGGAGAAGAACTCCAGCAGGGCTTCGCCTAAGCACCGCGGGAGAAGAAGATGTAACGGGAGAGGGAGGGCAGCACCGAGGCACAAACTGTGTTGGCTGCCCTCCCTTTGCCCCACTATATATAGGGGGGGTGAGGGCGCCCTAGGGTTTCCCCCTAGGGGCCAGCGGCCAGGGCAAGGGGAGGGGGCGGCGGCCAGGGCAGGGGGGGCGGCCAGGCCCTAGGGTTTCCCCCCCTAGGTGCCTTGCCCCCCAAGGCCAAGGGGTGCGGCCAGCCCTAGGGGGTCCCACCCCCTTAGCCGCATGAGGAGAGGGCCCAGGGGGGGCGCACAGCCCCCTGAGGGCTGTGGTGTTCCCCCTTGTGGCCCACTAGGCCCAGAACCACTTCCGGACCCCCCGAAAACCTTTCCGGTACTCCGCCGATTTCCCGATGCTCCCCGGAACACTTCCGGTACTCCGAAACCTTTCATCCTATATATCAATCTTCGTCTCCGGACCATTCCGGAGACCCTCGTCATGTCCGGGATCTCATCCGGGACTCCGAACAACCTTCGGTAACCATACACTTTTCTCACTAACAACCCTAGCGTCACCGAACGTTAAGTGTGTAGACCCTGCGGGTTCGGAAACCATGTAGACATGACCGAGACACTCCCAGGTCAATAACCAATAGCTGGATCTGGATACCCATATTGGTTCCTACATGTTTCTCGATGATCTCATCGGATGAACCACGATGTCAAGGATTCAGGCAATCCCGTATACAGTTCCCTTTGTCTCGTCGGTATGTTACTTGCCCGAGATTCGATCGTCGGTATCTCTATACCTAGTTCAATCTCGTTACCGGCAAGTCTCTTTACTCGTTACCGTAATACATAATCCCGTGACCAACTACTTAGTCACTTTTGAGCTCATTGAGATGACGTATTACCGAGTGGGCCCGGAGATACCTCTCCGTCACACGGAGTGACAAATCCCAGTCTTGATCCATGTCAACTCAACAGACACCCTCGGAGATACTTGTAGAGCACCTTTATAGTCACCCAGTTACGTTGTGACGTTTGGTACACACAAAGCACTCCTACGGTGTCAGTGAGTTACATGATCTCATGGTCATAGGAACTTATACTTGACATGCAGAAAAACTATAGCGATAACTGACACGATCAAAAGCTATGTTAACGTTTGGGTCTCGTCCATCACATCATTCTCCTAATGATGTGATCCCGTTATCAAATGACAACTCATGTCTATGACCTGGAAACCGCGGTCATCTTTGATCAACGAGCTAGTCCTGTAGAGGCTCACTAGGGACACAAAATCTGTCTATTCATCCACACGTGTATCTGAGTTTCCAATCAATACAGTTATAGCATGGATAATAAACGATTATCATGAACAAGGAAATATAATAATAACTCTTTTATTATTGCCTCTAGGGCATATTTCCAACAGGTTACCCCAAGTGGAAGGTTTGAGATGTAGTGTAGCGGAAGATTTCCCTTGGCAAAGATACCAAGGATCGATTTCCCCTGAGACTCCCAGTTTCAACAAGAAGGTGTCAACTGCTAACGGCGCCAGATATTAGCAATCAACGTGGACCTGCACACAGATACAAATAACTTTGCTCCCAACAAGTACAGAGAGGTTGTCAATCCCTCCGGCCTTATCGTTTACAAAGGATCAAACGCAAGTGATAATAGTGATAGGTATAATTGCAAATAGTAAGTAAAAGCGAAAAGTAAATAGCGGATGTGATCAATGATGGTAATATGGACCGGGGTCCCATGATGTTCACTAGTGATGTCTCTCTCCCAAAAGACGATAAAACAGCTATGTGAGGTAAACGAATTATAGCTGGGCAATTGACAGAATTATGTGCGCAAACCAATGCTAACTATGTTGCAAGAAAGGTAGAGGTTCAAAGCATGGGCGGTATGCCAAGGCAAGTAGACCGAAATCCATCTGCATCTACTACAAATCATCCACCTTGAGATATCTATCCAGAACATCTCGCTGGTATTAAATTGCGAGTCCCACCCATAGTGTAAACTCAAAGCAACAGACAACTGCATTAAAAGAACTTTGCGTAAAGTAAACAATCCTTGCACCCGCGGGCACAAGCACCGTTGTTTTCCCCCTTGTGGCAACAGCACATCCCCTAGACTCATGTTTCCGTCACTCAAGCTAGTCATCGAGGGGCATGAACCCACAATCAAGCATAACGTCCCCTCTTGGAGTCACTACCTACTACTTGGCCAAAGCAATAAATAACAACGGAGAACATGCAAGAATTACTTACGAACATAAATATAAAAGAGGTGAATCAAATATATTACTCAAACACAATCTGAACATAATCTCACAATCCATCGGATCCCAGCAAACTCATCATAGCAACAGCATAAGGATTACATATGTGCCTCGATCATGTAGGGCAGCTCACGAGGTCTAATTAGTGAAGCACAAGAAGGGGAGGAGAACATCACATAGCTACTGGTCATGGACCCATGGTCCAAGGGAGACTACTCACAACTCATCCGGGAGGCGTCCATGGTGGTGGAGAGGCTCCCGGTGGTGATCCTCCCCTCCGGCAGGGTGCCGGGAAGAGTTCTCCTGGTGCTCCCGATCTTGGAAGCGCGGCGGCGGCGGAACAGAGATGAGATCGCGAAAAAGGGTTCCCGTCTCGAGGGTTTCGGGACGTGATATAAATATATGCCAAAGGGGGGCATCAGCGGAGGCCTGGGGGGCCTAGGCGCCCCCCCCCCCCCCCGGCGCAGCCAGGAGGGGGGCCGCACCACCAGGGCGCCTGGAGCCCTGGTGGCCCCCCTCCGGCCCTACTTCGGCCGTGTGGAAGCTTCCGGAACGCTGATTTTTTATATAATTTTTCCGGGATTTTTCTGAGAGTTTTCGTGACGGGAAAACCTGAAATACAAAAACAGCAGAAAACAGAAACTGGCACTGGGGTGCACTGAGTTAATAGGTTAGTCCAAATATGATCAAAAGTGTATGGAAGTGTATAAATAACATAGCAATATCACCCAAAAGAGGCATGGAGCAAGCAGAAATTATAGATACGTTTTGGATGTATCAGAGTCGGCCGTGGCATACTTGTCTGCTACGATCAGCAGATCATCTAGCATAGTGGGATCGTCATAGATGAGCCGGTGTTTGAGCAGGGTGCCTTCTCTGCACCCGGCCGTGAAGTACTCTATGGCCTGCACCTCATGCACTCCTTCACAAGAGTTGTGCAACTTGGCCCAGCGCGCCAGGTAGTCGCGAGTGGACTCGGTGGGCCCTTGTACGCACAGGGAGAGCTGACGTGGCTTGGGCGGCCGCTTGTAGGTGCTGGTGAAGTTGGAGGTGAAGACGTCGGTGTAGTCTAGCCAGCTGTTGACGCTGTAGGGCTTGAGTCTGTTCAACCATGTCCGGGCCATTCCCTGGAGCATGAGCGGAACATACTTCACAGCAACGCACTTGTTGCCGTTTGCTATGCTGACGGTAGTGGAGTAGTCCACCAGCCGGTCTTCCGGCTTCACGAAGCCGTTGTACGTGGGAGTGTCTCTGGGGAGCGAGAACCCTTTGGGGAAAGGCTCATCGCAAATGCGGGGGCCGAAACAAGGTGGCCCAATGGCATCTTCTTCTTCAAGTGCAAATGATCGGGCGGCGCGATCAATCTGATGACGGGCGTCGTTTTCTCTGACTCCGTCGCGGCGGCCCAGTCGGCCCCCGAGAGTCGGATGGTCAACAGGCGGCGGGGAAGCGCGCCTCTCCCGGCTAGGTGGAGGAGGCGGGCGATCGCTCCACCGTTCCACTGCTCGTGGGCGGCCGTCTTGGTCGCACTAGATGTTGATCGGTGCGTGCCGACTTTGGCTGGTAGACGCCTCTTGGTCATGCCAGCCGTGAGTGTCGCATGTTGGAGTCGGGGAGGTCGCTCCCTGCTCGCGGCGGGGAGGACGATTCTCCGCTTGCTCGCCAGCTTATAGCACATGGCAGCGAGCCTCCTGCTGCTCGGCGGCCGCATCGAGGAGCTGCTCGACGCGTGCCGTCATGCAGCGAAGCTCGTCTCCTTCCAGATGGTCCAGCTCTTCTGCTGCTGCTTATGCCGCATGCAGGTTCTCTAACGGAGTAGCGTAAACTGGGCGTGTAGCCCCCAGCATGCTGGCGAGGGTAGCGGCGCGTTGCCGGACCACGCCAGCTCGGTTGGGCTTGCCAGCAGCCGGCGTGCCGCCTACGGCGTGGTCGATCTCGCAATGGTAGGCTTGAGTGAGGTGCCTCATGGCCGCCAACTTGTTGCCGTTGTCGAGGAGCGAGACTCGAAGGGCCTCCGATGTGGCACCGTCGGTTCCCGCGGTGATGGGAGTGGACAGGTCCCGCATTGCCGCTTGCAATGGGTCATGGCCAGCTCCGTCTGAGGGCCCGTCGTGGCTTGTCGCCAGCACCTCCGTGACGATGCTGACGCTGGTGGCGCTGATCGCGGGAGGAAGCGGGTCGTCGAAGACCACCACGTGCTCGGGGAAGGCATCGGCGGACGCTGTCTCGGAGTCGATGAGCATCTCGATAGGCGGATCAGTGGAGCCTACAGACTCCAGGTCAGAGGCAAGCTCGTCGACGATGTGGAGCTTGCTGAGGAGCTCGACGAGGCCACTCTCTGAGCTAGCCGCTCCTGCGCCTGGAGAGAGCTCACTGGAGAGGCGGATCCCGCCGAGGAGATTGGTGAGGCCGCGCACGGCGCAAATGGTCTCTGCGCCGTGGAGCACCTCGTTGTCGGCGCCATCGTGCGTCCTGGGCTGGTTGCGCTCGCCAGGAAGAAACATAGTTCCCGTCCAGAACATGTTTCTGGACGACGGTGCACCTTGCCCCATGGTGGGCGCCAAATGTCGGGGTTTGGTGCGACATATGCCAAAGGATGGCTAATTATGTGTGGGGACAATAGAACTTCGCCGGGCCCTGGATACGGGATGAGGCGATACTTCATACGCCTACGGGACTTACCCAGGTTCGTGGCTCTCCAAGGAGATAACACCCCTAATCCTGCTCTGCAGGAACTCCGCGTCATGACTATCGTCAATAGGGTGGCTACAAGGTTGCTCCTTGAGCTGTGTTGGCTAGAGGAGGAAGATGAGCAAGGCTATCCCTAGTTCCTCCCTCTCTAGATGAATGTGTGTTGGCTAATGTTCTGAACCCCTTGCATGGGGAGTCCTGGGCGGTTTATACAGGGCTACCCCCATGGGTACAATGGTAATCTAGCCGGGTGCGGGCCTCGGCAGTCAGCGTCTGTGGATGCCGACTTCTCCGCCGGCTGCTGGGTCCCGCCGCTTGGTGGGTCCCGCCGGCTGCTGGAGGCATGTCTGTCACCCGGGGTCCGCCGTCTGCGGGCCAGGGTGACTGCCTTTCACTGTTGCCTCGCCTCTAATGGCATAGGCTTTGTCGGGGATGGCATGGCTAAAGTCCCGCCACCTGGCGGGCGTTCACTATAGCCACGCCCCATCTTATCATCTTAATAGCTTCACAGACTCCAAGGGTGGAAGGGCCGCCTACTGGGAGGCGGCCTGCCCTTGGCGCCACCTATTGGGAACTTGCCACCTTCTGGTGGCTCGCAGACAGGTCGGGCCTGCCGCCTACGGGTCGTACTGCCGCTTGTCGTGGGGGCACGACTCCTTTTGACGTGGGCGACGTTGTGGACCGCGTGGCTATAGTGCCGTGCCGGATGAGGGGTGTCTGCATGGTACATCCGCACTGTGTCCACACCTGCCCTGGATTCTGGGGTGGCAGGCCATATTGTAACCACGCCTTGTCTCGTCATAGTTAATTGGGTGCAGACTTATGCCGACTCACTGGAGCCGCCTGGTGATAACTTGCCGTCTGCCAGCAGCCAGCTCATTGGGCCAGGCGGCCCAACAAGACAGCCTTGCTTGCGGATGGTTGGAGGGGCACAGTCGACCCGATGTTTTGAAGTGTTATTGGTGGTTGATGAAGACACCCGTGGTCAATATCTCCGACAAATAGACTATATGAAATAGACGACATGAGTATTGTAAGCAACAAGCTTGTAATAATGAGCTTTGTTATAGAAGCCCCCAGGTATTTTGAGGTATATACATTTGAGGATGTTCACCCCTTAACAGTTCCGTTCAGCTAAACACTTTCTGGTAGGGAAAATAAGAAATGAAGAGAAAAACTATAAGAAAACAAGGGATAAGACCTAAACTGAAAAGAGAATAAAAGGTGCTACTGAACTATCCGTAGAATCGTCGGAGTCTAGCGGCGTTCCACGGATTCGGCTCAAGGCGATTATCTGATGCATTTCGAAGGTGATCGGCTCCTCCGATGAGTACTTCGCCAATAATGAAGGGGCCCTCCCATCTTGGTTTGAGCTTATCCTTTTTCTTCTCCGGGAGATGCAAAACGAGTTGGCCAATGTTGTATGTTTTGGCCCGCACTTCTCTGCTTTGGTATCGCCTGGCCTGCTGTTGATATAATGTAGAACGAGCCTGCGCGATATCGCGCTCCTCTTCGAGACCGTCTAGGTCATCCTGCTGATCGAGCTCGGCCTCTCGCTCTTCATACATGCGCACTCGAGGTAAAGGATCATCAGGGCAAGCCTTGTTTAAGTCTGTAAAGTCGACACAAAGGCGCCATGATTTGTCCTTCTTTGGTACCATGACTAGGTTGTCTAGCCAGTCCGGATGTTTAATTTCTCTTATGAATCCGACTTCCAGTAACTTGGCCAATTCTTCCCCCATAGCTTGTCTTTTGGGTTCAAAAAATCGTCGTAATGACTACTTGACTGGCTTGAACCCTTTGATGATATTAAGGTTGTGTTCGGCCAGCCTACGTGGTATTCCGGGCATGTCTGAAGGATGCCAGGCGAATATATCCCAGTTTTCGCGAAGGAAGGCACGCAAGGCGCTGTCTACCATCGGGTCCAGCCGTGCCCCAATGGATGTCGTTTTGTTGGGGTCCGTTGGATGTACTTGAAATTTGATAATTTCATCTGCTGGCTTGAAGGAGGTAGATTTTGATCTCTTGTCAAGGACTACGTCATCCTTGTCCACCGTAGATCGTAAGGTTGTTAATTCTTCGGTCGCGAGGGCTTCGGATAGTGCCTCTAGGGCTAAGGATGTGATTTTGATCTCTTGCTACAGTGATGATTCCATTGGGCCCTGGCATTTTGAGCTTCATGTACCCGTAATGGGGTATGGCTTGAAAGCGTGAGAAAGCGTCCTGCCCTAGAAGGGCGTGGTATCCGCTGTTGAAGGGGACAATGTGGAAGAGCAGTTCCTCTGACCTATAGTTCTCGGGTGTACCGAACAGTACATCGAACTTAATGCTTCCCGAACATCGGGTTTCCCGGCTGGGAATAATTCCTCTGAAGGTTGTATTACTTTGTTGAATGCGGGATTTATCAGCCTGCATTTTTGCAAGCGTGTCCTCATATATGAGGTTGAGTCTGCTGCCACCGTCCATTAGTACTTTAGTGAGGCGAAAGCCGTCTACTATTGGGTTTAGTACAAGAGCGGCAGTGGCTCGGACCGGCCGGACTCGTGGTTCGTTTTCGACGGAAAAGGTGATTGTCTTGTCGCTCCATGCGCTTGCAGTGCTAATTTGACGAACCTCGGCAAGTTCGCGTTTTGCTCTCTTGCGCCGGTTGTTTGAGGAGAATGTCTCAAAGACAGTAAAGATATCGTATTTTTTCTCCCCTAGAGTTGCGGTGGCGAGGATTGCTTCACCGCTTTTCGCTACCTCCCGGAGTACCAAACATGCTCTAAGGGAGTGGGTTGGGATAATGTCTGTGGCGGCATGTATTTGGCAAGGCATATCTTACAGTTCGTCCAGAACGAATATGTGTCCTGTGAAAGGTCTGTTTTTCTTGCCAATGGGCATGTTATCGGATGCCTTGCAAGGGTATGTCCGTTTCGCTTTAGCGGCATATTGTCCAAAGATGGATTGTTCAAGAGGTGTATTCTGGGCTTTTCAAGTATTTTCCATGGCGCAGTACTTTCGTCCTAAATGTGATAATTCTGCGAAACTCCGTATTCAACGGCGGTTGAGGGCGTTCAAGACTCCCTCGTGCGTACAATTGCGGTGAAATATGGGAACCGCGTCGTCGTCGTAGCAGTCTTGAATCTTGTTTTTTACAAGCAAGAATCTGGCCTAGAAGTGATGAACCGTCTCTTGGGGCTGCTGATGTATGTAAGTGAGATCACTTATGTCCGGAAGTCCGCAGTTACTTGGGGAGCATGTACCGCGGTGGGTGTGTGTGGCAAAATTTGAGTCCCGTCCCAATGTAGTGTCCGGGGTTCGTACAACCTCTGGTGTAGACGATCCAGGTCCTACGGGATATGTATGTCCCGCGGGCCCGGTGCCTGACCCTGAACTCGAAAGACACGGAGTGCCACCTGGAAGAGGTGTGTTCTGCTCAAAGGGTTCGGAGATCCGAATACCTCCTGTCTCCGTTTTAAGAGGGGAAATATCTTCGCCCCGGTCCTCGACGGCCGCCACCAGGTGAGTGATCGTGGTGGAATTGACTTCCTCCTGACCGGATTCAAGCCCGGTCTGCTCATTAGGCGATGAAAGCCCCATGGCGGCAATACGATCCAATAGCTCATTTAAGGATGAGGAATCTGGCAAAACCGTGTCTTCGGAGTGTTCGGAGTCGATATAGGAGTGGTGCTCGATAACCGCGGGGAGCGTTGTTGGCCTGGCGGCCATGCGGGAGCATACAGCGAACCCACCAAGCTGGAGGATCTGGACCAAAGCCAGGTTGTTTCTGAGGGTGATATCATTGTTGATGACGAGACGGGCCATCGATCGCTTCTTGCAAGCGCACAACGAAGCTGTCAATGAAAGCATCATTGTCAGTGTCAAAACTGGCAGATCTCGGGTAGGGGTGCCTAAGCTGTGCATCTAAGGATCGATGGTAATAGGAGACAGGGGACATGATATTTACCCAGGTTCAGGCCCTCTCGATCGAGGTAATACCCTACTTTCTGCTTGATTGATCTTGATGAATATAGGGTTACAACAGCTGATCTACCTCGAGATCATAATGACTAAAACCCTAGGAGTCTAGCCTATACAATTGTGATTCTGCTACCCTTTACAGACTAGACCCTCCGATTTATATATCCACCGGAGGAGACCTAGGGTTACAAGGATTACTTTTTTTTTGACGTGAAAAAAAGGAATCATTACATCCGAACATCTATCCTGCCTTTCTACATACACAAGAGTCCTAACCGGACACAGGGGATGTCAGTTCATCTTCATCTTCACGGCCCATCTATCCGGCCCAGCTTCGGTAGACCAGACACTCGTGGACCCCCAAATCCAGGACTCCCTCAGCAGCCATCATCGACCTCTCATCAATTCTTCTAGCTCCACCAATCCCCAATTCTCCTTCAATTCCTTACTACTTAATTTATTGGCCCTGTAGAGATTAATTTGTGGTTAATTTCTTCCTCGCTTGGCCAAAAATATTGTTAGTGGATCCATGAGCTTAAGCTAATTTTGCGTGCAGATGCGTTTCCGGCCGGCTGCAAATCAATTAATCGGCTAATTAAGCATGTCTAGCTATTGGCAGAACGAATCAATCTGCTTTGATGCTTGCCGTCTACGTTGCTGGTGAGGCCACTAGCTAGAGCATGTTCCTCGTGCGTGTGCGTTTCCGGCTGGCAGAAAATCAATCAGCTAGGTATCATTGCTACCACACTGAGGAATCAATCTGCTTTGTTGCTCGCCTTACGTGGACCAACGCGAAGAACCTCCAGGCATCGGCTTTATGCATCCGAACTCAACATCAACAGGTTATGTTGATGTGATCCAGTCTTTCATCAGGTAAATAGAGATTGGTTGCAGTCATACTGTCCTACGTGCCCCCATCTGACCAAGCAAGGCACCGATAAGTTCATAACAAGCACCATCTGTTTCTACATATAGTACAACATATGATCAATCTCTAGAATATACATTATCATTTTATTTTATTAATCTTTTCTTTCTCAAGTATTGCACACAGCCACACAGAAGATACTATTCGTGACATAGGAGATAGGATAACCTCATGGAATTTTGGTAGAGCATAAGTTGTTTACCAATATAGTTCTGCCAGAACCTATATCTCCATCTGTAATAATTATCTCAAACAATACCGCAATATGTATAATCACCATATACTGTCTGCCATGTCCATAAGCTCACTGCTACGGAAACCTACAAAGGCTATTCCAAATATGATACGTATGTGTCTCCCAACATTTCCATCACCTTTCTATTAGTATTTTTGGGCTTTTTATCTCTCATGGACATATACGTACTTATCATCTAACCCTTTAATCCAAAATGATAGATCGGAAAAGCATGCATACTTGAGTACGTGGGGTACCAGGTGGAGCTGTACAAGTACGTATGGCAGACTAATATAGAAAAACAGCCACGGGTAGAAAAATAGAAAAAACTATCTGAGCGATGAGTTCCAGGATGGGTGGTCCAGATTGTAGTGGAGGAAAGTGACAGCACACGCGTTAGCTTTCTTTGCAAAAAAAAAAAAAAAAACCCACTTGTACTCGTTTTGCGTTCTGAATCTCCTTCTTCCTTCGTACGATAGCAGCAGCACAACCCCAAATTCTCCAATCTAGCTTGACTGCCAGACGCCTCCTGGACCAATCCTCTCGCTCGTCGTCCTCCAGCTTGCCGACCGTGGTGGAGGTCCAGATCCGGTGTCTAGCTGGGCGAGTACGACCAATAGAGGTGCCGTTCCAACTCTTGGTCGTCTTTTCGTGGTCGGTACTGCCACGGCGGATCTCGCCATGTTCCAAGCCGCGGCCTTGTGCGAACAAGCACTTGAGGGTAATGTGCTCCGCCATTCAGAGGTCGACCTCACCACCTACTTTTTCCTACCGCAACCCGCCATTCTCCACACGTTGCCCCCTACTCATGTGCGGCTAGCTCGGCCACCCATCGACGTTAGAGAAGAAAACTCGGGTCTTAAGGTATGGTATCTACTGAAGCTGCTACCAATTTCAGATTTAACTCTAGAGCATTTTAAGTAGAAAGTACTCCTTCATTCAGAGTTCACTACGACTGTTCATGTCACAATATCACATGCATAACATTTTCATTCATAATTGGATTGCTAGGAACATATGTTGGATTGTTGTTGAACACGGTATATTTTTTTACCAAGGTATCCTCTAGGAGGAGATTTAGAAATTCTTGATTCTTTGGAAATGATATGAATGGCTGCATTTACAATTTTAAACATATGGACATCTAGTGTAGATGATATAATTTGATTGTGAGTAGTTGTAGCTTGGAAGGTTAAAACGGTTTTTGAGCAAAGACTATATTCAGCTGGATATGCCTGAACAGGTAGGTCAGTAGCTAGCAGCACACTATGTTATACATAGACAGAGCTAAAGGAAATCGTGCAGGACAAAAAATCCATTAATGCAACAAAATAGCTATATTGCGAGCATATATGCTTACAACTTTTCGATCAAGCTAAAAATCACGTGTGATACATGTCAACTATAGTACAAATCTCAGTTTAGTATGTACTTGCACTTTTTTCAGCCAATTTCAGTTAGTTGGGAGAGTCCTTTATTCAATGTTCATTTTCCATAACAAGAAACAGAAATTCTCTCAACTTACCGGATACTGTACATGAGAACAAACTAATCTCGCATACTACCAGTTAAAGTATCTAAATGTGAAGTGCTTGCTGGAACAAGATTGGAATGTATTACACACTTGCAAATATGTGGAACTTCATTGATTTCTGATAGTTCACTATCTGTTTGGATTTTGACGTAGACCACCATTTCCGCTCTCGATGTGATGGATAGATCGGAGCTCGTCGACTAGTGCTAAGCTCAGCCCCCGTTGTTCTGCTGTTGCATCTCGATCTGAAATGTAGGGAAGCAGCGCAATGTCGCCTTTAGGGTAGACTACCACTTTTTTGTTTGCTTTGACTGCTCACAACTAGGTGGATGAAACGGCCAGGCTTAGATACACTAGTAGAAAAAGGCTCATTTGTCCCGGTTCCAGAGGCCCATTTTTCTCGGTTCTGGAACCGGGACTAAAGGGTCGGGACTAAAGCCCAATACCTTTAGTCCCGGTTTGCCTATGAACCGGGACAGATGGGGCTCTACGTGGCCGTTGCGGCTTGCCCAGACAGGAGGACCTTTTGTCCCGGTTTGTAGAACCAACCGGGACCAAAAAGCATCCACGCTTCAGCAGTTCAGGGGCTGGGGTTTTTGTTTTTGTTTT
>LR738712.1:660302122-660396700 GCA_902687465.1 Secale cereale
GTTTTGTAGGGTTAATTTAGGGGTTTCATATGTTGTGTTAGCTAGCTAATAGAGAGAAGTGTCCTCTCTTATCTCCGTGCTTGGTCGACACTACGTACTATACGTATAGAAAGGACTCGACACGCTAGCTAGTAAGCAAATGAAGGAAATCATTAAGTACATAAGATCGTCATGAACATATATATACAGAGAGAAGTGATCGACCTCTCTTTCTCTGAGAGATTGGTCGAACAGCAAGTTTTCGTATATCTATCCAACGCTACTGGCTACATATATACAATATAAGATCTCTTACAAATCCCTAACATCTAATGTCAAATTCCACATGGTATTCTCCTGCTTTATTTATGACGTGGTTAAAAAAGAATCCCGCCAATTCCTCTTGAATTGCTCGTATGCGATCTTGTGGTAGGAGTTCATCCCGCATCTGCCACATCTAATTTGAAGAAGGAGGTCAATACATATATATGAATGAAACTTAACACAAATGAGGGTAATAAAATAAAATTGTGAATATTATTGCTTACACACTTCATAATCTTTTTTAGAGTAGCCCCGCTTAGAGGCCGTCGCGTTGTAGATATACTCGCAAATGTTGTATCCACAAAAATTATTCCCGCCGTCCTGCCACAACCACTTTAAGAGAAATAGAGGTCAATCAAACTGATAATCAAGCATTATAAGTGGTATTTATGAAACTAGCTAGAATCAATGGGAGATGCGCGTGAAAGAACATGCGGTGCCCCCATGTTTGGTTTTGGTAATTGATGACAATCTCTATGGACTAATGGTTGCCTTGAGTTATATTTGAAGGGTTTGTCCATAGGCTTTTCTTGGAGATCATTTGTTGGTTTCAAGGAGAGTTTGTGATGACCAAGATGCTATTAAGGAATTATCCAAAGATTGTTCTTGTGGGTGTTGAGCCTATCGCAAGCATGTCTTGAAGAAGAAGAGTTTGTGATCATTCATGTTTACCTTCAAGACATCATCCAAATGAAGAGAGTTGGAAAGATTCAAGGTTGATCAAGACTAAGTCAAAGAATGAATCAAGTTGATCAACACACAAAGTGTAGAAGATGTACCGAGAGGGATCAAGCAATCCCATGGTATGGTAAGCATTATCAATCACGCTTTGTGTACTAACCCATGGTCTTCGTGAGAGTTCTTTGTGGGGTTAGGTTGCGGTGTGCAAGTTCAAGTGGAGCATCACGAAGAGATCAAGTGCTTGAAGCTTGCCGTCCATTGTGGTGACAATGGACTTGTGATGATATGCCGGAGAGTGGCTCACCCATAGTGGAGTATGGGGGAGCAATCTACTAGTCTTCATCGAGACAACACAATCAAGAAAGGTGGTCCAACTTGAGGAAGTCAAGATCGTCTACATCTAGCTCAAGTGGACTTTGTGCAAAGCAAATGTTTGCCCTTGATAGGATTTCGATTTTACTGGTCTCGTGGTGGTAGTTGGGAGACCGGGTTATAGGATCGTTTGCCGTACTATCAAGGGGGGCTCTCAAGTTGGTAGCTTGATCGTATCGTTAGTAGAGAGCTCAAACCATTGCATCCTTGAATCATGTTTCTTGGTTCTTGTTTGGTTCTCTTTGTGAGTCTTAGAGCTTATGGTCATGTTGATGACAAGCTTGAGTTCATCGAAAATGGAGTTCACATGTGTCTTCTATGATGTTTTCGGTGTTGGGTGTTTTACCGATCTTATCTGAGGAAGGGTTCTCACCATTTTCTTATGGGCCTTTTCTAACTTGCTTCTTATTGATATTTCTATCAAGATTGTGTTAGCCCTTGTCGCTAGCTTTCCAACAAACTTGGTTTCATCGAATTCGGAGTCCGTATGCAAAAGTTATTGTCGTTTTGGTGTACTGAAAGGGCTGCAGCGGTACTACCGCGGGTAGGAGCGGAAGTAATTTTTTACTACCGCTTTCGGGAGCGGTACTACCGCTTTCGGGAGCGGTACTACCGCTTTCGGGAGCGGTACTACCGCTTGGAGCAGTACTACCACGGCTACTTCCGTGGCTACTTCCGCTCGGGTCCAAAAACTCGTCACAAGTCCAGCGGTGGTAGGCACAGATGTAATTTTTTAGTACCGCTCGCAAGCAGTAGTACCGCTACCCTGACGCTACCCCTAGCGGTAGTACCGTGAGGTCAAGCGGTGCTACCGCTCCGACGGTTTTTCTGGCCTTTTTGCCTCCTCGCTGTAGTTTTTCAAAGGGGTTCTACTACCCTAGCGGTAGTACCGCTCCTGGAGCGGTAGTACCGCTCTGTGCGGGCTGTGAGCATAACGGTTGGATTTTTCCCCCACCTATAAAAGGGGGTCTTCTTCTCCAATGAACCTAATCCTTTGAGCTCGTGTTCTTCCCCCATTGTTAACCTTCTTAGAGTTTGCTATCTCTCAATCCCTCCATGTATTCTTGCTAATTTTGGGGGGAAAAGAGAGAGGAGATCTAGATCCACATTTACACCAATCACTTTCTCCTCTAGGTGAGGGGAACCCCTTGGATCTTGATCTTGGAGTTCTTGGTGTTCTCCTTCTTGTCCTTCCTCTCATTTCCCTCCCTAGCATTAGTTGCTTTGGTGGGATTTGGGAGAGAAGGACTTGGGCACTCCGTGTGCCCTTGCCATTGCATTTGGTGCATCGGTTTGAGTTCTCCACGGTGATACGTGGAAGTGAAGTTGAGAAGCTTATTACTCTTGGGTGCTTGGTACCCTTGAGCTTGTTCCTCTTGGGTGCTTGGGCGCCCTAGACGGTTGTGGTCACCTCGGAGCCATATTCCATTGTGGTGAAGCTTCGTGGTGTCGTTGGGGAGATAGCCCCAACCTTGGTGTTCGGAGCTCAGTCATTGTGGTGTAAAGCTCCGGGCAAGAGTCGGGGTCTCCAATTAGGTTGTGGAGATCGCCCCGAGCAATTTGACGGGTTCCGGTGACCGCCCCCAAGGGTTGCCAAAGTGTACGGGTTCGGTGACCGCCCCCAAGGGTTGCCATTTGTACGGGTTCGATGACCGCCCTCAAGGGTCCCTTAGTGGAATCACTGCATCTTGCATTGTGCGAGGGCGTGAGGAGATTACGGTGGCCCTAGTGGCTTCTTGGGGAGCATAGTGCCTCCACACCGCTCCAAACGGAGATTAGCATCCTCAAGGGTGTGAACTTCGGAATACATCGTCGTCTCCGCGTGCCTCGGTTATCTCTTACCCGAGCCCTTTACTTATGCACTATACTTTGTGATAGATATATTGTTTCTTGTCATATATCTTGCTATCACCTAGTTGTTTATCTTGCTTAGCATAAGTTGTTGGTGCACATATGTGAGCCTAGTTGTTGTAGGTTTTGTGCTTGACAAATTAACCGCTAGGTTTATTCCGCATTTGTTCAAGCCTAAACCGTAATTATTTTAAAGCGCCTATTCACCCCCCCCCCTCTAGGCGACATCCACGATCTTCCAATTGGTATCAGAGCCTCGTCTCTCTTTATAGGGCTTAACCGCCTAGAGAGTAAGGATGTCGACTAGGGGTTTAGGATTCTCTGACACTCTTAGTTTCAATGGCACAAATTTTGATGTTTGGGAAATTCGCATGCTTAATCTCTTTAGGGTCATGGACCCAAATTTAGAGCGAATTGTAGATATGGGTTTTTCTCCTCCAAAGGATCCACAAAGATTATCTTTAGAGGATGAGAAAAACTCTTATCTCAATGCTCCAGCTTCTAATGTGCTTTTTGATGCTTTGAGCAATGTAGTTATATTTCAACTCATGCCGTTCCGGGATGCTCATGAGTTGTGGACAAAGCTTCAAGATAAATATGGTGTGTCCAAGAATTGTAGGAATGATTGTTCTCCCTCCACCTCCGGCCGTGTTGTCTTCTCAACTTCTTCTACTTCACCTACATGTGGTTTGCCACAAGGTAATGATATGGTGAGTAGTGTTGGTCATTGCTATGATAATAGTATGTTTATTGTGGATGATCCTTCATCACTATCTTACTGCAATGCATCTTCTTTGGACTTTAACACTTCGAGCACCCTACATGTTTCACATGCTTGTGTTGATAGTCCTTGCATATCATGTAGAAATTGCTTGACTAAAACTCATGATGATATGCTTGCTATATCTTGTTGCCATGATAAAAATGCATCTATTTCCTCGACTTGTTATGCTAACAATGTAGAGGAAACCCGACAGTCCATGGAACAAGATGTAGTCTTGAATGGTGCTCTAAGGGATCCTACATCATCATCTATTGCGTTTTGCCTTATGGCTAAGGCTTCAAAGGTATCTCCCACTTTGAATCCCAATATATCTTGTGTTAATAATAATGAAGATAATGATAATGTTGCCTCCTTAAAAATTAAGGGGGAAATGATTTTTAAAGCTCTTCATAAGAATAAAATTGCTCGTTCCAACTTCATGGAAATCATGTCTATTGCCATTGAGGGCAAGAAATATATTGATGAGTTGGAATCTCAACTAGAGGAGCATGAGGTCACCATTGAGAAAATGGAAGGTCATGAGCGTGATTACTCTAATGAGATCGCGGACCTCTCTCAAGCTCTTGAACTTGAACAAACCACCAAGGAATCTCTTGAGGAGACTTTTGCTCTAGAATTGTCTAGAGTGAGGGAATCTCGTGATAGAGCTCTTGAGGTGGCAAATGATTTTGATACTAAAAATGAGAAGCTTGAAGTTGCACATGATAAACTCCTTGAGTATTTTGAGCACCTCGAAAATGGCTCAAGGGTCATTAAGGGTGAGCTCATCAAACTCACCGAGTCTCATGCTCAACTTAAAGCTTCATATTCAAAAGAGCTTGCTAAGTTGTCTTCTCCTCTTGTTGTTAATGATGATGCTTGTGCTACTAACTCTATTTCTAGTGAAGCATCCATTTTGAAGGAGAATGTTGAGCTAAGGGCTCAACTTGTGTTGCTATCTACCAATTATGGGAAATTGGAAGAAAGTCATGTAAAGCTCACAAGCTCTCATGATGATCTTGTAATATCCCATAATGTGCTAAAGATAGCTCATGAGGCCATGAGTATCAAGGTAACATCTAGTGAGCCTCATGTCGATACTAGCACTACTTCAAGTCAAAATGCTATATTGCCATGTGCTAGTCCTCGTAATTCATCTATGCATAACATTGGTACATCTTGTGATGAATTGCTTTCCTTGCCTTGTTGCTCTAACAATGAAGCCTATACTTCCTCTAGTACTTGTGTTGATACTAACCATGTAGAGGAAATCAAAGAGCTCAAGGCCCAAGTCTCTTCCTTGAAGAAAGACTTGGAAAAGTGTCATGAAGGTAAGTCCACACTCAACAATATCTTGAGTGTGCAAAAATCCCCCAAGGACAAAGGTGGACTTGGATTCATCTCCAACAAGATGAAGAAGTCCAAAATTCATAAGAAGAAGAAGGGCCAAGAACAAGTCAAGAATTCGGCCAAGATTATTTGCTTCAAGTGCAAAATTCAAGGGTACCATGTTAGATCTTGCCCATTGAAGAAGAAGCCCATTAGTGACAAGCAACAAGGGAAGCGGCCACAAGTTCATTCTCATGCTCAACCTCAAGTTGAAGAAAGGCCACTTCCCAAGAAGACTCGGGTTAATGCTTCTCATGTTGAGAAATCAAGTGAGAAGAAAGTGAAGAGTAGACGTTGCTACTTATGTCGTGAGAAAGGTCACGTCGCTTCTTCATGCACTGCTGGTAACTTATCCAACCCAATTATTATTGATGATGTCTATTCTCTTGGGAAGGATAAGGTTGGCAATGTGTTTGCCAAGTTTCTTGGGACTCAAAGTGGTGTCAAGAAAAGAACCATTTGGGTAGCCAAGCCTATTGTGACTAACCTCTTAGGACCCAACTTGGTTGGGGACCAACTATCTCAAACTTGATCAATAGGTGTATTTGGAGGGCTTTGGAGACTTGGCTACATTATGAAGATTTGAGGGGTCTTCATCATTCATATTGTCTCAAGCCAAGTCATTCGGATTATCTTTCTATGGTATATCCAATGTTCCTCCTTGCGGTAACTCGTGCTTAAATTGTTTACATTGAAAGTTACTTGCCCCTTAGCATGTTGTGGTTTTGTACCTTGCATGTGCTTGTATATGTTGTGCTTCCAATTTGCTTATCTTGAGAAATCAAGTATGTATGTTGGTTTATACATCATGTATGCGTGTGTCGTGCGTTGAGCCTTTGTGCTTCTTGCTTTTATCTTAGTTGGCTCTTATGAGAGATTAATGGAACATCCCATTTTGGGGGAGTGATGTGTTTTGTGCACCTCACAATCCTATAAATGTGTGTACATGAGGAATACCATCTATTATTGATATTACAAGATTATCTAGTCTCTATGTGGTATGTCTTCTCATGAGAAAGTCAAATTCTAAATGTTCCATTAATTATCTCTTGTTGGTTCTCTTTTGCATCTTGGTAAGTTTTTCGTTGGTATCACATTATGGGGGAGTAATATTCTATGTGCATATTACAAGCCTAGAAAATGTGTAAATTTGAGATATTGTCACCTAGAGTTGATATTATAAATTATGTTGTTCCTAGGTGGCATGTTAGCTCTACAAGTTGCATTTTGCTTGTGTTTGGTGTGAAGATGATGTTGGATATCATTGCTATCTATCACCGGGAGTTATTTCCAAATACCTCTTGTCTTTGACAATTGGTAATCATTTATGTGGTGGAAATTATTGATCATCTTTACATTGTCTTTTGGTCTTATTTGTCTTATCTCTTGCCAAGTTTGTGTCAACTCCCATTTCCTTCCATGCCACTTCTGGATCTCGTGTTTTATTGTTTTTGTCGAGTGTTTTCTAGATATAGTGAAAGTGGTGATCCCACCCTGTGCATTTTGTACTCGAATGCAAAATCTCTCTAAATGCACAATTCGTGGGGGAGCTATCCTATTTTCGATAGAACACTCATCTTGTGATCCATATCAAGTGTGTGTTGATGGAAGGAAAGCCGTTTCTTTTTGGTACTTGTGCCATCATGAAACTTTGTAGATGGGTTGGTTTGCTTGGAACCATCCTCTCTTTTGGGAGTCTGATATCTTTCCTTTTGCGTGTATCAATGGATATCTCATTCCTTGATGTATCTTCTAATAGATATCTTCCAAGTGATGATTTCTCCATTTGGTATCCTATTTTCACTTGGTACTTCTTTTTCATTTTGTTTCGTTTCTAGAAAGTCTTGAGCATGCATATTTACTTCATGTATTTTCTTTGGCATGCTTTCTTTCTTTAACCCAATATATAGTGGAAACTCCACCTAGTCTCAATTTGGATGAGATGTGCATGAAATTCATTTTCATATATAAATGCACATGTGTTTGTAGAGTTTGTCCTATGTATTGGTGTTTCTAACTCTTTGGTCCCAATGAGTTTGGGTACCATTTTGTTTGCGTTGTTGTTCTAGGAACAATTGGAGATGCATTGCATGCTCGGCTCATTCAAAAGGAAGGTGGTGTCACCATGTGCTTATTGGAGTCAAGCTAGGATGATCAATGAACTACTATCTACCTTCAATTGGTATCTACTACATCCTTCCAATGGTATCTCGGTAACAAGTATCACCATCTACTTCATGCACACATTTCTTGCACCAACCTTGTGTAGGTTGTATCATGGCATGTTAGTCATTCCCTCTAATGATACTTGTTTCCTTTCTCAAAGCATCCCAACAATGATCTCTTGTTGCTAGTTGTGATGTCTTTGATGCTCGTGTGGTTGGAACTCATTTATATACAATAAGAACATATCTAGCCATGTGCTATGCCTTCAAGCAAATATCTTATTGGTATATTTATGACTTCCTTGGGGATATCTTATTCATTCCTTTTTGCAACAATTTTGTGTGTACATCCTTCTTTGTGGATTGATATCATCATGATCATCTACCTAGAATCTTATACACTTGAGAGAAGTTGCATATCTATTTGATATCCCCTTCTTTCACGTCCACCTTTTCGTTCATGTTTTATTTCTTTGGTGGCTCCGTGAAGGTGTGTGTCTCGAGTGTGGATCTTACATCATTTCATCTTGATGCACTCTTTTGTGGTGAAGATCATTCTCTCTTGCTTGTCTTGATGAGGCTTTTGGTATCCCTCCTCATTACAAAGCTATCCTTTTTATATCTTCACCACAGGTTGTCACAAGCATAGGTTATTTATATGATTATTAGTGAGCTTCTGAACCCATTTGCTGTTTTGTGTGGGAATGATAGGCCTTGCACTGTGTATCTCATTCATTCAAGAGTATATTGATGCTTAATGTTCGTCCATACATTAATCTTCTCAAGTGCTTTGCCATGACTCACACACATCATTTTGGTTGAGCCTACTCTTAAGTTGACTCTTTTATATATTGCTCAACCAGTTGTTTGTTGCAAGTGCTAGGCTTTGTTTCCTTCATGCTCACTTGCACTTGGTGTGAGTGTCTATTGATCTTGGGGGAGTGATGATCCTATTTTGTGCACTTGGTATCCTAATGAAAAGAAACTAAATTGTGCACAAATCATGGGGAGCTTCCCTAGATTCTATAGAACACTCCTTTGCTCTTATCATAATATCTTTTATTCATTTGGCATGTAGGATCGTTGGTCTAGTTGGGTCAATTGGTATCTTTTGATAGCTTGATTCAATTGGTATCCTTTGATTGCTTGATTGCGTGTTTTTCTCCCTTTGTTATGCCTTTGTGGCATATCATTCTTTTGCGATCTTTGGGCCTCAATATAGTTTGTCTTCCTCCAAGTATTTATAGTTGGATATATGTATTGCCTTCCTCTCTCTATTTTGAGGAATACATAATTTATGGAGGAACACAATTTATATTGACCTTCTAAGCTATTCGCCCATTTTGGCAATCGATGCCAATGGGGGAGAAGTTTCAGAGAGTTTAGTTTTGTGAGGAAGTTTAGAGAGTTGTCTCTTCGCTCTTCTTGCGTTCCCAAGCTTTTGCATCTCATGCGCATACATTATTGTTGCATGGTATGGTGATGCATAATTCCTTATATAAACTCTCTTGAAAGTGATTGTCATCAATTACCAAAATGGGGGAGATTGAAAGAACATGCGGTGCCCCCATGTTTGGTTTTGGTAATTGATGACAATCTCTATGGACAAATGGTTGCCTTGAGTTATATTTGAAGGGTTTGTCCATAGGCTTTTCTTGGAGTTCATTTGTTGGTTTCAAGGAGAGTTTGTGATGACCAAGATGCTATTAAGGAATTATCCAAAGATTGGTCTTGTGGGTGTTGAGCCTATCGCAAGCATGTCTTGAAGAAGAAGAGTTTGTGATCATTCATGTTTACCTTCAAGACATCATCCAAATGAAGAGAGTTGGAAAGATTCAAGGTTGATCAAGACTAAGTCAAAGAATGAATCAAGTTGATCAACACACAAAGTGTAGAAGATGTACCGAGAGGGATCAAGCAATCCCATGGTATGGTAAGCATTATCAATCATGCTTTGTGTACTAACACATGGTCTTCGTGAGAGTTCTTTGTGGGGTTAGGTTGCGGTGTGCAAGTTCAAGTGGAGCATCACGAAGATATCAAGTGCTTGAAGCTTGCCGTCCATTGTGGTGACAATGGACTTGTGATGATATGCCGGAGAGTGGCTCACCCATAGTGGAGTATGCGGGAGCAATCTACTAGTCTTCATCGAGACAACGCAATCAAGAAAGGTGGTCCAACTTGAGGAAGTCAAGATCGTCTACATCTAGCTCAAGTGGACTTTGTGCAAAGCAAAGGTTTGCCCTTGATAGGATTTCTATTTTACTGGTCTCGTGGTGGTAGTTGGGAGACCGGGTTATAGGATCGTTTGCCGTACTATCAAGGGGGGCTCTCAAGTTGGTAGCTTGATCGTATCGTTAGTAGAGAGCTCAAACCATTGCATCCTTGAATCATTTTTCTTGGTTCTTGTTTGGTTCTCTTTGTGAGTCTTAGAGCTTATGGTCATCTTGATGACAAGCTTGAGTTCATCGAAAACGGAGTTCACATGTGTCTTCTATGATGTTTTCGGTGTTGGGTGTTTTACCGATCTTATCTGAGGAAGGGTTCTCACCATTTTCTTATGGGCCTTTTCTAACTTGCTTCTTATTGATATTTCTATCAATATTGTGTTAGCCCTTGTCTCTAGCTTTCCAACAAACTTGGTTTCATCGAATTCAGAGTCCGTATGCAAAAGTTATTGTCGTTTTGGTGTACTGAAAAGGCTGCAGCGGTACTACCGCGGGTAGGAGCGGAAGTAATTTTTTACTACCGCTTTCGGGAGCGGTACTACCGCTTGGAGCAGTACTACCGCGGCTACTTCCGTGGCTACTTCCGCTCGGGTCCAAAAACTCGTCACAAGTCCAGCGGTGGTAGGCACGGATGTAAATTTTTAGTACCGCTCGCAAGCAGTAGTACCGCTACCCTTAGCAGTACTACCGCTACCCCTAGCGGTAGTACCGTGAGGTCAAGCGGTACTACCGCTCCGACGGTTTTTCTGGCCTGTTTGCCTCCTCGCTGTTGTTTTTCAAAGGGGTTCTACTGCCCTAGCAGTAGTACCGCTCCTGGAGCGGTAGTACCGCTCTGTGCGGACTGTGAGCATAACGGTTGGATTTTTCCCCCACCTATAAAAAGGGGTCTTCTTCCCCAATGAACCTAATCCTTTGAGCTCGTGTTCTTCCCCCATTGTTGACCTTCTTAGAGCTTGCTATCTCTCAATCCCTCCATGGATTCTTGCTAGTTTTGGGGGGAAAAGAGAGAGGAGATCTAGATCCACATTTACACCAATCACTTTCTCCTCTAGGTGAGGGGAACCCCTTGGATCTTGATCTTGGAGTTCTTGGTGTTCTCCTTCTTGTCCTTCCTCTCATTTCCCTCCCTAGCATTAGTTTCTTTGGTGGGATTTGGGAGAGAAGGACTTGGGCACTCCGTGTGCCCTTGCCATTGCATTTGGTGCATCGGTTTGAGTTCTCCACGGTGATACGTGGAAGTGAAGTTGAGAAGCTTATTACTCTTGGGTGCTTGGTATCCTTGAGCTTGTTTCTCTTGGGTGCTTGGGCGCTCTAGACGGTTGTGGTCACCTCGGAGCCATATTCCATTGTGGTGAAGCTTCGTGGTGTCGTTGGGGAGATAGCCCCAACCTTGGTGTTCGGAGCTCAGTCATTGTGGTGTAAAGCTCCGGGCAAGAGTCGGGGTCTCCAATTAGGTTGTGGAGATCGCCCCGAGCAATTTGACGGGTTCCGGTGACCGCCCCCAATGGTTGCCAAAGTGTACGGGTTCGGTGACCGCCCCCAAGGGTTGCCATTTGTACGGGTTCGGTGACCGCCCTCAAGGGTCCCTTAGTGGAATCACGGCATCTTGCATTGTGCGAGGGCGTGAGGAGATTACGGTGGCCCTAGTGGCTTCTTGGGGAGCATAGTGCCTCCACACCGCTCCAAATGGAGATTAGCATCCGCAAGGGTGTGAACTTCGGAATACATCGTCGTCTCCACGTGCCTCGGTTATCTCTTACCCGAGCCCTTTACTTATGCACTATACTTTGTGATAGATATATTGTTTCTTGTCATATATCTTGCTATCACCTAGTTGTTTATCTTGCTTAGCATAAGTTGTTGGTGCACATAGGTGAGCCTAGTTGTTGTAGGTTTTGTGCTTGACAAAATAACCGCTAGGTTTATTCCGCATTTGTTCAAGCCTAAACCGTAATTATTTTAAAGCGCCTATTCACCCCCCCTCTAGACGACATCCACGATCTTTCAGCGCGGAACTAGCTAGTAGTACTTTCTTTCGGGTGTGTAAATCACAGCTCCCCCGGCAGTTCCGGAGCTTGAGTGGTGAACTCTTTTGAAACCTTGCAAGGCAAAGAAAATAATTACTTGATATCAGAAAATGAACAAAGTTGCCGATATGGTGTGATAATGATCGATTGAATTTACTTCTCGAGCATTTTAGTCATGGCCGCATACTTCTTGGGATCTTTTCTTCTCGAGTCTAAGACGGTTACTGGTCCCCGCTCAAGCTTAATCTCTAGGAGAATATAGTGGAAGCCGCGCACACATGCATAACTCATCAATAACATTAGTATAACCTCGAGTAATAAGGGAAACCGAATATGCACAAGATAGTAACACTCACTTGAAGTTGTAAGGAAAGAGTATTGTATCTTTGTTTTGATTTTTGAGCAATGATTGTAGCAATTTGTCCTCGGCTTCTTTGGGATTAAATTTAACCGTCCATTCATCTATGGGATTTGTGTTAATGAACCAAATGTCCCAGATTTGTGCTTTTATGCATTCGACGATCTTCAATCTGCATAATATAGTGAGGATAATTATATATACATGAAATGAAAGAGCTGAGCTATATATCTTTACCTAATAATAAAGGACGGAAACTTTCATAGTTCTCCATACGTTTATTAGTAGTTTTGCGGGCCTTTCTCTCGCAAAAAAAAGAGCACGATGCCTTGCTGCAGCAGACCCGGTCTCCTTCCTCTTCTTTCATCGATCTCTTCCTCTCAACCAACAAGAACGTCGGGTCTCCTTCCTTTTCTTTGATTGATCACCTTCCTATCAACAGCGAGCACACCCCCTCCAAAAAAATTAAACCCGGTCTCCTTCCTCTTCTTTCATCGATCTCTTCCTCTCAACCAACAAGCACGTTCGGTCTCCTTCCTTTTCTTTGATTGATCTCCTTCCTATCAACAACGAGCACACCCCCTCCAAAAAATTTAAAAACACAGTAGCTAGACGTGATGCTGCACCGGACGTGGTCTCCTTCCTCTTCTTTGATTGAAACTGATCTCCTTGCTATTTTTTTATCCAATTCTCCCACTTTTTGATCCAATTCTTTCTGCGCCTATAATTCCGTCGCTCTCCATGCCTGTGGGATTCAAGATGGCAACGGGGACGAAACTCATCGGGTTTTGCCTTCTCAAACCCATCCACACGAGAAAATCGTAAACCCGTCCCCGTCCCCATCAGCGTGCGCGGGGCTAGTTTTCCGTCCGTCCCCTAAACCCATCGGGTTTCGGAGAACCCACGGGGAACACACGAGAAAATCAAAATATTTAAACAAACATAGTGGGGACAAACAATAATATTTTAGTAACAAAACAAGCACATTTTAGCAGCATAACTTGAGAAAATTTCAGCAAAAAACTATAGTAGATGGTTCAATAGCTATATAGAGTGTCAGGCGGAGGGAGATGTGGAGGGAGGAGACTCACCGGAGCAGATCATGGTTGGCGGCTCTAGCAAGATGGGCTCGAGTCAGGCGGCGGCTGGGGTCCTAAGTTTACGTTTAGGTATTCTGAGGGAGAGAGAGAGTTGAGGGCTCGAGCGAGGGGGAAAGAGCGAGCGATGTTGTGGCCACCTAGCGAGGGGTTGGTTTGGCCTCGACACTGGGGGTGGGGGGCTCGGTAGCATTGGGTTGGGCCGAATCAGTGCTTGGTAAAAAATGTAATTTGGTGGGTATTGCCGGGTTTCGGGTTCGAGGACTACCGAAACGGGTGTAAACCCACGAAACGTGTCGGGTTGTATAATATGCCCAACAACAGCCCCGCGGGGATGAAAAGATGCCCATCCCCGTCCCTTAATAGGGTTTCGGGGGCCGTTGCCATCTTGATGTGGGATTGATGAAAAATTTCGTGGGCTCTGACGGCTCCGTCGGCTTCAACGATAGTTGCCACGACCAGGTTGTGGGGCTATCCTGGCCAAGGTCAACGCAGGAGGATGGAAGGACCGCACCATCATGGACGCTGCTGTCAGGGCGACCATGCCACGCTATGTGAACGATACGACGCGGTGGAGAGCGGCCTATGCGTGGACGAGATCGTGAAAAGGCTGTCGTCGTCGAACCGAACCCGGCCACGCAGATACGTCGAACTGGCTGCCAACGTGTAACCTGTCTTCCTATGATGATGCAGGGAGAAGGTTGGCGCAATTGACCCTGGATTGGAGGTCGGCGTGCGTGCGTGTGTGGAGGATCATGATGTAGTCCGGCCGTCCTTCAGGCATACGGCCTCGTGGCCCTTCTTGGGTGCAGCTGGATGAAATCTGGGCGGTGTAGATATATGGCCGGCATGCGTGCATGTTGTAGGCACGAGGATGAGGTACCACCGTCATAGACAGTTTTAGCTCCTCAGCTGACCTCTGTATGAAGTTACGAAGCAAGGTTCAATATGATAGGCAAATTACACTGCTAAAATTTTAATTTTCAGTTTTTCACTTACCTATGATGTGTGTTCGTCAAGCTGTTTTGTTGGTACAGGCGGACGCACTTCATATTCAGGTTCTGAAGACAAATACGGCTTGGGTTTGTATTTGGAGGATGATTGCTGGTTCGCTTCGGTGTGCATGCATGCTGATGTGGGTAGACGATGACACAACATAATAATAAATTTCTTATGTAATCTACGGAAGTTGCTTATATATTATATATACAATCGTTAATTAGCTTGATCGATAACTTATTTTCTACAGGACAGTTTGGCGACCTCAAATGACGGCGAGGATAGCACTAAACAGTGATGTCGCACACACGCACCTCCGCTGCTAATTCTTTGTTATCATGTTGCTAATTCTTTGTTACCATGTAGCCGGCACCTTCTACGACTTCGCTATTTGTGTCGATACTCGTCAGCCGCCTTCTCCTTCAGTGATACCTACATGGCCTCTGCCTTGCCGCCACCTCCTACGACACTGCCTTTTGTGACTATGCCGGACCGCAAACTTCCGTCTCGGTGATATCTCTGTGCAGCCTTGCCCACATCTCTCTCTCTCCCTCTCCCAACGTTGCTGCCCTACTTTTTAGTGGATGATTTAATTAACTGATATCTAGATGCCTGAAGTTCTACGTGACCTTTTTTTTCTTTTTGAAAAAGGAAAAAAAACAATTACAGTAGTTCGATGTTTACATAAGTTATGGCAAGAGTTCGATGAGTGATTAGAAGTAGAATAATTCTGTAACTAATCATGTTTTTCATGGCTTATGTTGATGTACATTAGGTAATAGGATGTGGAGAGCATGGTATGAATCCTTATATTACCTTTTAAGGACAAATATCCTCCATATCGGTTGCGGAAGAATGCACTGCGGTTGCGGAGCCAAAGCATTCATGAGCGTATTGTGCCCGACGAGGTGAAGTGATTAAGAGACTCATGCTAGGTGACGACGGCAAGTACTGTTCATTCCAGTTGTATCGGGCATGAAATATCTATACCTATACTAATTACAGACTCCCAAGAAATTACCACGTTAATCAGTAATTAGGAGTCGTTTATCTGATGTGGGACCAAATTATTACGGTCTAGATCTTTTGATAACTCTTTAATCTAACCATACACGGCCGGAAAAACACAACCTCTAGATCTTAGAACGTATATCAATCTGATCGTACTCCCCTAAAAATATCAATCTGCTCGTACACATTGGTCTAATATAAAAACAGATCTACGCAACTAATCTCAAGGTATGAGATAACTAACCGGGCTTAATCTCCCATCTAATTAACCAGGAAGTCCACGTTGTATTTTTTACATAGGAGTATAAACAAGTTTGCTGCTAATCGACGCATCTTGACTTTGTGAATATTAAATCTACGCATCATGACTATGGGATCTTAATTACGACCCCTCTTCCACGCGTGTTTCTTCCATGTCATCTACGTCTCCTCTCTCCTCCTCTTCATCTCCATGCTACGGCGCGACGTCCGGACGTCGCCTTCTCTTACAGAGTTCTCGTGCTCATACTCGGGATCTCCGTGCTCTCACAGTAGGTAGGGCTTCTTGGCTGATCGCCGCTGCCGGTGTCAGGACTGGCCCTCCGCCGAGTTGTTACGGATGATCTTGCCTCTGCCGCATGCAAATCATATCGCCCTTTGTTTCTTTTATTAATGGAGGCATCCAATGGAATCCTAGAAGATGTCTTCCTTTGCACCATGCTTGAAGAGGAGACCCCAGGTTCATGCCCCTGTTGGTGCAAATCGAACCCATGCCCCTTTCGCTACAGATCCAGACCATGCCCTTTTTGCTGCAGGTCCAGGTATGCACCCTCTTACGATTACAATTTTTGTTACCTCCAAGTAGCAGAAGAAAATAGGCCTTTTACAATTAGTTGGTCAAGGCTACCTAACCTTAATAATTTAATCTCTTACTCCCTCCGTCCGAAAATACTTCTCATCAAAATGGATAAAAGGGGGTGTATCTAGATGTATTTTAGTTCTAGATACATATCTTTTTATCCATTTTGATGACAAGTATTTTCGGACGGAGGGAGTACTTTCTAACCAATTCAACTACTAACTCTATGCAGTTCGTGATACTTATATACTAACTCTATGCAGTTCGTGATACTTACATGACAAAAGGAATTGGAAGTTGGCTAATCATTGATCTGGAAAGATAGAGAAACCAGTGCCACAAATATTACTGCCACAACCAACAAGAGATAATTTTCACTGTTTTCAGATGCACTTCACACATATTGTGTAGGTTGAGAATGGAAGGATGTCAAATTAGGGACAGATCAACTGCACTAGGTACACCATGCTGAGAATTATAGGAAGGATGAGGGGATATACAGAAGCCCGTGATGTGTGATGTTGCTGACGACAATACCATCATCAGCGGCCAATGGCACCGAGGTTTTCTGATTCGAATGTTGCTGCATTGTATACTTAGTATATTAAATTACTCATGTGCTCCTTTATGGTTTGTCCTGAAAGCAAGACTAATAGTAGCTTGCTCAGGTTGTCATGTTTCATAATATTTTGACCCAGCCAGACCAACATAGAGAAGTCACCGCTTCCCGGCTATAGCAACAACCGCTGAAGTTTGTGTCATCGACGCCATATTGGGGCAGACAAGTAATGTATCATCAAACCTGCTATACTCGGCTGTAACACCACTTTAACTAATATATCATGTAAGCAACTTGGTCTCCTTTTCCCCATGGGACCCATGTACTGATTTGATCTAGAAACAACAAGTCACTGAGATACTGTCAATGACATAGTTGCCACTATGAATTGATTGTCTGCTTCCTGCAATGGCGCAGTCTGCAACCATGGAAGATTAATGTACGTTTTTAATAGCATTGTTAATTTTGGAATTTAGTATCCAGAGATCTTCTATGTGGTCCAGTTACAATGTTATTATATGCCGATTAAAGTACTTTTTTTTTGTTTGCTGAACAACTTCTGACTTTTCAGTTAATATTTCATGCTTTAATTTCTTTGCAGAGTACTGCTTTTGCATTAGTTCGTCAGTTTACCTCATCATGTTACCATATAGGTTGACTCAGTAAGTGAATATGTAGTTCTGCTAACGATCCATGTATAATACTTCATCAGAATACAAATGGCATAGGTCTGGTGAATCGATGCTTAGTTAACGTTGTACATTTTGCAATTGTCTATGTAATCTTTAATGTTTTCTCTGATGTACATTGGAGCGGCTATGTTCATTCTCTCTCTCTCTCTCTCTCTCTCTCTCTCTCACTGATTTACACTTCTAGATGCTGACCTGTCGGTGCTTTTCAAAAAAATTATGGTATCAAAGGCGTATAGAGTATACTACACTGACTTAGGGAACATGTTCCCCGTGGCAACTGAGGAATATTCCATTAAAATTGTTTCCATTTGTGTAAGTGCATTTTAATTGATGTTACTACAATATTCATTTGAATTATTATCTTAAGCTGAATGCTGGAATATTACGAATATAAAATCATGGTTCTCTGTATGTACAAACCTTGAACACAACAATAAAAAAATATCTCGCTGTGTGTGTCTGTGTGTGTGTGTTGCGAAAGGCCAAGTTGAAACACGACGAGCATGTTTTTCTTATTGCTGAATTTTTTGTGTCGGATGAAAATTATAAATTTCGTTGCATTATCCCATTACTTGGACTTCTAATTATTATTCTTCTTGGTGGATTTATTTCTACCATCCTACTCTTCTGATAGATAGTAAGAATACTATATGTTTTGCTTACTATGTATGAACCAAGAAGAGCTTTCTGTTGGTACAGTTAATGTAACATCTATCTTCTACATTGCTTTGTCAGGGGTATCTTTTATTTGTTTTACAATGCCTGATGAAAAGCTGCGCTGACCTATTCGTGTTAACCCATGTCGACAAATATATTTTGCTGTTTCCAGTTATAACCGGTTGAAGCAAGTTGTTATATTAACTATGGCTGCATGTTCGATTATGTTTATTGAGGTATATAGGCGTTTCTTGACTCAGTTCCTCCACACTATCTAAGTAGGATTAATTGTGATTATGTTTATAAGCTCAGTGTCTATTGTTAGGTTAAAGTTTTGACAGAACCAAAATTTAATTTCGCGCCTGCATATTAGTCAAAAGTAAATAAATTATGATGCATTCATTGTGATATGGATGTTAAAATTAGTTACAAAGATAGCTGTGAAATATTCAATTTATAGGGTTCCTTTCATTTGGGTCCAAACCTACGTCAATTGAAGACAACAAGAAAGAGTAATATTGAGTGTCGGCTAATAGAGACAGAGTTTGGAGGTGATTTCCAAGGGATTCACCATGTACTAAAATTCAACGAGTAATACAAAGTTATGATCTAGCCCCAGATCTTTTAGTATTAGCTTAAATAAGTCAGATTGAACTTCCTGTCTCATTCAATCATTTGACCCTCACATATCTATGTTATGTTGTTTGGATTTTAGTGTTAGTTCTTTCAAAAGGCAATTCCAATAATTTGCACTTGCTTTAAGATTTAGTAAACTCGACTTTCTTAAGCATTTGATCACAGTGATAACAAAGTTTTTGCTACCAAGGTAGCTTCCTTTTACATGGGAGGCTGTCATGAAAGTGATCATTTCTAGGTTCCCAAGACAAAATGTTGACGCACAGTGTATGAAAGGTCTTGTAAGACCCCCCACCCCCCAATTTTTTTTTACTTATATACGGTCCTTCCTCTTTCATACATACAAGTAGCTTGGTATTATTTACTTCTTTGAATTCTATAAATAGTTTCCACATTTGGCACTAATCACTCATACATGTTGTGATGATACTTTCGAATCAATTAAATTATCTAAGCTGAATCATGTAGATAATTAGGTAGTTGAGTACTGAAGAAATAGAGAAGTCATGTTATGTTAATTGAATGGGGAGATCACATGTGCATATACTCCCACCACTTCTGATGATCAAATCTGGTGCTCGGTAGAAGCATCTCATGAGCCACAACAGTTGGTCTACAAAAATAAAGACCAGTTCACCTAAAATAAGAATCTAGAAAAATTACAGACTATTATGAACTAATAGAACTAAAATCCGCCTACCAATCAAAAGAACCAGCAGTATAGAATGTTCAAACCCATATAGACATATGAAGCGTCTAATCATTAACTAACTGTTTTTTCCACGGATTACCATGAAATATTATCAAATGCATGCTTTTCAGTATGTGCTTACATGTAAAGCGTCTTACCAGTAATTGAATCAATGAATTTGATCCTCTTTATCCTCTGGGTACCGATGGAGAATTATTTGATTTTCTTGGTGATAATAATTTCAAAAGCATATACCCATGTGATAATTGGTAATAATTCTAGAATTTATGTGTTCTTCGACATTAAGCTAGCCCCTGCGTAGCACGGGTTGACGACTAGTGTTGTTAATTTGATGCAAGATTGTGTAACTATACATATATGCCTCTCTTTTTTAGACCAAGAGGTGGAGGTCTCCTCTGACATTACCTGCCATGTTGCGCTGGTACGGGCACCGACTAGGATTTGGCACCAAATTAGGGTGTATGTGCCATCGCAGGTGCATCTGGGTATGTATAATTTGCAGTTTCACGCGAGTCCCCAAGAAGATTTCCAGCGAGGTAAGAATCTCGTCGGCCTCATGGTAGCACAACGCCAACCTTGACGTTGTTTACCTTAATCCTAGCCATGGTACTACTAACTTCATCCTGTCCTCGACATACCGGGATGCGTGCATGTAATAGATCATGCGACTTTTTCTCATTTTCTGTCAAGAACTTACCATAGGATTTTTGTAGCCTTGCTCATTAGGATCCATCATGCAGTTGGCCGCCCTGCGAGGGGAAATAGAAGGATATCCGAGGAATCGACAAAAAGTAGAGGATGGCCAATGGAAAACGAGACGGCAGTGATGGAGGTATGGTCCGATGGTATCGTAGTCATCAAACCGCCCTTGAACATCCTCTCTGTCAATGGTGAATCAATCCCTTCCTCCCCATTGATGTGGTTTCGGGCTACTTTCAAAATGGGTTGCTTCAGCAAATTGAGATATAAAAGTTGAGATGTTTATATTGATAACCTCTACAGTTCTACATGTATTGAATTGGAATGTAGCCGGCTAGCCAAGATTTAGGTGTTTACTCCGCAGCCAAGCATGGATGGCAAATTGCACAATGCATACACGTATCTTTTTGCAAAGACGTGGCCTGCTTGAAAGAACAATTATTTTTCTTTTTGAGAGAAATCATTGGCTGGATTAAGAGTGCCGGAGTGCGATGAATTCATCTCCCGTTGCAACGCACGGGCATGTTTGCTAGTAGAGACTTAATTACAGAAGTAGTACTTACAGACAGTAGCAAGTGACGATTATTTTATCGAGGGCCTTTTGATTGAAAAACTGGAAGAACTCCTCAAATGGAACAGACAACATATCAATTCCAACGAGGTCGTGCTCCTCTTTAACTCCCAGCGTCAAAGTATCCTTTCCAGACTTTCTGCAGACTTCCATGTACCACTCATGGAATTTACGCATCATCGTTGTTAGAGGAGGATGGCCAGGTCTGACGAGAGGCTTCCCGTACCAGTATTTGTGTTCGTTCACCTCAATTGTATCAAAATGTGCAACGCCGGGCAGGTAATCGGCAGGATTGGTAGTGGGCACCATCCCCGGATGATTAGCGACAATATCACTAGGCACCTTGAGCGGGGGGCACGATTGGTTCGATTGTTCGCCGAGCTGGGGATTTATTTCCAACTTCTTTGTTCTGCTAACCTTTGATGACAGCAAGTACTTCTCGATCGCTCCGCTTCCAGATATGTTCTTTCAATAATGCGCTCGTAGTTGGTTTGCGGAGGACACGGTGGTGGTCGCTTCAGGTCATCGAAATTACGCTTCAATTTCACCGGATCTATCTTCTCCTTCGGAGGTGGATGTTTCTTAGCTCTTTGCGTTTCAAAGAAGTCCTTCACTTGGGCTTCACAGATCTTCTTGTTTTCCTCCTCACTCATCTTGTATGGTAACTTTTCTAGAGGCTTGAGAGAAGGACCCAATTTGTATCGCCTCCTGCCTCAGGCTGTACTGCTAGACGCCGGAGCGGCATCGCCTCTCTTCTGTTGCTGCTGACGAGTAGTAGAAGGAGCTGGAGTGCTCCGACGCACCGGAGCAGCCGGAGCGGCGGCTTCTATCTTCCGCCGTTGCTGACGAGGCGGAGGAGGAGGCGGACTGCTCGGACGCGCCGGAGCAGGCAGAGAAGGAGGCGGAGTGCCGCCCTCACGCGCCGGAGCAGCCGGAGAAGGACGCGGAGTGCCCTGATCACTCACTTGAGGAGGAGGAGGCGAAGGCGTCCAGTTCAGAAGCTTGATGTGCTCCTTCTACCATAGACATGGAGTCTTTAGAGCAAGACCCAACTGAGTATTCCCCTCCCCTGTAGGGTGGTCAAGCTCAGCCTCCTCAAATCCCTCTGTTACTTCATCCACCATCACAACAGCATAGCCTTGTGGAATCAGATGACGGTGAAAAGTTGCATCGGGTTGAGGAGGTGCAACAGAGCCGACAGCCGCCTTGACTTTGAGGTGCTGCCAGTGCATCATAAGCTGGCAATGTTGAGCCTCCGTGATAGCATCCAAGGGGTAGTTAGGAGCCGTGAAGTCAGGCTGCTGAACAAGCTCGGTGGAAGCCATGCTGCTCTCCGCTGAGATGGCAAGGTAGCTTTTGTTGGGGAACGTTGCATGGGAAACAAAAAATTTTCCTACGTTCACCAAGATCAATCTAGGAGATGCATCTACGAGGGGAGAGTTGGATCCACATACCCTTGTAGATCGCTAAGCGGAAGCGTTCAAGAACGCGGTTGATGGAGTCGTACTCGCCGCGATTCAGATCGCCGAAGATCCTAGCACCGAAGCAACGGTGCCTCCGCGTTCTTCACACGTACAACTCGGGGACGTCTCCTCCTTCTTGATCCAGCAAGGGGGAAGGAGAGGTTGATGGAGACACCGGCAGCACGACGGCGTGGTGGAGATGGTGGTGGAGGATTCCTGCAGGGCTTCGCCAAGCACCGCGGGAAAACGAAGATGGATGTGGGAGAGGGAGGGCAGCGCCGAGGCACGAACGTGTGTGGCTGCCCTCCCTCTGCCTCTCTTTATATAGGGGGAGTAGAGGGGAGGGGGCGCCCTAGGGTTTACCCCTAGGGGCGGCGGCCAAGTGGAGATGGGGGTGCGGCGGCCAGGGCTGCGCCAGGGTTAGGGCTCCCCCCGCCAGGTGCCTTGCCCCCCAAGCTAGGGGGTGCGGCAGCCCTAGGAGGGGCCAGCCCCCCTTGCGCATGAGGAGAGGGCCCAGGGGGGGCGCACAGCCCTATGAGGGCTGTTGTGTCCCCCCTTTGTGGCCCATTAGGCCCGAAACTCCTTCCGGGACCCCGAAACCCCTTTCGGTCATCCGCCGTCTTCCCGATACTCCCCGGAACACTTCCGGACTCCGAAACCTTTCATCCTATATATCAATCTTCGTCTCCGAACCATTCCGGAGACCCTCGTCACGTCCGGGATCTCATCCGGGACTCCGAACAACCTTCGGTAACCATGCACTGTTCTCACTAACAACCCTAGCGTCACCGAACCTTAAGTGTGTAGACCCTGCGGATTCGGAAACTATGCAGACATGACCGAGACACTCCCAGGTCAATAACCAATAGCGGGATCTGGATACCCATATTGGTTCCCACACGTTTCTCGATGATCTCATCGGATGAACCACGATGTCAAGGATTCAGGCAATCCCGTATACAGTTCCCTTTGTCTCGTCGGTATGTTACTTGCCCGAGATTCGATCGTCGGTATCTCTATACCTAGTTCAATCTCGTTACCGGCAAGTCTCTTTACTCGTTGCCGTAATACATAATCCCGTGACTAACTACTTAGTCACTTTGAGCTCATTGAGATGATGTATTACCGAGTGGGCCCGGAGATACCTCTCCGTCACACGGAGTGACAAATCCCAGTCTCGATCCATGTCAACTCAACAGACACCTTCGGAGATACCTGTAGAGTACCTTTATAGTCACCCAGTTACGTTGCGACGTTTGGCACACACAAAGCACTCCTACGGTGTCAGTGAGTTACATGATCTCATGGTCATAGGAACTTATACTTGACATGCAGAAAACTATAGCGATAACTGATACGATCAAAAGCTATGTTTAACGTTTGGGTCTCGTCCATCACATCATTCTCCTAATGATGTGATCCCGTTATCAAATGACAACTCATGTCTATGACCTGGAAACCACGGTCATCTTTGATCAACGAGCTAGTCCTGAAGAGGCTTACTAGGGACACAAAGTTTGTCTATTTGTCCACACATGTATATGAGTTTCCAATCAATACAATTATAGCATGGATAATAAACGATTATCATGAACAAGGAAATATAATAATAACTCTTTTATTATTGCCTCTAGGGCATATTTCCAACAGTCTCCCACTTGCACTAGAGTCAATAATCTAGCATTACAAGGTAATGAATCTAACACCCATAGAGTCTTGGTGTTGATCATGCTTAGCCCGTGGAAGAGGCTTAGTCAACGGATCTACAACATTTAAATCCGTGTGTACTTTGCAAATGTTTATGTCCTCCTCCTTGACTGAATCGCGGATGGAATTGAAGCGTCGCTTTATGTGTCTGGTCCTCTTGTGAAACCTTGGTTCCTTGGCTAGAGCAATGGCACCAGTGTTGTCACAGAACAGAGTCATTGGGTTTAGTGCACTAGGCACAACTCCAAGATCTGTCATGAACTCCTTCATCCAGACACCTTCCTTTGCCGCCTCCGAGGCAGCTATGTACTCCGCTTCGCATGTAGAATCGGCTACCACGCTCTGCTTGGAACTGCACCAGCTTACCGCTCCCCCGTTGAGAATATATACGTATCCGGTTTGAGACTTAGAGTCATCCGGATCAGTGTCAAAACTTGCATCGACGTAACCCTTTACGACGAGCTCTTGATCACCTCCATAAACGAGAAACATTTCCTTAGTCCTTTTCAGGTACTTTAGGATATTCTTGACCGCTGTCTAGTGATCCATACCAGGATTACTTTGAAACCTTCCGGCCATACTTATGGCAAGGCTGACATCTGGTCTTGTGCACAGCATTGCATACATGATAGAGCCTATGGCTGAAGCATAGGGGACGACACTCATCTTTTCTCTATCTTCCGCAGTCACTGGGCATTGAGTCTTACTCAACTTTGTACCTTGCAATACCGGCAAGAACCCCTTCTTGGATTGATCCATTTTGAACTTCTTCAAAACTTTATCAAGGTATGTACTTTGTGAAAGTCCTATCAAGCGTCTTGATCTATCTCTATAGATCTTGATGCCCAATATGAAAGCAGCTTCACCGAGATCCTTCATCGAAAAACTCTTGTTCAAATACCCCTTCACGCTATCCAAAAATTCTATATTGTTTCCAATCAGCAATATGTCATCCACATATAATATTAGAAACGCTATAGAGCTCCCACTCACTTTCTTGTAAATACAAGCTTCTCCGTAAACTTGTACAAACCCAAACGCTTTGATCACCTCATCAAAGCGAAGATTCCAACTCCGAGATGCTTGCACCAGTCCATAAATGGAACGCTGGAGCTTGCATACTTTGTCAGCATTCTCTGGATCGACAAAACCTTCCGGTTGTATCATATACAACTCTTCCTTAAGAAAACCGTTAAGGAACGCTGTTTTGACATCCATCTGCCAAATTTCATAATCGAAATATGCAGCTATTGCTAACATGATTCGGACGGATTTAAGCATCGCTACGGGTGAGAAAGTCTCATCGTAGTCAATTCCTTGAACTTGTGAAAAACCCTTTGCCACAAGTCGAGCTTTATACACGGTGACATTACCGTCAGCGTCCGTCTTCCTCTTAAAAATCCATTTATTCTGAATGGCCTTCCGCCCTTCAGGTAATACTTCCAAAGTCCATACTTTGTTTTCATACATGGATCCCATCTCGGATTTCATGGCCTCTAACCATTTGTCGGAATCCGGGCCCACCATCGCTTCTCCATAGTTCGTAGGTTCACCGTTGTCTAACAACATGACCTCCAAGACAGGGTTACCATACCACTCAGGTGCAGTGCGTACCCTTGTCGACCTACGAGGTTCGGTAGTAACTTGATCAGAAGTTTCTTGATCATCATCATTGGCTTCCTCTTCAACCGCTGCAGGCTCCACAAAAACATCTTTCTGTGCTGCGCAGCTCTCTGGTTGAAGCAGAGGTTCAATAACCTCATCAAGTTCTACCTTCCTCCCACTCAATTCTTTCGAGAGTAACTCTTTCTCGAGAAAGGACCCGTTCTTAGCGACAAACACTTTGCCCTCGGATCTGAGATAGAAGGTGTACCCAACCGTCTCTTTTGGGTATCCTATGAAGACACATTTGTCCGCTTTGGGTTCGAGCTTTTCTGGCTGAAGCCTTTTGACATAAGCATCGCAACCCCAAACTTTGAGAAAAGACAACTTAGGTTTCTTACCAAACCATAGTTCATACGGTGTTGTCTCAACGGACTTAGATGGAGCCCTATTTAAAGTGAATGCAGCTGTCTCTAACGCATATCCCCAGAACGATAGTGGCAAATCGGCAAGAGACATCATAGAACACACCATATCTAATAGGGTTCGATTACGACGTTCGGACACACCATTACGCTGTGGTGTTCCAGGTGGCGTCAACTGTGAAACAATTCCACATTTTCTTAAGTGATTGCCAAACTCATAACTCAGATATTCTCCCCCTCGATCAGATCGTAGGAACTTGATCTTCTTGTTACGATGATTTTCAACTTCACTCTGAAATTGCTTGAACTTTTCAAAAGTTTCAGACTTATGCTTCATTAAGTAAATATACCCATATCTACTTAAGTCGTCAGTGAAGGTGAGAAAATAACGATATCCACCGCGCGCCGTGACACTCATCGGACCACACACATCAGTATGTATGATTTCCAATAAGTCACTTGCCCGTTCCATTGTTCCTGAAAACGGGGTCCTCGTCATCTTGCCCATGAGGCACGGCTCGCATGTGTCAAGTGATTCAAAATCGAGAGACTCCAAAAGTCCATCAGCATGGAGCTTCCTCATGCGTTTCACGCCGATATGACCCAGACGGCAGTGCCACAAGTAAGTGGTATTATCATTATCAACTCTACATCTTTTGGCATCAATGTTATGAACATGTGTATCATCACTATCGAGATTCAATAAGAATAAACCCCTCACTTCGGGTGCATGACCATAAAAGATATTACCCATATAAATAGAACAACCTTTATTCTCTGATTTAAATGAGTAACCGTCTCGCATCAAACAAGATCCAGATATAATGTTCATGCTTAACGCAGGCACTAAATAACAATTATTAAGGTTCATAACTAATCCCGATGGTAATCGAAGAGCGAGCGTGCCGACGGCGATCACATCAACCTTGGAACCATTTCCCACGCGCATCGTCACTTCGTCCTTCGCCAGCCTCCGTTTATTCCGCAGTTCCTGTTTAGAGTTGCAAATGTGAGCAACCGAACCGGTATCAAATACCCAGGCACTACAACGAGAGTTGGTAAGGTACACATCAATAACATGTATATCACATATACCTTGCTTGTTGTTGTTGTTGGCCCCCTTCTTGTCTGCCAGATACTTGGGGCAGTTCCGCTTCCAGTGGCCGTTCCCCTTGCAATAGAAACACTCAGTCTCTGGCTTGGGCCCAGCCTTGGGTTTCTTCACTGGATGAGCAACTGCCTTGCCACCCTTCTTAGAGTTACCCTTCTTGCCCTTGCCATCTTTCTTGAAACTGGTGGTTTTATTGACCATCAACACTTGATACTCCTTCTGGATGTCTGCCTCAGCGACTTTCAGCATCGAAAACAGCTCGGCGATGGTTTTGTTCATCCCTTGCATGTTATACTGCTGTACGAAGCTCTTGTAGCTAGGCGGGAGTGACTGGAGAATTCTGTCAATGATAGCCTCATCCGGGAACACAAGTCCCGGATCAGCTATGCATGTATAGTACCCAGATATCTTCAGTAAGTGCTCACTGACAGACGAATTCTCCTCCATCTTGCAAGCAAAGAATTTATCGGTGGTCTCATACCTCTCGATCTTGGCATTCTTTTCAAAGATGAACTTCAACTCCTGGAACATCTCATATGCTCCATGACGTTCAAAACGCCTTTGAAGTCCTCCTTCCAAGCTATACAATATGGCACACTGCACTATTGAGTAGTCATCCGAACGCGACTGCCAGGCGTTCATAACGTCCGCAGAGGCCTGAGGAGCGGGGGGTTCACCTAGCGGTGCATTTAAGACATAAACCTTTTGGGCAGCTGTGAGGATGATCCTCAGATTGCAGAGCCAGTCCACAAAGTTGCTCCCATCATCTTTCAGTTTAGCTTTCTCTAGGAACGCATTAAAATTCAGGGGAGCTACTGTGCGAGCCATCTACAACAAAAGATTTGCAAAGACATTTTAGACTATTGTTCATGATAAGTGAGTTATTACCTAATCAAATTATTTATAACTCCCACTCAAATTGACATCCCTCTGGTCATTCGAGCGTGACATGATCCAGATCCACCAACCCAAGTCCGATCATCACGTGAGATGAGGTGGTGTCAATGGTGAACATCTACATGTTGATCATATCTACTATATGACTCATGCTCGACCTTTCGGTCTTCCGTGTTCCGAGGCCATGTCTGTACATGCTAGGCTCGTCAAGTCTAACCCGAGTGTTCTGCATGTGCAAAACTGGCTTGCACCCATTGTATGCGAACGTAGAGTCTATCACACCCGATCATCACGTGGTGCTTCGAAACGACGAACCTTCGCAACGGCGCACACTCGGGGGGAACACAATTTTATCTTGAAATTTTAGTGAAGGATCACCTTATAATGCTACCGTCGTCCTAAGCAAAATAAGATGCATAAAAGGATTAACATCACATGCAAATCATAAGTGACATGATATGGCCATCAACTCGTGCTTTTGATCTCCATCTCCAAAGCACCGGCATGATCTCCATCGTCACCGGCGCCACACCATGATCTCCATCATCGTGTCGCCATCGGGGTTGTCGGCGCCCACCATGCTCTTACTACTATTGCTACCGTTTAGCGATAAAGTAAAGCATTACAAAGCGCTTAATGATTGACACGCAGGTCATACAAAAAATAAAGACAACCCTATGGCTCCTGCCGGTTGCCGTATGCATCGACATGCAAGTCGATATTAACTATTACAACATGATCATCTCATACATCAAATATATCTCATCATGTCATTGGCCATATCATATCACATACATACCCTGCAAAAACAAGTTAGACGTCCTCTAATTTGTTGTTGCATGTTTTACGTGGCTGCTATGGGTATCTAGCAAGACCGCTTCTTACCTACGCAAAGCCACAACGGTGATATTTAAGTTGCTATTTAACCTTCTACAAGGACCGCCTTGTTCTGTTCCGATTCAACTAAGATAGGAGAGACAGACACCCGCCAGCCATCTTATGCAACAAAAGTCACATGTCTGTCGATGGAACCGGTCTCATGTACGTGGACATGTAAAGTTGGTCCGGGCCGCTTCATCCCATAATACCGCTGAATCAAGAAAGACTAAGGAGGGAAGCAATCTAAACATCAACGTCCACAAACCCTTTTGTGTTCTACTCGTGAAAGCATCTACGCAAGATCCTAGCTCATGATGCCACTGTTGGGGAACGTTGCATGGGAAACAAAAATTTTTCCTACGTTCACCAAGATCAATCTAGGAGATGCATCTACGAGTGGAGAGTTGGATCCACATACCCTTGTAGATCGCTAAGCGGAAGCGTTCAAGAACGCGGTTGATGGAGTCGTACTCGCCGCGATTCAGATCGCCGAAGATCCTAGCACCGAAGCAACGGTGCCTCCGCGTTCTTCACACGTACAGCTCGGGGACGTCTCCTCCTTCTTGATCCAGCAAGGGGGAAGGAGAGGTTGATGGAGACACCGGCAGCACGACGGCGTGGTGGAGATGGTGGTGGAGGATTCCTGCAGGGCTTCGCCAAGCACCGCGGGAAAACGAAGATGGATGTGGGAGAGGGAGGGCAGCGCCGAGGCACGAACGTGTGTGGCTGCCCTCCCTCTGCCTCTCTTTATATAGGGGGAGTAGAGGGGAGGGGGCACCCTAGGGTTTACCCCTAGGGGCGGCGGCCAAGTGGAGATGGGGGGGGCGGCGGCCAGGGCTGCGCCAGGGTTAGGGCTCCCCCCCCCCCAGGTGCCTTGCCCCCCAAGCTAGGGGGTGCGGCAGCCCTAGGAGGGGCCAGCCCCCCTTGCGCATGAGGAGAGGGCCCAGGGGGGGGGCGCACAGCCCTATGAGGGCTGTTGTGTCCCCCCTTTGTGGCCCATTAGGCCCGAAACTCCTTCCGGGACCCCGAAACCCCTTTCGGTCATCCGCCGTCTTCCCGATACTCCCCGGAACACTTCCGGACTCCGAAACCTTTCATCCTATATATCAATCTTCGTCTCCGGACCATTCCGGAGACCCTCGTCACGTCCGGGATCTCATCCGGGACTCCGAACAACCTTCGGTAACCATGCACTGTTCTCACTAACAACCCTAGCGTCACCGAACCTTAAGTGTGTAGACCCTGCGGGTTTGGAAACTATGCAGACATGACCGAGACACTCCCAGGTCAATAACCAATAGCGGGATCTGGATACCCATATTGGTTCCCACACGTTTCTCGATGATCTCATCGGATGAACCACGATGTCAAGGATTCACGCAATCCCGTATACAGTTCCCTTTGTCTCGTCGGTATGTTACTTGCCCGAGATTCGATCGTCGGTATCTCTATACCTAGTTCAATCTCGTTACCGGCAAGTCTCTTTACTCGTTGCCGTAATACATAATCCCGTGACTAACTACTTAGTCACTTTGAGCTCATTGAGATGATGTATTACCGAGTGGGCCCGGAGATACCTCTCCGTCACACGGAGTGACAAATCCCAGTCTCGATCCATGTCAACTCAACAGACACCTTCGGAGATACCTGTAGAGTACCTTTATAGTCACCCAGTTACGTTGCGACGTTTGGCACACACAAAGCACTCCTACGGTGTCAGTGAGTTACATGATCTCATGGTCATAGGAACTTATACTTGACATGCAGAAAACTATAGCGATAACTGATACGATCAAAAGCTATGTTTAACGTTTGGGTCTCGTCCATCACATCATTCTCCTAATGATGTGATCCCATTATCAAATGACAACTCATGTCTATGACCTGGAAACCGCGGTCATCTTTGATCAACGAGCTAGTCCTGAAGAGGCTTACTAGGGACACAAAGTTTGTCTATTTATCCAAACATGTATATGAGTTTCCAATCAATACAATTATAGCATGGATAATAAACGATTATCATGAACAAGGAAATATAATAATAACTCTTTTATTATTGCCTCTAGGGCATATTTCCAACAGCTTTTGGGGTAGCTCCGGCAGGTCGCTGGCTGTCAGCTGCTTGTTCCTCTAGCTTTCGTACCCTTGCTTCAGCTTCTGCAATTCGTTCTGCTCCAGTTTCCTCTTCCTCTCGTGGGTTTTGTAACCGCCTGCGCCGGGAAACCCAACCTTCCACGGAGCGGAGCCTGGCGTGCCTCGTGTTCGTCCAGGGTGCTCGGGATACCCCAGGGCCTTGGTGAGCTCGTCATTCTCTCTGTCGGGAATGAGCGTCCCTTCCTGTGCTGCGGTGCTACACTTCTGAAGCTTCTTGATGGGTATTTCAAGTTGCTCCTCCGTCCAATGGCACTTCCCTGTTTCAGGGTCCAAGGTTCCCCCAACCCCAAAGAACCAAGTCCTTGAACGGTCTGGCCAGTTCAATGTCTTTGGTTCGACCCTTTAGCAAGCAAGTCTTGCTCAGCCTTGTCCCACAATGGCCAGGCTTTGAGGTAGCCACCTGACCCCGTGTGATGGTCAAACCTCTTCCTTGCAGCATTCTTCTTGTTTTTCTCTGACATCTTCTTAGTCCTGTCTGATGTCGTGTAGGCCACAAATGCAGGCCAGTGATCTCTTATCTTCTCAAATCGCCCGGTGAATTCTGGAGTCTTCCCTTTGTCAACAAACTTTGCTTTCAACTCATTCTTCCACCTCCTGAATAGACCTGCAATCTTCTTAAGAGCATGAGCCTTGACCAATGGCTCTATAACTGGCTTATCTGAATCCTCCTCTGGCGGTAGGGTGAAATTTGCCTTCGGCGTTGTCCAAAGATCATCTTTCTGTCCATCATTGACATAAGGAACTTGAGGGTCTACGTTCTTAGGCTCATTCCATAGCTGGATGCTGATTGGGATCATGTCCCTAACAATAGCCCCGCACTGAGCAGAAAATGCTTCCTTGGTCCGGCCGGGTTCAATTGTGCCATCGTTCGTGATATGTGTGATCGTGAACCTTTCATCCCGGCGCATCCTTTTCTTCGGGCCTCGTCTCGTTACCGAAGTTTGGCTTGATCCGGAGGGCTATAAAAGAAGAAAGAAGAGAGTTAATATATGTACATACCAAAACAATTAATACATCAATTAGCTGGTCAGCACATGCTTAATTAATATATATACCTCGCCGGACTTTGCAACACCTCCCTCCTCCGTTCCGTCACCGGAGCTGTCATCACGAACATCATGATCATGTCCTTCATCCTCCATTGTTCAATCACCGGAGCCATCACCCTCTCCTTCCATACCATCGGGGTGTCGTTGAGATATGACAGGATATCACCTCCGTCGAGGATTATGTCCCCCAACAACTGTTCTGTTTCCAAGTCTCGGTGCTCCATAGTTTCTGCAAATATTACAACATGGCAATTAATATACAAACATGACAGATGGATATATTAGTAGCAAAGATAGACCTAGCTAGCTTGACGCTTCTACGGCTTGGGGTGGCCTCGACAACGCTTCTGGGGTTTGGGGTGGCCTCGACGCTTCTAGGGTTTGGTCAGGCGACAGGGGGTTGATCGACGTCCCCCCTCATGTTGAAGAGTTACCAGATTTCTCACATGAATGTCCGACGTACGGACCGCCTTTCTCATGAATGTCAAACAAGGGATTTAACACAATGGCGCCATTCCGGATGTGCAGAAATTGGTCCTTATTTTTCCTGATCTCATCTACTCTTATATATGTCATGTTTGTCTAGTGTCAAAGGATTCAAGAAAACCATGGCTTCATCATTAGGCGAAAGTAACATGTGCATGATGGTACGAAGTTCTCCAAAGTTATTTTGGAACGGAGTCCCGGATAGGATAATTCGCTTTTTGTTATGAAGTTCAACAAGAGCCTTCCGAATATCGCTATTTGGAAGGCCTTTGCTGAACTTCGTAGCAAAAAGTGGATTATCCTATCAGGGACTCCATTCCAAAATAACTTTGGAGAGCTTCGTACCATGCCCCGGTTACTTCCGGCTAATGATGAAGTCATGGATTTCTTCAATACTTTGACACAAGGCAACGTGACATATAGAACGTTAAGTAGATGAGATCAGAAAAAATGGATTAACTTGTCCACATACATAATGGGGGCTGATGACCCACAAGTATAGGAGATCAATTGTAGCTCTTTTCGATAAGTTAAGAGTGTCGAACCCAACGAGGAGCAGAAGGAAATGACAAGTAGTTTTCAGCAAGGTAGTGTCTGCAAGTGCTAAACTTGGAAGTAGCGAGTAGTTTTATAGCAAGGTAAATTGTAACGATCAAGTAACTAAAATTGTAACAAGTATGCAGCAAGGTAGCCCAATTCTTTTGAGGCAAAGGATAGGCCAAAACGGTCTCTTATAGTAAGCAAAGCGTTCTTGAGGGTACACGGGAATTTCATCTAGTCACTTTCATCATGTTGGTTTTATTTGTGTTCACTACTTTGATAATTTGATATGTGGGTGGACCGGTGCTTAGGTGTTGTTCTTACTTGAACAAACCTCCTACTTATGATTAACCCTCCCTCAAGCATCCGCAACTACGAGAAAAGTATTAAGAATAAATTCTAACCATAGCATTAAACTCTAGGATCCAATCGATCCCTTACGGAATAGTGCATAAACTGGGATTTAAGTTTCTGTCACTCTCGCAACCCACCATCTATTTACTACTCCACAATGCATTCCCTTAGGCCCAAATATTGTGAAGTGTCATGTAGTCGATGTTCACATGTGATACGTCCAAAACATATCTATAATTTCTGCTTGCTCCATGCCTCTTTTGGGTGATATTGCTATGATATTTATACACTTCCATACACTTTTGATCATATTTGGACTAACCTATTAACTTAGTGCACCCCAGTGCCAGTTTCTGTTGTCTGCTGTTTTTGTATTTCAGGTTTTCCCATTACGAGAACTGCCAGAAAAATCTCGGAAAAATTATATAAAAAATCAGCGTTCTAGAAGCTTCCCAGCAGCCAAAGCACAGCCGGAGGGGGGCCACCAGGGCTCCAGGCGCCCTGGTGGCGCGGCCCCCCTGGCCGCGTCGGGGGTGCGCCTGGGCCCCCCGAGCCTCCGCTGATGGCCCCCTTTGGCATATATTTATATCGTGTCCCGAAACCCTCGAGACGGGAACCCTTTTTCGCGATCTCATCTGTGTTCCGCCGCCGCCGCCGCTTCCAAGATCGGGAGCACCAGGAGAACTCTTCCCGGCACCCTGCCCGAGGGGAGGATCACCACCGGGAGCTTCTCCACCACCATGGACGCCTCCCGGATGAGTTGTGAGTAGTCTCCCTTGGACCATGGGTCCATGACCAGTAGCTATGTGATGTTCTCCTCCCGTTCTTGTGCTTCACTAATTAGTCCTCGTGAGCTGCCCTACATGATCGAGGCACATATGTAATCCTTATGCTGTTGCTATGATGAGTTTGCTGGGATCCGATGGATTGTGAGATTATGTTCAGATTGTGTTTGAGTAATATATTTGATCTACCTCTTTTATATTTATGTTCGTAAGTAATTCTTGCATGTTCTCCGTTGTTATTTATTGCTTTGGCCAAGTAGTAGGTAGTGACTCCAAGAGGGAACGTTATGCTTGATTGTGGGTTCATGCCCCTCGATGACTAGCTTGAGTGACAGAAACATGAGTCTAGGGGATGTGCTGTTGCCACAAGGGGGAAAACAACGGTGCTTGTGCCCGCGGGTGCAAGGATTGTTTACTTTACGCAAAATTCTTTTAATGCAGTTGTCTGTTGCTTTGAGTTTACAGTATGGGTGGGACTCGCAACTTAATACCAGCGAGATGTTCTGGATAGACATCTCAAGGTGGATGATTAGTAGTAGATGCAGATGGATTTCGGTCTACTTGCCTTGGCGTACCGCCCATGCTTTGAACCTCTACCTTTCTTGTAACATAGTTAGCATTGGTTTGCGCACATAATCCTGTCAATTGCCCAGCTGTAATTCGTTCACCTCACATAGCTGTTTTATCGTCTTTTGGGAGAGAGACATCACTAGTGAACATCATGGGACCCCGGTCCATATTACCATCATTAATCACACCCGCTATTTACTTTTCGCTTTTTACTTACTATTGCAGCATTACCTATCACTATTATCACTTGCGTTTGATCCTTTGTAAACTACAAGGCCGGAGGGATTGACAACCTCTCTGTACTCGTTGGGAGCAAAGTTATTTGTATCTGTGTGCAGGTCCACGTTGATTGCTAATATCTGGCGCCGTTAGCAGTTGACACCTTCTTGTTGAAACTGGGAGTCTCAGGGAAATCGATCCTTGGTATCTTTGCCAAGGGAAAACTTCCGCTACACTGCATCTCAAACCTTCCACTTGGGGTAACCAACGAGGGGCGAGAAGCCATCAAGCAAAGTTTTCTGGCACCGTTGCCGGAGACTCCACTCTTCAGGATAGGGGAGTTGCACGCTATATTTTACCTTTGCTTTTTAGTCTTGTTAGTTTACCTTTCAGTTTTTGCTTTAGTATCTTTTATCGAAAATCACAAAAATAGTTATCTTGCTTGCTTGCTACTATGGGTTCCACCGAGAACACCAAGTTGTGTGACTTCACTAGTCACAACAACGATGACTTTATCTGCACACCTATCACTACACCTGCCACTTCAGCACCTTCGTATGAAATTAAACCTGCTTTACTGAATCTAGTTATGAAAGATCAATTCTCCGGTGCTGGAGATGATGCTGCTTTACACTTAAACAATTTTGTTGAACTCTTTGATATGCAAAAGTACCGAGAAGTAGATGGTAATATTGTTAAGCTTAAGCTTTTTCCTTTCTCCTTGAGAGGAGGAACTAAAATATGGTTTCAGTCTTTGCCTAGAAATAGCATAGATTCATGGGACAAGTGCAAAGATGCTTTTATTGAAAAGTACTATCCACCTGCTAAAATTATCCAACTAAGAAGTAACAAAATGAATTTTAAACAATTGGATAATGAACACGTTGCCCAAGCTTGGGAACGTATGAAATCTCTTATCAAGAACTGCCCTACTCACGGTTTGACTACTTGGATGGTTATCCAAACTTTTTATGCAGGCTTGAACTTTACCTCGCGGAACTTGTTAGATTCGGCCGTGGGAGGAACTTTTATGTCTACTACACTTGGTGCTGCCACGAAGCTTCTCGATGAGATGATGACCAACTATTCCCAATGGCACACCGAACGCGCTCCAACAGGTAGGAAGGTAAACTTTGTCGAGGAGATTTCCTCCCTAAATGAAAAAGTTGACTTGATCATGTCTCTACTTTCGAAGCAATCTTCTGTTGATCCTCGTGATGTTCCTTTAAATTCTTTGATTGCTCAAGAACAAGTAGATGTGAACTTTATCTCTAGAAACAATTTTAACAACAATGCTTATAGGAGTAACTTTGGTAACAATCCTAGACCGTTCCCCTCTAATTCTTATGGGAACAACAATGCTTATCCTATCACCAAGAACTCCACTACTTAACTAGAGATTATGCTTAAAGATTTCATCACTACCCAAAAAGCCTTTAATAAGAGTGTAGGAGAAAAACTAAATAAACTAGATGATCTCTCTTTGAAGGTAGACAATTTAGCCAATGAGGTAGAATTGCTTAAAATTAGAACGTCTCCTCTTGAGGAGAGGAAGGTCACTCCTATGAATGCTATTCAAGTGCAAATTAATGAAAACATTAGGATGTTGGCTAAACAAAAAGAGAGATGGGCTAGAGAAAGGGAGGAAGAAGATAGAATTAAGAGCCTTCCTACCCACCACACTGTTGCTACTATCCAAGTTGTTGAGGATATCCAAACTCTTAGCACCCAATGCACTCCTTGTCCCAATGGACCTATTAATGGTGATGCTATGACTATAGAAACTACCAAACAAGTGAACCTAAAGGACACCACTACCACCTTACTTGATAGTAGTGACCTTGATTTTGATAATTGCACTCTTACCGAAGTTATTGATTTCCTTCACAAGATGTCTAAAGATCCCCGCACTAGCACGCTTAACCTTGCTTTCACAGAGCATATCACTAATGCTCTCATCAAAGCTAGGGAGGAGAAACTTAGAGTAGAAGCCTCCATACCTAGAAAGCTAGAATATGGTTGGGATCCTATGATTAAAATTAAGTTGAATAACTTCTCTTGCTATGCTTTATGTGATGTTGGTGCTAGTACCTCTGTTATTCCCAAAAGAATATATGATATGCTTAAATTGAAACCTTTTGATTCTTGTTCTTTTGGTGTTCGTCTCGTTGATTCTTCCATAAAGAAACCTTTGGGGAGGATCGACGATGTTCTTATCATTGTCAATGACAATTACGTTCCCGTTGATTTTACTATTATGGATATTGAATGTGAACCTTCTTGTCCAATTATTTTGGGACATCCTTTTCTACGCACCGTTGGTGCTATCATTGACATGAAAGAGGGGAATATAAAATTCCAGTTTCCTCTCAAGAAAGGGATGGAACACTTCCTTCGAAAAAAGATTAAGTTACCTTTTGAGTCCATTATACGGGCTAGCTATTCTTTTACTCTTGATAAGACTTGATCTCTTTGCACTATGCCTAGCTTAAAGGCATAAAAGAAAGCGCTTTTGGGAGGCAGACCACATGAATAAAATTTTATTTTGCTTTTTGTTGTGTCTTGATGTTGTTACTACAGTAGCATCATCATTGTATCTTTGCTTTTCAACTTTGTGCCAAGTATAGCCTCTGATTGCAAGAAAGTGCAAAAGTTGTGACGTGTTGTCCAGGAAACAGATTCTGTCCTTGGATAGAAAAATTCGTATAAAATCACCAGATCATCTTTTTGGTATGAATTTTTTCGACAACATGCTCTATATAATTGTCTTTCGTGCATCTGTTTTGAGTTTTTTGATTAGAGTTCAGAAGTGCCCCGAAAAAATCATTTACTACCTGCTGTTCTGTTTTTCACAGATTCTGTCCTGTTTTGCCTTTCCTTCATTTTGCAAACCTAGAGCTTGCTTTTTCTTTGCAAAAACCTTTTGGCAATCTTGAGAAACAGTAGACCTTCAAGAATATCCTTATTTCCATCAAGGAACAATTATTTCATTATGGGTACTAACCTCGCTAATCAGATTATGATGAGTTATGTATGAAGGGAGTTTTCAAGTGTGCGAGGGAAGATGATAAAAAGATGCAGGAGTGTCAAACGCTCAAGCTTGGGGATGCCCCCATGCACCCCCAAGAAATATTCAAGGAGACTCAAGCGTCTAAGCTTGGGGATGCCCCCGTGCATCCCCTTCTCCATCAACATTATCAGTTCGTCTTTCGTTCCACTATATTTTTATCACTTCATGTGTTATGTGCTATGCTTGGAGCGTCTTGCTTTTAATTTTCCTTTTTAGTTTTCTTTAGATTTTCATAACGAGTCGGAACTCAGCTTTCTTTATGTGGGAGAGAAACACGCTCCATTTCTACCTAGAACATAACATAGAATTTTCATGTTTATCTTTGTTGTGTGTGTTCTTTGTCTTTCAATAGCTACTATCATGCTTAGCTTTTAGTTTTCATGCTTATCTTTTTAAAGAGCTTTTGTTTAGTTGGTTGGTTGAACTCTCTTTATTTATCATGATTATCTTATTAAGAGAGTTTGCTTTTGTTGCATTGGTTGGTATGTCTATGATAAAGATGCTACGTGCATAATGGTGCTTAGTAACTCATGTTTTCTTATGGTTAGTCTCAAATAGCTGGGGGGGTTTCCAATGTGTTATTGGAGTACCAACATGATTTGTTTGCCTATGATGTGGTATGGTTTAGTAATATCTTCCTTCAAGAATTTAGTTTGATTGACTTGGCGTACGCTCACGCATATTTAAGACTGTAAAGAAAGTCTGTCAAGCCTTGATTATCTTTTGTTTCTGAGTAGCGATATAACTACCATGCCTGATTCAATGTTGCTTTGTCGCTCTGCATGATTATGACCGTCATTTCTCTCTTAGTTGGTCGCTCCCTGTCTTTTGCTAACCTTCGCCTGTACTAAGAGGACTGACTGCTTGTGCATCCATTCCTTTAAACCAGTTATGCCATATGAGTTCACCATACCTTCCTACATGGTATTTACCTGCCATTCCTAACGAAGACTTCCATGTACCATCTCGAAATTATTCAAAAAGAAAAAAAATGCATTCCTATTTTGTGCCTCTGTTTTAAGTCCATGAGGAAGTAGTAGTTAATTCATGATCTTTTTAAGTTGGACAAGCTTCACCCCGGGATTGCATGTATAATGTGCAAACCCATAACACGAGAAGGAACTGGCATTGAGTGCGCCCGGCTCAAAATTAATATAACAAACAAACCCTCCTTCACGCTTTGTTCATGAGAAATCAGAAAACTTTGGCAGTGATCAATAAAGGAGATTAAGAGGACTAGCCGTCAACCCGTTCATTCGCACGGGCTAGTTAGATGACATATTTTCATTTAATTTGTCATTTTATATTTCACTTCACATGTTACATGTATGTAATATTAAAAAAAATAGTGTAACGCACGGATTAATCTTTACTATAGGACTGTTTGCACGTAACAATTAAAACATCTGGAAATATATTGGAACATGCTACAGAAGCCAGGAAAGTTACTTGGAACACGGGAGAAGAATATGTATTATTGTGAAACCACATGAGAACTCATTAGGTTTCCATGGACATGACTCAAATAATCTATGGGAAATGTTTGTTTCGAGTAGCTCTAACAACAGACGTTAGGAAATGCTTGGAGAGAACGCCATCAGCATGAGGCGGAAATCGAATTTAGACTTTTCAACATAATTTGTATACCCGAAAGTAAGCATATCATTTCTCTTCTATTGTACTATCATATGGGTAAACGATCATTGGATATCATTAATTAGAAACATCGTTAGATGATTAAAGTAAAAAAGGGTAAACGTATTTGTACCTAAGGAGCATGGTACATATATAATTTCGAGGATAAGCCAAACATGAAATATTGGAGAATGAAGAATACTTGGTAAATTAATAAGTAGTACTATTGGCATAAAAAGAAGTCGCAAATAAGACAGAATTTTCAGTTTAGGGTCCATAAGCAATGTAAAATTGAATTGCTAGATAACAGTAGGAATACATCCTTTACATTTTTACGATATTCATCCGAACAAAGCACCTCTGAAAACATTATATTCGGCCTTGAAGTTTAGAAGTCCGATACAGTATAAATCACTCATTGATGAGGTCATGCGTCTCACTGCTAATTATTGCCTAATGGCAAAGATTATTATCAAGTGTTACCTGGTGCAAATAATAACCTCAAGAACCTACAAAGTTTAGAAGTGGGACTACTGAAATGTCAGTTTGAAGGCTTGGAAAGAGCCTTGTTGCAAAAAAACACAGTGACAGTATATAAGCTAAGGGGGTGATGGAACATAAGGAGAATAGCCCCATAGCGGACGTGATGCTAATGAGAAGGTTCACTGGTGTGACGATGCTATGGCACAACCATCTACTCGACAAACCGGCACCACCGTCTATGATGCTATATTAATATTCTAAAGAAAATTTGTATTTTTAAATGATACAAAATTGTAACCTTCACAGTAGAGGAATTTGGACCGATATTCTGTTTCTTACACATTGACAGATAAGCATCTGTTGTTCTTGCTAGGAAAAAAAAACATCTCTTATTCTACATTGCAAGTCCTAATGCTAACAAAGTGTTAGAAACGGTTATCCTTAAATCCAGAGAAATAGATGAAGTAGCCAAAAGAAATATACCTATGACGTGATATTAGATTTTTTTTTGACACACGTGATATTAGATGGATCTAGGGTTTATTGCTCTATGAATAATACAATTTTCCATGACACAATCCATCTTGTACGGCTGCATGGTGCATGCGTCTACGTCCAATATGAATTATCCAGTTATTCCATGTGTCTACATCTCAATAATCAGAACACAAAGTGATTGTACTTCCAGTAGAAAACTGACGTTATAATCGGCTTGGAAGCACAGAAAAGTCCACTGTCAACGTTTTCCTGTTGAAGGTAATCATAGAGTTAAACAACATACAACGTTGCGTTTAATAAATACAGAATCCAGGGATAAAACGTCGCTAGAATTTGGGCACTATTCATTTGATGCACACGACACAAAAAAAGCAAAGGTGGAGGCTGCATGAAATCTGATTATGGGAATTGACTATTTGTCGATAGCTAGTTGCTGCTAGGAGAATATGAAAAAAAGGTCATACAACTATAAGAATAGACAATATAGTCGTTGGGAAAGGTATAAATCCTAAATAAATGAACTTAGAGATGCAAGCAAATGGCTAGTATGCATTGGGCCACCGTAATTGGAAAGGTTGTGGCCCAAAATTATAGAAGGTCAATTTTGATACTGACTGTATCATCAAGTACAATCGTGTGTTTATAATACGTGAAACTTAGCAGGCTAAATAGAGAGAAAATAATGTACCAGAGACATGCAAAAGGATACAATTTGCTTCATGTATTTTGATCAGTTCGTTGCTCCTTGCTGGGATTATAGTAAGACAGTTGGGTCGAGTCCTCACCTCTGCAAGTGTTGTTGCCTGCAACTCGACAACTCTGTGTTGTATGTGTCTAGCACCTCCTTGCACGGTCCACCATCTATACATATTGAGATCAACTACATGCCTATTGAGAAAACCAACTACTGCCCCATTACCAGATATAGATCAATGTCTCCCCTAAAAAAAGATATAGATCGATGTCATTGGATAGCAGTAGAACGTGATGGAAAAATGAATTAGAATAAAGCAGAGACTAAGGTTCGTGTTACTGCAAGCTGATGCTCTAATATGGGGCATTCAAATTTGACAATTTCACATATACAATTATCACCGAAATACATAATATGTATTCTTCCCAGGATGGATAATTATACCCTTCTAACTAATTATAATACGCTTCTAATTCTTGAAATAATACGAGCCTGCAACCCCTGTGAAGTCATAATTACAACCCATCCTAGGATACATCAAAACAATTTGTTTTTGCTTCCTGCGGCTTGTAAAGAAAGAAGTCGAGATCATGGCAATGCTAAGAGACATGAGAACTGCAGCAGCAGAGAGGATTGTTGGTGGGTGCCTACGGTACTTGGGGCCTAATGGTAGCTTCTATAACTTGGAATATTCGCAAGAACTAATCCTTAGAGAACCGTAAGAGTCCATTATATACTAATGTAAGTACAGTCTCCCTGTGAACATCATTGGAACAACTGTTGAATAACTAAACACAGAAGACCATCAGTTCAGCGAATTCTAATCTGAAGTTCATCCAATACGTGAGTACATGAAATAGGCACTGGAAAACGGAGCACTGACTGTAGTAGAGCAGACCAACAACTTCTAAAGAAATATACCTGTACCAACGGCAGATTTTTTTTCCAGGAGTATTTGCTTCGAGATGATGCGAATGGGACCAAAGCGACCATGTATGGATGAACGATAATGCTTCTGCTGCATCTTGTAGATCAAGTAATTAGATGATCTGATGGTGAAAAGTAGATCATGCAGCTGGGACCATTGTACCTTACCCGGTATACCTTAGATTTGTTTCGGAGCCAAGTAGAGATTGCACAGAAACCACTACGCTTGATGGCTGCTTCTTGATGTTGGTGTCTGGGATGGTGTGAACTTCAGTTGTAGCCTCCAACTCATTGCCACAGAGAGGCAATCTGTATATTAGTGGGAATGACCAGTAGGAGGTAGGGGCAAGTCATCATTGCATCGGCGTAACACGAAGTAATATCAGGGGCGCATCGGATGTTTGTCGATTGTAGTTCGTCGCCGCCAGATCGAGGTGGAGCCTTGGAGTCGACAATTAAACATCACCTCCAGATCTCTTTCTTTGTACGTAAGTTGAAAGAGAAGTAGGCATGACCATAGGAGAAGAAACACATCTAAATCGTTCCAAATAAGCTGGAAAAGAACACATCACACACCGGGTACATGACCCAACTTGCTTGACACAGATTGAGAGAAACTTGGATTTGTTTTACATGAGAAGAGGGAGAGAGAGAGCCAGAAAGAGAGAAGTACGGTCAGATTCCTTCAAGGTGTTTTTTTCTTTGTTGATGGAGAAAGACGCGTGGAGTAGCAAGATAGATTGAGATAGGAGTTTTTTTTTGAAGGATGGTTGAGATAGGAGTTACAACCGTATCTCTTTTGCCCTCTATTTCCCCAACCATACGTGAAAGCATGGGGGTCCTCTAAGGATTTTTTTCTTCTGTTAATTATAAGCGAACATTGAGGACTCCATGAGTTAATCTAGACCGTAATAACTCGGCACCACCAGATGAGCGGCTCTAATTTTCTGATTAACGTCGTAATTTCTAGGGAGTCTCTAATTAGTATAGGTATAGATGTGATCGTCCTCATTCGGGAGCCGTTCCTCGAAACTTGTCCATCTCAAGAAGTGATTGAGTTATCTGCTAGCATTCGTTGACGAAACATGCATGATCTAAGAAAATAATAATTATTACCTCTGTTTTTAAAACCAAGAGCTCTAGTACATGCTTTGTCTTTGTTTCCGACTACGGGTTTTCAACCTTGCCAACAAAAGCCACGGTTTGAGAGTCTCCACCTTCTTTTAAAGCACCAACTACTGAGAGCATGATTGTCATTCTGAGTGTAATGTGCATTGTCCCAAAGTAGCATTGTCTTTTGCATGATTATGATATCGTTTATTCTGAAATCATTGTATCTAGTCATCACTTAAACCTTGGAGGTGCCCCTGCATTTATGTTTTGCTTCACTAAAGGGGGCAAGCGAGATATCACTTTATCATATTTGCACACCATGTTCATTACAAATCTATTTGATGTTTCAGTATCATGTTGTAAAACTTTCAGTTCTTTGTGATTTTCTCATGAGGCAATTTAATTACTACAGATTCATTGTCTCAGTAAGCTTTTGTCATATGACTATGAAAAGTCCTATATGATTAATAGCATGTCACCACAGAAATTATTCTTGTTATCATTTACCTACTCGAGGACGAGCAGGAATTAAGCTTGGGGATGTTGATACGTCCAAAACGTATCTATAATTTCTGCTTGCTCCATGCCTCTTTTGGGTGATATTTCTATGATATTTATACACTTCCATACACTTTTGATCATATTTGGACTAACCTATTAACTTAGTGCACCCCAGTGCCAGTTTCTGTTTTCTGCTGTTTTTGTATTTCAGGTTTTCCCATTACGAGAACTGCCAGAAAAATCCCGGAAAAATTATATAAAAAATCAGCGTTCCAGAAGCTTCCCAGCAGCTAAAGCACAGCCGGAGGGGGGCCACCAGGGCTCCAGGCGCCCTGGTGGCGCGGCCCCCCTGGCCGCGCCGGGGGGGCGCCTGGGCCCCCCGAGCCTCCGCTGATGCCCCCCTTTGGCATATATTTATATCGTGTCCCGAAACCCTCGAGACGGGAACCCTTTTTCGCGATCTCATCTCTGTTCCGCCGCCGCCGCCGCTTCCAAGATCGGGAGCACCAGGAGAACTCTTCCCGGCACCCTGCCCGAGGGGAGGATCACCACCTGGAGCTTCTCCACCACCATGGACGCCTCCCGGATGAGTTGTGAGTAGTCTCCCTTGGACCATGGGTCCATGACCAGTAGCTATGTGTGTTCTCCTCCCGTTCTTGTGCTTCACTAATTAGTCCTCGTGAGCTGCCTTACATGATCGAGGCACATATGTAATCCTTATTTTGTTGCTATGATGAGTTTGCTGGGATCCGATGGATTGTGAGATTATGTTCAGATTGTGTTTGAGTAATATATTTGATCTACCTCTTTTATATTTATGTTCGTAAGTAATTCTTGCATGTTCTCCGTTGTTATTTATTGCTTTGGCCAAGTAGTAGGTAGTGACTCCAAGAGGGAACGTTATCCTTGATTGTGGGTTCATGCCCCTCGATGACTAGCTTGAGTGACAGAAACATGAGTCTAGGGGATGTGATGTTGCCACAAGGGGGAAAAGAACGGTGCTTGTGCCCGCGGGTGCAAGGATTGTTTACTTTACTCAAAGTTCTTTTAATGCAGTTGTCTGTTGCTTTGAGTTCACACTATGGGTGGGACTCACAACTTAATACCAGCGAGATGTTCTGGATAGACATCTCAAGGTGGATGATTAGTAGTAGATGCAGATGGATTTCGGTCTACTTGCCTTGGCGTACCGCCCATGCTTTGAACCTCTACCTTTCTTGTAACATAGTTAGCATTGGTTTGCGCACATAATCCTGTCAATTGCCCAGCTGTAATTCGTTCACCTCACATAGCTGTTTTATCGTCTTTTGGGAGAGAGACATCACTAGTGAACATCATGGGACCCCGGTCCATATTACCATCATTGATCACACCCGCTATTTACTTTCCGCTTTTTACTTACTATTGCAGCATTACCTATCACTATTATCACTTGCGTTTGATCCTTTGTAAACTACAAGGCCGAAGGGATTGACAACCTCTCTGTACTCGTTGGGAGCAAAGTTATTTGTATCTGTGTGCAGGTCCACGTTGATTGCTAATATCTGGCGCCGTTAGCAGTTGACACCTTCTTGTTGAAATTGGGAGTCTCAGGGAAATCGATCCTTGGTATCTTTGCCAAGGGAAAACTTCCGCTACACTGCATCTCAAACCTTCCACTTGGGGTAACCAACGAGGGGCGAGAAGCCATTAACATGACACCACTAAGGGAATCACAACATACATACTATCAAAATATCGAACACACATCAAATTCACATGATTATTTGCAACATGATTTCTCCCGTGACCTCAAGAACGAAGGTAACTACTCAAAAGTGATGAACATGCTCACGATCATAGGGGTATTAATATGCATAATGGATCTGAACATATAATCCTCCACCAAATAAACCATATAGTAATCAACTACAAGATGTAATCAACACTACTAGTCATCCCCTAGCAACAATCTATAGTTCTGGTAACAAGATTGAACACAAGAGATGAACTAGGGTTGGAGATGAGATGGTGCTGGTGAAGATGTTGATGGAGATTGCCCTCCCCAAGATGGGAGAGTAGTTAGTGATGATGATGACAATGGTTTCCCCCCTCCGGCATGGAAGTTCCCCCGGCGGAATCGCTCCGCCGGAGGGCAAAAGTGCTCCTGCCCAAGTTCTAGCTCGAGAGGGCAGCGTTCCGTCCCGAAAGTCTTCTCCCCATTTTTCTAGGCCGAAATCACTTATATACCAGAAGATGGGCTTGTAATGCCCAGAATGCGACTATATCTCCTACATGTCGAGGCACGAGTTAGAGACATAAGTGCATTCTGGAATGATCGCAAGCGTGGTATCTTTGCACAACTCATGTAAAGAACAGGATGAAAGAGTAAAAATAGTTGGCTTACACTCGCCATGTCACACAATTAATACAATAGCATACATTCATCCAAATAACACAGGGTCCGACTACGGACGAAATCAAACGAGAAAACAAACCACAACCACAAGTCCCGATCGCCCCTAGTAGGAACCACTATTGATCGTCGGGATACGTCACATACATACAACCACGCTCTTCATCGAACTCTGAGTGAAGTTCTTGACCCTCTCATGTGTCATACTCAGCTGTACCTGCATCTGGTGTGTGTTGTAATATGTGAGTCACAAGGACTCAAGAATCCCATTCCCGGGTATCAAAACTAACAAAGCCTTTTAGGTGTGGAGAGGTAATAAGTGTCTACAGCAAGCACTAAGCAACTAGCTTACGAATTCAGAGCGAGATGAGGATATGTGCCAATGGTCGCCAAAGATGATCAATAAGTGATCCTAACTACTCACTGGAACTAACTCGGACTGATGCTATTTTCAGCAAAACTGCCATGGTGTTATTTTTGTGCAGAAATAAAAGTTCTCGGAATGACCTGAAGATTAACGGAGAATTATTTTGGAATATAAAAAATACCGGCGGAAGAAACTAGACTAGGGGCCGACACCCTGTCCACGAGGGTGGGCCCCCTGACGCTCCACCGACCTCAGCTCCGACTCCATATATTCATGTTTGGGGAGAAAAAAATCAGAGAGAAGGATTCATCACGTTTTACGATACGAAGCCGCCGCCAAGCCCTAATCTCTCTGGGGAGGGCTGATCTGGAGTCCGTTCGAGGCTCTCGAGAGTGGAGATCATCGCCGTCGTCATCATCAACCTTCCTCCATCACCAATTTTATAATGCTCACTGCCGTGCGTGAGTAATCCCATCGTAGGCTTGCTGGACGGTGATGGGTTGGATGAGATTTACCATGTAATCGAGTTAGTTTTGTTGGGGTTTGATCCCTTGTATCCACTATGTTCTAAGATTGATGTTTCTATGACTTTGCCATGCTTAATGCTTGTCACTAGGGCCCGAGTGCCATGATTTCAGATCTGAACCTATTATGTTTTCATGAATATATCTGAGTTCTTGATCCTATCTTGCAAGTCAATAGTCACCTACTATGTGTTATGATCCGGCAACCCCGAAGTGACAATAATCGGGACCACTCCCGGTGATGAATGTAGTTTGAGGAGTTCATGTATTCACTATGTGTTAATGCTTTGGTCCGGTACTCTATTAAAAGGAGGCCTTAATATCCCTTAGTTTCCAAAAGGACCCCGCTGCCATGGGAGGGTAGGACAAAAGATGTCATGCAAGTTCTTTTCCATAAGCACGTATGACTATATTCGAAATACATGCCTACATTACATTGATGAACCAGAGCTAGTTCTGTGTCACCCTAGGTTATAACTATTACATGAGGAATCGCATCCGACATAATTATCCATCACTAATCCATTGCCTACGAGCTTTTCACATATTGCTTGTTGCTTATTTACTTTACCGTTGCTACTATTACAATCACTACAAAAATAGTAGCGTTACTTTTATCACCATTACCGTTACTTCCATATTACTTTGCTACTAAATACTTTGCTGCAGATATTAAGTCTTCCACGCGTGGTTGAATTGACAACTCAACTGCTAATACTTGAGAGTATTATTTGGCTCCCCTTGTGTCTAATCAATAAATTTGGGTTGAATACTTTACCCTCGAAAACTGTTGCGATCCCCTACACTTGTGGGTTATCAAGACTATATTCTGGCACCGTTATCGGGGAGAGTAACTATATTCTTTGAGTCACTTGGGATTTATATCTATTGATCACTATGAAGAACTTGAAAGACGAAAAAACCAAAATATATCCCTCGACTATGAGGGGAGGTAAGGAACTGCCATCTAGCTCTGCACTTGATTCACCCTCTGTTATGAGTAAATTTGTGACACCTACTCCTGCTATTGCATCTGGTATGTCGCATGTTCTTGATGATGCCACTTCTGCTATGTATGATGAAACTACTTCTATGCTTGATAACACTATGCCATTAGGTGAATTTCTTGATGAACAAATTGCTAGGGTTAGAGAGAATGCAATTACTGAAACTTATAATATTGATGAAAGTAGTGATGAAGATTCTCCCCCTAGATATGAATTGCATGTTGTTCCTGAGGTTATGTTATGGGTGAAGAAACTGCTAGAGACTTTCTTGCTTGCAATGATAGATATGATCTTAAGAAATTATTAGCTAAGCTGAATGAAAAGTCTTTGAATGCTATAATGAAATATGACCCTGCTTTTGCCACTTCACCTATCTTTATTACTGATAAGGATTATGATTTCTCTATCGATCCTGAGTTAATTACTTTGGTTGAATCTGATCCTTTCCATGGCTATGAATCTGAAACTGTTGTGGCACATCTTACTAAATTGAATGATATAGCCACCCTATTCACCAATGAGGAAAGAATTTGTTACTATTATATCCTTAAGTTAGTTCCATTCTCCTTAAAGGGTGATGCTAAAATATGGTTTAATTCTCTTGATCCTGGTTGTGTGCGTAGTCCCCAGGATATGATTTATTATTTTTCTGCTAAATAGTTTCCCGCTCATAAGAAACAAGCTGCCTTACGGGAAATATATAATTTTGTGCAAATTGAAGAAGAGAGTCTCCCAAAAGCTTGGGGGAGGCTTCTCCAATTACTCAATGCTTTGCCTGATCATCGTCTTAAGAGAAATGAGATACTTGTTATCTTCTGTAATGGACTAACCGATGCTTCCAGAGACCACCTGGATAGTTGTGTTGGTTGTGTTTTCAGGGAAAGAATCGTTGATCAAGCTGAATTGCTATTGAATAATATGTTGAGTAATGAAAATAATTAGACACTTCCTGAACCAACTCCTAAACCAACTCCAAAGAAAAGGGTTGTTCTGTTTCTCAGTCCTAAAGATATGCAAGAGGCAAAGAAATCTATGAAAGAAACAGGTATTAAAGCTGAAGATGTTAAGAATTTACCACCTATTGAAGAAATACATGGTCTTGATAACCCGACACAAGTAGTAAAGGTAAATTCTCTCTATAGATTTGATGAAGGTGATATTCCTCGTTATAAGTCTGCTAGCCAATGTTCAGATGAGTTTGACAATTTTGTTGTCAAACAAAAAAACTTCAATGCTTATGTTGGTAGACAATTGCAACGTAATGCTTATATGATTGAACACTTGAGTGATTATATGTCTAGAGTTAAAGGTGAACTTAAACTCATTAGTAAACATGCTTCTATGGTTACCACTTAAGTAGAACAAGTACTTAAAGCACAAAATGATTTTCTCAATGAATTATATAGTAAGAAAAATGATAATGCTATTAGAGTTGTGACTAGAGGTGGAAGAATGACTCAGGAACCTCTATATCCTGAGGGCAACCCTAAGAGAATTGAGCAAGATTCTCAGAGAGCTAATGTAGATGCACCTAGTTCTTCTAAGAAGAAGAAAAAGAAAAATGATAGGACTTTGCATGCTTCTAGTGAACCTGTTATTGACACACGTGAGAATCCCAATGATATTTCTGTCTCTGATGCTGAAACAGAATCTGGTAATGAACATGAACCTAGTGATAATGTTAACGATGATGTTCATGTTGATGATCAACCTAGCAATAATGATGACGTAGAGATTGAACCTGTTGTTGATCTTGATAACCCACAATCAAAGAATCAACGTTATGATAACAAAGGCTTTGTTAAAACTGCTTTGTGTGATCTTGGAGACGGTGTTAGTGTTATGGCTCTCTCTTTATATCATAGACTTGATTTGAATAAGTTGACACCTACTGAAATATCTTTGCAAATGGCCGATAAATCAACCACTATACATGCTGGTATCTATGAGGATGTGCCTGTTGTGGTTGCAAATGTTACTATTCGAACGGACTTTGTTATCCTTGATATTCCCGAGGACGATAGTATGTCTATTATCCTTGGTAGACCCTTTTTGAATACTGCAGTGGCTGTTATTGATGGCAACAAAGGCAGTGTCACCTTTCATGTTAATGGTAATGAGCATACGGTACACTTTACGAGGAAACAACCTCAAGTTCACAGTATCAATTTTATTGGAAAATTTTCAACGATTACTATTGGAGGTTTTGAATTTCCTCTTCCTACTACTAAGAAGAAATATGATATTCTTATTGTTGGGGATATACATATCCCCATTGAGGTAACCTAGTGTTATTCAAAAATTCTCCGGTTTCATGTTATTCAGAAAGAGTATGTTAACAAGACTTGATCAACCTTGTTAATGGATTCCTTTTGATGAGCATGAGATGGAAGAAGTTAGAAAGCACAACTCTCTGTACCCTCTTTTTACTTTCTGTTATTTAGATTAAATAAAGCAAAAATAGTATTTTTTGTCTGTTTTCTGAGTTAACCGTGCAATAAAAAATACCCTGAAAATGAAAGTTCTCCAAATGTCCCGAAAATGAAATATGATTTTTTTTCTAGAATATTTAAGAATATTTGGCACTGGGAACATAGCAGGGGGGCAGCACCTGGCCACAAGGGTACATGGCGCGCCCACCCCCCTGGGCGCGCCCCCTGCCTCGTGGGCCCCACGTGGCCCCCCTCCACCTATTCTAGCACCCACACACTTCATCTTCCTCCAGAAAAGTCCTCCCATAGCTTAAACTCGTGTTCTAGCTCATCTTGCTGCCATTTTCGATCTCCTTGCTCAAAGCTCCATTCCCAAAACTGTTTGGGGAGATTGTTCTTCGGTATGTGACTCCTCCAATGGTCCAATTAGTTTTTGTTCTAGTGCTTATTTATTGCATTTTTTTGCTGCTTAGGTGACCCTGTTCTTGAGCTTGCATATCAAATTTATTGGGTCCCAAGTAGTTCTAATGCATGATATAGTCTCTAGGCACTTGTGGGAGTAGTTGTTATCAGTCTTGTTGAGTTTGGTTCACTTTTATTTTGAGTTACTAAAAATTTAATAAATTTTTCAGAGGAAGAAAATGATGAGGAGATTGTTGAGAGCCTCTTCTAGCCAAAGCTCAAAGGATAAGCAGAAGGAGGAGAATAAGAAGCCCAAATATAATTTTCCTCGCACTACGGAAGTACGGCCGTGTGAATGGTCTTGCTGTGAGTTCTTGGAAGTTGCCGGGATTTATAAAGACTTTCATTATTTGGTTGAGAATGCAGGCTTCACCGACTAGTGCGAACAGTATCTCTTACTCACTAATATTTTCGTGCAAATTTTTCATTTCCATGCTAAGAAATCATGTAGCGACCAGACCTCAAACAGTCCGATCTCTGTGCATCAGTGTCATCCCTGGATCAGTAATGCTGACACGCACACTACTTGTAGGATTTATAACAGAGTAGCAATCACACACTTATTACATCGATAGTCCAACGATGAATTTATTACAAATAATATGGCTGAAGGCCATCTAACACGATAACAGCGGAAGGCTTGGAAGATAAGTGAGTCCATCAACTCCAGCGGCATCACTGAGTATAGAACCACGACCTGAAAGGGGCATCTTACTCGTCGTCTGAAAAGTCTGCAACATGAAACGTTGCAGCCCGAAAACGGGTCAGCACATGGAATATGCTGGCAAGGTAACACAAGAGAATGCAATAGAAGTAAAACTATACTATATGCAATATGGCTGGTGGAAAGCTCTATGGTTAAGTTTTTGCGTAAAGCCAATTTTTCCTTACTTCAAAGGAATAGAATTTAATTTAACTATCATGGTAGTTGAAACATCGTTGAGAAGATAGACATCCTCTCAACCCCGATTATAATAATCATTAAACCCAACAATATTAAATTAGAGTAACATGATGAGATTCACATGATAATCCTATTACTAGATACTCAAGACGTCCATAACCGGGGACACGGCTAATCATGATCAGTTTGTACACTCTGCAGAGGTTTGTGCACTTTTCCCCACAAGACTCGATCGCCTCCGTTTGGTTTCTCGCACTGCATGGTGTTTGAGAAACGGATGACCGAGACACAGTCTTTCCGAAGAGGTCCCCTTAACCAGATAGATAGGCCGATACACCTACAAAACCCACTACATCTGCTAGCCCATCATGAAAAGGTTTCCCACAACTTACTCAACTATGCCAAAGCCCATATTGGCATGTGGCTGCACACGGAAGTTTCTAGTATGAAAAATCTCATGATCCCTTTGAGCCTGGGTGGCGGTCCAAAAAAAACAGGCAATCACTGGAATACCCAGATGCCTCAATCCACCCAGATGTGTATTAATGTTGCCACCTTAAGTTGAACCATTAATTAACAACTCACATATGTCATGGATTTCACTCAAACCCAAACCACGTCTACGAGCATAGCATGTCCTAACAGGAAACGTAGAAGTAACTCCCAAGGGTTTGAATGTAATGCAGGTAATAGGTACTACCTCAAACTACTTCCCAATCCCACAAGTTAATTGATCCTACTCATGCAATGTGTGTGGGTTTGACTAATGCAATGAAAACTGGGTAATTGGAAAGCATGATCACAATGTTACTTGCCTTGCTGATGATCCGCAAAACCTAGAGACTCAAAGTAGCAAGCGGCGCACTCCGGGTACTCTATCGCAATCAAACAAGCATACAATAAGTACTTAATTAATGCACGGGTAAAACTCAAATAAGAGATCTAACCAGAAAGTTCAACTTAAGAACTCTGGTTTGCAAAAAGAATCAACTCGAAAGAAGCAACGAAACTCAAACTGTGAAAGAAACGAGCTTCGGTTTACTAGTTGGCCTAAAGTCAAATTTTCCAGTAGCCAAAACTTTGTTCAAGTTTATTAAACGTAAACAGGGCTTCGAGACGAAGATCTGGGATTTTGAATCACCCGATTCCGACTCTCGAGCGATAAGAAAAACGCGAAACAAGATCAGGGCAGAAATCGCGATCGGAATAACCGCGGATAAATACCCCGAAAAAGAAAAATGACGAACAGGCTAACGAACGAACGTTCGCTGTCTGCGGTTAACTAACGAAACCCGTTCGTTAAAACGAACGTACGGACGAACGTCCGCTAAATAACTAAACCGACGAAAACCGAACCGATCTATTCTAAAAAAACAGATCTAGGGTTTTTCTGAAAAGACCGATCGGTTCTTTAAAAAAACCGATGGCGGCGGCAGCGTATACCTCGGCGACGGCGGCGGGGTCCGGTGGCTTCGGCGGGATCCGGCGGGCGGGGCGGCGGCGGCTCCGGCGCGGGGCGGCGGTGGCAGCGGCGCGGGGCGGCGGCGCTGGCGGCGGTGGTGTGCGGCGCGGGCGGCGGCAGCAGCGGCGGCGGCGGCGGGTGGCACGGCGCGCTAGGGTTTGGGGGCAGGGGGCGGCAGCGGGCTGGGGCGACGGGCCGGATCGGGCGAGTTATAAAGCCCAGAATCCTGGGCTAGTAAGACTCCTAGTCGGTTTCCTTTTTTTTTCTAAATAGATTCCTGGCGTAGAAAAACTAACGAAAGAAATAACAAACTGACTCGAAAATTCCCAAAATAAATTTTCACCGTCCTCTAATAATATTTAGGACAAAGTGAACATTTTTCCCGGACCTAAATGCAATTTTGAAAAACGCGTATTTTTCTTATGCAAATAAATCCGCAATTAAATCCAGAAAAATACCAAAAGTGATTTTAACATTTTTCCTCCAATATTTCTGTTATTTTGGAGAAGTCATATTATCTCCGCTCATATTTTGTATTTAGAAATATTTTTAGGGGAGAAAAATAATTAGAATCACACCGTCCTCGTACCGGTACTCGAGCGAACTCAAATACGAAAACGGTAAAATTCCCAACTCTCTCCGTAGGTCCTTGAGTTGCTTAGAATTTCGAGGAACTCCACAAACAAAATGCAAAAACATGCAAATGCAATATGATCTATGTATAACATTCCAAATTGAAAATTTGGGATGTTACAAACCTACCCCCCTTAGAGTGAATCTCGCCCTCGAGATTCGACTTGGCTAGAGAATGGGTGTGGGTGCTCCTTGCGTAGATCATCTTCTCAGTCCCAGGTGGCTTCTTCCTTGGTGTGGTGACTCCACTGAACTTTGCAAAACTTGGTAACCTTACTGCGAGTGACTCTGCTCGAAAATTCGAGAATCTTAACAGGCTTCTCCTCGCAGGTCAGATCACTGTCCAACTGAATTGCTTCCAGGGGTACTGTGTCTCTAAGTGGTATATCGGTCATCTCTGCATGACACTTCTTAAGCTGCGAAACGTGAAATAAGTCGTGCACTCCTGACAATCCTTCGGGCAATTCCAACTTATAGGCAACCTCTCCCATGCATCCCAAAACACGGTAAGTTCCCACAAATCTCGGGGCTAACTTCCCTTTAACTTCGAAACGTTTAACTCCTCGAAGAGGCGAAACTCTCAAGTACGCTCTATCTCCGATCTCATAGGTTATCTCCTTGCGCTTCGAGTCTGCATAACTCTTCTGTCTGGACTAAGCTACCTTCAGTCTATCTCGGATCAACTTTACCTTCTCCTCAGACTCTTTGATTAAGTCTGGTCCAAACAACTGTCGGTCTCCAACTTCATTCCACGACAATGGTGTTCGGCATCTCCTTCCATACAATGCCTCGAACGGTGCCATCTTCAAACTGGCTTGGTAACTGTTGTTGTATGAGAACTCCGCGTAGGGCAAGTTGTCATCCCAACTAGATCCATAATCTAATGCACAGGCTATTAGCATATCCTCCAAAATCTGATTTACTCTCTCCGTCTGTCCATCTGTCTGCGGGTGAAATGTTGTGCTAAACTTTAGCCTGGTACCCAAAGTTTCATGTAACTGATTCCAGAACTTTGAGGTAAATTGGGTTCCTCTATCTGATACGATGCTCCTCGGAACTCCATGCAGACATACAACTCTGGTCATGTATATCTTTGCCAACTTTGCACTAGTATATGTGGTTTTCACAGGGATAAAGTGGGCTACCTTCATCAATCGGTCTACTACTACCCAGATTGAATCATATCCTGCTTTGGTCCTGGGCAATCCGGTAATAAAATCCATGCCAAGCTTCTCCCACTTCCATTCGGGTATTGGCATAGGTTGTAACAATCCTGCTGGCTTCTGATGTTCTGCCTTTACTCTTTGACACACATCACAAACTGCTACATACTCCGTGATATCCTTCTTCATACCGGTCCACCAGAAAATATCCGTCTAATCCAAATACATCTTAGTATTTCCTGGGAGAATCGAGTATGGCGAATCATGGGCCTCCTGAAAAATCAACTTCCTGATCTCCGGGTCATTAGGCACATAGATTCGATCCTCAAACCATAGGGTGTCGTGTTCATCCTCACGAAATGCTTTAGCTTTTCCTTCGCTCATCCTCTCCTTTATAGCGACAACCTCCTTGTCAGCTTTCTGAGCTTTTCTGATTTTATCCATCAGGGTAGACTGGATTTCTAGCGTTGCTACATAGCCTCTCGAAACTATCTCCAAACGTAGTTCTCTTAGGTCCTCGGCTAACTCCTGTGGAAACTCTTCCATCATTAGGGTATTGACATGGCTCTTATGGCTTAGCGCATCAGCTACTACGTTAGCCTTTCCAGGATGATAATGCAATCTCATGTCATAATCCTTAATGAGTTCCAGCCATCTCCTTTGCCTAAGATTCAGCTCCTTCTGAGTGAATATATACTTCAAACTCTTGTGGTCCGTATATACTTCACAATGGTTCCCAATAAGAAAGTGTCTCCATGTCTTCAATGCATGCACTACGACTGCTAACTCCAAATCGTGGGTGGCATAGTTCAGCTCTTGAGGTTTTAGTTGTCGTGAAGCATACGAAACAACTCTTCCTTCCTGCATAAGAACTACTCCAAGTCCTCGACGTGAAGCGTCGCAGTACACCTCATAATCCTTATGTTGATCTGGCAGAATCAACACAAGGGACGAGACCAAACATTTCTTTAATTCCTGAAAACTAGCCTCACATTCTTCTGTCCAACTGAACTTGGTGTCCTTCTTCAACAACTCCGTCATTGGCTTTGCAATCTTCAAGAAATTCTCGATGAACCTCCGGTAGTATCCTGCAAGTCCAAGAAAACTTCGGATCTCTCCAACTGTCGTCGGTGCTTCCCAATGGGTCACAGTGTCCACCTTAGCGGGATCTACTGCTATTCCTTCTCCAGATATAATGTGTCCGAGAAATCCGACTTCCTTCAACCAAAACTCGCGTTTGCTAAACTTGGCATATAACTGATGTTCTCTAAGCTTCTCCAATACCAAACGCAAATGCTCTGCATGCTCCTCTTCATCCTTCGAGAAGATCAAAATATCATCTATGAACACTACGACGAACTTATCCAAATACTCCATAAACACTTTGTTCATCAGGTTCATAAAGTATGCCGGTGCGTTTGTCAGACCAAACGACATAACGGTATACTCATACAACCCATACCTAGTGGTAAAGGCCGTCTTAGGTATATCCTGCTCTCGGATCTTCAATTGATGGTACCCTGATCGCAGATCGATCTTGGAAAATACCTTAGCTCCTTGCAATCTATCGAACAGATCATTGATCATTGGTAGTGGGTACTTGTTCTTGATCGTTACTTCATTCAATCCTCGGTAATCAACAACCATTCTTAACGATCCATCCTTCTTCTCCACTAGAAGTACTAGCGAACCCCAAGGCGAAGAACTTGGGCGTATGAATCCTTTATCCAGTAACTCCTTAATCTGTTTCTTTATCTCCTCCAAATCCTTTGCGTGCATCCTATATGGTCTCTTAGAAATTGGCCCGGTGCCTGGCAAAATTTCAATCAAAAACTCTATATCTCTATCCGGTGGCATGCCAGGTAACTCCTCTGGAAACACATCCGGATAATCCTTTACTACTGGCACTTCCTCCTGAACAACTCCCGTGAGAGAATGTACTTGAGTCCTTGTAGGCGAATGCCTAGATACATACTTAATCCTCTTTCCCTCCAGGGTGGTGAGCAAAATAGACTTACTGGCACAGTCTATGTTACCTCCATACTTCGATAGCAAATCCATACCTAATATCACATCCAATCCTTGTGACTCCAGAACTATTAGGTCAGAGGGGAAAGTGTGGCGTCCTATGTTCAATGGCGTCGGAAAACATCCTTGGTGTGCCATATAATCTGCTCCAGGTGAACTTACTAACATGGGGGTCTTAAGAACTCTGGTGGACATCCTATGTCTATTTACGAATCCCCTTGAAATATATGAATGCGATGCTCCAGTATCGAAAAGAACTATTGCGGTAAATGTCTTAACCAAAAAATTACCGACAACAGCATCTGGTTGCTCTTCTACCTCCTCCACGGTCACGTGGTTCACTTGTCCTTTGTTGAACGGGTTGGGCTTCTTCCCGGCGCTTCCATTGCCGTTCCCATTCTTAACTTCTGGGCATTCATTGGCATAATGTCCATTCTTCCCGCACTTGTAACAAGTGACATGGCTAAAATCCCTCTTGGTGGGTGTGGATGGTGTGGGGCGGTTCTGGTTTCCATTGGCTCCATTCCCATTCCCGTTGCCATTCTTAGTGCCATTGTGGTTGTGCGAGCTACCTCCTCCATGGGTATGTTGAAACTGTCCTACCGCTTTAGGGGTAAAGCGGGGCTTTTGCTGAGCTCCAGAATTATACTTTCCTTGCCCATACTTCCTCTTGCGACTCTCAATCTGTTGATGCTTCCTTTCAATCATTAGGGCGCGGTCAACTAACTCCTGGTAGTTATTGAAAGTTGCCACCATCAATTGTACAGTCATCTCATCATTCAGCCGTTCCATGAATCTCTCCTGCTTAGCTGCATCTGTGGCCACATCATCTGGGGCATAACGAGATAGGGTACTAAACTCATCCACGTACTGGGCCACAGTACGATTCCCTTGGCGCAAATTGCGGAACTCCTGCTTCTTCATACTCATGGCTCCAGTTGAGACATGGGCGGTACGAAAAGCTTGCTGAAAGTGATCCCAAGTCACATTGGCTACGGGGTAAGTGGCTGTGTAATTCTCCCACCATGCTGTGGCTGGTCTAGACAACTGGTGTGCGGAAAATCGCACCTTCTCAGCATCCGAGCAATTGGCGGTGGTCAAATCCCTTCCAATCTTGCGTAGCCAGTCATCAGCCACAATTGGTTCGATGCTGCTAGCAAACACGGGTGGTTGCAACCTTAAGAAACGTGTCAGGTTGTCCACGGGTGGTGGTGGTGGAGGGTTGTTGTTGTTGTTGTTTTGGTTGTTCTGAGTGTTCTAGACAAGAAGTTGCATCAGGGTGTTCTGCTGCTGGATCAACTGAGTGAGCTCAGGGGGAAACTCGAATTCACGTCTTGGAGGCATCTGATGGGTGTAGAGGGAAGAGATTAGAATAGAAAAGAGGTCTAAGGGAAATTCACTACCCATATGCACATGAGACAAACACACAATCATATCACACCAATCAATTTCAAACAAGGTCTTACAAATCTAACGATCGTTACAAAGGTGCTCTAAATCTAATATATGGAGGTAAACTACTAGTCACAGGGTGGTCATCTAAAAAATATTGATCGGCAGAGGATTCCATAATATCTGCTCTAGCTTCATCTTCATAGTCTTCGTCCTTGCTATCCTCAGCCTCCGAATCTGTGTCATCTATGATGATATAGTCTTCCGGTGGTATCTCCTTGGGTTCTTCTTCCTCGTCTTCTTCTCCCATGGGTATCCCTAACTTCCGGGTTAAATCATCATTCTTTTCCACAAGTATCTTCATCTCCTCCTCATATTCGTCGCGTGTAGACTTGAGTTCTTCTTCTAGCTCCAAATTCCAATTTAGGGCCTTCTTCAAATCTATCATCCATGCACACATCTGGTGCTCCTGGCGACGAATGTGCTGGTTCAACTCCTAGATGAATGCTGCAATGGATATACCCTTCCGGGTGCTGATCATATCCCAATTCTCATCTCGGCGTCCACAAATCTGGTAGATGGTGTCCTTTAGCTCCTGCTTTTAGACTTCTCCGATCCTTCCCATAGCAATGTAGGCTGCCATACTCCTGCCTAGGCTCCATGTAGGTGCATTAAAGGAAAATGCTATGAGTGAGGTGACGGGTGCAAACGTCCTTCCTGGAACTTGAGCTTGAATCAACCAACGCTCCTCCTCAGGTAGAGTGGCATTGTAGGTTCCGGTGAAACTTGGTAGTCCAATGTTTAGATATCTTGTGACTTCCTTCAGGTGTCGTCCAAATGGTGTGTCATCATCAGGTTGCATGAACTGGTGCTTTGCTTCCACCATCCTAAAGAGTAGAAAAGATGAGGAGTCAGAAAAGAGAAGAGTGAATTGTGCTCTAGGGCTTGTCTTAGTGGTCGTGTCCTACAGTCAGCGTGTGCTCTGATACCATCTTGTAGCGACCAGACCTCAAACAGTCCGATCTCTGTGCATCAGTGTCATCCCTGGATCAGTAATGCTGACACGCACAATACTTGAAGGATTTATAACAGAGTAGCAATCACACACTTATTACATCGATAGTCCAACGATGAATTTATTACAAATAATATGGCTGAAGGCCATCTAACATGATAACAGCGGAATGCTTGGAAGATAAGTGAATCCATCAACTCCAGCGGCATCACTGAGTATAGAACCACGACCTAAAAGGGGCATATTACTCGTCGTCTGAAAAGTCTGCAACATGAAACGTTGCAGCCCGAAAACGGGTCAGCACATGGAATATGCTGGCAAGGTAACACAAGAGAATGCAATAGAAGTAAAACTATACTATATGCAATATGGCTGGTGGAAAGCTCTATGGTTAAGTTTTTGCGTAAAGCCAATTTTTTCCTACTTCAAAGGAATAGATTTTAATTTAACTATCATGGTAGTTGATACATCGTTGAGAAGATAGACATCCTCTCAACCCCAATTAAAATAATCATTAAACCCAACAATATTAAATTAGAGTAACATGATGAGATTCACATGATAATCCTATTGCTAGATACTCAAGACGTCCATAACCGGGGACACGGCTAATCATGATCAGTTTGTACACTCTGCAGAGGTTTGTGCACTTTCCCCCACAATACTCGATCGCCTCCGTTTGGTTTCTCGCACTGCATGGTGTTTGAGAAACGGATTACCGAGACACAATTTTTCCGAACAGGTCCCCTTAACAAGATAGATAGGCCGATACACCTACAAAACCCACTACATCTGCTAGCCCATCATGAAAAGGTTTCCCACAACTTACTCAACTATGCCAGAGCCCATATTGGCATGTGGCTGCACACGGAAGTTTCTAGTATGAAAAATCTCATGATCCCTTTGAGCCTGGGTGGCGGTCCCAAAAAAAACAGGCAATCACTGGAATACCCAGATGCCTCAATCCACCCAGATGTGTATTAATGTTGCCACCTTAAGTTGAACCATTAATTAACAACTCACATATGTCATGGATTTCACTCAAACCCAAACCATGTCTACGAGCATAGCATGTCCTAATAGGAAACGTAGAAGTAACTCCCAAGGGTTTGAATGTAATGCAGGTAATAGGTACTACCTCAAACTACTTCCCAATCCCACAAGTTAATTGATCCTACTCATGCAATGTGTGAGGGTTTGACTAATGCAATGAAAACTGGGTAATTGGAAAGCATGATCACAGTGTTACTTGCCTTGCTGATGATCCGCAAAACCTAGAGACTCAAAGTAGCAAGCGGCGCACTCCGGGTACTCTATCGCAATCAAACAAGCATACAATAAGTACTTAATTAATGCACAAGTAAAACTCAAATAAGAGATCTAACCAGAAAGTTCAACTTAAGAACTCTGGTTTGCAAAAAGAATCAACTCGAAAGAAGCAACGAAACTCAAACTGCGAAAGAAACGAGCTTCGGTTTACTAGTTGGCCTAAAGTCAAATTTTCCAGTAGACAAAACTTTGTTCAAGTTGATTAAACGTAAAGAGGGCTTCGAGACGAAGATCTGGGATTTTGAATCACCTGATTCCGACTCTCGAGCGATAAGAAAAACGCGAAACAAGATCAGGGCAGAAATCGAGATCGGAATAACCGCGGATAAATACCCCGAAAAAGAAAAACGACGAACAGGCTAACGAACGAACGTTCGCTGTCTGCGGTTAACTAACGAAAACCGTTCGTTAAAACGAACGTACGGACGAACGTCCGCTAAATAACTAAACCGACGAAAACCGAACCGATCTATTCTAAAAAAACAGATCTAGGGTTTTTCTAAAAAAAACGATCGGTTCTTTAAAAAAACCGATGGCGGCGGCAGCGTATACCTCGGCGACGGCGGCGGGGTCCGGCGGCTCCGCCGGGATCCGGCGGGCGGGGCGGCGGCGGCTCCGGCCCGGGGCGGCGGCGCTGGCGGCGGTGGTGTGCAGCGCGGGCGGCGGCGGCAGCGGCGGCGTCGGCGGGTGGCGCGGCGCGCTAGGGTTTGGGGGCAGGGGGCAGCAGCGGGCTGGGGCGACGGGCCGGATCGGGCGAGTTATAAAGCACAGAGTTCTAGGCTAGTAAGACTCCTAGTTGGTTTCCTTTTTTTTTTCTAAATAGATTCCTGGCGCAGAAAAACTAACGAAAGAAATACCAAACGGACTCTAAAATTCCCAAAATAAATTTCCACCGTCCTCTAATAAAATTTAGGACAAAGTGAACATTTTTTCCCGGACCTAAATGCAATTTTGAAAAACGCGTATTTTTCCTATGCAAATAAATCCGCAATTAAATCCAGAAAAATACCAAAAGTGATTTTAACATTTTTCCTCCAATATTTCTGTTATTTTGGAGAAATCATATTATCTCCGCTCATATTTTGTATTTAGAAATATTTTTAGGGGAGAAAAATAATTAGAATCACACTGTCCTCGTACCGGTACTCGAGCGAACTCAAATACGAAAACGGTAAAATTCCCAACTCTCTCCATAGGTCCTTGAGTTGCTTAGAATTTCGAGGAACTCCACGAACAAAATGCAAAAACATGCAAATGCAATATGATCTATGTATAACATTCCAAATTGAAAATTTGGGATGTTACAAACCTACCCCCCTTAGAGTGAATCTCGCCCTCGAGATTCGACTTGGCTAGAGAACGGGTGTGGGTGCTCCTTGCGTAGATCATCTTCTCATTCCCAGGTGGCTTCTTCCTCCGTGTGGTGACTCCACTGAACTTTGCAAAACTTGATAACCTTACTGCGAGTGACTCTGCTCGAAAATTCGAGAATCTTAACAGGCTTCTCCTTGTAGGTCAGATCACTGTCCAACTGAATTGCTTCCAGGGGTACCGTGTCTCTAAGTGGTATATCGGTCATCTCCGCATGACACTTCTTAAGCTGCGAAACATGAAATAAGTCGTGCACTCCTGACAATCCTTCGGGCAATTCCAACTTATAGGCAACCTCTCCCATGCATCCCAAAACACGGTAAGGTCCCACAAATCTCGGGGCTAACTTCCCTTTAACTCCGAAACGTTTAACTCCTCGCAGAGGCGATACTCTCAAGTACGCCCTATCTCCGATCTCATAGGTTATCTCCTTGCGCTTCGAGTCTGCATAACTCTTCTGTCTGGACTAAGCTACCTTCAGTCTATCTCGGATCAACTTTACCTTCTCCTCAGACTCTTTGATTAAGTCTGGTCCAAACAACTGTCGGTCTCCAACTTTATTCCACGACAACGGTGTTCGGCATCTCCTTCCATACAATGCCTCGAACGGTGCCATCTTCAAACTGGCTTGGTAACTGTTGTTGTATGAGAACTCCGCGTAGGGCAAGTTGTCATCCCAACTAGATCCATAATCTAATGCACAGGCTATTAGCATATCCTCCAAAATCTGATTTACTCTCTCCGTCTGTCCATCTGTCTGCGGGTGAAATGCTGTGCTAAACTCTAGCCTAGTACCCAAAGTTTCATGTAACTGATTTCAGAACTTTGAGGTAAATTGGGTTCCTCTATCTGATACGATGCTCCTCGGAACTCCATGCAGACATACAACTCTGGTCATGTATATCTTTGCCAACTTTGCACTAGTATATGTGGTTTTCACAGGGATAAAGTGGGCTACCTTCGTCAATCGGTCTACTACTACCCAGATTGAATCATATCCTGCTTTGGTCCTGGGCAATCCCGTGATAAAATCCATGCCAAGCTTCTCCCACTTCCATTCGGGTATTGGCATAGGTTGTAACAATCCTGCTGGCTTCTGATGTTCTGCCTTTACTCTTTGACACACATCACAAACTGCTACATACTCCGCGATATCCTTCTTCATACCGGTCCACCAGAAAATATCCGTCTAATCCAAATACATCTTAGTATTTCCTGGGAGAATCGAGTATGGCGAATCATGGGCCTCCTGAAAAATCAACTTCCTGATCTCCGGGTCATTAGGCACATAGATTCGATCCTCAAACCATAGGGTGTCGTGTTCATCCTCACGAAATCCTTTAGCTTTTCCTTCGCTCATCCTCTCCTTTATAGCGACAACCTCCTTGTCAGCTTTCTGAGCTTTTCTGATTTTATCCATCAGGGTAGACTGGATTTCTAGCGTTGCTACATAGCCTCTCGAAACTATCTCCAAACGTAGTTCTCTTAGGTCCTCGGCTAACTCCTGTGGAAACTCTTCCATCATTAGGGTATTGACATGGCTCTTATGGCTTAGCGCATCAGCTACTACGACGTTAGCCTTTCCGGGATGATAATGCAATCTCATGTCATAATCCTTAATGAGTTCCAGCCATCTCCTTTGCCTAAGATTCAGCTCCTTCTGAGTGAATATATACTTCAAACTCTTGTGGTCCGTATATACTTCACAATGGTTCCCAATAAGAAAGTGTCTCCATGTCTTCAATGCATGCACTACGGCTGCTAACTCCAAATCGTGGGTGGCATAGTTCAGCTCTTGAGGTTTTAGTTGTCGTGAAGCATACGAAACAACTCTTCCTTCCTGCATAAGAACTACTTCAAGTCCTCGACGTGAAGCGTCGCAGTACACCTCATAATCCTTATGTTGATCTGGCAGAATCAACACAAGGGACGAGACCAAACATTTCTTTAATTCCTGAAAACTAGCCTCACATTCTTCTGTCCAACTGAACTTGGTGTCCGTCTTCAACAACTCCGTCATTGGCTTTGCAATCTTCGAGAAATTCTCGATGAACCTCCGGTAGTATCCTGCAAGTCCAAGAAAACTCCGGATCTCTCCAACTGTCGTCGGTGCTTCCCAATGGGTCACAGTGTCCACCTTAGCGGGATCTACTGCTATTCCTTCTCCAGATATAATGTGTCCGAGAAATCCGACTTCCTTCAACCAAAACTCGCGTTTGCTAAACTTGGCATATAACTGATGTTCTCTAAGCTTCTCCAATACCAAACGCAAATGCTCTGCATGCTCCTCTTCATCCTTCGAGAAGATCAAAATATCATCTATGAACACTACGACGAACTTATCCAAATACTCCATAAACACTTTGTTCATCAGGTTCATAAAGTATGCCGTTGCGTTTGTCAGACCAAACGACATAACGGTATACTCATACAACCCATACCTAGTGGTAAAGGCCGTCTTAGGTATATCCTGCTCTCGGATCTTCAATTGATGGTACCCTGATCGCAGATCGATCTTGGAAAATACCTTAGCTCCTTGCAATCTATCGAACAGATCATTGATCATTGGTAGTGGGTACTTGTTCTTGATCGTTACTTCATTCAATCCTCGGTAATCAACAACCATTCTTAACGATCCATCCTTCTTCTCCACTAGAAGTACTGGCGAACCCCAAGGCGAAGAACATGGGCGTATGAATCCTTTATCCAGTAACTCCTTAATCTGTTTCTTTATCTCCTCCACATCCTTTGCGGGCATCCTATATGGTCTCTTAGAAATTGGCCCGGTGCCTGGCAAAAGTTCAATCAAAAACTCTATATCTCTATCCGGTGGCATGCCAGGTAACTCCTCTGGAAACACATCCGGATAATCCTTTACTACTGGCACTTCCTCCTGAACAACTCCCGTGAGAGAATGTACTTGAGTCCTTGTAGGCGAATGCCTAGATACATACTTAATCCTCTTTCCCTCCAGGGTGGTGAGAAAAATAGACTTACTGGCACAGTCTATGTTACCTCCATACTTCGATAGCCAATCCATACCTAATATCACATCCAATCCTTGTGACTCCAGAACTATTAGGTCAGAGGGGAAAGTGTGGCGTCCTATGTTCAATGGCGTCTGAAAACATCCTTGGTGTGCCATATAATCTGCTCCAGGCGAACTTACTAACATGGGGGTCTTAAGAACTCTGGTGGACATCCTATGTCTATTTACGAATCCCCTTGAAATATATGAATGCGATGCTCCAGTATCGAAAAGAACTATTGCGGTAAATGTCTTAACCAAAAAATTACCGACAACAGCATCTGGTTGCTCTTCTACCTCCTCCACGGTCACATGGTTCACTTGTCCTTTGTTGAACGGGTTGGGCTTCTTCCCGGCGCTTCCATTGCCGTTCCCATTCTTAACTTCTAGGCATTCATTGGCATAATTTCCATTCTTCCCGCACTTGTAACAAGTGACATGGCTAAAATCCCTCTTGGTGGGTGTGGATGGTGTGGGGCGGTTCTGGTTTCCATTGGCTCCATTCCCATTCCCGTTGCCATTCTTAGTGCCATTGTGGTTGTGCAAGCTACCTCTTCCATGGGTATGTTGAAACTGTCCTACCGCTTTAGGGGTAAAGCGGGGCTTCTGCTGAGCTCCAGAATTATACTTTCCTTGCCCATACTTCCTCTTGCGACTCTCAATCTGTTGATGCTTCCTTTCGATCATTAGGGCGCGGTCAACTAACTCCTGGTAGTTATTGAAAGTTGCCACCATCAATTGTACAGTCATCTCATCATTCAGCCCTTCCATGAATCTCTCCTGCTTAGCTGCATCTGTGGCCACATCATCTAGGGCATAACGAGATAGGGTACTAAACTCATCCACGTACTGGGCCACAGTACGATTCCCTTGGCGCAAATTGCGGAACTCCTACTTCTTCATACTCATGGCTCCAGTTGAGACATGGGCGGTACGAAAAGCTTGCTGAAACTGATCCCAAGTCACATTGGCTACGGGGTAAGTGGCTGTGTAATTCTCCCACCATGCTGCGGCTGGTCTAGACAACTGGTGTGCGGAAAATCGCACCTTCTCAGCATCCGAGCAATTGGCGGTGGTCAAATCCCTTCCAATCTTGCGTAGCCAGTCATCAGCCATAATTGGTTCGATGCTGCTAGCAAACACGGGTGGTTGCAACCTTAAGAAACGTGTCAGGTTGTCCACGGGTGGTGGTGGTGGAGGGTTGTTGTTGTTGTTGTTCTGGTTGTTCTGAGTGTTCTGGACAAGAAGTTGCATCAGGGTGTTCTGCTGCTGGATCAACTGAGTGAGCTCAGGGGGAAACTCGAATTCACGTCTTGGAGGCATCTGATGGGTGTAGAGGGAAGAGATTAGAATAGAAAAGAGGTCTAAGGGAAATTCACTACCCATATGCACATGAGACAAACACACAATCATATCACACAAATCAATTTCAAACAAGGTCTTACAAATCTAACGATCGTTACAAAGGTGCTCTAAATCTAATATATGGAGGTAAACTACTAGTCGCAGGGTGGTCATCTAAAAATTATTGATCGGCAGAGGATTCCATAATATCTGCTCTAGCTTCATCTTCATAGTCTTCATCCTTGCTATCCTCAGCCTCCGAATCTGTGTCATCTATGATGATATAGTCTTCCGGTGGTATCTCCTTGGGTTCTTCTTCCTCGTCTTCTTCTCCCATGAGTATCCCTAACTTCCGGGTTAAATCATCATTCTTTTCCACAAGTATCTTCATCTCCTCCTCATATTCGTCGCGTGTAGACTTGAGTTCTTCTTCTAGCTCCAAATTCCTATTTAGGGCCTTCTTCAAATCTATCATCCCTGCACACATCTGGTGCTCCTGGCGACGAATGTGCTGGTTCAACTCCTAGATGAATGCTGCAATGGATATACCCTTCCGGGTGCTGATCATATCCCAATTCTCATCTCGGCGTCCACAAATCTAGTAGATGGTGTCCTTTAGCTCCTGCTTGTAGACTTCTCCGATCCTTCCCATAGCAATGTGGGCTGCCATACTCCTGCCTAGGCTCCATGTAGGTGCATTAAAGGAAAATGCTATGAGTGAGGTGACGGGTGCAAACGTCCTTCCTGGAACTTGAGCTTGAATCAACCAACGCTCCTCCTCAGGTAGAGTGGCATTGTAGGTTCCGGTGAAACTTGGTAGTCCAATGTTTAGTTATCTTGTGACTTCCTTCAGGTGTCGTCCAAATGGTGTGTCATCATCAGGTTGCATGAACTGGTGCTTTGCTTCCACCATCATAAAGAGTAGAAAAGATGAGGAGTCAGAAAAGAGAAGAGTGAATTGTGCTCTAGGGCTTGTCTTAGTGGTCGTGTCCTACAGTCAGCGTGTGCTCTGATACCATCTTGTAGCGACCAGACCTCAAACAGTCCGATCTCTGTGCATCAGTGTCCTCCCTGGATCAGTAATGCTGACACGCACAGTACTTGAAGGATTTATAACAGAGTAGCAATCACACACTTATTACATCGATAGTCCAACGATGAATTTATTACAAATAATATGGCTGAAGGCCATCTAACATGATAATAGCGGAAGGCTTGGAAGATAAGTGAGTCCATCAACTCCAGCGGCATCACTGAGTATAGAACCACGACCTAAAAGGGGCATCTTACTCGTCGTCTGAAAAGTCTGCAACGTGAAACGTTGCAGCCCGAAAACGGGTCAGCACATGGAATATGCTGGCAAGGTAACACAAGAGAATGCAATAGAAGTAAAACTATACTATATGCAATATGGCTGGTGGAAAGCTCTATGGTTAAGTTTTTGCGTAAAGCCAATTTTTCCCTACTTCAAAGGAATATATTTTAATTTAACTATCATGGTAGTTGAAACATCGTTGAGAAGATAGACATCCTCTCAACCCCAATTAAAATAATCATTAAACCCAACAATATTAAATTAGAGTAACATGATGAGATTCACATGATAATCCATGTACTAGATACTCAAGACGTCCATAACCGGGGACACGACTAATCATGATCAGTTTGTACACTCTGCAGAGGTTTGTGCACTTTTCCCCACAAGACTCGATCGCCTCCGTTTGGTTGCTCGCACTGCATGGTTTTTGAGAAACGGATGACCGAGACACAGTCTTTCCGAAGAGGTCCCCTTAACCAGATAGATAGGCCGGTACACCTACAAAACCCACTACATCTGCTAGCCCATCGTGGAAAGGTTTCCCACAACTTACTCAACTATGCCAGAGTCCATATTGGCATGTGGCTGCACACGGAAGTTTCTAGTATGAAAAATCTCATGATCCCTTTGAGCCTGGGTGGCGGTCCAAAAGAAAAACAGGCAATCACTGGAATACCCAGATGCCTCAATCCACCCAGATGTGTATTAATGTTTCCACCTTAAGTTGAACCATTAATTAACAACTCACATCTGTCATGGATTTCACTCAAACCCAAACCACGTCTACGAGCATAGCATGTCCTAACAGCAAACGTAGAAGTAACTCCCAAAGGTTTGAATGTAATGCAGGTAATAGGTACTACCTCAAACTACTTCCCAATCCCACAAGTTAATTGATCCTACACATGCAATGTGTGAGGGTTTGACTAATGCAATGAAAACTGGGTAATTGGAAAGCATGATCAAAGTGTTACTTGCCTTGCTGATGATCCGCAAAACCTAGAGACTCAAAGTAGCAAGCGGCGCACTCCGGGTACTCTATCGCAATCAAACAAGCATACAATAATACTTAACTAATGCACGACTAAAACTCAAATAAGAGATCTAACCAGAAAGTTCAACTTAAGAACTCCGGTTTGAAAAAAGAATCAAGTCGAAAGAAGCAACGAAACTCAAACTGCGAAAGAAACGAGCTTCGGTTTACTAGTTGGCCTAAAGTCAAATTTTACAGTAGACAAAACTTTGTTCAAGTTGATTAAACATAAAGAGGGCTTCGAGACGAAGATCTGGGATTTTGAATCACCTGATTCCGACTCTCGAGCGAAAAGAAAAACTCGAAAGAAGATGAGGGCAGAAATCACGATTGGAATAACCGCGGATAAATACCCCGAAAAAGAAAAAACGACGAACAGGCTAACAAACGAATGTTCGCTGTCTGCGGTTAACTAACGAAAACCGTTCGTTAAAACGAACGTACGGACGAACGTCCGCTAAATAACTAAACCGACGAAAACCAAACCGATCTATTCTAAAAAAACAGATCTAGGGTTTTCCTAAAAAAACAACCGGTTCTTTAAAAAAACGATGGCGGCGGCGGCGTATACCTCGGCGACGGCGGCGGAATCCGGCGGCTCCGGCGGGATCCAGCGGGCAGGGCGGCGGCGGCTCCGGCGGCGGCGGTGGCAGCGGCGCGGGGGTGCGGCGCTGGCGGCGCGGGCGGCGGCGGCGGCGGGCAGCGCGCCGCACTAGGGTTTGGGGGCAGGGGGCGGCTGCGGGCTGGGGCGATGGGCCGGATCGGGCGAGTTATAAAAGCCAGAGTCCTGGGCTAGTAAGACTCCTAGTCAGTTTCCTTTTTTTTCTAAATAGAGTCCTGGCGCAGAAAAACTAACGAAAGAAATACCAAACGGACTCCAAAATTCCCGAAATAAATTTTCACCGTCCTCTAATAATATTTAGGACAAAGTGAACATTTTTCCCGGACCTATATGCAATTTTGAAAAACGTGTATTTTTCCTATGCAAATAAATCCGCAATTAAATCCAGAAAAATACCAAAAGTGATTTTAACATTTTTCCTCCAATATTTCTGTTATTTTAGAGAAGTCATATTATCTCCGCTCATATTTTGTATTTATAAATATTTTTAGGGGAGAAAAATAATTAGAATCACACTATCCTCGTATCGGTACTCGAGCGAACTCAAATACGAAAACGGTAAAATTCCCAACTCTCTTCGTAGGTCCTTGAGTTGCTTAGAATTTCGAGGAACTCCACGAACAAAATGCAAAAACATGCAAATGCAATATGATCTATGTATAACATTCCAAATTGAAAATTTGGGATGTTAGAAATCACCACCTTCAGTGGAGTTTCATATATATGATGAGGTCAAGGAGATGTCATTCTATGAATTTTGTCAAGTATGTAAGATACCCTTTGCTGGTAGCCTAGAGGAACCACATCATAAGGATGTCCAGGTGTTTATCGATATGATAGTTGTAGGGGAAACGAGGAAAATTTCAGGGGCATGGATTACTAGTATATATTTTCATGTTCTACACTACTTTGCGATATTTGCTAGTAGATGCTTAATTGGTCGCGGGAACAGTGGGAACCTTAGTGCTCCTGATATTGTTATTTTGCGCCATGCTTTATTCTGAGATACAACTTTTAGCTTGGGTGTTGTTGTTGCTAAATGATTGAGTCTGAACCGTACAAAGGGGCCCATCTTCGGAGGCATCTTCGCTTCACGCCTTGCTGAACACTTTACAATGCCTATTAGGCATCATGAGAAGGAAGAGAAGTTGCTGGCCCTGGCTTTTCTAAATTATAAGAGTATGATAGCACATGATTTTATTGTTAAAGATAAGAATAAGTTGCTTAAATATAAATTGATATTTGACGAAAAATATTCTGAGATTATTACCTTGCGCGCACCTTCCTTGTTTGATTTACTTTCAGGCACGTACCTAGTCTCGCAAGATGCCATTTATGCATACTGGAGCCTGACACAAGCTTCAGAGCCGGAGCCGGAGCCACCACTTGACCCTTATCAGCAGTCGGTTTATCAGTGGAATCCGGAGGAGGTTGCCAACCAGTGGCACCCAGAGGACACTCCTCCGTACACCGGAGAAAGTAGTTTTGATCCGTGATAATAGACCAACTTAGGCCAAAAGCCCAAGCTTGGGGAAGTACGTATTTCTCACCGACATTACATTCATGTTCACACACTTATTTCAGTAGTCGGTGCTTATACTTTTTTATTGTACTATCCATGCTAGTTTATTTTCTTTTCTTAGCCTTTTTCTTGTGTGTTAGAAAATCCTTAAGAAAAAAATTGTAGTTGTAGCTTCTAGCTAGTTTACTTTTCATGCATGTAGTAGTAGTAATTAAAAGAAAGCCCAAAAATATTTCTTGTTCTTCTTTTTGCTTGTTGGGAGCTTTCCCATGTAAATAGTTTCTTTTCTTTTCTTTGGGCGTCAAGAGGAGAAGACCATGATGAGAATGTTTAGTGGCTCTCATATTCATTACTGTTAATTTAACCATGAGCGATATTACCTTGTCTTCTCCCTTGTATTAAATGCTTGCAGATTCCAGCTTAGTCCAATGCACATGCACTATTATTATTATCCACACTGTTCGGTCGTGCGAGTGAAAGGCAATAATGACAATATATGTTGGACTGATTGAGATGAGAAAAGCTGGTATGAACTCGACCTCTCTTGTTTTTGTAAATATGATAGTTCATCATTCCTGATTCAACCTATTATGAATGAAACATGCTTGCAATGACAATTAGAGATCATAGTTGCTCATGCCATGCTTAATTAGATATGAGTTTATAATGGTCTTCTTTGCGTGCCAACATGATATTAAAATGGTTGTGATGTGGTATGATAGGGTGGTATCCTCCTTTGAACGATTCAAGTGGTTTGACTTGGCACATGTTCATGCATGTAGTTGAAACAAAATCAACATAGCCTCCACGATATTTATGTTCATGGTGATTTATATCCTACTCATGCTTGCACTCATTGTTGCTTAATCTTAATGCATGTTCATGACTGTTATCGCTCTCTAGCTGGTCGCTTCCCAGTTTCTTTCTAGCCTTCACTTGCACTAAGCGGGAATACTGCTTGTGCATCACCTTCCATAAACCCCAAAGTTATTTCTATATGAGTCCACCATACCTTCCTATATGCGGTATCTACCTGCCATTCCAAGTAAATTTGTATGTGCCAAACTCTAAACCTTCAATTGAAGTTCTATTTTGTATGCTCGAACAACTCATGTATCAACTAGGGCTGTCTATATCTTCCATGCTAGGTGGGTTATTCTCACGATGGGTGGACTCCGCTCATCATTCATGAGAAAATGGTTGGTAACCGAGATGCCCAGTCCCATGGTCAAATCATGATAATTAAACAAAACTCCCCCAGGGTTGTTGTTGGTATGGACGGTACCCATCGTTTCGGGATAGGCGTGGAGTGTGCTTGTTGGTGGTTGGGGGAGTACAAACTTTTCCATTCTGTTTGGGAACCGCCTATAATGTGTGTAGCTTGGAAGATATGAGATTCTTAGTTGTTATGTTGACAGTGAAAGTATACCACTCAAAATATTATTCATCTCTATTTTAAAACTCGATCTCTGGCACCTCTACAAATCCCTGCTTCCCTCTATGAAGGGCCTATCTATTTACTTTTATGTTGAGTCATCATCCTCTTATTAAAAAACACCAGTTGGAGAGCACCGCTGTCATTTGCATGCATTGCTATTAATTTACATTGAGTATGATTGTGATTGGATCTCTTTTACCATGAATTACCATGTCTAGTCAATCCTTGATCTTCAAAGGTGTTCTGCATTTATGTTTTGCGGTCTCGAAAAGGGCTAGCGAGATACCATCTTGTTATATCATATTATGATTGTGTTGAGAAAGTGTTGTCATCCGAGGATTATTATTATTGCTCGCTAGTTGATTATGCCATTGATATGAGTAAACATGAGACCTAAAGATTGTTGTGAATGTGGTTAGTTCATAATCTTTGATGAAAACTTGAATGATGGCTTTACATATTTGCAACGACAAGAGCAAATAGAGTTTGTCAAAGTTTTTCTTTATCACTTTTCCAAACACGTTTTCCCTTGTTTTGGACTCTAACTTGCATGATTTGAATGGAACTAACCCGGACTGACGCTGTTTTCAGGAGAACTGTCATGTTGTTATTTTTGTGCAGAAATAAAAGTTCTCGGGATGACCTGAAAATCAATGGAGAATTATTTTGGAATATATAAAAAATATCGGCGGAAGAAACCAGACCAGGGGGCCCACACCCTGTCCATGAGGGTGGGGGCGCGCCCCCTGCCTCATGGGCCCCTTGACGCTTCACTGACCTCAGCTCCGACTCCATATATTCACATTTGGGGAGAAACAAATCGGAGAGAATGATTCATTGCGTTTTACGATATGGAGCCGCCGTCAAGCCCTAATATCTCTCGGGAGGGCTGAACTGGAGTCCGTTCGGGGCTCCGGAGAGTGGAGATCGTCGTCGTCGTCATCATCAACCTTCCTCCATCACCAATTTCATGGTGCTCACTGCCGTGCATGAGTAATCCCATTGTAGGCTTGCTGGACGGTGATGGGTTGGATGAGATTTACCATGTAATCGAGTTAGTTTTGCCGGGCTCCAGGGGTTGGCTTGAAGGGTTCCGACGTGTGGACGAGGGTGGCGTGGCTCTGCAGGTGAGCAAGGGCCAGGGGCACGACGCGGCGACTCGGGCGCGCGCGCGTGCAAAACGTGCGCTCTGGGCGCGCCCAGAGCACGCACGCCAGGTGCTCGATGATATGCCAAGGCTAGCTAGAGGTCTCGGGTGCAAACAAGGCTTAACAGGACTGGTTTAGGGGTAGAGGGAAGACTAGTGGACAAGTTGGTTAGGCAAAGCAAGCAGGTTCATAATGCAAACCCAAAACTATGCCAAAACTGATCATGCACCATAGGTGTTCGACATAATGTCAGAGCCACCTGTAGGGCTTTGCTAGAGATGCAAATTGGCAGAATGGGGTCTCTTTAGGAGAGAAATATGATGGTGAAGTTGGATTGGGTAAACAAGAAACTTGGTAATGCAACTTTTGTCAGAATTCAATTCTGGACAGAAAATAAAGGCTATTATTGCATGGACCAAAAGTATTTCAATGGTTCCAATCTCCTAGATTTAAGGGTTTGGTATGGTGGTCTAAAAGCAGGAGAAAAACCAGGGGCAATGGGGCAAGATAAAATGGGGTTGCAGTAGAAAATGGCAAACTGGACCAGAGAGCAAAAGAGGATGTTCTGCTCAATTTCTCCAAAGAACACCAATGGGTTTTTGCATAGAAATGAATTATATGCTTCTACTAACACCTCCAAATTTTGGTGGAATTTTTAAAAGAATTTATCAAAGGGTTGCAGTGCAAAAGGGGCTCCAAAACTTATGAGAAACCAATTTAAAGGCAATAAAGCATTAGGGAAATATTTATAGAAATAATTCCACTGATAAAAGAAATGATCTTGAGAAGGTATACAAGTCCAACAATTTTTTTGAAAATTTCCCCTTGGGGGGAAAACTCCACAATCCAGAAGAAAAGAATGGTTCTGAAATCAAAAGAAACTTCAGAAAAGAGAAATTCAATTTCCTGGCAAAATTTTAGTAAATAAATCATGGTTAAATTTTTGGGGTGTTACAGAGATGGGTAAGAAACATGTAGAAAAAATGATCAGAATGCTATGAATTTCAAGATGCGAGGATACACACATGCTTCTTAGAATGGAGTTGACATTCTTTTGCTGGACTCGAGCGGACTAGTTCTTTGGCCACTGGAATCTGCTTATTATCAGTGGGAGTTGGGTTTCTCTATGCTGGAGCAGTATCTATGAAAAATGGAGTTGGTTTATTATCTACTGGCATTTGGATCTTTTGTGAAGACCTGGTTTGTAACCCTTCAGATTCTAACATAGCCATCTTCCCCTTGCATGCCTTTTATAGAAGAATGGTGCTTCAAGTATAAAACATGCTACATCAGAGATGGAAGAGGTACTGAAGAATAGAAAGGCATGACATATTGACATGTATTCCCTCCATCCGGAAATAAATGGATGGGTCTAGGCATATTTCAGTTCTAGATACATCAAGTTTTATCCATTTCTATGACATGTAATCCGAACGGAGGGAGTATGATGTAAGAGCTAGGGATACGGCAGGACAACAGAGTAAAAAAACACTGAAAACCCACTGCATAACCAAAGTAATCAAACCCACTGATATGAGATAGTACACTCATGCAGCTCAGGATGCAAAACTACCAGGCAGATTTCCTTACAAAAATCAACATTGTGGCCTTTAATCATACATTTTGCTACAATTAAATTTAGATCAGATAAATGTTGGATTCACGCCGATTAACAAAATACATGCTGATGTAAAAATATAGTGATATACAACAGGTACTTACATCTGCATTGGAGTACAGAGAATTCCTGCAAGAATCTTTCCCCACAGACGATACCAGTGCAGAAATTCTTTTATCTGTTAAGCTTATTTTCTAAAAGAGAGATGGGTAAGAAACATGTAGAAAATATGATCAGCATGCTATAAAATTTCATGATGCAAGGATAAGCACACGCTTCTTAGAATGGAGTTGACATATTTTTGCTGGACTGGAGCGGACTAGTTCTTTGGCCACTGGAATCTGCTTATTATCAGTAGGAGTTGGGTTTCTCTGTGCTGGAGCAGTATCTATAAACACTGGAGTTGGTTTATTATCTCCTGGCGTTTGGATCTTTTGCAAAGACCTGGTTTGTAACCCTTCAAATTCTAACATAGTCATCTTCCCCTTGCATGCCTTATATAGAAGAATGGTGCTTCAATTATAAAACATGCTACAACAGAGAGATGGAAGAGGTACTAAAGAATAGAAAGGCATGACATATTGACGTGTATTCCCTCCATCCGAAGAAAATGGATGGGTCTAGGTGTATTTCAATTCTAGATACATCCTTTTTTATCCATTTCGGCAACATGTAATCCGGACGGAGGGAGTATGGTGTAAGAGCTAGCAATACGACAGGACAATACAATAAAAAACACTAGTTGAATGTAAAACTGTATGCTAGCGGAATACGTACAGAAAAAACCATGGCAACATACACGTGTATGATTGGGAAACTAAGATGGCATTGCAACAGAGCACTAGAACAACACTTCAATGTAAAAAAACATGGTATGGTAGACAGATGAAGTACATACTGATGAATAACAATGCATAAGATATTCAGAAGCATGATGTCCAAATTAAGCATATGGCATTGCGATAGAGTAGAATGACAGTACTTGAATTTGAAAACATGTTATCATGAATGGAATAGGTACTGAAAAAATAGGAAGGCATGACATATTTACATGCATGATCAGCATGCTAAGCACATGGCATTGCAAGAGAGTAGATACACTCCAGGACATTATATGCATGTTGTACCCATATCACGGGCCAAGTTAGAGCAAGGACCTTGTGGGGTGAAGAGGATTCAACATCTTTCTGGAAATCTTCTGAAGAACTGCCTTTACATGTTCCATCATATTGGGTATCATTGACATCAAGTTTATTGGCCTTTACATTGCTCCGTGAGGTTCTTGTGGATAAATCAGTGTGTGCAATTATATCCAACATGCATGGAAGACAACTAATAGTTAGATTTATGTAATGAGTGCCTGTAGGAGATGACATAAATAGTAGGACTGGGGTTAACTAGCAGCAACACGTCTCAAAAACTAAAGGGAGAACACTGATGAAAGCTACAGAATATGTATCATTTGTACTCGAGATTAACTAGATGGCACACAAAAGTATTTAAAACAACATAGGTAATACTAGAAGTGGTATAATACTATAATCACCAGCCTATGGGATAGCATTGGCTGATGGATGATAACTATGGAACAACGTTATCTAAAGAACAAGTATCTTAGCTGAACTATGGAACATCGTTAACTCCTGAACAAGACCCGTAAGAGATTAGCATGAATATATAGTGAAATGTGATAATCTATTTTCCATGCTTAGATGAATAATAAAGCCATAAATGTTGCACACAAGTAAGATGAGGGTACAACCTATCTGGACACCATCCATAGGAGTGAGCATCATGTGCTGACTTGTCTATGGCCCTGCAATTGTTGTGGTTGTCCATGTCGGGCATGCGCATTCGATGCAGGGAACTGTTGAGTAGGGACTATAGCTCCTTCTGGTGTATGCTTCCCTTGTTGGAGCAGCTGCGGTGAGTCGGAAGACGGTGTGGCAGAAGATGCAGATAACGCATAATGTTAAGAACAACACATCTCTTTGATCTAAAGAAATACACTAAGAGATCAACAACAAGGTACGAGAGTGTTCACACGTCTGTTGACTGAGACTAAATTGGGGTCACACGATTTTATTTTGTTTTGGTACTGTCTGATCTACGCCAGATGGCTTGATGGCCTGATGACCCACAAGTGTAGGGGATCTATCGTAGTCCTTTTGATAAGTAAGAGCGTCGAACCCAACGAGGAGCAGAAGGAAATGATAGGTAGTTTTCAGTAAGGTATTTTCTGCAAGCACTGAAATTATAGGTAACAGATAGTTTTGTGATAAGATAATTGGTAACAAGTAATAAAAGGTAAAAGTAAATAAGGTGCAGCAAGGTGGCTCAATCCTTTGTGTGTCAAAGGACAAGCCTGGACAAACTCTTATGCGAGGTAAAGCGCTCCCGAGGACATATGGGAATTATCGTCAAACTAGTTTTAATCATGATCGTCTGATTCACGTTCGGTACTTTGATAATTTGGTATGTGGGTGGACCGGTGCTTGGGTGCTGCCCTTACTTGGACAAGCTTCCCACTTATGATTAACCTCTAATGCAAGCATCCGCAACTACAAAAGAAGTATTAAGGTAAACCTAACCATAGCCTGAAACGTATGGATCCAAATCAGCCACTTACGAAGCAACACATAAACTAGGGTTTAAGCTTGTGTCACTCTAGCAACCCATCATCTACTTATTACTTCCCAATGCCTTCCTCTAGGCCCAAATAATGGTGAAGTGTCATGTAGCCGACGTTCACATGACACCACTAGAGGAGAGACAACATACATCTCATCAAAATATCGAACGAAGACCAAATTCACATGACTACTAATAGCAAGACTTCACCCATGTCCTCAAGAACAAAAGTAACTACTCACAAGACATAATATTGTTCATGATCAGAGGGGTATTAATATGCAAAATGGATCTGAACATATGATCTTCCACCAAATAAACCAACTAGCATCAACTACAAGGAGTAGTCAACACTACTAGCAACCCACAGGTACCAATCTGAGGTTTGGGTACAAAGATTGGATACAAGAGATGAACTAGGGTTTGAGAGGAGATGGTGCTGGTGAAGATGTTGATGAAGATCGACCTCCCCAAGATAGGAGACTTGTTGGTGATGACGGCGGTGATGATTTCCCCCTCCCGGAGGGAAGTATCCCCGACAGAACAGCTCTGTCGGAGCCCTACATTGGTTTCCGCCTCGGTTCCGCCTCGAGACGGCGGCGTCTGGTCCCGAAAGCCTTCTTATGATTTTTTCCAAGTGAAAACGCTTCATATAGGAGAAGCTGGGCACCGTGGGCCTGCCGGCTGGCCCTCGAGGCAGGGGGCGCGCCCCCCACCCTCGAGGCCCGCCGGTGGCCCCTCCCATGGGTTTCTTTCGCCAGATATTATTTATATTTTCTGAAATGATGTTCTGTGGAGTTTTAGGGCTTTTGGAGTTGTGCAGAATAGGTTTCCAGAGTTTGCTCCTTTTTCAGCCCAGAATTACAGCTCCCGGCATTCTCCCTCTTCATGTAAACCTTGCAAAATAAGAGAGAAAAGGCATAAGTATTGTGACCAAACATGTGTGAAGAGACCATAATGCAATAAATATCAACTTATAAGCATGATGCAAAATGGACGTATCATGGTCGTCTTGTGCCTCCCGGCTGACACTGTTAGGAATCTTCCCCGAAGAGCGAGCGACCAACAGCAAAGCAGCTTGCCTCCGCCGTCCGTGGCCCCGGCCAAAACCCTGCTCCCCGCCCCACCGCACTACCATGGTTGCGCCGCCCACGGGCTAATCCACAAAGATTCCCCGTCATCCAGATCCGGCGGCGGCAGTCCCTTGAACCAACGCAACTCTAAGATAGCCATCTAAGCGCTGCTTCCACGGCGAACTTGCGGCCCCGCACCCTTACGTTAGACACCAGCCAACCGGCAGCCTAGGTGCTCCGCCGCCTCGAGGGGTGCTGCTTACCATTGGGAATCGATTGGCCCAGAATAAGAATTCAGACAACTGACGCCTAAATAAAGTGATTTGAGATGAGGATGCGACCTATCTGGCGTCATGGTGAAGTAGGCAGGTCCAGCTACCGAGTCGGTGAGGCCGGCGCGGTTGCGGTGGCCACCGGCGGTTGGGAAACAACGATGTCGTGATGGTCGACGGCTACGGGGAAGCAGCGCCGGGACTCAGGACAGATCCGAAGTTGGAGCCGCTTCGGCGACGCGAACAACGTCGGGCGTGAATCGGCTCCGGTACGGTTCACGCGGCCGTCGTCGAGGCAGCTCCAGCAGCACGGAGTAAGAGGCACACGGCCCAGTGGACGACGGCAAATGGACAGCGTCTCCGGTATTAGGGAGGAGGGCGGCTATGAAATTGGTCCGGTGGTGGCGCCATGGAGGAGGGGCTGAGGTTTCGTGGCTCGGGAGAAGGGAGCTTCCAGGGAGAATGTGATTTGGCGCCATGATGTATGAATGGGGGGGATTGGGAGGGGAGTGGAACCATGTACACATTTGTCTAAAATATGAGTGGGAGTTACAGTTCTACCCCTGCCTTTAGGCTTTTCGGCTTGGGTCTGTGTACTGAGGGTTGGGGATAGTAGAGTAAATTTGCTTCTCCCCAAATAGTGGGCTGGAGCGATTTCGGGCGAGGAGGGCGTGCTTTGAAATATAGTGGGCGCGAGTGATTTTGGGCGAGGAGAGCGTGTTTTAAAATAGTGGGCGCGAGCTATTTCGGGCGAGGAGAGTGTGTTTTGCCGACCATAGTTTATGAATTATTCGGCACATGTCATTTCGGCCGAGGAGAAGGCGCGCTTGGATGAAGTTACGAAACTGCCCTCGATGCACAATGGGCCAATTAGTGCGTCTCCCACATAGGACGGTAATTTCGCGTCTCCCATTTGTTTGCTCGGGCGAATTCCACTAAGCAGAGGATGTTTAACGGCTCATACAAAATTTGGGAGAACAAGCATCCACGGCTACCTTACCAAGTCGATTTGAATCAGATTTAGAAATATTAGCTTGCCACTTCTTTTTTAGATGGAGAGATGATGCTCGGGATTAATGTGTTTTTACATGCTCGTTGCTAGCGATTTACTATATGACAAATAGTTGACCCGCTCAAAAACGGGAATCAAACCCAAAATGAAATATCTCGATTCAATGAAATAGCTCGTTCACCAGGTCAAAATAGTGAACTAAATCCAAAATTGAACACCTCAATCGAATAGCATGTTGTACAGTATTATAGTACTCCATGAACATGTTGAAAGTCAAATTAATGAACTTGTTTGATATACGCATATATCCGTTCATGTGTGGATTGTAGACAACATGTTCTCCAATTTAAATATTTGAATGCAAGTTTATATCGAAACATGGTTTATGTCAGTCTTTGATGCATAAAACGCGACCTCCCCCTCTCCCGGACTCCTGCTCTCTCTCTCTCTCTCTCTCTCTCCCTCTCTCTCTCTCTCTCTCTCCGACAATCTTCAATTCTGTCACACGCATCCAACACACAAACCTTGTTGGTCCTCTCTCTTTCTCTCCATCTCTCTCTCTCTCTTTGTGTGTGTGTGTGTGGGGGGGTCTTTCTAGTTTGTAAGCATATATACTCCATCTATAGGTCTCTCTCGCACACTATGTATGATTCTCTAGTCCAAGCTAGATATCTTAGTTGCACTCATCGTACGCACACAAATTCCTTGGCTCGTTGTGTCACATCCCCAGCTTCAGCTTGCATTAGGATAGCACCTGCTTGTTGCATCATGTTTAATTTTCTCAGAAACTTGAATTGGGGTTGTTGAAAACCTAGCACCAAGTGAACTCAACTAGGTTCAAAGTAAAATCTTTTTCAATGAACCCAAAATGCCTTTGGAAAAGTTCATCATTTTTGGATTGGTTAAAAAACCTCTGCCAAAAATGTTGCACCTATTTCTAGGACCATTATGGATTTTTGAATAACCCATATTGTATTTGAATTGGGGCATTTAAATATTTTTAATATCTTTAAATGATCCAACAATTCTGAAAATAGTTGAGGGCCTCTGTAATAATTCATTTAATGCCCACAATTATTTTCAGGATTTATTAAAATGATTTGGGCTATAAACTAAATCAAAACAAAATAACAAAAATAGAAAAGAGAACAAATTAGAAAGGTTAGAGTTACCTGGCACTCACCTGGAAGCCCACTGGCCGGCCCAGCTCTGTGCTGGCCCAGTGCCAGTCATCCCCCTCCTCTCGCCAGAAGGACGAGGGCGTGTGCCCGGCGCCCGCAGCCACGCACCGGCCACCTCATGCTTGCCTGCTAGCCGCTGGAGGGCCCCGAGAGCGCCACGCCCTCCCCTCGACCCCTGCATCTCTCCCCTCTCTCGCTGGACCTCTCCCTCTTCTCCTTCCCTCTCTCACGCGCGCGGCCGAACGCCACCATCGCCGCCGCTCGTCGTTGCCACGGCCACCGCCTCCCCCTTGCTTCCCAGACTAGCTCAAGAGCTCCGCCTCGTCGCCCTAGACCTCTCCGCCGAGCCACGCGGCACCAGACGCCTCCGAACGCCGTCCGCACCGTAGTTCCCCTCGTCGGCTTCCGGCGATCCTCGCCATCGATTCGTCGTCTGCAGGCCTTCCTCGAGCCCGCTGAGCACTCCAATCGACGCGCTGTGAGCCTCTGGTCCTTTTCCCCCTAATGCCGCATCATTTTGCGCATTGTAGCCGTCGTGTTCTTCGAGGCCGAAGCCCAACCCCGCCGGAGCTCGTCGCCAGCGTCACTCCGGTGACCCTTTGGTCATGCTAGCATGCCCAACAGCTTTGTTAGCTCATGCAGCCGCCATTTTTGCCAGGCAACGCACGCCTTGCTCAACGTAGCGACGAGTCCGTCGATGCCCGAGCTCCGGCCGCCGCTGCAGTGCTCGCCGTCGTCAACTCCGGGCACCCCGTGACCTGCTGCTGCCTCCGCTGGATGCGCGTAAGCGCAGGCTCCCTCTTGGTGCCCTCGGCGCCTCGATCCGTCGCCTCTGGCGCAACTCCGGCGGACCCCCACCGTCGGCTGTGGTCGTCGCCGGCTATCTCCCGACTAGCCGATGTGTCCTCTTTAGTTTAGGCACTAACGACCCCCGCCCAGTCACTGACAAGTGGGCCCTGGCCCCTGCTAATTTAAGTTAAGTTTTTGTTAAGCTTAATTAATCCTTCTGGCACTGACATGTGGGCCCCCGCGCCTAATTACGCTAGTCTAATTTTCCTGTTTAGATTAGTACTAATCTTGTGGACCCCACGTGCCAGTTTTGACTTTGGTCAAGTCAACGTTGACTGGTCCCACCTGTCATGCACACAAACCAGCCCTGAGTCACTGACCAGTGGGCCCCACTGGTCAGGTTTGACCTGGACCAGTCTCTGTTGACTGTTGACGTCACAGTGATGTCATGCTGACGCAATAAGTGTTTTCTGGAATTTAAAATAAATCATAAATGATTTATTTATTTCATAAAATAGCTAAAACTTCTAACAATCACAGAAAATAATCTATAAATTAGATGAAAATAATTTATATATGAAAAATGATCAGAAAAATTCAAGGAATCTGTGTATGGCATTTCCATGCATGTTTGAGAAGCTAAACCTGCTGATCAGGTCAAATAAATTAAATGACAATTAAATAATCACATATGGAGTTTGAATTTGAACCTTTGGTTCAAACCAACTTCATTTAATATGGTTGCTAGTTGCATTAGCTCAATCAACAGCATATTGCCATGTCATGATCATGCATCATATTGTCGTATTACATTGATTGTGTTCTCTCTTGTTTGCCGGTGTTTGTCCCCTCTCAGTAGACGATGTTCCGACGATGTGATCGATGGCACCGATGAAGAACTATTACTATCTTCAGAAGTGCCAGGCAAGCAATACCCCATTGAGCATTCCGATACAATCCCACTTTCTCGCTCTAGCTCTCTTATACTGCATTAGGACAACAACGCCATAACTGTTACCTGCTGCGGTAGTTGAACCCCTTTCCTCTGCATGACCCGTCATTGCCACAGTAAATAGTTGAAACCCACTAGCATGAGTAGGAGTTGTTTGAGCCATGTTGTGCCTACTCATTCATGCGTTCTGTTTATGCCTGCTACTACTTAGAGTTGTGTCAGGTCTGATTCATCGGGGATGAATTGGAATGTGGTGAACATGTCCTACTGTTGAGAGCTAAGTGTGTGAACACGATTTGGTAAAGGTAGAGATGAGAGGCCATGTAGGAGTACATGGTGGGTTGTCTCATTGCAGCCGTCCTCAGGAACTGAGTTCTGTGTTTGTGATCCATGACCAGTTACTACCATGCATTGGGCCCGAAACCAATGGACCCTCTCGACTTATTAACTGCCCTTGTCCTCTGTCCAGGAGTTGCTACTAGTTTCTGGTGTTTGTAGTTTACTGGAGGTCGTGCGCAGCGCTGACCCTCGGGGTGGGCTGTGACGCGGCAGGTACGTGGCACGGTGTACCGATCGCCCGTTTGGTGATGCGGGAACCCTGTACACATCGTATGGGGCCGTGAGCGACACCCCGGCCGGATCTCCCCACCGATGGAACCCAAATAGGCGATAAACCTGGAATAGAGACTTGTTTGGTTAGTCAGGTCGTGGCCGACACCCTCGCTGGGACTCCGCTTGAAGGTTGCCGAGTACATGTCGTGTAAACGGCGGTAAGTGGTGAGAGCGTGTGTGAAGAAATACACCCCTGCAGGGTTTTATATGATCTATTCGAATAGCCGTGTCCATGGAAATGGACTTCTGGGTTATCTTTAAAGTTCATAGACAAGTGAAAGTGGATACTCTAAAACACGCAAGATAAGCGTGAGTGCTATTGATGGCCTTCTCATAGGGAGACGAGAGCGGATCCATAGTGGTGTATTGATTGGTGAATATGTGGACTCGTGTGCGCCACCTCAAAAGAGTTACTTGCAGTCGTAGTTTAGGATAGCCACCGAGTCAAAGCTGGCTTGCTGCAGTCAAACTCCACCACCCCCTTTGTTGATACTGATGCATATCTAGCTAGTTCTGATGTAAGTCTTGTTGAGTACCTTTGTACTCACGTTTGCTTAATTTATGTTTTTGCAGAGAGACTCCAGTCTCACTAGTGGTTCCGCGTGGACTTCGACGTTTAGCTTGTTACCTCAGCTACGATCTTGTACCCTTGGAGGGTCTTGTAGATAGTCAGGCTTCTCAGCCCTTTTCATTTGTAGGTGTCTGTACTCAGACATGTTATGCTTCCGTTGCCTGTATGCTCTGTATGTAGGGTCATGTGACCTCTGTTTGTAATAAATGCTATGGTGGCTCTTCTGGGCCTTTATCTATATGAGTTGCTGAGTTATGTTGTGATGCCATGTTGTACAACACATACTTGCATGTTATGCGTACGTGTAATGTGTATTGCTATGTGTGGGATCCGACACCTAGTTGTTTACCCTTGGTAGCCTATCTTACAGGGAAATGTCTCCTAGTGCTTCCACTCAACCTTGGTAGCTTGCTACTGCTCCGGAACACTTAGGCTGGCCGGCATGTGTCCTTCTTCGTTCCTGTGTCTGTCCCTTAGGGGAAATGTCACGCGTGGTTCCTTCAAGTCCTTGTAGCTTGCTACGACTTGGGTTCATACGTTGATGACCGACACTTAAGTTGCTGGGTCATGTATGCCTGTCTCTGTAATTTAGTGCCACTTTTGGTTTACAACTAGTCATGTCGGCCCGGGTTCTCTATCATATGGATGCTAGCGACACTATCATATATGTGTGCCAAAATGCGCAAACGGTCCCGGGCCAGGTAAGGTGGCACCCGTTGGGATACCGTGCGTGAGGCCGCAAAGTGATATGATGTGTTATAGGCTAGACCTGTGTGACTTAGGATCGGGGTCCTGACAACATTGGTATCAGAGCCTAACTGCCTGTAGGATTAGTAAGCCAAACTGGTCGAAGTCGTGTCTAGAAATTCTTTAGTTATATAAGGGAATTGATTGTGGAAGGGAACGTAAGGCTCTTTTACTCCTTTACCCCATGACCTTCTGGTCTGAGTCACCTTCTTCTTCTACGGGGATTAAGAACTAGGATTCTCATTCTATTTATCAGGATCACGTTAATGGTGGATTCAACCCTCAGTTTAGTTTCTACTACTTCAGTTTGTTCAACTGTTGGACTCAGAACCTTGACTTTATGATGTTAAGTGGATATGCTACCCTTTTGCTTGGATCTCAAAAGTATTTTCGAGCATTTACAGCCGTTATGCTGTCCGAGTCTTCCCAGGTTTCTAAACAATCTGATGCAATAGCAAATCCCTTCCTCCTGTTCATGATGCTCCTTTGGGCCAGATTAACCACACCAGTCGTTGTGTCGAGGTACTCCGTTGCCTCGACATACATGTTGGAGTTATTATTATGACCCTAGGTGTCCTAAAGAATCACCCAATAATCTAGCAGAGCTTATATTCCCGGTGTGATGATTCTGGCCATCATTCTCAAAAGCATCCCGTGATGCCATTTAGTTAGTAGGCATTCTATCCCTGGGTTCTTGAACCCAAGATTCATTCTACCTACTTCATGTTGGTAGTATTTTCTCGTCCCTTTAGGATATTAGTAACCTTGTGATAGTCCTCGAGGTCCGTGGTATATCATTCTTCCAAATACCATGAACCATCCTTGGCAGAAGTTCTCCCGAACCAAAAGATCACAACCAGAGTGCTCCTGATAAGTTCTCTATTCCACATTGTGACTTTGCCAGTCCTACCTTTCTGCATGGGTTATCCGGAAGAAATATGTTGAACTAGTTCGACATACTAATCTATGCATCCCCAACTCAGAAAGATATATGTTCCTTTGAGTTGCCCCTTTTTAGTTGTATTGTGACTCTCGTCTATCAGTTGGTAGTCAGGAGTAGTTGTGCATTCGTGTTCATCGATGCCTTTTACTCTTGTGATCCGTCAATTCATTCTATCTCGGAATGACTAGGAGAAACAAGCTCCAGTACCTTATCCTTATCCAGGATTGGGTCAAAGTAGTTGTAATCCACAGATCAAAAAGCCAATCCGACTTTTGTTCTGTTCTACCTTGGAGTGTCACCCTCTTTTATGTCAAGAATGTCATGAGAATTGTACTATCTCTTATGAACTCTTGATACAGTGATACTTCTTGCCATCATCGTTCATTCTTCCGTCTCCGTGTTATTGTAACCGGAATGCCGACAGGTGAATCATGGTGTGTGAAATTAATACTCCTAGCAACTCCGTTGCTTGGTAGTTAAATGGACAATAACCTCATCCTTAGCGAGTTGATTGTTGAATCATCACCATAAGGTTGATCGTGCTACCTAGTCCACCTTCCTGGTGCACTCCTCGATTGATGAGTTAGGATTTTGTTAAGTCCTCGCTCATTTGATCATATCGTCTTGCCCTGAAAAGCAAGATTGTTCTCGAGCTTAGTAACATATCGGTGGTTCGTGGTGTCCGAATATCTTCTCGGAAGTATTACCAGGTTGTTCCCTGACCGCTATGTTGAGTTCGTGATCAAGTTGGTTTTCCTATAAACCAACCCTTCTCCAAGAATCTGTGTTGGATACCCTGAACTACTTGGTTAAGCTAAACAACAACATGGAGAGTTGGAAGATAAAAGCTTGCCCAACATAGTTCCTTCCAAGGGATATCTTTTGTGAGTGTGTTGAAGAAAGATGATATCTTGATTGATCGATCCTCGTGATTAATTGTTGGATCTATTGTCTTGTCCAAAACTTTGATTTGAGTGTGGGCTATCCTCAAATCAAATCAGAACCAATGGTATTCGTACTGTTGTCTTACTCGTGGTTGATCCCTCGAGCATACACCGTTACATCTATTGGTCTGACCAATGCTATCACTTGTTCACATAGTTATGGAATTCCATTTTATGGAAGCCTCGATGAATTATTGTCGAGCCCATCGGGGACATGTTTATCCTCTCCATGATTCATGTTGAACATTTAGGGTAACATTGGAAACTTTTGTAAGCATCATCTTTGTGTTAGCTCATGAAGTAGATGTCTTGATGTAAGAAGTGGCTTCCACTAATTCATGAGTACTTGATGTAAGTTGCCGTCGTGAATTTGAGAAAGCTTGTTTTACTTCCTCTGGAATCATTCCAAATCAGTCATGCATGTGTGCAGTATTCTATGGTTTGATAGACTGATCATCTCCATTCCATATGTATTCCTAGCACACCAAGCCACTGATTGATTTGTTCAAGGAGAAGAAGTTCCATCATAAGAGCTAATCATATGACTTATGTAAGGACTTTGATATCCTAGACAATGGTTCCCAACCAAAACTCGGTGGTGTTTTATCATAAGACTACTACGTGTTCATGCTTGTCTTAGACAACGTGTTCACAGGTTTGTAGCAGAACCAGCTCATGTTTTGGAGCTTGCTATCGTAGTTCAATCCCGAGAATTTTGCAACGTTGTCTCATCGATTTGGGTTGCAAACTTTCATTTTTCTTCCTAGACTCGATGAGTCTGGAATATCCTGACACCAACCAGATCTGAATCTCAGGCAGTTATAATGGTTGGGGCATTTTTCCTGGAACTATAATATTTGGTCTCTCGATAATTGGTAAAGTGGATGTTGTGGCCAACACACCCAGCCGGAAGACCTATTTTTGTAGTATCTTGATTGAAGAAGTTGGCCACCTCCCCATAAGGATTTCGTAGGATTTACCCCCTAGTTGTTCCTTATGGATTTTCGTGCTCCTAAAGTCCGACCTTTTTACTTGACATTCTAGGTACCAAACCATTTTAATAAATGGGTTGCGCTAGCACATCAAGGAGAACATTAGAAGCAGAGTGCTAAATGTCTCTCAGTCGATCATCCAGATTTTGCCTTTGCCTCCGCTAAGGTGAAATCTGAGAAAGTGTTATCTTCCTTTGCATCTGCACCATCCATCATTATTCATCATGGTAGTATGTTGTGTTGCCAGGATCCTTGACACGGATATTGGTAAAACCTTGATGAATATGAGAATGCTCAAGTTCTTGAGAGCACGCACAAGCACTAGGTATTATCACTGGCACTAACCGGGATTGCTCCCAGTGTTCTTGGTTATGCTATAACCTCTCAAAGAGTATTTTCACTCTCTACTGTTGGGTTTCTTCCCAGTTACCAGAATCATTCCCAGCATTTGCATTTTGTTCCCAGCTTGCACCGCCAATATGCCAATTTTCCCTGGGTTGCCCTTCTCAGTCACTGCTGTTCAGGATCATCTTCAGAAGTGGACTTGCATGCCATGGGTCCCATCCATTTCCGGTGACAAGCAAAATCAACCTTGGCGTTGTTTTTAACAAGGCAGTCCACATCATCCATTCTAGATGGAGAATGTCATTCTTTCGGACTTCGTCAAACGATCGATTGTGATTTGTCTTAGGCTGGTATAGAGAATTTCAATGATCTCTATATCAAAAGTAATTCTTTTTGCCACTTAGGGAATAAATCTACGAGTCACCTTCTCCAAGGTGCCCCGCCTGGTGGTATCGATCACCATCTTCTTAGGTGTGGAATTATTGCCTGTCAAGTGAATCTTCATCGTTTGTTTCACTCCATCCCTTTGGTTGTGTGTTCCGTGTCTCAGCTCAAGAGATGTTTCAACGTCTCACTCCATGAGTTGATCTTGAGTTGCTCGATCTTTTTGGAGATCAATTTTGTAGAGTTTCTTTTGCCGTCACTATGTTGAACGAAGATCTCGAAAGCAAGGATGCCAGGATCAACATGAGGCAAGCAATCAACATTCATATGTAGGACAATTGGATCGTGAAGATCGTGTTAGCCTTTTGTCCCTCTGTCTTCTTACCCTACGCTTGAATCTCGGGACGAGATTCTTGTTTAGTGGGGGTGCGTTGTCACATCCCCAGCTTCACCTTGCATTAGGATAGCACATGCTTGTTGCATCATGTTTAATTTTCTCAGAAACTTGAATTGGGGTTATTGAAACCCTAGCACCAAGTGAACTCAACTAGGTTCAAACTAAAATCTTTTTCAATGAACCCAAAATGCCTTTGGAAAAGATCATCATTTTTGGATTGGTTAAAAAACCTCTGCCAAAAATGTTGCACCTATTTCTAGGACCATTCTGGACTTTTGAATAACCCATATTGTATTTGAATTGGGGCATTTAAATATTTTTAATATCTTTAAATGCTCCAACAATTCTGAAAATAGTTGAGGACCTCTGTAATAATTCATTTAATGCCCACAATTATTTTCAGGATTTATTAAAATGATTTGGCCTATGAACTAAATCAAAACAAAATAACAAAAATAGAAAATAAAACAAATTAGAAAGGTTAGAGTTACCTGGCGCTCACCTGGAAGCCCACTGGCCGGCCCAGCACCGTGCTGGCCCAATGCCAGTCATCTCCCTCCTCTCGCCAGAAGGACGAGGGTGTGTGCCCGGCGCCCGCAGCCACGCGCCCACCACCTCCTGCTTGCCTGCTAGCCGCTGGAGGCCCCCGAGAGCGCCACGCCCTCCCCTCGACCCCTGCATCTCTCCCCTCTCTCGCTGGACCTCTCCCTCTTCTCCTTCCCTCTCTCACGCGCATGGCCGAACGCCACCATCGCTGCCGCTCGTCGTTGCCACGGCCACCGCCTCCCCCTCGCTTCCCTGACTGGCTCAAGAGCTCCGCCTCGTCGCCCTAGACCTCTCCGCCGAGCCACGCGGCACGAGACGCCTCCGAACACCGTCTGCGCCGCAGTTCCCCTCGTCGGCTGCCGGCGATCCTCGTCGTCGATTCGTCGTCTGCAGGTCTTCCCCGAGCCCGCCGAGCACTCCAATCTACGCGCTGTGAGCCTCAGGTCCTTTTCCCCCTAATGCCGCATCATTTTGCGCACCGTAGCCGTCGTGTTCTTCGAGGCCGAAGCCCAACCCCGCCGGAGCTCGTCGCCGGCGTCACTCCGGTGACCCTTTGGTCATGCTAGCATGCCCAACAGCTTTGTTAGCTCCTGCAACCGCCGTTTTTGCCAGGCAACGCACGCCTTGCTCATCGTAGCGACGAGTCCGTCGATGCCCGAGCTCCGGCCGCCGCTGCAGTGCTCGCCGTCGTCGACTCCGGGCACCCCGCGACCTGCTGCTGCCTCCGCTGGATGCGCGGGAGCGCAGGCTCCCTGCTGGTGCCCTCGGTGCCTCGATCCGTCGCCTCTGGCGCAACTCCGGCGGACCCCCGCCGTCGGCTGTGGTCGTCCCCGGCTATCTCCCGACCAGCCGACGTGTCCTCTTTAGTTTAGGCACTAATGACCCCCGCCAAGTCACTGACAAGTGGGCCCTGGCCCCTGCTAATTTAAGTTAAGTTTTTGTTAAGCTTAAATAACCCTTCTGACACTGACATGTGGGCCCCCGCGCCTAATTAGGTTAGTCTAATTTTCCTGTTTAGATTAGTACTAATCTTGTGGACCCCACGTGCCAGTTTTGACTTTGGTCAAGTCAACGTTGACTGGTCCCACTTGTCATGCACACAAACCAGCCCTGAGTCACTGACCAGTGGGCCCCACTAGTCAGGTTTGACCTGGACCAGCCCCTGTTGACTGCTGACGTCATAGTGATGTCATGCTGACGCAATAAGTGTTTTCTGGAATTTAAAATAAATCATAAATGATTTATTTATTTCAGAAAATAGCTAAAACTTCTAAAAATCACAGAAAATAATCTATAAATCAGATGAAAATAATTTATATATGAAAAATGATCAGAACAATTCAAGGAATCTGTTTATGGCATTTTCATGCATGTTTGAGAAAGTTAAACCTGCTGATCAGGTGAAATCAATTAAATGACAATTAAATAATCACATATGGAGTTTGAATTTGAACCTTTGGTTCAAACCAACTTCATTTAATATGGTTGCTAGTTGCATTAGCTCAATCAACAGCATATTGCCATGTCATGATGATGCATCATATTGTCGCATTACATTGATTGTGTTCTCTCTTGTTTGCCGGTGTTTGTCCCCTCTCAGTAGACAATGTTCCTACGATGTGATCGATGGCACCGATGAAGAACTATTACTATCTTCAGAAGTGCCAGGCAAGCAAAACCCCATTGAGCATTCCGATAAAATCCCACTTTCTCACTCTAGCTCTCTTATACTGCATTAGGACAACAACGCCATAACTGTTACCTGCTGCGGTAGTTGAACCCCTTTCCTTTGCATGACCCGTCATTGCCACAGTAAATAGTTGAAACCCACTAGCATGAGTAGGAGTTGTTTGAGCCAAGTTGTGCCTACTCATTCATGTGTTCTGGTTATGACAGCTACTTCTTAGTGTTGTGTCAGGTCTGATTCATCGGGGATGAATTGCAATGTGGTGAACATGTCCTACTGTTGAGAGCTAAGTGTGTGAACACGATTTGGTAAAGGTAGCGATGAGAGGTCATGTAGGAGTACATGGTGGGTTGTCTCATTGCAGCCGTCCTCAGGAACTGAGTTGTGTGTTTGTGATCGATGACCAGGTACTACCATGCATTGGGGCCGAAACCAATGGACCCTCTCGACTTATTAACTGCCCTTGTCCTCTGTCTAGGAGTTGCAACTAGTTTCTGGTGTTTGTAGTTTACTGGAGGTCGTGCGCAGCGCTGACCCTCGGGGTGGGCTGTGACGCGGCAGGTACGTCGCACGTTGTACCGATCGCCCGTTTGGTTATGCGGGAACCTTGTACACATCGTTTGGGGCCGTGAGCGACACCCCGGCCGGATCTCCCCACGGATGGAACCCAAATAGGCGATAAACCAGGACTAGAGACTTGTGTGGTTAGTCAGGTCGTTGCCGACAGCCTCGCTGGGCCTCCCCTTGAAGGTTGCCGAGTACATGTCGTGTAAACAGCGGTAAGTGGTGAGAGCGTGTGTGAAGAACTACACCCCTGCAGGGTTTTATATGATCTATTCCAATAGCCGTGTCCGCGGAAATGGACTTCTGGGTTACCTTTACAGTTCATAGAAAAGTGAAAGTGGATACTCTAAAACGTGCAAGATAAGCGTGAGTGCTATGGATGGCCTTCTCGTAGGGAGACGAGAGCGGATCCATAGTGGTGTATTGATTGGTGAATATGTGGACTCGTGTGCGCCACCTCAAAAGAGTTACTTGCAGCCATAGTTTAGGATAGCCATCGAGTCAAAGCTGGCTTGCTGCAGTCAAACTCCACCACCCCCTTTGTTGATACTGATGCATATCTAGCTAGTTCTGATGTAAGTCTTGTTGAGTACCTTTGTACTCACGTTTGCTTAATTTATGTTTTTGCAGAGAGACTCCAGTCTCACAAGTGGTTCCGTGTGGACTTCGACGTTTAGCTTGTTACCTCAGCTACGATCTTGTACCCTTGGAGGGTCTTGTAGATAGTCAGGCTTCTCAGCCTTTTTCATTTGTAGGTGTCTGTACTCAGACATGTTATGCTTCCGTTGCCTGTATGCTCTGTATGTTGGGTCATGTGACCTCTGTTTGTAATAAATGCTATGGTGGCTCTTCTGGGCCTTTATCTATATGAGTTGTTGAGTTATGTTGTGATGCCATGTTGTACAACACATACTTGCATGTTATGCGTACGTGTAATGTGTATTGCTATGTGTGGGATCCGACACCTAGTTGTTTACCCTTGGTAGCCTATCTTACAGGGAAATATCTCCTAGTGCTTCCACTGAGCCTTGGTAGCTTGCTACTGCTCCGGAACACTTAGGCTGGCCGGCATGTGTCCTTCTTCGTTCCTGTGTCTGTCCCTTAGGGGAAATGTCACGCGTGGTTCCTTTAAGTCCTTGTAGCTTGCTATGACTTGGGTTCATACGTTGATGACCGACACGTTCGTTGTTGGGTCATGCATGCCTGTCTCTGTAATTTAGTGCCACTTTTGGTTTACAACTAGTCATGTCGGCCCGGGTTCTCTGTCATATGGGTGCTAGCGACACTATCATATACGTGTGCCAAAATGCGCAAACGGTCCCGGGCCAGGTAAGGTGGCACCCGTGGGGATACCGTGCGTGAGGCCGCAAAGTGATATGATGTGTTACAGGCTAGACCTATGTGACTTAGGATCGGGGTCCTGACATGTTGCCCGTAACTCTCTCACGCACCACTTTGTCGTCTTGGAGCTCTTCCCCCTCTCTCTCAAACTCTCCATCTACCTGGGTCACACATACACATGCATATCTCACTCGCACTTGATAGGCCCATCTAAAACTCTATCTCTCTCCCTCGTTCTCTATCCATCTCACACACACACACACAATCTCATGGCTAGCTACCCAAATATGATGGTCTCTCACTCAATTGTATGCACACGCAGTCCCCCCTATATGTATATGACTAGCTATGTCTCCATCACAAACATGTGCATGGTCTATCTCGATTTCTCTCGGGGCATCTTTCTATCGCGCACGCACCTCCCTCGATCTCCCACCCATAGAGCAGCCTCAAAATCTCGAGGGGGTCTCTCTATCGTAAACACACGCTCTCTCCCTCCCCATGCGTCCATGTTCTCCATGTGTCCCTCTCGACCTTTGTACCTTGTTGGCCAGACCTCTATTGGACATGTGCTATAGGGGTGTCTCTCTCCGTTGCGAACAATCACACACTAGCTATCTTCGTGTATCTCCTCGCCTCGCTTTTCTATCTCGGAGATGCATGCGTGATATCGTTTGTTGTCACTTTCTCTCTAAAAACACACTCTCTCTCTAATTTATCATTTGTTGTCACTTTCTCTTTCACACACATACTCTTTTTGCACACCTACTCATTCTCCTTCACACACACTTGATCCCTCTTGACTTAGGCACTCTCCTCGGTCCATAGCATATTGATTTATTTAAAAGTCAAACATCACAAATTTTGACCATGTACGTGGAGAAAAACAATTACATCTGGAACAGCAAACATATACGATTCGATTCACCATGAGATGTAGTTCCGTATGATGTATCTTTGGTAATGAAGATATAAATAACATTTGTGTAAACCAGATCAAAGTTTCCAAAGTTTGACTTCTAAAAAAATTACATGCACTACATTATCGAGCGGATGGAATATCTCTTTCCCCCTCTCAGATATTTGACGCACCACTCAGCCTTATCGGGGCTCCTCAATCTCTCTCAAACTTTATATCTCCCTGGTTCACACATACACATGTCTCGCTCGCGCTATACATATAGACCCATCCAACACTCTCCGCCCTTGTTCTCTCTCTATGTGACACGCACCCCCCCTAATAAGTACCATAATCCCTCACTCCATCATA
>LR738712.1:660396732-660410217 GCA_902687465.1 Secale cereale
CCCCCCCCAAGTATGATTATCTCTCACTAGCCATTAGGAACACACGTATTGTCTCCTTCCATCCATACGTCTATCTCAATATCTCTCGAGGTATCTTCTATTGCGCACACACCTTGTCACTCGATCTCCCACCCATGTAGTCCCATCACGATCTCCAGGGGATCTCTCTATGACAAACATACACTCTCTCCTCCCCATGTCTACATTTTCTCTGTACGTCTCTCTCGACATCTCCCTTGTTTGTCAGACCGCTATTATCCACGTGCTAGGGGTCTTGCTCTCTCGGTTTCAAACAACCACACACACTATCTCCTCACCTTGCTTCCGTTGTGGAAGATGCATGTGTGATATGTTTCCATAAGACACACATGTTTTTTCTCGACTTTTATCGAGTGTTGTTCATGTCACTTTCACACACGCACACACACCTTTTTCACTCACTCTTTCTATTTCACTCTCTCTCTCTCTCTCTCTCTCTCTCTCTCTCTCTCTAGTTAGGGGCTCTCTCACGTCCATAAGCATATGGATGTTTTCAAAAGTCAAACCTCAGAAAAGTTTGGCCAGGTATATGTGGAGAAAAAACATTTACATATGGAAAGATCATTAGATTCATCACAACATGTACTTACTTCATACTATCATTTATCTTTGGTATCGTAGATATAAGTAATTTCTTTATAAACTTGGTCAAAGTTTCAAAAGTTTGACTTTAAAAAAAAATTGGGAACTACATTATCGAACGGAGGGACTAGCTCTTTCTCTCTCTCTCTCTCTCTCTTCCATCTCTCACGGGCCTCCCCTCTCACACGAACACTTTATACCGATGGGTTATACGCTCACTGTGTCAGCGTATAGCTCTGTATATTGTTTAGTTGACCGGTCAACCAGTCCACATGCTGCCTTGTCAGCTCGTGTTCTGTATCTTCGTGTGCTGGCCCATGTGGCAGTGGTTGAAAATAAGTAAACTAGAGGCCCATCTGACACGCGGTGAAGTAAGCAAAGTTGAAATCACTCGGGGTAGCACCCCGCACGCTAGTAAATTGAGGGCGCATTGAGGACTGAGGCAATAAAAAAACACTTGTTTGGGAGAGTGAGAGGCTGGTGTAGTTGGTTTGATTGATTTGTTTATACATGTGGGTCTGTGTGCACAGCGGTGCCAACTCTCTCACATCGCGAGAGCAGTGCCAAAATCTTTTGATTTGACATCGATGCGTATTATGTGGCATACTTTTGCAAAATATGGCATCGGCCACATAGTGGAACGCAACAAATGCCCAAGCTCTTCACGTACTCCTAGGTAAATGAGAGGAAAGAGAAAGAGAGAGAGAGAGAGAGAGAGAGAGAGAGAGAGAGAGAGAGAGAGAGAGAGAGAGAGAGAGAGGGTGTAAAAATATCACTAGCCAGCCAACCCTATCGTATGAGCGAATGATATTGGTACCTCTTGATGACACGGCAATCTTATACATCCAGCTGCTCTAATATGTTCTCTTCTTTTGCAGATAAAAAAAGACTCGAAAGTGAAAAATGTGTTGCACTATAACAATCTCATCGAACGCCTTGATCTCCATCTTAGAGAAATTGATTTTATCGACTATCGTGGCAGCACATCTGAGATTAAATTGGCTAGGTTCTTTGTTCTAGAGGCAAGTGTGCTCAAGGTAATGAGGTTTGGCGATCTCTGGCGCAACAATGAATGGCGTGCTGATCACCGCAAGCATCTAAGCCTAAATGACAAAGTCTCCGCAGAAGCTGAATTTGTTTTTGAAACATCAAGTGGCCAGAGACTCGAAAGTTAGTTTCCCGTTAGTGACTTGTCAGGGCGGTGAATTTTAGTTTGTACGATAATGCTGCATCCACCTAAAGTGCAGCATTACTCCTAACATTTGTAATATCAGTTTGAAACTTGTAATATTGCCGTGTCCTATTCATGTGTTTTCAAAATCATGCGAATCAAACAGGTTCTGAACTGGTGATGATGTTGTGCCTGCCATCTTTCACCAATAGCCGTTAGATCTAGATATGACACATACAAACCAAAACTTCTCTAGTTTTGCAAAAAGATGCCTACACTTGTTCCCTATTTACAAACAACTCCTTGTCTCTCACAATCAGCCTTATCTCCTCCCCACCACATCTAGAAGGCCATGGAAAATTCTAGCGCGATGGCCGCTGCCGGTGCCGTCCACCCCGCAAGCTTGGTGTTCCGTGCAATGCACGGGCATCTACGCACGGGAAATTATGTCGAACACGGCTAGTTGTAAGCAGGCTAGGTCTACAGCCATGATGATAGTGTCTGCAGACTGTGAGGCTGACTATGGTATGCCGAACACGGCGCTTATACTCAGGTGTCATCTCCGGCGTACGGTCTTGTCACTTCACTATGAGGAGCAGCACCTAATAATTTGACCAACGGGTAGTACAATGCTACTACATTGGTAGTAGTACTACTACTAGTACTAGCACCACCGTCTGAATTTAGTAGTACTACCACGTTCATCTGGATTTAGTATTTGACTAGCAATATCTAGTAATGCATGTCACAAAAAATGTACTTCTCCCTCTGTCAATAAGTACACGGTATATTGTTTTATTCCTATCGGTGATATAACTTAATGTCTTTTTGCTACTTAATAGGATTACATGCAATTAACTAACCACTGCATGTGATGTTTGGTAGTCTCAACTCATTGAAAGCATGCATGGGTACGGAGGGGGACGCAGCTTCATTAACTTACTGCACCTGCCTTTGGGTGTATGACATGTGGGCCCAATGGGTGGCTGGCCAACCTGTCATACAGCCAAAGGCAGGTGCAGTTGAGGGGCGAGGAGTAGATGGCCAACACACACGTGAATTCAACACAGTCTGCACTTCTCATATAAAGGCTCCCGCCAGTCCAATCTACGAAATCCTACGCACCTACGCACCCAAGGGCAAGAGTGATCACTCCAATCGCAAGATCAGTTGACTAGAAGCTAGACCCATGGAGGCGATGAGCGCGAGCATCAGCCGGCTATGCCAGATGGTCCACGATGCCGGCTTGTGGCCCGGCACCGAGGAACGTCTCCAGGTAGTTCTTGAGGCCGCCAGGGTGAGGGGCCGCTTGGACGATAGCTTCGTCTCCTTGTTCGACGAGGTCCTCGTCGGATTCCTCGACAATTTTACCATCGTCAAGAAGCTCACAGACGACCTTGACGTACGCCTCCAGCCCACGCACCCAGGCTCTGCGATGCCTGCCACCCTCAACAGCCTCTATGGTGACAACCTCTTCGACGCACTGGTGGCCCTGCGACTACCCGCCGTCGCGCTGGAGAATGTACACCTCGAGGTTGCGCTCGCCGTGCAGCGCCTGGTGCAGCAAGACACCATCGACATAATCACCCACGTCTACGCGCAAATCGTCCACAAGGACTACTACATGCAAGAGGAGGACGATAGGACGCTGGCCTTCTTGGACCGCAGGGCAACCTTGGACGGCATTGTTCAGAAGCACGTTGAGCTTGCCGCCAACGCCGCTGCTCCTCACATGTCAGTTGGTGACCCGGTGCACTAGGGCGTGAGGATGTCGTTGATGGATCCGTATGTATCTTTATCTTTCCGTCGAATCCATGTAGTAGTATATGGTACTACTAGTAATTATCTTACCTTTCGCATCAACTTCATAATTTTCCTACGTACTCCATGCATGAACCGCGCCAGAACCAAACTTCTCATTACTCTAGGGAAAATCATTATTTCTATCTATCGGTTGCGCCATGGACCAAACCAAATTTTACAAGTTACAAGTTCAAAAGGAAAAGCCTGTCGTGTTCGCGTCGCACCCCCACACGGTTGGTCCAGCATGCCGCTCAAGGGGGAATGCGTGCTGTATTGCATTTTCACTTACAAGTGGGACCGCACTTGAGCAAACTGACTACTGGTAAACCCCCACCCTGCCCACCGCGTGATGGTTAAGAAAACAGGAGGGAGAAAAGATGGTTGTAGCATGGACTCCAAGAAAATTGGTGTCGGATGGGACTCGTGTGGGTGGCGTGTGCCGTACTGCTAGACATGAATGCTAGTTATGGCCCATGCCACCCCACTATATCGAGGTGCTGGTTACGTAGAACAAATTTCCTGAAGTCCGTGCTCAGCCCTCCTCTATCCATCTTCTCAGCCAGCCAGCAAACGCGCCTAGCCCATCGTCTGTTTGGTCATATGCGGTCCCACATGTCAGTCAAAACGCAAGAGGACCCACTGAACATGCACATCTTTCACCTCGACGTGTTGGTGATGAAAAATAAATCCAATAAAGATCTTCGGTGGCCGCTTTTGAAGTTAATCAAGAGTAGTAAGATTCTTTTTACAGTTTAACCCAAGATGCACATCACGTGGCTTCAACTACCACTCTATTTTCTTGCATGACACGACCTGGATGCTTGATGTCCCACGTGTCGGCAAAAGGAGGAAGAACTCGACCAAATCTTCGGTTGTGCTCTCGGATTAGACTAGTTGTGCTAACTTAAAATTTTATTGTGTAGAATAGATGCAAGTTTTGGTATTGGGAAGAAGAGTACAACGATATATTGATAGAGCGCAATTTAGTAGATGTTCTAGCACTTTTAGCTAGCATAGAGGCTAGAGATGAGACTAGTGCACTTGTTGATAGAATAGAGGCTAGACACTTCTACTTCTTTACACTCGAAGAAGAAAGAAGCATGCAGGATCGAGCCCCAGCAGATCAACAATGAATGTATCAAGAAGGTACTAATCCAACTTACAGGAGCAGTCATGGAAGTTGGATATCTTCTAAAATGTATTCTTGTGGTTCTTGTTTTTCTAGTCAAAATTTTGGTGATGTATTTCCATGTACCAAAAAATCAATGATTAAAAAAAGATATGTGTTTGCAAAGAAAAATGTACGCGGCCGGGATGCGTCCGCGCGTTCGGCGCACGGCCACCGCACCCGAGAAATGTCCCGGACACGACCCCATTGCCCTACTCAAACGGACAGAATCCGGGCAAAACGGAGGTCCGTTTGGGGTCGTGCGTTGGAGTTGGCCTTACAAGTGGGACCGCAATTGAGGAAACCGACTATCAGCAAACCCCCACCTCACCCGCCGCACGATGGCTGAGTTAGAGAAACGACGAGGTTGAAGAGATTGTTGTAGCACGGACTCCAACAAATATGGTGTCAGATGGAAGTTGTGCTGGTGGCGTGTGACGTACTCCTGGACGTGAATGCTTGTTCTGGCCCATGCCACCCTACTACTCCTACTACTTATAGTAGTAGTATTGAGGATTCGGGGTGTTGGTTATGTACAGCAAACACATTAACATATGGCCCACCTCACACTTTGGCCAAATTTCCTGGAGTCTGTGCTAGGTTAAAAAGTGTTCTTTGTGAGGATGGGTGGCTGGTCTCAAGTTTAAAACTTATTGTATTACGTACGTAGACGTAGAGATAGTGCAGCATGTGAAGCAAGTACAGATAGTGTACTATTGTTGATTGGCCTCATCCGATAACATGTTGCAATGCACGTACAATTATGTATTCGAAAAAAAAAATCCTCGTCGCAGCACCCACTCAGAGAAGCGACTCGAAAGCCATTCATAAAATTAGTAAGTTTATCACAGGCATATCATTATATTACCTACAATAGGTCATCAACCCACAACGATAACGAGGATACATTATAAATACTAAAGTTTTCATCACACAACAAGTCATGAACAACACTCGATAAAAGTCGAGAAAAAACATGTGTGTCTTATGCAAACATATCAAACACGCATCTTCGACAACGGAAGCAAGGTGAGGAGATAGTGTGTAGTTGTTTGCAACCGAGAGAGCAAGGCCCATAGCACGTGGCCAAGAGGGGTCTGACAAACAAGGGAGAGAGGTCGAGAGAAACGTACATAGAAATGCAGACATGGGGAGGAGAGAGTGTATGTTTGTCATAGAGAGATCCCCTGGAGATCGTGATGGGACTACATGGGTGGGAGATCGAGTGACAAGGTGTGTGCGCGATAGAAGATACCCCGATAGATATCGAGATAGACGTATGGATGGAAGGGGACAATACGTGTGTTCCTGATGGCTAGTGAGAGATAGTCATACTTAGGGGGGAGTGCTTGCGCCTATGATGGAGTGAGGGACTATGGTACTTATTAGGGGGGTGCGTGTCACATAGAGAGAGAACAAGGGCAGAGAGTGTTGGATGGATCTATATGTATAGCGCGAGCGAGACATGTGTATGTGTGAACCAGGGAGATATAAAGTTTGAGAGAGATTGAGGAGCCCCGATAAGGCTAAGTGGTGCGTCGGATAGCTGAGAGGGGGAAAGAGATATTCCATCCGCTCGATAATGCAGTGCATGTAATTTTTTTAGAAATCAAACTTTAGAAACTTTGATCAGGTTTACACAAATGTTATTTATATCTTCAATACCAAAGATAAATCATACGAAACTACATCTCATGGTGAATCTAATCGTATATGTTTGCAATTCCAGATGTAATTGTTTTTCTCCACGTACATGGTCAAACTTTGTGATGTTTGAATTTTTAATAACACTACAAGAAATATGGCCGTTTATGACAAAAATATAATGACTGTGGTCGATTCGTCATGGATCTATGACAAAAAATTAGAAGATGGTCATGGGGTGTCCAAGGGGGTCCAAACTCCCTACCATTGTGACCATTATGTCAAAAAGGTCGCAATCTCATCACTCCAATTGCTCATAAAACATATATCACTATCCATGGCCTTATTTTGGGTCCAACATGACGAAATTAATATGGTCACAGGCTTGAATAAGGATGACTAGGCAGACACATAGGCAATTTTCCATTGTTTCATTGTATATGTGTAGTAATTTTGTCTACGTGTCGTGCATACATGTGAAATCAACCTGTATGTGCATCACCAATGGGGTATATCTGCACCCCAAATGAGTGACCCAAAAAATTTAATAGGTCCCAAATTTGACGTGTGGGACCAACAAACATAAGAGACCCACTACTATACCCCTCCGGTCATGAGGGATTAGCTATCATGCAAGGCCTACATGTAAGACAAGGGACCAAATGACCAATGGACCCACTTTACACGTGGGACTATCTAACCTATAAGTACAAATACAATACTGAGAAAATAAAAGGAGCCTCAACGGCTCGGCCAGGTGCATTACAAAGAAGAAGAATAGTTGAGAAGGTTGCCTACATACTATCTAGTATAAATTTCCGTCCAAAAATCTAAGGGCTTCCCTTTTATATTTGCATTTTAATTTAAACAACTTAAATTCATTTGATGTTTCAAATTTTCTTCCACCCTTTTGTCAAATTTTACGAGGGTTATCTAAATTATTTCAATCTAAATAAAAAAGTGTTTTTTGGAGTCACGTCGTATTGTTGATATTTTTCGTTTAGTGAACATGTGTTTTAACATGGTTTGCTTAAAAAATTCAAAAAAAGAAACCTTATGCAATATAAGTCAGCCTATTATGCAATAATACTCCCTTTGTCTATGAATACATGTACTTTTACTTTATGTCATAATTAAGTCAAAGTTTAATTTTTGACCAACACTACAGAAAAAGTCTAGTAACATATATGACATCAAATTGGTATATTATGAAAGTACATTTCAAAAGGGATCAAGTGATACTAATTTCTTACCATATGCCATACTTTTCCTTATAAAATTGGATAAAATTTTAAAACATTGACTTAAAACAAAAGCTAAAAATACACTTCTTCGCGGACGGAGGGAGTATAAGTCAGCCCGTTATACCATTGAAAACCTCACATATAAAGTTGGTCTAATTTATAATTAGAGTTAAATTTTAAGATGGATGCATTCATTGGAATGAAAGGAACATCTCATTATACAGACATGGTAATGATAAAGGTATAGCTCCGCCACTTTTTGAGGTCGCGCCATACATCTTGGCCTATTTTTGTTCGGAAAACGCATTACGCGCGCGAAACCTACCCGGCCCAAAGGCCTCAAACCAGACCAACCCAGGTCATATAAAAGGTCAGAAACCCTAACTCCTCCTGAATCCCCTCCAGCGCCGCTCCCCCCTCCTCTCTTCTCTCATCTACTCTTTCCACGACCCCCTCCCCTCCCCTCCCCTCCCTCCTCATCGAGCCTTGATCTGGCCGGATCTTGCCAATCCACACAACGATCTAGCCTAACCATCCCGCAACTACGGCGGCGGGCCACCAGGACAGCCGGTGGTGGGAACCACCAACTCAACGGCGGCGGGTACCAAGAACCGTTGTTGCGCCAACCACGCGCGTCACAAGGAGGGTGGTTGTCGTCGCTGCCGTAGCATCGGACGCCGTGCTTGGCGCTGGACCAGCGGGGGCTGGGCGAACCACGTCGCTTGATTGGGTCGTTTCCAACGCCCTGGTCGTCGGCGGCGACAAGACGCCAGACAAAGGGCCCCATGAATCGCGTGTACGTGGCCAAGGTGACCAGACCGCTTCCTGGACACTATCGATTGATGAAGTTGTTTTGGCTGCTCAAATTGATGTCCAAATGTGCCAAATCTGCTGCTTTGTAGGTGCCAGCGTTGATGAGAGAATTTATCATTGGTGGGTTCGGTAGTAACTAAAATCTGTTGCTTTGAATGTGCCAACGTGTGAGGGAATTTATCAATGGTGGGTTTGGTAGTAACTCAAGTCTACTGCTATGTTGTTTTCAGCCTGGTAAGATAGCTGTTCATGCCACTTGCTTAACTGTGTTATCCATTTTCAGCTATTACAAACAAACAAATTCTAGACATGCATGAGTAATGCAAGTATGCATTTGAGAATACATCTTACCCGAGATGGACAAAGTCTTGCTTTGCTTAGTTACACAAAACATGCATGGTAAAAACAAAATCCTGATCGATTAGAGAGAAAGTAAGTCGATACTCCCATTGAGAACAAACTTGGTTAGTTGAGTGTTCTATGGGAACTTCAGTAAGTTTTCCTCCATTTTATTGTTCATAAATCCTATGTTTTGAGTAATTTGGTTACGCGATGCACAAATGTTAACATTGCTTAAGGGTGTATATTTTATTGTATATCTAGAACAGTTGTATGCTTCATTCATTGTTACTATAACATGTACTAATATATTTAAGCACATGTATTGCCCTTTTGTCTTTCCTATGGACGGACATACATATTACTTGGCTCACTGAAAATTTGCGAACTTATGAAACAGCTGCCGAGCTCTCTCTATTCTGGGCGCTGTTTACCGGCATCTCGATCTCGACCTGGTAGCTCTGCTTACCACCATCAACAGGTACTGCTCTCTCCCCTTCTCCTCTAGGAAAATGCATGAATAAAGAATTCACAGCAAACTGGACAAGATCAGTAATCTATCATTGTTGCACAGTATGAATTATGAAATTCTACAAGGTGGATATGGTTCTAATAGTATCCTGCAATTGTTCATTATATTATTATCCTATGCAGCTGCAATTGTTCTAATAGTATCCTGCTGAGCTCTCTCTATTCTGGGCGCAGTTTACCGGCATCTCGATCCCGACCTGGTAGCTCTGCTTACCACCATCAACAGGTACTGCACTCTCCCCTGCTCCTCTAGGAAAATGCATGAATAAAGAATTCACAGCAAACTGGACAAGATCAGTAATCTATCATTGTTGCACAGTATGAATTATGAAATTCTACAAGGTGGATATGGTTCTAATAGTATCCTGCAATTGTTCATTATATTATTATCCTATGCAGCTGAAATTTGTCGCTTTGTACTCTCTCAATCAGTTTTCCTGCTTGTGATAATAATTGTCTTATATTTAGGAATGTAAGGAGTACTTTGTTTGTTACTTTGGATCTCTTCATGGTTAATTTCCCCATTCTGGTTAAAAGGTTCATGCTTGTTCGCTACCATTTTGTATGCATGATTGACTGCATGCATTTTCCTTCGCTTGTCGCCCGCAATGGTTGTTAGATAGATTTTATATGTTTTATTCAATATGTCTCTTTATAATTATGAAAGGTTAGCCATGTGTACGTTCACTCTGTTAGGGAGGAGCACAAATAGTAGCACATGTATATTTTTTCCAGAACGCAACATTGGTTAAACAAACTGCACATGGCTTCATTTATTCTGAGCATATTCTTACAGAGTATAGTGATATTTATTTATTTATTGCATCAGTATTTGAATCATACCCTATTGAACAGTATGTAACCACAACAAATGAGATTTCATTATTTGATAATAGGCAGGTAAACTAGAACCTATCCCATATTGCTATTCTCTTAAGATATTTATTAGTTTGATGAGTTACTCCTCTTGATAGTCGGAAAATTGCAACCGCACTTATGTTTTTTGCTTTGATATGATGCTGGCTTCTACTGAGTGCATAATATTGTGACATTAAGATTTTAAGTTTGAATTTGTATATCACTGTATGATTTATGATTTACATTTTGAAGGGTTGTTAATTATAACATTCTATCAAGTATGTGGTTTTTCTTTTGGAAACAAGGAAACACCATAACATACATTTTTTACGGCAAGAGTTTGACCTACCCTTTGATGTTTCAACTTGCTAATCCTGAAATATCATTTTGTGCAGATGGAACATGCATATTGACCGTTGCCATGTTTGGGCGAAACAATATGGAACATGGAGGGTGTTTCGTCCTTATTTTCCCGAAGCCCATAACGCCTTCCCTCGCCTATGCATCATGCCAATGAGTTTCTTTTCTCCAATTCATCAACTGCTAATGAGTTACCTCAAGTTGAATCTATACTGAAAACTCATTTACTTTAATAACTTGGTCAATACTTGATGTGCACCTAGAAAAGTGTAGCTGCACACTGGAATTTTATCTCAGGGTGGCATTTGTATTCTCTATCTAGAAATAATACTTGCTTGTTAACCTCTCTACTGTACTGTTATGATAGTCGGTGTTAAGCTACTACAATGAGAACATTTTGTCCAACCTTTGTCCTATAGTGGGTGGTTGTCTTGTGAAAAAATGCCTCTGCACTGTACTGTCTTATGAAAAAATACCTCTGTATTGTACTGTCATGACACTTTGGTTGGCTTATCATAATTGTAGTTGTTTCCTTATTACAGTATATGGGTCTTACAACAAACTTGACCCACATCCATATTCGTTGATGCTGTTTCAATCAACTGCTATGTGTGGTCTGTATGTTCTCATGTGTGATCTTTCTTAATGCCAGGATGTTCTGCAATCCAGAAGAACTGGCTACCCAAAAGAAGTGGAAGACAGTGGATGGGTGAAGCTATGGTTTCCTGATTTGTTGTTATGTATACGTGTTGTCATGAAGCATAGTGGCTCTGGCTTTGTGTAAAATCATTATAAGCATAGTACCAACACTTTTTAGATTTTTAGAGGAGTTGAACGCTTAATTATTTATGTGATTTATGTATGTGATGTAGTCTCTATGATGCCTGCTGAAATGAATATAAGTATTTACTTTTTTTAAGGTGGAATATAAGTATTTATGAATATAAGTATTTATTGATAATATTAGTTTTTGGCTGGAATTATCTATGATCTCTAGTGTACCAAGCTGTGCAAAATAATGACTCGGCCAAGGTAAAAAAATAATGGGCTAAATGATCGGTCTGTGGATGGGGCCCAAAAATGAAATGGGCTAAAATTCATGGGCTCTATTGCTGGGCTTAGCTGATTTAGATACCTTGTTGGACTGGGCTGGTGAAAGTTGTGACCTTAACTTTCAGTCAGTGGTAATGCCATGAAGGCTGCCACATCATCACCTTAGCCACGTGGCTAAAGCCATGTCAGATCCTACGTGGTTCAAGTAGACGTGTAATGACGAAAATAATTAGTCATAGATTTCATGACGAAATTTTTATGGTCATTGAATCTTTGACCAAAACATTCAAAAGGTCACGTTTGTTTGTTCTTGACGACCAACTGTTGACCATCCAAATTTGGTCATAAAAAGGTCATAAATGAACAACAACGACGATTCTTTGACCAAAATCAAGGGTCACAATTGAGTGTTTTTCTTGTAGTGTAAATCAATATGCTATAGATTTAGGAGAGTGCCTAAGTCAAGAGGGATCAAGTGCATGTGAAGGAGCATGAGTAAGTGTGCAAAAAGAGTATGTGTGTGAAAGAGAAAGTTACAACAAACGATAAATTAGAGAGAGAGTGGCATTTTTCGAAGTCTGGAGTGGCGTTTTTCAAAGTTTGCAAATTGTAGTGGCGTTTTCCAAAGTTTGCAAAAATTGCAGTTTCAATTTTCAAAGTTTGGAAATTGCAGTGGCATTTTTATGAATCGCCATAATTGGAGTGGAATTTATCTAATTTGTTTTTGAGACAGAACCAGGGTGTCAACTGGGCTGTGCGGGGCACTCTAGCCTGTCTAGACAGCCTTCTCTTTTATGTTTACCACAGACCAGCCCAGTAGTTTTTTTTCTTTACGAAAATGGCTAGCCCAGTTTTTTTGTGATTTGCCAAGTAAGTTGCTTTGTCGGGCTTATTGGGCTGCAAATCTTTCAAGACGATGAGAGCTTTATTCGGCTGGACGAGAAAATGGCCTATCAATAATGAGAAATGGGATGTACATTTTTTAAACACATCAAACCGGCAATTAGTTTCAAATTTATTTTTTTCATTTCGAGATTTTAAATCGCATTAATTTTTATGCGTGGACAATTTTTTGGATTTTATATTGATATACATTTATTTTTAAAATCAGTTTGAATGTGACTCGAAATTTCGGGATTAATAACATTTCGGACCGCACCAAAATATGCAAAATTTCGTATAATTTTTTAACCGTGGCCACAATATGGGCTGTAATGGTAACAAAAAGAATATGGGCTCAAAAAAAACCTTAAGAATTAGCAAATGGGTTGTAAATTATTAGAAATAATGGCAGATGGGTTTTATGATGTTTTCAATAGATTTGAGGCTTTCCTAAAAAAGGTTGACGCACAAGCAGTGACTGTTGGATGTCCATCCAACGGCCGTCATGCTTCTTCAATCTCTGCTCTTCCTGCTCCAGCCGCTCAAACAAGCGCCGGCGGGACTGCCTGCTCTCTCCTCCATGCGGCCGGCTGTGCTGCGGCGCATGCCTCACCGCCCCACCGTACTCCCATCGCTAGCCTAGCCATCCCTCTACTCACCCACACCTGTTGTTTTCTCCGGGGACGACACACGAACCAGTAAACCCTCGCACTCCTCCGCGTGGGAAACAACTAAAGAGCCTTCCCTGGCTCTGTGTCGTTCCCTTCCTAGGCCTCGCCGTCATCCACCGCCCTGGTGCTCTCGGCGTGGCCTGGTCAACGTAGTCAATGAACGACATCCATCAGAAGTGGACTGTACGTGGAGAGGCTGACAGCTGGGTCCATGGCGCACGCAAGGAAATGCCTCCTTATTACACGCAAAATAATGATTCCTCCACCTGACAGCTAGGACCCACAGAAGGGCTTCTGTATTTTGTGAACCCCCCCCCCCCCCCCCCG
>LR738712.1:660410286-660439777 GCA_902687465.1 Secale cereale
CCCCCCGCTGAGAGGTCGGACCCGCCAGCAATATCTTCGCACGCAAGGAAGTGCCTCCTTATGACGCACAAAAAATGAATACCCCCTGCTAGCTGGGACCCACCATAGTGGGTGGCTTACTTGTGGGCCTACTAAGTTGACGGGGACAAAGGGCTTTGTCAAGTTAGTCAATATGAACGATTCTAGCTCCAATGGCCGTACGATGTCCATCCAACGGCCATAATGCTTATTCAACCTCTGGTCTTCTTTCTCCAGCCGCCCAAAGCAGCGCCGGTCGTGCCACCTGCTCCTGCATCCCGTGGCCGGCTGTGCTGCCGCGGAGGCCTCACCGCCCCCATACTACTCCCACCGCTGGCCAGGCCATCCCTCCACTCACCCACACCCCCTGTTATTCTGCGGCGATGACAACCTCACACCGCAGCCGAACCAGTGAACCCTCGTACTCCTCTCCGCGTGGGCATCCACTGTCGCGTCTTCCCTGACATCGCGTCATCCCCTTCCTAGGCCTCGCCCTCGTCCTTCGCCTTGGTGCTCTCGGCGCGGCGTGTTCAATGTGGTCAACGACCGACTTCCATCGAAAGAGTACTATACATGGAGAGGCTGACAGCTGGGTCCACGGCCACAGCCCAGTTTTTTGCGATTTGCCAAGTAAGTCGCTTTGTCAGGCCTGTTGGGCTGCAAATCTTTCAAGACGAGGAGAGCTTCATTCGGCTGGCCAAGAAAATGGCCTATCAGTAACGAGAAATGGGATGTATATTTTTAAAACACATCAAACCGACAATTAGTTTCAAATTTCTTTTTTTTCATTTCAAGATTTTAAATTGCATTGATTTTTATGCGTGGACAATTTGTTGGATTTTATATTGATATACATTTATTTTGAAAATCAGTTTGAATGTGACTCGAAATTTCGAGATTAAAAACAGTCCGGACCGCACCGAAATATGCCAAATTTCATATAATTTTTTAACTATGGCCACAATATGGGCTGTAATGCTAACAAAAAGAATATGGGCTCCAAAAAAACCTTAAGAATTAGCAAATGGGATGTAAATTATTATTAATAATGGCAGATGGGCTGTATGATGTTTTCCATAAATTTGAGGATTTCCTAAAAAAAGGTTGACGCACAAGCAGTGACTGTTGGATGTCCATCCAACAGCCGTCGTGCTTCTTCAATCTCTGCTCTTCCTGCTGCAGCCGCTCAAACAAGCGCCGGCGGGACTGCCTGCTCTCTCCTCCCCGTGGCTGACTGTGCTACCGCGCAGGCCTCACCGCCCCACCGTACTCCCATCGCTGGCCTAGTCATCCCTCTACTCACCCACACCTGTTGTTTTCTCCGGGGACGGCAGACGAACCAGTAAACCCTCGTACTCCTCCGCGTGGGAAACAACTGCCGAGTCTTCCATGGTTCCGTGTCGTTCCCTTCCTAGGCCTCGTCGTCGTCCACCGCCCAGGTGCTCTCGGCGTGGCCTGGTCAACGTGGTCAATGAACGACATCCATCGGAAGTGGACTGTACGTGGAGAGGCTGATAGCTGGGTCCATGGCCGCACGCAAGGAAATGCCTCCTTATTACGCGAAAAATAATGATTCCTCCACCTGACAGCTTGGACCAACGAGAAGGGCTTCTGTATTTCGTGAAAAAAACGCCCCCCCCCCCACTGACAGGTCGGACCCGCCAGCTATATCTTCGCACGCAAGGAAGTGCCTCCTTATGACGCACAAAAAAACGAATACACCCTGCTAGCTGGGACCCACCATAGTGGGTGGCTGACTCCTGGGCCTACCAAGTTAATGGGGACACATGGCTTTGTCAAGTTAGTCAATATGAATGATTCTAGCTCCAGTGATCGTACGATGTCCATCCAACGGCCATAGTGCTTCTTCAACCTCTGGTCTTCTTGCTCCAGCCGCCCAAAGCAGCGCCGGTCGTGCCGTCTGCTCCTGCCTCCCGTGGCCGGCTGTGCTGCCGCGGAGGCCTCACCACCCCATACTACTCCCACCGCTGGCCAGGCCATCCCTCCACTCACCCACACCCCCTGTTATTCTGCGGCAACGGCAGCCTCACACCGCAGCCGAACCAGTGAACCCTCATACTCCTCTCCGCGTGGGCATCCACTTCCGTGTCTTCCCCGGCTCTGCGTCGTCCCCTTCCTAGGCCTCGCCGTCGTCCACCGCCTTGGTGCTCTCGGCGCGGCGTGGACAATGTGGTCAACGACCGACTTCCATCGGCAGAGTACTGTACATGGAGAGGCTGACAGCTGGGTCCACGGCCGTAGCAACGAAGTGCCTCCTTATTACATGCAAAATAATTATTCCTCCACCTGACATCGGGGACCCTCCAGACGGGCCATCGTATTTCGCGAAAAAAATGTTTCCCCCTGACTGCTGGGACCCACCAGCTACATCTTCGCATGCAAGGAAGTGCGTCCGGGGAAAAAAAATAATTCGCCCCCCCTGACTGCTAGGACCCACCAGCTACATCTTGGCACGCAAGGAAGTGTGTGACAGTCGGGACCCACCTGGTCGAAGCGTATGTAGCGTTGTCATTCTGGTCGCGAACGTGTACGAACATACTGGTCGATGTAGAGGCGCGCACGTGTCGTAGTAGAGGCGCGCACGTGTTGTAGTAGAGGCGCGCACGTAGCATGTACACGTACGTACAGCGGCCAAGCTGCAAGAAAGTAAATACGGCCACGTACGTACATACGGGCGGGGTCTCGAACGCCTACTCGTGCGTACGTATGGCCAGGGCTCGTGTACATGGCTGGGTCGGAACAGAGAAACAGCGTCGTCGTCGTGTTCATGGGGAGCCAAGCGGCTGGGTCGGAACGGAATGTGTCGTCATGTTCATCGGGAGGGCTTGGACAGAACAGCCGATGGAAACGAGGCCTGGCGTACCGCAGAATGGATGAAACGGCCTTGTGTTCGACACGCCACGTTCGAAACGGGATCCTGTTCATCAGGAGGGGTCTGGCGTACCGCAAAACGGAGGAAACTAACCTTTTACGGTCGAAACGGGGGTCTTGTTGATCTGGAGGGGTGTGGCGTACCGCAAAATGGAGGAAACGGACTTGTGTTGGAGTGCTACGGTCGAAACGGGGGCCCTGTTCATCGGGAGGGGTGTGGCGTACCGCAAAACAGAGGAAACGGACTTGTGTTGGAGCACTACTGTCGAAACGAAGGTCATGTTCATCGGCAGGGGTGTGGCGTACCGCAAAATGGGACTCCACGGGATACTTTTCATCTCCACCGTCGACCCCCTCCAGCCTCCTTGGGCTACTGTTCATCCACCGTTGACCTCCTCCTGCCTCCACCTGCGACTGTTCAGCCTCCATCGTGCGCTACTCCATCGGCTACTGTTCAACCAGCCCTCTCCACGGGCTACTGTTCAACCAGCCCTCCACCGTCTACTGTTCATCCAGCCCTCCAACGCTCACTATTCATGCAGAGGCAGCATCGATCGGCTTCAGTTAGCAGTAGTAGCGAAGGAATCGCTCGCTCGGGTTCAGTTAACAGCCATCGATCGATCACTCGGGTTTAGTAACCCGTAGCCTACAGTGCAATCACTCGGGTTCAGTTAGAGCCCAACGCCTCGCTCGGGTTCAGTTAGAGCCCAATGCCTCGCACCCACGCGCGTGCGTGTACGAGAGAAACGTGCATCGCTCGGCCCCGACCACCCACCGTAATCGGGAACACCCCGATATTTTCCTCGCCCTCGCTTCTACCATGGTTTTTTCCGTCATGGACGGCCCAAAGAATGTCATGCAGCTGCGTCTCCGGCCCGCCCAGGACAAAAAGCCCATTTTCTGTCATGATTTTTTGTCATAGAAGTAGGACCCTGCCACATCTATGATGATACCATGTTTTGTCACAATTATTGTCATAGAACTGTCATAAGTATGACAGAAAAAAAGTTTCGTTCGGCCCAAAATGTCACGGATGTGTCTTTTTTTTTGTAGCGCAAGCTGCCAGCCATCTCCTCCTCTGCGCAGCCCCGTGCCACCGGCCCTCAAGCTCGCCACCTCCTCGCCATGGTGCCCACACCGTCCAGCCGTACGCGCCTCCCCATCATCATCTCCGGCAAGAGGCCGCCGCCAAGCTCTGCCCCAGGCCCGCAGTCCTCAGCCTTCCCTACTCCGCCCGCACCTCGCTTCTGCATCTCCCCAATCGACCTGCCTCCTCCTCGTCGCCTCACAGCCCGATGCCATGGTCGCTCGCATCCCCGACCTTGCAGCAGGCTGCCGCCGCGCCTTCTTGCCTCCTTCGCGCCCTGCTCCCTCCTACCGCCGAGCGTCGCCATGTCTTCCCTCCTCGCACGCCCGATCCCCATGTCCTTTGACGCCTTGCCTCGATTCCAGTAGCTCCCTTCTCCTCTCGTTGGGCTGTTGTACCGCCAACAACCCGAGCTCTGCTGCAACTGCCTGCTATCGCCATGCCTTCTCCATGGTCCTGGTTGCAGCCTCCTCCTCTCTTCGACCCCGTCTCCACAACCACCGAAACCGGACCGCTAAGTACCATGACTATGGATCGCCAAGATCGGCCACCACTGAACCATGGTCATTTGCCTTTCTCTTTCTGGACCGCCAAGGCTACCTCAAGTTCGAGTATGACTCGTGTACGACTACGCGGGTTCGCCAAGTACCCCACTGGCAAGACCGACGCCCGAACGACTTCATACTGAAACGGCAAGTTCCTCTCCGAACCGTGTACAACTACCGTCACTGAAGGCCGTCGAGTGAACAACTACCGCAGCCGTGGATTCGAGAAGACAATGTGTACCACTACTTCTACGACGAGATGAGTACGACTACCACAGACGTGAACGACTACGAAACGTGAACGACTACTTCCCACGATGCCTCGTGAACGACCACTTCCATTACGACCGTCCCGAGAACGTCTACTTCCTCTACATCCCATCGAACTAAAACCGTCTGATTGCACGCTTCTAAGGTATACAACCGAGACGATCGCCCGTGGACGAAGGCATTGTGTATATGAGATGCTCCTGTTTGCACCCTGTCTGATTTGTCACCCGTTTCCATGCCACCGACATGTGGGACACCTGGTAAACGGGATCACCCCACCATCCTTGCATGACATGCTTCCGTCACACTTCTTTTGCACCGACAATCCCGATGAGTAACCGGAACTGGATCGTGTCGTGGCACCTCTTCCGTTTTCGCCGCCATGACACCCCTTTCTTTCCGTCGTGGCGACCAAATGCCCCATGTCTTATTCATGTCAATATTTAACAGAAATTGCATATGACTTTACATGGCATCCTCATACATGTAAAGAAACACTTCAAATTTTGCTTGAATTTATTTTTCTTAAACGGCTAAGTCCCTGTTTCATACATCATATAGGCATGTTTGAGTTGATGTATCTTTATGCATGTTCAACCATTTTGAGTGTATGATATGTCAAAATGTTCATCTCAGAGTGATCTACATGTTGGCTACATTTGCATTCATGTTAGGGTGCATTTTGTCATGATTATCTCTGTTGCAAAAGTGCATGTTGTTGTTAAAGTGCTGAAAGTGCTATAACTTGCCCTTTTGTCTTTTTCTTGTGAATTAATGCATGTGTTATATGAGCAATGTGTCAACATGGCTTTGCTTCATTTTTCATGTCTTATTGATGCTGGTATTTATTTCATGCCATGAATTGCCATGATGTGAGAGAAACAATCTTGCAAACATGGTATGATAATGTTGACGTTTTTACACTTGTTGAATCTGTTATATTATGATGCCATGTTTGCTTGATGCTACAGTCAAATCTATGCATAGTTGGAGATGTCTAATGATCATGTCTTGAATTACATGTTATGCTCTATCCATCCATGCCCTTGTTTTCAATTATAAGTTGCTGTATCATGTCTCTTTCTTGCTCTCAAGTTGTCGTCATGATAAATCTGTCAGCCTGTCAGCAACATGTTCCAGTTGACAAAGATCATTGTAATCCATCTATGCATCTTATGGAGTTGTCCAATGGAGTTATTTGGAGTATGCCATGCCTAATACATGTTCATGACCTTTGCATGCTTGTTAGAAGTGTTATGCTTGCTGTTATGTGCCTCCGAAGGCAGCATCATGATGTTGTTGTTTGCATTCCCAGATTTTCATTAAGTCTGAGAATCTGCTATATCATGTTTCCATCTTATTTTGATGAATGCCATGAATTTGTTGTTCCCATGTATGTGCCATGTTGTGTTCCTTGAGCTCCATGTTATGTTCTCGCATGACATGCTTTTGCTTGCCATGTTTTGCATTGTAGCTTAATCATTTCTTGCCTCCAACATGCCAACATATTAACTCTGCTCATGTATGTGCCTAGTTTTGCACTAAGGCTTAATCTGTGATATATAGTTTGATGGTTGCTTTGATCATGTTTGATTACTCTTGATGCCGATGAACCTGATCCTTGTTGATATTGGAAGCATGTAATCTGTACTTTGAGTGCATGCCATGTTTGTGCCTATATTGTACTTTTAGCATGTTGTGTTGATGCTCGTAAGATGCCTAGTTGTTGTTTTGGACAGCTTGTGTCTTAATCTTGTTTCGTGTGTATGTGTTAAATCGTGGCTCCGTTTTGAGCGTGCTCTATATGAAACTTGCTTGGTTTTGCATGTAGATGCATAATGCCATGTTGCATTCATGTTTTGAGAGTGTGTGCTTGATGTTTGAATGCATTTTGCATCAATGCCATGTTTAACTTGGTTTGCTCATATCTTCTAGGCCGTAGCTCCGAATTAAATGAACTTTATATGTAACTTGACTAGAAAATCATGTTGATCATCAGGGTGCATCTTAAGTTGTTGTTTAACAAATCTAACATAAGGTTTGTTCTGATCTGGACCAATTTCGAAATTTGCATATGAGGACTTACCGGAATTGTTACATGTTGTTTCCGACCTCATTTAAACTTGCTTGGTTGTTCTTGTATGCATTATCCCTTGACATGAGTAGCATCATGTAGCCTTGTCATGCATCATACTTGGCTGAGCATCATTTCTTGTTATGTGTTGTGTGTTTACCATGATGTTTGCTTCTTCTCGTTAGTTCATGTTTCATTGTGATCGGGAGGATTCGTTCGACTACGCTTGGTTCGTCTTCGTGGCTTCGTCTACTTCATGGACTCGTTCTTCTTCCTAGCGGGATCTCAGGCAAGATGACCGTCACCTTGGATCTCATTACTATCATTGCTATGCTACTTGTCTCGATGCTATCGCTATATGTCGCACTACCCACCACTTGTTTATCAAGCCTCCCATTATGCCATGAAACAACCTCTAACCTTTTTCCACCATGCTAGCAAACCGTTCTTTGGCTATGTTACCGCTTGCTCATCCCATCTTATAGACTTGTTAGTTGCAGGTGAAGATGAAGTTTGCTCCATGTCGGAACTTGGATGTTGGAATATCACAATATCTCTTACTATAATTAATGCACATATATACTTGGCAATGGGTGGAAGGCTTGGCCTTTTGCTCGGTGTTTTGTTCCACTCATGCCATCTTAGGTTCCGATAAACCGGTGTTATGTTCCTTGATTTTGCGTCCCTAATGCGGTTGGGGTTTATGGGCCCCCCTCGACAGTTCGCTTTGAATAAAACTCCTCCGGCAAGGCCCAACTTTGGTTTTAATTTGCCATAATAATAAAACTATTAATTAATTAATTTGCATAGGGGGTCACATCCCCGAGGATTCTTAATTCAACATACAGGGGGGCCAGTGTTGATGGTGTTGGTCCCAAACTAGAGCACTTTGCGGGGCCGCCCGTTCGCAACTTGGGGTATGTTGGCTCCCGTACGCGTCGCTCATCCGGACGTGGCCTGAGACGAGATACGCGCGGCTACTATCAGGGTGTCGGCACGCCGCGAGGTCTTGCTGGACTTGTTTTACCATTGTCGAAATGTCTTGTGCATCGGGATTCCGAGTCTGATCGGGTTGTCCCTCAGATAAGAGGTTTTACCTCTGCTAATCGTGAGCGCTTGTGATGGGCTAAGTTGGGACACCCCTGCAAGGTTATGATCTTTCGAAAGACGTGCCCGCGGTTATGTGGCAAATTGGAATTTGTTAATGTCCGGTTGTAGAGAACTTGACAGAGGATCTGAAATAAAATACACCAATCGCGTGAGTAACCATGACCGTCTCTTTTCGAGTAAGTTCGGGAAGAGAACACGGTGGGGTTATGTTTGACTGGTAGGTAGTTCAGGATCACTTAGTGATCTCTACTCCTAATGGAGGAGTTGGTAGTCTCGCCTCACTCCCACCAACCCCTCGCAAACCCTATATTACGCCCGCGAGCATCTTACAGGTAACCTTTGGGCTGGCCCATTTGACGTGTGCATTAAATCAATCAAATCAGCACTTTCTAAAATCAACATCATGCATTAACCCACTCAAATAATATCTTAAGAAATCTCTACCAAATCCAAGCTTTCCTTGTCTTTCTCTACTCATACTCAAATCAAATCAAATCTTACCAAAACATCAACTACAATCAATTTGGCCGACCCATTTGACGCTTGCATCTATTTTTATTTTGCGTTCTTGTTTTCTTTTTTTTATGTTTATTTTTTATATGACCAATACATTGGGTTTTGCTAGGTATACTATCAGAATCGGCATAGACTTGTACGCCATGGTGAGTTCTTTGTGTCGGCTCCATTCCAGTTAAAGCCCCCCCCCCTAATATTTTTTGTATCCCGTCGATTCATTTAAACTTGTTTTTAGCCCACTGATATACTTAATCCAATTTTTATTTGCCAAATTTAGTAATATTGTTATGGAAAGGAATCAATCATGATGATCTCTAATCATTCTTTAAAGACAAATATATGAAAAGGAATCATTATTTGATAGCACAAGACAACATTTATGAAAATGAACCAATGTCAAATGAATCATTGATAGACTCTTAAATTCATCGATTAAATAATTTTTATCTCTTGATATTTTATTATGATTGTCTATATAACCCATTCACATATTATTCTTAGAAATAGTTTTCGTTGATGCAAAAAATAAATGAATAATCTCTACTCCTAATGGAGGAGATGGTAGTATTGCCACACTCCCAACAACCCCTCGCAAACCCTATATTACGCACGCGAGCGTCTTACAGGCAACCTTTGGGCCGACCCATTTGACGTGTGCATTGAATCAATCAAATCGATACTTTCCAAAATCAACAGCATGCATTAACCCACTCAAATAATATCTTAAGAAATCTCTACCAAATCCAAGCTTTCCTTGTCTTTCTCTACTCATACTCAAATCAAATCAAATCTTACCAAAACATCAACTACAATCAATTTGGCCGACCCATTTGACGCTTGCATCTATTTTTATTTTGCGTTCTTGTTTTCTTTTTTTATGTTTATTTTTTATATGACCAATACGTTGGGTTTTGCTAGGTATACTATCAGAATCGGCATAGACTTGTACGCCATGGTGAGTTCTTAGTGTCGGCTCCATTCCAGTTAAAGCTCCCCCCGCAATATTTTTTGTATCCCGGCGATTCATTTAAACTTGTTTTTAGCCCACTAATATACTTAATCCAATTTTTATTTGCCAAATTTAGTAATATTGTTATGGAAAGGAATCAATCATGAAGATCTCTAATCATTCTTTAAAGACAAATATATGAAAAGGAATCATTATTTGATAGCACAAGACAACATTTATGAAAATGAACCAATGTCAAACAAATCATTGATACACTCTTAAATTCATCGATTAAATAATTTTTATCTCTTGATATTTTATTATGATTGTCTATATAACCCATTCACATATTATTCTTAGAAATAGTTTTCGTTGATGCAAAAAATAAATGAATAATCTCTACTCCTGATGGAGGAGATGGTAGTATTGCCTCACTCTCAACAACCCCTCGCAAACCCTATATTACGCACGCGAGCATCTTACAGGCGACCTTTGGGCCGACCCATTTGATATGTGCATTGAATCAATCAAATCGATACTTTCCAAAATCAACAGCATGCATTAACTCATACAAATCATATCTTAAGAAATCTCTACCAAATCCAACCTTTCCTTGTCTTTCTCTACTCATACCCCAATCAAATCAAATCTTACCAAAACATCAACTACAGTCAATTTGGCCGACCCATGTAACGCTTGCACCTATTTTCATTTTGCGTTTTTCTTTTCTTTTTTATGTTTCTTTTTTATATGACCAATACGTTGGGTTTTGCTCGGTATACTATCAGAACCGGCATAGACACTACAAATAAACACACATCCGTGACATTTTGGTCCGAATGAAACTTTTTTCTGTCATACTTATGACACTTCTATGACAATAACTGTGACAAAACACGGTATCATCATAGATGTGGTGCGGTCCTACTTCTATGACAAAAAATCATGATAGAAAATGGGTTTTTCGTCCTGGGCAGGCCGAAGACGCAGCTGCATGACATTCTTTGGGTCGTCCATGACAAAAAAAACCGTGGTAGAAGCGAGGGCGAGGAAAATATCGGGGTGTTCCCGGTTACGATGGGGGGTCGGGGCCGAGCGATGCGTGTTTCTCTCGTACACACACGCGCGTGGGTGCGAGGCGTTGGGCTCTAACTGAACCCGAGCGAGGCGTTGGGCTCTAACTGAACCCGAGCGATAGCACTGCAGGCTACGCCTAACTGAACCCGAGCGATCGATGGCTGTTAAGTCAACCCGATCGAGCGATTCCTTCGCTACTGCTGCTAACTAAAGCCGATCGATGCTGCCTCTGCATGAACAGTGAGCGTTGCTGGGGGGGGTGGATGAACAGTTCCCGATGGGGGTGGCTGAACAGGACCCCGTGGTGTTGCCTCTGCATGAACAAGACCCCGTTCGATCGAGCCGGTTTGGGCTGCATGAATAGGACCCCGTGGAGGGCTGCATGAACAGGACCATCCCGTGGAGGGCTGCATGAACAGTAGACGGTGGAGGGCTGGATGAACAGTAGCCTGTGGAGGGGTGGTTGAACAGGAGCCCATGGAGAGGGCCGGTTGAATAGTAGTCGGTGGAGTAGCGCATGGTGGAGGCTGAAAAGTCGCAGGTGGAGGCTGGAGGAGGTCGACGTTGGATGAACAGTAGCCCGTGCAGGCTAGAGGGGGTCGACGGTGGTGATGAACATGACCCCCGTTTCGACCGTAGCGCTCCAACACAAGTCCGTTTCCTCCGTTTTGCGGCACGCCACACCCCTCCCAATCAACAGGACCCCCATTTCGACCGTAGCGCTCCAACACAAGTCCATTTCCTCCGTTTTGCGGTATGCCACACCCCTCCCGATGAACAGGACCCCCTTTTCGACCGTAGCGCTCCAACACAAGTCTGTTTCCTCCGTTTTGCTGTACGCCACACCCCTCCCAATCAAAAGGACCCCCGTTTCGTCCGTAGGAGGTTTGTTTCCTCCGTTTTGTGGTATGCCAGACCCCTCCCGTTGAACATGATCCCGTTTCGAACGTGGCCGGTCGAACACAAGGCCGTTTCCTCCATTTTGCGGTATGACAGGCCTCGTTTCCATCGGTTGTTCCATCCAAGTCATCCCGATGAACACGACGACGCATTCCGTTCCGACCCAGCCGGTTGGCTCCCCATGAACACGATGACGACGATGTTTCTCCGTTCCGACCCAGCCATGTACACGAGCCCTGGCCGTATGTATGTGCGAGTAGGTGTTCGAGACCCTGCACGTATGTACATAAGTGGCCGTATTTTCTTTCTTGCACACTGGTCGCTGTACGTACGTGTACATGCTACATGCGCGCCTCTACTACGACACGTGCGTGCCTCTACACCGACCAGTATGTACGTACACGTTCGCGACCATAATGACAACGCTACGTACGCTTCGACCAGGTGGGTCCCGACTGTCAGGCACTTCCTTGCGTGCGAAGATGTAGCTGGTGGGTCCCAGCAATTAGGGGGGCGAATCGTTTTTGTTTGCTCGGACGCACTTCCTTGCGTGCAAAGATGTAGCTGGTGGGTCCCAGCAGTCAGGGGGAAACATTTTTTCGTGAAATACGGTGGCCCGTCCGGTGGGTCCCCGCTGTCAGGTGGAGGAATAATTATTTTGCGCGTAATAAGGAGGCACTTCCTTGCTGCGGTCGTGGACCCAGCTGTCAGCCTCTCCACGTACAGTCCACGTCCGATTAAGCCGTTCATTGACCATGTTGACCACGCCACACCGAGAGCACCAGGGCGGTGGACGACGGCGAGGCCTAGGAAGGAGACAACTCGGAGATGGGGAAGACGCTACAGTGGATGCCCATGCGCAGAGGAGTACGAGGGTTCACTGGTTCGCTGCAGTGTGAGGCTGCCGTCACCATTGAATAACAGGGGGTGTGGGTGAGAAGAGGGATGGCCTGGCCAGCGGTGGGAATAGTAGGGGGCGGTGAGGCCTCCGCGGAAGTACAGCCGGCCACGGGAGGCAGGAGCATGCGGCACGACCGGCACTGCTTTGGGCGGCGGAAGCAACAAGACCAGAGGTTGAAGAAGCACTATGGCCGTTGGATGGACATCGTACGGTCACTAGAGCTAAAATCGTTCATATTGATTAAGTTGACAAAGCACACCGCTTAGTAGGCCCACAAGTCAGCCTCCCACCAAGGTGGGTCCCAACCAACAGGGGGATATTCATTTTTTTTGTGCGTAAAAAGGAGGCACTTTCGGTGGGTCCGCGCTGACAGCGGGGGGAATATTTTTTTCACGCAATACGGTGGCCCGTCCGGTGGGTCCCAGCAATCAGGGGGGAAACACTTTGTTCGCCAAATATGGTGGCCCGTCCGGTGGGTCCCTGCTGCCAGGTGAAGGAATAATTATTTTCCGTGTAATAAGGAGGCACTTCCTTGCGGCTGCCGTGGACCCAGCTGTCAGCCTCTCCACATACAGTACTCTTCCGATGGAAGTCGTTCCTTGACCACGTTGACCACTGATACGTCCAAAACGTATCTATAATTTCTGCTTGCTCCATGCCTCTTTTGGTGATATTGCTATGATATTTATACACTTCCATACACTTTTGATCATATTTGGACTAACCTATTAACTCAGTGCACCCCAGTGCCAGTTTCTGTTTTCTGTTGTTTTTGTATTTCAGGTTTTCCCATTACGAGAACTGCCAGAAAAATCCCGGAAAATTATATAAAAAATCAGCGTTCCAGAAGCTTCCCGGTAGCCAAAGTACAGCCTGAGGGGGGGCACCAGGGCTCCAGGCTCCCTGGTGGCGCGGCCCCCCTCCTGGCCGCGCGGGGGGGGGGGCGCCTGGGCCCCCCAGGCCTCCGCTGATGCCCCCCTTTGGCATATATTTATATCATGTCCCGAAACCCTCGAGACGGGAACCCTTTTTCGTGATCTCATCTCTGTTCCGCCCCCGTCGTGCTTCCAAGATCGGGAGCACCAGGAGAACTCTTCCCGGCACCCTGCCGGAGGGGAGGATCACCACCGGGAGCCTCTCCACCACCATGGACGCCTCCCGGATGAGTTGTGAGTAGTCTCCCTTGGACCATGGGTCCATGACCAGTAGCTATGTGATGTTCTCCTCCCGTTCTTGTGCTTCACTAATTAGTCCTCGTGAGCTGCCCTACATGATCGAGGCACATATGTAATCCTTATGCTGTTGCTATGTTGAGTTTGCTGGGATCCGATGGATTATGAGATTATGTTCAGATTGTGTTTGAGTAATATATTTGACCTACCTCTTTTATATTTATGTTCGTAAGTAATTCTTGCATGTTCTCCGTTGTTATTTATTGCTTTGGCCAAGTAGTAGGTAGTGACTCCAAGAGGGAACGTTATGCTTGATTGTGGGTTCATGCCCCTCGATGACTAGCTTGAGTGACAGAAACATGAGTCTAGGGGATGTGTTGTTGCCACAAGGGGGAAAACAACGGTGCTTGTGCCCGCGGGTGCAAGGATTGTTTACTTTACGCAAAGTTCTTTTAATGCAGTTGTCTGTTGCTTTGAGTTTACACTATGGGTGGGACTCGCAACTTAATACCAGCGAGATGTTCTGGATAGATATCTCAAGGTGGATGATTAGTAGTAGATGCAGATGGATTTCGGTATACTTGCCTTGGCGTACCGCCCATGCTTTGAACCTCTACCTTTCTTGCAACATAGTTAGCATTGGTTTGCGCACATAATTCTGTCAATTTCCCAACTGTAATTCGTTTACCTCACATAGCTGTTTTATCGTCTTTTGGGAGAGAGACATCACTAGTGAACATCATGGGACCCCGGTCCATATTACCATCACTGATCACATCCGCTATTTACTTTCCTCTTTTTATTTACTATTTGCAGCAATACCTATCACTATTATCACTTGCATTTGATCCTTTGTAAACGACAAGGCCGGAGGGATTGACAACCTCTCTGTACTCGTTGGGAGCAAAGTTATTTGTATGTGTGTGCAGGTCCACGTTTATTGCTAATATCTGGCGCCGTTAGCAGCTGACACCTTCTTGTTGAAACTGGGAGTCTCAGGGAAATCGATCTTTGGTATCTTTGCCAAGGGAGAACTTCCGCTACACTACATCTCAAACCTTCCACTTGGGGTAACCAACGAGGGGCGAGAAGCCATCAAGCAAAGTTTTCTGGCGCCGTTGCCGGGGACTCCACTCTTCAGGATAGGGGAGTTGCACGCTATCTTTTACCTTTGCTTTTTAGTCTTGTTAGTTTACCTTTCAGTTTTTTGCTTTAGTATCTTTTATCAAAAATCACAAAAATAGTTATCTTGCTTGCTTGCTGCTATGGGTTCCACCAAAAACACTAAATGGGAAGAGTACACCCCTTCTTCCATTACGCCAATCACCACTGTCGGGATCTACAAAAGTAATAAACCTTGTGATTATGTTAGTCTTGATGGAGAGTTATGCCCATGGCATGGTCTTCCAGGAAAAGAGTATGAGCCTCAGTTTAAAGTTGCTCCTATGCTTCCCCAAACTTGGGAAGACATTCAAACTCTTATAATAGAGAGCAATTCTAACAAAGAAGATGACACTACAATTCTGCCCAATAATGATAAAATTGATTTTGATAATTGTAGTATCTCAGAAGTTGTCACCTTTCTACAAAGAATGGCTAAAGATCTCCACACTAGCACGCTTAATCTTGCCTTCACAGAGCATATCACTAATGCTCTCATCAAAGCTAGGGAGGAGAAACTTAGAGTAGAAGCCTCCATACCTAGAAAGCTAGAAGATGGTTGGGATCCTATGATTAAAATTAAATTGAATAACTTCTCTTGCTATGCTTTATGTGATGCTGTAGCTAGTACCTCCATTATGCCCAAAAGACTATATGATATGCTTAAATTGAAACCTTTTGATCCTTGTTCTTTTGGTGTTCGTCTCGTTGATTCTTCCATAAAGAAACCTTTGGGGAGGATCGACGATGTTCTTATCATTGTTAATGACAATTATGTTCCCGTTGATTTTCCTATTATGGACATTGAATGTGAACCTTCTTGTCCAATTATTTTGGGACGTTCTTTCCTACGCACCGTTGGTGCTATCATTGACATGAAAGAGGGGAATAAAAAATTCCAATTTCCTCTCAAGAAAGGGATGGAACACTTCCCTCGAAAGAAGATTAAGTTACCTTTTGAGTCCATTGTACGGGCTAGCTATTCTTTTACTCTTGATAAAACTTGATCTCTTTGCATTATGCCTAGCTTAAAGGCATAAAAGAAAGCGCTTTTGGGAGGCAGCCCACATGAATAAAATTTTATTTTGCTTTTGTTGTGTCTTGATGTTGTTACTACAGTAGCATCATCATTGTATCTTTGCTTTTCAACTTTGTGCCAAGTGTAGCCTCTGATTGCAAGAAAGTTCAAAAGTTGTGACGTGCTGTCCAGGAAACAGATTCTGTCCTTGGATAGAAAAATTCGTATAAAATCACCAGATCATGTTTTTGGTCTGAATTTTTTCGACAGCGTGCTCTAGACAATTGTCTTTCGTGCGTCTGTTCTGAGTTTTTTTATTAGAGTTGCAGAAGTGCCCCGAAACAATTATTTACTACATGTTGTTCTGTTTTTCACAGATTCTGTCCTGTTTTGCCTTTCCTTCATTTTGCAAACCTTGAGCTTGCTTTTTCTTTGCAAAAACCTTTTGGCAATCTTGAGAAACAGTAGACCTTCAAGAATATCCTTATTTCCAGCAAGGAAAAATTATTTTATTATGGGTATTAACCTCGCTAATCAGATTATGATGAGTTATGTATTAAGGGAGTTTTCAAGTGTGCGAGGGAAGATGATAAAAAGATTCAGGACAGTCAAACGCTCAAGCTTGGGGATGCCCCCATGCACCCCCAAGAAATATTCAAGGAGACTCAAGCGTCTAAGCTTGGGGATGCCCACGTGCATCCCCTTCTCCATCAACATTATCAGTTCGTCTTTCTTTCCACTATATTTTTATCACTTCATGTGTTATTTGCTATGCTTGGAGCGTCTTGCTTTTTCATAACGAGTCGGAACACAGCTTTCTTTATGTGGGAGAGAAACACGCTCCACTTCTACCTAGAACATAACATAGAATTTTCATGTCTATCTTTGTTGTGTGTGTTCTTTGTCTTTCAATAGCTAATATCATGCTTAGCTTTTAGTTTTCATGCTTATCTTTTTAAAGAGCTTTTGTTTAGTTGGTTGCTTGAACTCTCTTTATTTATCATGATTATCTTATTAAGAGAGTTTGCTTCTGTTGCATGGTTGATATGTCTATGATAAAAATGCTACGTGCATAATGGTGCTTAGTAGTTCATGTTTTCTTATGGTTAGTCTTAAATAGCTGGGGGGGTTCCCAATGTGTTATTGGAGTACCAACATGATTTGTTTGCCTATGATGTGGTATGGTTTAGTAATATCTTCCTTCAAGAATTTATTTTGATTGACTTGGCGTGTGCTCACGCATATTTAAGACTGTAAAGAAAGTCTGTCAAGCCTTGATGATCTTTTGTTTCTGAGTAGCGATATAACTACCATGCCTGATTCAATGTTGCTTTATCGCTCTGCATGATTATGACCGTCATTGCTCTCTTAGTTGGTCGCTCCCAGTCTTTTGCTGACCTCCACCTGTACTAAGCGGACTGACTGCTTGTGCATCCAAATTCCTTTAAACCAGTTATGCCATATGAGTCCACCATACCTTCCTAATGGTATTTACCTGCCATTCCTAACGGAGACTTTCATGTACCATCTCGAAATTACTAAAAAAGAAAAAAATGCATTCCTGTTTTGTGCCTCTATTTTAAGTCCATGAGGAAGTAGTAGTTAATTCATGATCTTTTTAAGTAGGACAAGCTTCACCCCGGGATTGCATGTTTAATGTGCAAACCCATAACACAAGAAGGAACTAGCATTGAGTGCGCCCGGCTCAAAATTAATATAACAAACAAACCCTCCTTCACGCTTTCTTCATGAGAAATCAGAAAACTTTGGCAGTGATAAACAAAGGAGATTAAGAGGATGTGATCGTCCTCATTCGGGAGCCGTTCCTCGAAACTTGTCCATCTCAAGAAGTGATTGAGCTATCTGCTAGCATTCGTTGACGGAACATGCATAATCAAAAAAATAATTATTACCTCTGTTTTTAAAACCAAGAGCTCTGGTACATGTTTTGTCTTTGTTTCCAACTACGGGTTTTCAACCTTGCCAACAAAAGCCACGGTTCGAGAGTCTCCACCTTCTTTTAAAGCACCAACTACTGAGAGCATGATTGTCATTCTGAGTGTAATGTGCATTGTCCCAAAGTAGCATTGTCTTTTGCATGATTGTGATATCGTTTATTCTGAAATCATTGTATCTAGTCAGCACTTAAACCTTGGAGGTGCCCCTGCATTTATGTTTTGCTTCACTAAAGGGGGCAAGCGAGATATCACTTTATTATATTTGCACACCATGCTCATTACAAATCTATTTGATGTTTCAGTATCATATTGTAAAACTTTCAGTTCTTTGTGATTTTCTCATGAGGCAACTTAATTACTACAGATTCATTGTCTCAGTAAGCTTTTGTCATATGACTATGAAAAATCCTTATATGGTTAATAGCATGTCACCACAGAAATTATTCTTGTTATCATTTACCTACTCGAGGACGAGCAGGAATTAAGCTTGGGGATGTTGATACGTCCAAAACGTATCTATAATTTCTGCTTGCTCCATGCCTCTTTTGGGTGATATTGCTATGATATTTATACACTTCCATACACTTTTGATCATATTTGGACTAACCTATTAACTCAGTGCACCCCAGTGCTAGTTTATGTTTTCTGCTATTTTTGTATTTCAGGTTTTCCCATTACGAGAACTGCTAGAAAAATCCCGGAAAAATTATATAAAAAATCAGCGTTCCAGAAGCTTCCCGGTAGCCAAAGTATAGACGGAGGGGGGCCACCAGGGCTCCAGGCGCCCTGGTGGCGCGGCCCCCCTCCTGGCCGCGCCGGGGGGGCGCCTGGGCCCCCCAGGCCTCCGCTGATGCCCCCCTTTGGCATATATTTATATCGTGTCCCGAAAACCTCGAGACGGGAACCCTTTTTCGCGATCTCATCTCTGTTCCGCCACCGCCGCGCTTCCAAGATCGGGAGCACCAGGAGAACTCTTCCCGGCACCCTGCCGGAGGGGAGGATCACCACCGGGAGCCTCTCCACCACCATGGACGCCTCCCGGATGAGTTGTGAGTAGTCTCCCTTGGACCATGGGTCCATGACGAGTAGCTATGTGATGTTCTCCTCCCGTTCTTGTGCTTCACTAATTAGTCCTCGTGAGCTGCCCTACATGATCGAGGCACATATGTAATCCTTATGTTGTTGCTATGTTGAGTTTGCTGGGATCCGATGGATTGTGAGATTATGTTCAGATTGTGTTTGAGTAATATATTTGATCTACCTCTTTTATATTTATGTTCGTAAGTAATTCTTGCATGTTCTCCGTTGTTATTTATTGCTTTGGCCAAGTAGTAGGTAGTGACTCCAAGAGGGAACGTTATGCTTGATTGTGGGTTCATGCCCCTCGATGACTAGCTTGAGTGACAGAAACATGAGTCTAGGGGATGTGCTGTTGCCACAAGGGGGAAAACAATGGTGCTTGTGCCCGCGGGTGCAAGGATTGTTTACTTTACGCAAAGTTCTTTTAATGAAGTTGTTTGTTGCTTTGAGTTTACACTATGGGTGGGACTCGCAACTTAATACCAGCGAGATGTTCTAGATAGATATCTCAAGGTGGATGATTAGTAGTAGATGCAGATGGATTTCGGTCTACTTGCCTTGGCGTACCGCCCATGCTTTGAACCTCTACCTTTCTTGCAACATAGTTAGCATTGGTTTGCGCACATAATTCTGTCAATTGCCCAGCTGTAATTCGTTTACCTCACATAGTTGTTTTATCGTCTTTTGGGAGAGAGACATCACTAGTGAACATCATGGGACCCCGGTCCATATTACCATCACTGATCACATCCGCTATTTACTTTCCGCTTTTTATTTACTATTTGCAGCAATACCTATCACTATTATCACTTGCGTTTGATCCTTTGTAAACGACAAGGCCGAAGGGATTGACAACCTCTCTGTACTCATTGGGAGCAAAGTTATTTGTATCTGTGTGCAGGTCCACGTTGATTGCTAATATCTGGCGCCGTTAGCAGTTGACACCTTCTTGTTGAAACTGGGAGTCTCAGGGAAATCGATCCTTGGTATCTTTGCCAAGGGAAAACTTCCGCTACACTGCATCTCAAACCTTCCACTTGGGGTAACCAACGAGGGGCGAGAAGCCATCAACCACGCCGCGTCGGGAGCACCAGGGCGGTGGACGACGGCGAGGCCTAGGAAGGGGACGACGCGGAGCCGGGGAAGACGCGGCAGTGGAAGCCCGCGCGGAGAGGAGTACGAGGGTTCACTGGTTCGGCTGCGGTGTGAGGCTGCCGTAGCCACAGGGCCTGCCCAGCGGTGGGAATAGTAGGGGGCGGCGAGGCCTCCGCGGCATCGCAGCCGGCCACCGGAGGCACGAGCACGAGGCACGACCGGCGCTGGTTTGGGCGGCTGGAGGAAGAAGACCAGAGGTTGAAGAAGCACTACGGCCGTTGGATCGACATCGTACGGTCAATGGAGCTAGAATCGTGCATATTGACTAAGTTGACAAAGATTTCCGTCCCCGTCAACTTAGTAGGTCCACAAGTCAGCCTCCCACTATATTGGGTCCCAGCTAGTAGGGGGGAGTATTCATTTTTTTTTGCGTAATAGGAGGCACTTCCGGTGGGTCCGAGCTGACAGCGGGGGGGACGTTTTTTTCGGGAAATACGGTGGCCCGTCCGGTTGGTCCCAGAAGTCATGGGGGAAACGTTTTTTCGCCAAATAAGGTGGCCCGTCCAGTGGGTCCCCGCTGTCAGGTGGAGGTATAATTATTTTCCGCATAATAAGGAGTCACTTCCTTGCGGCTGTCGTGGACCAAGCTGTCAGGCTCTCCACACATAGTACTCTTCCGATGGAAGTCGGTCGTTGACCAAATTAACCATGCCGCGCCGAGAGCACCAGGGCAGTGGACGACGGCTAGGCCTAGGAAGGGAATGACACGGAGGAAGGGAAGACTCGGCAGTTATTTCCCACGCTGAGGGGAGTACGATTGTACGAGGGTTTACTGGTTGGTCTGCCGTTGCCGGAGAATAACAGCAGGTGTGGGTGAGTAGAGGGATGGCTAGGCCAGCGATGGGAGTACAGTGGGGCAGTGAGGCCTGCGCAGCAGCACAGCCAACCGTGGGGAGGAGGGAGGAGGCAGTCCCGCCGGCGCTTGTTTGAGCGGCTGGAGCAGGAAGAGCTAAGATTGAAGAAGCACGACGGTCATTGGATGGACATCCAACAGTCACTGCTTGTGTGTCAACCTTTTTTTAGGAAGGCCTCGAATCTGTGGAAAACATCATACAGCCCATCTGCCATTATTTCTAATAATTTACAGCCCATTTGCTAATTCTTAAGGTTTTTTTGGAGCCCATATTCTTTTTGTTAGCATTACAGCCCATATTGTGGCCACGGTTAAAAAAATATATGAAATTTTGCATATTTCGGTGCGGTCCGAACTGTTTTTAATCCCGAAATTTTGAGTCACATTCAAACTGATTATAAAAATAAATGCATATCAATATAAAATCCAACAAATTGTCCACGCATAAAAATCAATGCAATTTAAAATCTCGAAATGAAAAAAAAAGATATTTGAAACAAATTGTCGGTTTGATGTGTTTTAAAAATGTACAGCCCATTTCTCATTACTGATAGGCAATTTTCTAGGCCAGCCGAATGAAGCTCTCCTCGTCTTGAAATATTTGCAGCCCAACAGGCCTGACAAAGCGACTTATTTGGCAAATCACAAAAATACTGGGATGTGGCCAAGGACCCAGCCGTCAGCCTCTCCACATACAGTACTCTTCCGATGGAAGTCGGTCGTTGACCAATTTACCACGCCGCACCGAGAGTACCAATGCGGTGGACGACGGCGAGGCCTAGGAAGGGGACAATGCGGAGCCGGGGAAGACGCGGCAGTGGATGCCCAGGCAGAGAGGAGTACGAGGGTTCACTGGTTCGGCTGCGGTGTGAGGCTGCCATCGCCGCAGAATAACAGGGGGTGTGGGTGAGTAGAGGGATGCACTGTCCAGCGGAGGGAGTAGTAGGGGCGGTGAGGCCTGAGCGGCATCACAGCTGGTCGCGGGAGGTAGGAGCACGCAGCACGACCGGTGTTGGTTTGGGCGGTTGGAGCAAGAAGACCAGGGGTTGAAGAAGCACTACTGCCGTTGGATGAACATCGTACGGTAACTGGAGCTAGAATCGTTCATATTGACTAAGTTGACAAAGCACTCCGTCTCCGTCAACTTGGTAGGCCCATAAGTCAGCCTGCCACGATGTTGGGTTCCAGCTGGCAGGGGGAGTATTCATTTTTTGTGCGTAATAAGGAGGCACTTCCTTGCGTGCGAAGATAGCTAGTGGGTACGACCTGTCGGTGGGGGCACATTTTTTTCATGAAATACAGAGGCCCTTTCGGTGGGTCCCAAATGTCAGGTGGAGGAATCAAAGACTTGAGAATGCATACAGAACAAGCTAGTGTACCAATAAAGAGACGTTGCTGAGTTTTAGAAAAAAGAGAGACGTGCTCCTGTAGCTGGTTCGAATCCAAACCTAGACTATGACTATATAGGGTGATATGCTACTCTGCAAGTAATGAAACTGACATATCCAACGTTCGCTTCTCCTCTTCTCTACTTACTCTGCCTAGCATCAGAAGCTCTGGCCGCAGCAACCATGTCTGCTGGCTGCTCGTCCACCTGCTCTCCAGCAGGCAACAACCAAATATGCGCCAAGTCGCCACCCATACCATCGCCTGTGGGTCTCATCACACCCCCGCCGGCATGCGCACCGCAGCCGGTTGCTCATCGCAACCCGCTGCCGTTGGTGTGGTGCCACTTCTGCAAATCACGCAAAGTCATACGTCGCGTCTCAACCACAATCCTCAACCCTAGCCGAGTCTCCTACAAATGCCCGAATCATGGGTAATAATATGTTTAAGTGTTGTTCTGCTGCTTTTAGTTGCTGATTTTTTTAATAGTTTGGTTGATGATCTTCCAATTTGATTCTGGGAAGTTGCTGATGCGGGGGAGTGCAACTACGCTGATTATTTGGTTAGCCGAGAAATCCCAATACCAGCAGGCTGGGGTGTTGGACAAGTAACTGAAGGAATGGCAAAAGAGGAAGATGCAGAGCAGAAGGTTAGAGATGTAGTTCCTCTGATCATGGCCAAGCAACAGCTGCTGAATGGCCTTGAAAGCAATGAGGGGATGAAAGAGCTTGTGAAGATAAGGGGCAAAATCGATGTGCTCTATAGGATGATTGTCTCTTTATTTGTAGTGTATGTAGCACTCGTGATGTATTCAGTGGCTATGACATGAGCACTTTGCTGAAACTAGTAATGAATGAAACATGTGTAGCAGGCTAGGCGTAGTGTTGTGAACATCTAATGATTTCTATTAACGGAAATTAGGGGGTATCCCCTTTTTCTCATAAATAAATAAATAGTAGAGGCCCTTTTGGTAATAAATAAATAAATTAGCAGAGGCCATGTCGGGTCAGCTTTGTTCTCATTCGAAGACGTCGAGAAAATTGCAGTCCAACATCAAACTATGTCATCAAATTCAAGTTTCACAGCCAAATATGAGTACAACTAAACAACAATGTCATCATGTTTTAGTCATCATACAATTACCAAACACAAATCAGCATACATAACAAGTGATGTTCTCACAGGAAAATACTAAACAATATGTTCATCGGGTTTCAGTTGTCATAGCAAACACAATTTCACATAGTAGATAAAAAAACATCTTGTGACAGGCAAATACGACAAAAGCAATGTAATCATCATCCGCAGCAGCAGCGTCAACATCTTCGCCATATGTATTAGTCTGAATCGTAATTCCCCACGGTGTCATCTTCTTCTTCGTCCTCAACGTCCTCGAATGTTGGCTTCTTCTTTTTCAACTCTTGTATGTCCACAGCACGACAGGCAATCTTTTCGCCGGTGTCATTGACGTGATGATTCTCAAAGATTTTAGGAACATCTGTGTTATCTTGTACATCAGGAGCAGTGTAAGCATCATCTTGTTGTGCAACTTCATTAAATGAATTCCTCTGCTCAAACCTTTGCAATACTCTCCAGACATCGCTACGTGCAAATGTGTCTTTCAAGAAAAATATCTGTGTTGCTTGATTTGCCAAAATAAAAGGCTCGTTGGTCTGATACGCCACCTTGACATTGATGGATTTCAAATAATCATCAACTCTGGGTTTTGCGATCCTGGAAAACAGGTTATACCAACGACATCACAACAGAACCACACAACGATAATCCTCGAAACTGGAGATATACCGCAACTGAACAATGTCTGTTATGTTAGCATACATTTCAGTTGTCTCTTTGTCATACGTATCCGTGCTCATGATGGCACTGTTTTGTGTCTTCCTGCCTTCGTCTCGTGCAAGGGTGTTGTAGCGCACATCTCCAACAACGCAAGATTCATAATGTCTTACCCGAGTATCAGGACCCATTGCTAGTGAGTAAAGGGCATCATCAACTGCCTGCCCATCCTCCCGCATCTTCTTAACCTATGGTTAGAAAATAGACAAGCTGATCATCTTATGTACTCAATATATTAAAAAAAACTGACAATGCAATTCAGAAGTTTACATGGCTCTTGAACCATTTCGCAAATTCTGCCATAACCAGTTTGTCAATGATTCTTGGATTTTGCGACAATGTCTCCTTTTTGTAGATGTTGCACAACATAGTGATCGCGTCAAACATCTAAATATATAAGAATGTGCTGCAAGTTTAGTATATTACGATGTATGAGCTGCAATACTTAGCACTTACTTGATATAAGGTAGTATCTCAGGATAGTTATTCAACACATACCAAACCATTTTGTCCAAATCTTTAGGTTTGTCCTCTTGTCGACTCTTCCCTGTAACTCGAACAGAATAATCGAAAACATTGAGCCCGGGATTGTCTTCATCCACCTCTTTGCTAAGCTGATCAGCTGTTTCAATGTATTTTGAGTAGAATGTCAACGCTTCTGTAGCAATGTAGGCCTCTGCAATGGAACCCTCGGGTCTAGCTCTGTTCCTAACATAGCCCTTGAAAGTGCCTAGCCGCCTTTCAATAGGGTACATCCAGCCATACTGTACTGGACCTCTAAGTAGTGCCTCATCAGGTAGATGAACAGCCAAATGCACCATCACATCAAAGAAGGCTGGAGGATATATCTTCTCAAGGTCGCATAGGATAGTTGGTATCTTGTCTGTAAGACGCTCCAAAGCATCTATCCTGATATTTCTACTGCAGAGTTCCTCGAAGAATTGTCCCAACTCTACAACTTCTTAGTATAAGTCAGGGCGGCCCAATCCTCTAAGGATAATAGGTAAAACCCTTTGAAGTAGGACGTGGCAATCATGAGTTTTCAACCCTTGTACCTTGTTTCCATCTGCACTGACTCTCCTTTCAGGGTTGGAAGCAAATCCATGTGGGAATCTCACACGTGACAGGACCTCGCAGAATTCTTTTCTTTTTACCTTGTCCAAGACGTACACAGCTGGTGCCATATCCCGTGGTTTACTTTCATCTTGCACCTGCAAATCCTCTCTGATACCCAGGTGTGTCAAATCAATCCTAGATTTTAAGGTATCTTTCGTCTTGCCTTCAATACTCAGAAGTGTGCCGATAATGTTGTCACATATATTTTTCTCGATGTGCATCACATCAAGATTATGCCGCGGATCCAAATCTTTCCAATACTCCAAGTCCCACAAAGTGGACCTGCGAGTAAACAATAATCTCTCTTTTGCCCTGGCATGCTTCCTTTTCCCGCTACCATTATCAGGATGGTTTCCTGGTGTAATATGCATGACCTTCTCTAATTCCACTTGCAACTCATCGGCGGTGAGCCTCTTTGGCACATCACGGTTTTCATGCTTTGCATTGAACACATGTCTTCGGTATTTTCTAGGATGCGGCTTGTCCTTGGCAAGGAAACGGCAGTGTCCAATGTAACAGATCTTGGTAAGTATTGCGTATGACAGCGGATTCCTGTCACAGCGAACACATGCATTGTAACCATGTGTCGTTCGCCCTGACATAGTGCCCAAAGCCAGATAATCATGGATGCACCAAATTATAACAGCACGCAGAAAGAAATCAGCTGGTGGGCTGCTATATAGGTCTCGAGTGAGAACACCCCTCCAAAGTTGTTGAAGTTCCTCCACAAGAGGCTCCATGAACAAATCAAAATCCTTTCCATGACTTTTTGGACCTGGGATGAGCAAGGCCATCATGTAGTTTGATTCTTTGGTGCAGACATTTGGAGGCATGTTGTAAGGGATAACAAGCACTGGCCACATGCTATATGTGGCGCTCTGGTGGCCAAATGGGTTAAATCCATCTGAAGCTAAGCCAAGTCTGATGTTTCTCGGGTCAGCAGCTAACTTTTCGTGCTTCTGATTGAAGCTTTTCCACTCACTACCATGTGATGGATGGCTCATTACATTCTGATCTCTGTACTCATGGTTCCTAGAATGACACAGTACATCCTCTCTTGTTTCAACATCATGAAACAACCTCTGCAATCTTGGTGTAATTGGAAAATGTCTCAGAACATTATGAGGAATCATCTTCACAGCATCGCCATCTTTCCATCTTGTTGATTTGCATTTCGGGCATTCACTTAAGTTGGCATAATCCTTCTGGAACAGAACACAATTATTCTTACAAACATGGATCATATCATATCCAATTCCAACTGCACGAAGGAAATTCTTCATTTTACTGTAGGTGTGTGCCAGCTCAGACGCATCTGGGAAAGCTTTGCGGAAAGCAGCCAACATCGCATCGAATGATTTGTTGGTCATCCGCTCAGATGTCTTCACCTGAAGAAAGGTGACCATAGCAGAGAATACTGACAGCTTATTTCCTGGGGTGACAGCCACGTTGCATTGTTCCAACATGTGGACCCACCGTTTTTCTTCTGCAGGTGAAAGTTCACGGAATGCACGAGCATTTCGTAGCATTGTTTCAATGTTGGTCAAACTCACTAGCTCCGCCACCACCTCCTCCTCCTCCTCTATCACCTGAGCATCAGGAAGATCAAGATGGTGATCTGCTACTTCCACGTAGTCAATAACATTGATGTTCATAGCTTCACCATGATGAACCCACCTAGTATATGTGACTGACATCCCATAAAAGTGTAGATGATTTTGCACAGTTGACTGGGGTCTTGTAACTGAATTCATACAGCTGCTACACGGGCAGAGCACATCTGATTTCGGACCACCGTACTTAGCTCTGGTAAAGTTCATGAAGTTTTCAACCCCCTCTACATATGCAGCAGAGAATCTTCGAGCATAAGTTATCCAAGTCATGTCCATCCGTTAGACATACAAATTAGTTCTTCTACTAGATATTACAGGAAAAACATATATGCTTTTTTATGAAGTCTAGAAGAAAATACCTAGGTCGATGTCTAAAGCTATGGCAAGATATTTGGACGAGCAGATCTAAGTAACGAAATATATGTAAAGCTAATTCAGCAAACAGATTTGAGTGCTAAATTATGGCAGGTTGTTTCAGCAGTCAATGAGGTCGAGCATGATGGACTATGTATTTCCAACAGAGCACACATCCATCGAACTATTGAACGCCATCGCAGCAACAAAGATCGAGTATAAAACGATGTAGATCTATTTCACCTAACAGATTGGCTACTAGACCATGGCAATCTACGTCACAATAAATATATGGCGGGATATTTTAGCAACTAATCGGCCTTGGCATGCCATCTCAGCTAACACTATTAGGAAAAGGCTAATTAGTGGTGAACCTGTTTTGGCCATTAATGGCGCACTACAGGTGCGCCACTATTATCACGCCATTAGTAACAAATAGTAATGGCGCACCTCGGGTGCGCCATTAGTATCCCAGATAGTAATGGCGCACCTATAGTGCGCCATTACTATGCCTATCTGGTGCGCCATTACGATCTGACTTAGTAATGGCGCACCACATAGAAGTGCGTCATTACTAACAATTTTTTTTATTTTTTTTCAGATTCTTTTTAAAAAAATCGTTTTTCCTTAATCTCGCGCCACTATTATCACGTCATTAGTAACAAATAGTAATGGTGCACCTCGGGTGCGCCATTAGTATCCCAGATAGTAATGGCGCACCTATAGTGTGCCATTACTATGCCTATCTGGTGCGCCATTACGATCTGACTTAGTAATGGCGCACCACATAGAAGTGCGCCATTACTAAAAAAAAAAATTTATTTTTTTCAGAATTTTTTTTTCATTTTTTTCTTAATCTCAGGTCACTATGGCTTAATCTCGGGTCAATATGCTTAATCTCAAGTCAAATCACACTCCATGGTCAAACTTCCCAAAAGGTCACCCATCCTCACACTACTCCAGCCTGAGCACGCTTAACTTCGCAGTTCTATCCAACCCCAGCACCAGCTCACTTCACAGGCACTTGTTGATATATCTATCATATCAATCCTATTAAACCTTGTTGATGTCTAGGACTTTGTTCATGTTCATGAGTGTGATGAAATATTGAAAAAAATATTTCAACTTCCCGATCATATTACGTATCATATTTTGAAAAAAAAATTCCAAAAAAAAATTTGAAACCAATTTTTTTCCTGTTACTAGTGGCGCACCTACCAAATGGTGCGCCACTAGTAAGCTTGATTTTTTTTTCATTTTCCCCCCTCTAGATCTTAAAAGCCCCATAACTTTCGTTATGTTAGGTTTTTGGGGATTTTGAAAATGTTCAGCGGGGTTCCCCTCGGTTGAATCCGGATGTAACTTTTCGAGTAGATGATTTTTCATATAAGAAACTTTTTAATCCGAGTTCGTATGCAAAAGTTACGCCCATTTTACTAAATTCCAGAGAGATTTTGCAAATAAAGTCAAAATTCATATTTGTAAATTTCCCAACAACTAGACCACATATCACATGGGAAACTTATTTTCTTTTATTTTTTTCACATTTCCATCATTTTCTTTTATTTATTTTTAAACTGAAAAGGCGGTCCACCGGGGGGGTGCAAAGAAAGTTAGTAATAGCGCACCTTCACAAAGTGTGCCATTACTATGTGTATGACTTGGTCAAACCTTGGTCAAAGTTAGTAATGGCGCACTTTGTGTAGGTGCGCCATTACTAAGTTTTACAAAGTGCGTCATTACTAAGTTTGACCAAGGTTTGACCAAGTCATAGACATAGTAATGGCGCACTTTGTGAAGGTGCGCCATTACTATGTCAACTAGTAATGGCGCACTCTTCCCTGGTGCGCCACTGCTAACATTTTTTTTCTAAACTAGTAATGGCGCACCACACATCAGGTGCGCCATTAGTAATATGTTAATAATGGCGCACCTGTATCTGGTGCGCCACTGCTATATAGCAGTAGCAGTGGCGCACCACATACATGGTGCGCCATTAATGTCCGTATTAGTTATATCCCTTTTCCTAGTAGTGCGCAGATTGAGTGTACAACAGGGCAAGGAAGCTTCTTAAGCAGAGCATATTGACTGTAAACTACTTTGGCAAATAGTGAGATTAACAGCGTCTATCAGCTAACATTCAACGCTACACCGACATGCACGGGGCCTCAGCTAGAATGCTCATACCGTGGGAGAAGCTGACCGCCGTGCGTCTCCACACGAATGTCGCCGGCGGTGGCGGCGCTAACCGCCGTGCGCCTCCAGAAGAACGTCGCCAGCAGTGGCGGCGCGGCTAGAGGACGGCAGTCTACGAGAGCGTACTATGAAAGCGAGAGGATCGTCGTGCGTCCCCTCAACGAACCGCGGCGCCGACGTATCGGCGTGGTGTGGAGGGCGGCTTTGGCGGAGCGAATGGAGTGAAGGGGGGCGGG
>LR738712.1:660443377-660517032 GCA_902687465.1 Secale cereale
CCCCACGCCCACCCGTCCGATTCCCCATTCGCACTCCGTGGGCGCGAAAACTACCTCTCCACCAGCCACGAAACCCCGGCGTCCTCCGTCTGCCACCCCATTCCACCCATCAATCGACGCCCTCCTCCATCACGCGGAGCCGATACCCCGACGTCGTTGTCCACCGCAACCTCAACCGCAACGCCCTCCACGACTAGTAGTTGAAGCCGAGGCCGAGCCGTCCGTACCCGAGCCAGTTCAACCACGCCGTCCTGCGCCTCACCACTGCCGCTCCAACTTCGCCACCCTCCACCGCATCGGAGTTGTTCCTGCTACGCCGTCCTTCGCCGCCTCGGATCTGCTTCCCCTCCGCCGTCATACGGCCACAACAACATAGTCAACAATTTGGCCATGGGTTCGTCCAAGCCTGCTTATACGTCTCCAACGTATCTATAATTTTTTATGGTTCCATGCTATTATTTATGATGTTTTGGATGTTTAATGGGCTTTTTATACACTTTTATATTAGTTTTTGGACTAACCTACTAACCCAAAGGCACAGTCCAGATTGCTGGTTTTTGCCTATTTCAGGGTTTTACAGAAAAGGAATATCAAACGGAGTCCAAACGTAATGAAACTTCTGGAGAGATATTTTTGGAGCAACATACGCATGGGAGACTTGAGAACCATGGAGTAGGGCTGACGTGGCGTCCACGCCCCTCCCCCCCTATAGGGCGCGCCCCCTACCTCGTAGGCACCCCATTTGGCCCCCGGTGCCCTCCTTCCTCCTATATATACCTACGTACCCTGAAACCATCAGACGAACAGAGAAAACCCTAGTTCCACCGCCGCAACCTTCTGTTCCCGTGAGATCCCATCTTGGGGCCTGTTCCGGAGCTTCGCCGGAGGGGCGATCTACCACGGAGTGCTTCTACATCATCATCATCGCCTCACCATGAGTTGTGAGTAGTTTACCACAGACCTTCGGGTCCATAGCTAGTATCTAGATGGCTTCTTCTCTCTCTTTGGATCTCAATATCAAGTTCTCCTCGGTCTTCAAGGAGATCTATTCGATGTAATCTCTTTTTGCGGTGTGTTTGTCGAGATCTGATGGATTGTGGGTTTATGATCAAGATTATCTTTGAGAAATATTTGGTTCTTTTCTGAACTCTTTATGTATGATTATAATATCCTTGCAAGTCTCTTCGAATTATTGGTTTCGTTTGGCCTACAAGATCTATAGTTCTTGCAATGGGAGAAGTGCTTGGCTTTGGGTTCAATCTTGCGGTGTCCTTTCCTAGTGACAGTAGGGGCAGCAAGGCACGTATTGTATTGTTGTCATCGAGGATAAAAAGATGGGGTTTATATCACTATGTTTGAGTTTATCCCTCTACATCATGTCATATTGCTTAAGGCGTTACTCTGTTCTTATGAACTTAATACTCTAGATGCATGGTGGATAGCGGTTGATGTGTGGAGTAATAGTAGTAGATGCAGAATTGTTTCGGTCTACTTGTCTCGGACGTGATGCCTATATATAATGATCATGCCTAGATAGTCTCATAATTATTTGCTTTTCTATCAATTGCTCGACAATAATTTGTTTACCCGCCGTAGAATATCGCTATCATGAGAGAAGCCACTAGAGAAAACTATGGCCCCGGGGTCTATTCTCAACATATCAATCTACAATCTACTTTACTTTTCCGCTTTTACTTTCTGTTCTTATAACCAAAATACCAAAAATATCAAACTATCATCTCTATCAGATCTCACTTTCGTAAGTGACCGTAAAGGGATTGACAACCCCTTATCGCGTTGGCTTCGAAGTTCTTATTTGTTTGTGCAGGTGCGAGGGACTCGCGCGTGGTCTCCTACTGGATTGATACCTTGGTTCTCAAAAACTGAGGGAAATACTTACGCTACTGTGCTGCATCACCCTTTCCTCTTCGAGGGAATACAACGCAAGCTCGAGAAGTAGCAAGAAGAATTGTTGTCGCCGTTGCCGGGGAGGCTTACGCAAAAGTCATATACCAAGTACCTATCACAAACCCTTATCCTTCGCATTACCTTTATTTGCCTCTCGTTTTCCTCTCCCCCACTTCACCTTTGCCATTTTATTCGCCCTTTTTCCGTTCGCCTTTCTGTTTGCTTGTGTTGCCATGTGCCCTCTATTAGCTTGCATCTTCGCTTGGTAAATTATGAATCCTCATCCACTTGCTAATCTTCTTAAGAGATCCAATTATGTTGAACCAATTGCTAGTGAGTTGCGTGCACTAGATTATCTTTATGGGGTTTTGCTTGAAATTCATGAATCTGAAAATTGTGAAGAATTGTTAAAAGAAAAAGTGATTCATGATAGCTCCTTGAATGAAAAGCATGATTGCAATGATGTTATTATAAATTCTATTAATGTCAATTGTGCTAATGATATGCAAAACCCTAAGCTTGGGGATGCTTATTTTGCTATGCCCACTACTTGTTGCAATGATCATGATTGGGGTGATTCTTCTTATGATCTTGAAAATTTATTTAAGCCCCATGATATATATGAGATTGATAATAATGTTTGCAATAATGTTGAAAGTGGGTTTGGAAGAGTGTCAACTTTAAATCCCACATATTTGAAGAATGTTCAGTCTTATGAATTTTTTGATAAAAGTGGGTTTGGAGAGGTCATGACTTTAGTTAATGTTGATGCCACTATTTTGGAAGAGTGTCAACTTCGTATGCATGTGGATCGTGTTGAAAATATGTTTTGTGACAGCTATACTGTTGAATTTTCGGATGATCCTACATGCAATTATTATGAGAGAATAAAATATGGTTGTAGAAATTTTCATTTTACTAAATTACCTCTCGTTATGTTGAGATTGCTATTGTTTCTTTCTTCCTCCTTGCATATGCTAGATCTTGCTAGTCTTGCTAATTTGTTTTCCTATAAAATGCCTATGCATAGGAAGTATGTTAGACTTAGATGTGTTTGTCACATGTTCTATGATGCTCTCTTTGTGCTTCAATTCTTGTCTTTCATGTGAGCATCATTGAAATATCAATGCCTAGCTAGGGGCTTTAAACGATAACGCTTGTTGGGAGGCAGCCCAATTTTATTTTCTTTGTTTTTGCTTCTGTTTAGGAATAAATATTGCATCTAGCTTCTATTTAGATGTGGTCTTTTGTTTTAATTAGTGTTTGTGCCAAGTAGAACCTTTGGGAAGACTTGTGTGAAGTTTATATGATCTTGCTGTGAAAAACAGAATCGTTAGCGCTCGATAGAATGGTCACCAGATTTTACCGGAGTGTGCTATTTAGTTGATTCTTTTGGCAGATGATAAGTAGACAAATTCCTCACGTTTAAAAATTTATTTCAATTTTTTGGAGTTACAGAAGTATGCGAAAACTACAGATTACTACAGACTGTTCTGTTTTTGACAGATTCTGTTTTTCATGTGTTGTTTGCTTATTTCAATGCATCTATGATTAGTATTCGGAAGTATGAATCATAGAGAAGTTGGAATACAGTAGGTTTAACACCAATATAAAAAAATAATGAATTCATTGCATTACCTTTGAGTAGTGGTTTGTTTTCTTATACTAACGGAGCTCACGAGATTTTTGTCTAAGTTTTGTGTTGTGAAGTTTTCAAGTTTTGAGTATTGCTTTGATGGACTATGGAACAAAGAATGGCAAGAGCCTAAGCTTGAGGATGCCCAAGGCACCCCAAGGTAAAATTCAAGGACAACCAAAAGCCTAAGCTTGGGGATGCCCCGGGAAGGCATTCCCTCTTTTTTCTTCATCTATCGGTAACTATACTCGGAGCTATATTTTTATTCACCACATGATATGTGTTTTACTTGGAGCGTCATGTATAATTTGAGTCTTTGCTTGTTATTTTGCCACAATTATCCTTGTTGGATACACCTTTTTGAGAGAGTTAAATATGGCCTAGGAATTGTCAGAACACTCTGTGTGCTTCACTAATATCTTTTGAGTTGAATAGTTTTTGCTCTAGTGCTTCACTTATATCTTTTAGAGCACGGTGGTAATCATATTTTGTAGAAATTGTTGATCTCTCATGCTTCACTTATATCCTTTTGAGAGTCTATTAAAACAGCATGGTAATGTGCTTTGGCTATAAAACTAGCCTTCACATGATAGGCATCCAAGATCAATGTAGTAACAACTTTCACACTAAGTGCATTGATTATGATGAGAAGTTGGATGCTTGATAATTGTTTTGAGATATGAGGATAGTGATATTAGAGTCATGCTAGTGGAGTTATTATGAAATTGAGATATGCTTGTGTTAAAGTTAGTGATTCCCGTAGCATGCACGTATGGTGAACCGCTATGTGATGAAGTTAGAGCATGAGGTATTTGTAGAGTGTCATCCTTTGTGTGGAGGTCGGGGGCGCGCGATGGTTAACTCCTACCAACCTCCCCCCTAGGAGCATGCGTTGATTCCTTTGTTTTGATGACTCATAAATTTTTGCAATAAGTATATGAGTTCTTATGACTAATGTTGAGTCCATGGATATTATGCACTCTCACCCTTCCACCATTGCTAGCCTCTCTTGTACCGCGCAACTTTCGCCGGTACCATACACCCACTATATATCCTTCCTCAAAATAGCCACCATATACCTTCCTCAAAACAGCCACCATACCTTCCTATCATGGCATTTCCATAGCCATTCTGAGATAAATTGCCATGCAACTTTCCACCGTTCCGTTTATATGACACGCTTCATATTGTCATATTGCCATGCATGATCATGTAGTTGGCATCGTATTTGTGGCTAGGCCACCATGCATAATTTTTCATACATGTCACTCTTGATTCATTGCACATCCCGGTACACCGCCGGAGGCATTCATATAGGTCATACTTTGTTCTAGTATCTGATAACCCTCAACCGTAAGGGATCGAGATAGTCTTCGCGGGTAAGAATAACCCAATTTATTGATTTGACACACGGGGAGCCAAAGAGTATTTATAAGCTTTGACAGTTGAGTTGTCAATTCAACCGCACCTGAAATATACTTACTTGCAACAAAAGATAAGTGGTAACAGTGATATGACAGTGATAATAGTGATAGTAAAAGTAAACAGCAAAAGTAAATAGTGAAGGTAAATGGAAAAAGTAGCAACTAGTGACAAGCAGGGTTTAAAACACTGTAGGCTAGGGAGATGGATGGTTGGGCGCTGCATGGATGAGATAGATTCTAACTTGGGGCACGGCACACGGAAAAGTAATGATCATCTAGGCAAATATCAAACATTAGGCATGTATCCCGTAGGTAGTTGTACGTGCTTGCAATAAGAACTTGCACAACATCTTTTGTCCTACCATCCTGCTACGAACGGGGCCAAAAGGAACTTATGGAGATTAAGGTGCTCCTGTCAAAGAGCACCGGAACAAAGCAATGAACTCAATGGATACATGTAATCCTCAAACTACGGACCATTGATGGGCCTCGAACCCCTCGTTGGATTACCCCAAGTGGAAGGTGTAAGATGCAGTAAGTAGAAGTGTTTTCCCCTAGCAAAGATGCCAAGGATCGAATCCCCAGAGACTCCTAGGCTCAACAGGTAGGTGTCAACTGCTAACGGCGCAATTAGCAATCAACGTGGACCTGCAGACAGATACAAATAACTTTGCTCCCAACGAGTACAGAGAGGTTGTCAATCTCTCCGGCCTTGTAGTTCACAAAGGGTTAAAAGCAATATGATAGTGGTGATAGATAGTGTTTTGCAATAGTAAGTAAAATAGCGAAAAGTAAAATAGTGTATGTGATCAATGATGGTAATAAGGACCGGAGTCACATGATGTTCACTAGTGATGTCTCTCTCCCAAAAGACGATAAAACAGCTATGTGAGGTAACAAATTACAGCTGGGCAATTGACAGGACCACGAACGCAAACCAATGCTGATTACATTGCAAGAAAGGTTGAGGTTCAAAGCATGGGCGGTACGCCAAAGTAAGTAGACCGAAATCCATCAATATCTACTACTAATCATCCACCTTGAGATATCTATCCAGAACATCTCGCTGGTATTAAGTTGCGAGTCCCACCCATAGTGTAAACTCAATGCAACAGACAACTGCATTAAAAGAACTTTGCATAAAGTAAACAGTCCTTGCACCCGCGGGCACAAGCACCGTTGTTTTCCCCCTTGTGGCAACAGCACATCCCCTAGACTCATGTTTCTGTCACTCAAGCTAGTCATCGAGGGGCATGAACCCACAATCGAGCATAACGTTCCCTCTTGGAGTCACTACCTACTACTTGGCCAAAGCAATAAATAACAACGGAGAACATGCAAGAATTACTTATGAACTAAAATATAAAAGAGGTGAATCAAATATATTACTCAAGATCAATCTGAACATAATCTCATAATCCATCGGATCCCAGCAAACTCAACATAGCAACAGCATAAGGATTAAATAGGTGCCTCGATCATGTAGGGCAGCTCACGAGGACTAATTAGTGAAGCACAAGAACGGGAGGAGAACATCACATAGCTACTAGTCATGGACTCATGGTCCAAGGAAGACTACTCACGAGTCATCCGGGAGGCGTCCATGGTGGTGGAGAAGCTCCCGGTGGTGATCCTCCCCTCCGGCAGGGTGCCGGGAAGAGTTCTCCTGGTGCTCCCGATCTTGGAAGCGGCGGCGGCGACGGAACAGAGATGGGATCGCGAAAAGAAGTCTTGTTTCAAGGGTTACGGGGGACCCTTTAAATATCTGCCAAAGTAGGGCACCGGGGGGCTCTCGGGGAGCCGAGGCGCCCCCCTGGCGCGGCCTAGGGGGGGCGCGCCCACAGGGCGCCTGGAGCCCCTGTGCCCCCCCAGGCTCCCCTTCGGAAGCAGTGTCGTTCCCGGAACGCTGATTTTTTATATATTTTTTCTGTATTTTTCTGGGCAGTTCTCGAAACGTGAAAACCTGAAATACAAAAACAGCCGAAAACAGAAACTGGCACTGGGGTGCACTGGATTAGTAAGTTAGTCCAAATATGATCAAAAGTGTATGGAAGTGTATGAATATCATAGCAATATCACCCAAAAGTGGCATGGAGCAAGCAGAAATTATAGATACGTTTTGGACGTATCAACATCCCCAAGCTTAATTCCTGCTCGTCCTCGAGTAGGTAAATGATAACAAGAATAATTTCTGTGGTGACATGCTATTAACCATATAAGACTTTCTCATAGTCATATGACAAAAGCTTACTGAGACAATGATTCTAAAGTAACTAAGTTGTCTCAAGAGAAAATCACAAATGACTGAAAGTTTTACAACATGAAACTGAAACATCAAAAAGATTTGCAATGAACATGATGTGCAAATATGATCAAGTGATATCTAGCTTGCCCCTTTAGTGATGCAAAAAATAAATGCAAGGGCACCTTCAAGGTTTAAGTGATGACTAGATACAATCATTTCAGAATAAACGATATCACAATCATGCAAAAGACAATGCTACTTTGGGACAATGCACATTACACTCAGAATGACAATCATGCTCTCAGTAGTTGGTGCTTAAAGTGCTAGAGCTTTTTATTATGAAACATGGAAGCAATTGTGTCAACGGTTGTAGTACTTCATATGTGTCATGTATAAAACATCTTATAAGTTGCAAGCCTCATGCATCGAATACCAATAGTGCTCGCTCCTTGTCCTAATTAGCTCGGATCCCCATGGGTTATCATTGCATTGCATATGTTTTTACCAAGTGTCACAAAGGGGTACCTCTATGCCACCTGTACAAAGGTCCAAGGAGATAGATCGCATTTGATTTCTCGTTTTTGATAAATCTCAACTTGAGGACATCCATACCGGGACAACATAGAAAATAGATGATGGACTCCTCTTTAATGCATAAGCATATTCTCATGAGAGATTGAGGATTAAGGTCCAAGCTAAAACTTTCACCATGATGCATGGCTTTGGTTGGCGGCCCAATGTTCTTCTCTAACAATATGCATATTAATTCAACCCACGGTAAATCACCCTTACTTCAGACAAGACGAACATGCATAGCAACTCACATGATATTCAACAAAAGTGTGACAGTTGATGGCGTCCCCAGAAACATGGTTACCGCTCAGCAAGCAACTCATAAGAAATAAGATACATAAGCAACATATTCTTTACCACAATAGTTTTTAGGCTACTTTCCCATGAGCTATGTATTGCATGGTTAATTTGCTTAGTGCAGGTGGAGGTTAGCAAAAGATTGGGAGCGACCAACTAAGAGAGCAATGACGGTCATAATCATGCAGAGCGACAAAGCAATATTGAATCAGGCATGGTAGTTATATCGCTACTTAGAAACAAAAGATCATCAAGGCTTGGCAGACTTTCTTTACAGTCTTGAATATGCGTGAGCATACGCCAAGTCAATCAAAATAAATTCTCGAAGGAAGATATTACTAAACCATACCACATCATAGGCAAACAAACCAAGTTGGTACTCCAATGACACATTGGGAACCCCCTAGCTATCTGAGATTAACCATAAGAAAACCTGAACTACTAAGCACCATCATGAAAGTAGCATATTTATCATAGACACATTAACCCATGCAACGGAAGCAAACTCTCTTAATAAGGTGAGCATGGTAATTAAAAGAGTTCAAGCAACCAACTAAATAAAAGCTCTTGAAAAGATAAGCATGAATACTAAGAGCAGAGTATGATAGTAGCTATTAAAAGACAAAGAACACACACATCATAGATAGACATGAAAATTCTATGTAATGTTCTAGGTAGAGGTGGAGCGTGTTTCTCTCCCACATAAAGGAATGCTGAGTTCCGACTCGTTATGAAAAACTAAAAAGAAAACTAAAAGCAAGACGCTCCAAGCATAGCACATAACATATGAAGTGATAAAAATATAGCGGAACGAAAGACGAACTGATAATGTTGATGGAGAAGGGAATGCACGGGGGGCATCCCCAAGCTTAGACGCTTGAGTCTCCTTGAATATTTCTTGGGGGTGCACGGGGGCATCCCCAAGCTTGAGCGCTTGACACTCCCGAATCTTTTTATCATCTTCCCTCGCACACTTGAAAACTCCCTTCATACACAACTCATTCATAATCTGATTAGTGAGATTAGTACCCTTAATAAAATAATTATACCTTGCTGGAAATAAGGATATTCTTGAAGTTCTACTGTTTCTCAAGATTGCCAAAAGGTTTTTGCAAAGAAAAAGAAAGTTCTTAATTTGCAAAGTGAAGGTAAGGCAAAACAGGACAGAATCTGTGAAAAACAGAACAGCAGGCAGTAATTGACCTGTTCGGGATACTTCTGCAACTCAAATCAAAAAACTCAGAACTGACGCACGAAAGACAATTATATAGAGAACGCTGTCGAAAAAATTCAGACCAAAAAGATGATCTGGTGATTTTATACGAATTTTTCTATCCAAGGACAGAATCTGTTTCCTGGACAGCACCTCACAACTTTTGAACTTTCTAGCAATCAGAGGCTATACTTGGCACAAATATGAAAAGCAAAGATACAATGATGATGCTACAGAAGTAAACAACATCAAGACACAACAAAAGCAAAAAATTTATTCATGTGAGCTGCCTCCCAAAAGCGCTTTCTTTTATGCCTTTAAGCTAGGCATAATGTATAGAGGAATCAATATTCATCATAATAATCGGAGTTATACATTGGTTCAAATGATTCCTCAACAAGTTCATTCTTGTTCCTTCTAGGAAAGGGGTACACACCTTTTGCCTTCCCGCGTAAGCGGATTTGTCCCTTACCTATATCAATGAAGCCTTTAACTGCTCGGAGGAAGTCCCTTCCGAGCACTATATTTCCTTGGTTTGGCTCCATGATGAAGAAATCAATCATTGCAATCCCTTTAAGTAATTTAACTGGCACGTCTTTTATTTTTCCCTAGATTTCAGAAATATCTCCATTAGTGTGTTCATGATAAGATGGTAGTATATCCATATTAAATTTTAGAGAATCATGAACAATTTTTGGCATAGTAGAAACCATAGACCCAATATCACAATAAGCAAAGAAGTCTTGATTAGAGATGCTAATCCTAACAAGAGGTTCCCAGTCATTATCTATTTCCAAAATATCTCTCTTATTGGGTTCGGGTTTCTCTACCTTCGTTAAGTCTAGAGCATCCATTCTTTTCTCAATAGTGGCAAGTCTATCTATGATAGTATCAAAGTTATGATCATAAACAAAGTAACTAGATAGACCATGTATAATCTCTAGAGCTCTAGCTTCATCACATTCTAAGAAATCTCCCTCAGCTATAATGTCAAGGGAGTGTTTACACCATTTAAAAAGACCATGGTAAAAATTTCTAAGCACAATTTTTATAGGTATCCAAGGCATAATTCTTCTATGTGCATCAGAAATTCTGTCCCATGCCTTCTTCATATTTTCTCCATCCCTTTGATGGAAATCTAAAACTTCTGATTCCCTCAAAGCACCAAATCCTAACATGTTTAACTTAAACAGATAAGACTACTAACAGAAAGGTAAATAATTTCTTTGTGATTTTTTTTTGATAAAAGTAACTAAAGCAAATAATGAAAGGTAAACTAACAAGACTAAAAAGCAAAGGTAAAAGATAGCATGCAACTCCCCTATCCTGAAGAGTGGAGTCCCCGGCAACGGCGCCAGAAAATACTCCTTGATGGGCCTCGAACCCCTCGTTGGATTACCCCAAGTGGAAGGTGTAAGATGCAGTAAGTAGAAGTGTTTTCCCCTAGCAAAGATGCCAAGGATCGAATCCCCAGAGACTCCTAGGTTCAACAGGTAGGTGTCAACTGCTAACAGCACAATTAGCAATCAACGTGGACCTGCACACAGATACAAATAACTTTGCTCCCAACGAGTACAGAGAGGTTGTCAATCTCTCCGGCCTTGTAGTTCACAAAGGGTTAAAAGCAATATGATAGTAGTGATAGATAGTGTTTTGCAATAGTAAGTAAAATAGCGAAAAGTAAAATAGTGTATGTGATCAATGATGGTAATAAGGACCGGAGTCACATGATGTTCACTAGTGATGTTTCTCTCCCAAAAGACGATAAAACAGCTATGTGAGGTAACAAATTACAGCTGGGCAATTGACAGGACCACGAACGCAAACCAATGTTGATTACATTGCAAGAAAGGTTGAGGTTCAAAGCATGGGCGGTACGCCAAAGTAAGTAGACCGAAATCCATCAATATCTACTACTAATCATCCACCTTGAGATATCTATCCAGAACATCTCGCTGGTATTAAGTTGCGAGTCCCACCCATAGTGTAAACTCAATGCAACAGACAACTGCATTAAAAGAACTTTGCGTAAAGTAAACAATCCTTGCACCCGCGGGCACAAGCACCGCCCTAGACTCATGTTTCTATCACTCAAGCTAGTCATCGAGGGGCATGAACCCACAATCGAGCATAACGTTCCCTCTTGGAGTCACTACCTACTACTTGGCCAAAGCAATAAATAACAACAGAGAACATGCAAGAATTACTTATGAACTAAAATATAAAAGAGGTGAATCAAATATATTACTCAAGATCAATCTGAACATAATCTCATAATCCATCGGATCCCAGCAAACTCAACATAGCAACAGCATAAGGATTACATAGGTGCCTCGATCATGTAGGGCAGCTCACGAGGACTAATTAGTGAAGCACAACAACGGGAGGAGAACATCACATAGCTACTGGTCATGGACTCATGGTCCAAGGGAGACTACTCACGAGTCATCCGGGAGGCGTCCATGGTGGTGGAGAAGCTCCCGGTGGTGATCCTCCCCTCCGGCAGGGTGCCGGGAAGAGTTCTCCTGGTGCTCCCGATCTTGGAAGCGGCGGCGGCGGCGGAACAGAGATGGGATCGCGAAAAGAAGTCTTGTTTCAAGGGTTACGGGGGACCCTTTAAATATCTGCCAAAGTAGGGCACCGGGGGGCTCTCGGGGGGCCGAGGCACCCCCCCGACGCGGCCCAGGGGGGGGCGCGCCCACAGGGCACCTGGAGCCCCTGTGCCCCCCCCCCCCAGGCTCCCCTTCGGAAGCAGTGTCGTTCCCGGAACGCTGATTTTTTATATATTTTTTCTGTATTTTTCTGGGCAGTTCTCGAAACGTGAAAACCTGAAATACAAAAACAGCCGAAAACAGAAACTGGCACTGGGGTGCACTGGATTAGTAAGTTAGTCCAAATATGATCAAAAGTGTATGGAAGTGTATGAATATCATAGCAATATCACCCAAAAGTGGCATGGAGCAAGCAGAAATTATAGATACGTTTTGGACGTATCAACCATCCCCTTTGGTGTCCCAAGCTGTCACTTTTGGGATCGCCGGTTCCGAACCGTAATAGGTGCAAACAACTCATAGATAGGATCACGAACACAAATATATTCGTGCAAACACATATGGTTCAGATCTGAGATCATGGCACTCGGGCCCTAAGTGTCAAGCATTAAGAATAACAAGTTGAAGCAAAGATGATAAACACCATAGTAGATGATAGGCAACATGCCCCCAACGATCTGACACACTATTACATGATCTAACTCATCCAATCCCTACCATCCCCTTCGCCTACAGCAGGGGAATTACTCACACATGGAGGGAGAAGTCATGTAGGGATGATGAAGTGGTGATGATGATGACGATGGCGACGATCTCCCCTCTCCGGAGGCCAATTCAGCCTCCAGATTATCCCTCCCGAGGAAGAACAGAGGGTGGCGGCGGCTCCGCGACGGAAAACTGCGAAAAGAACTTCTGATCTGGGGTTTCCGCGTCGTGAGTAAAAATACGAGGCAAAGTAGGGCACCAGGGGGTGTGGGCCCCACCCAGGCGACCCCCCGGCGCGGCCCAGGGGGGGTGTGCCCACAGGGCGCCTGGGCACCCCCTGGCCCCCTCTGGCCCCACTTCTGGCTCCTGGTTCCTTCGGGTGCGTGGATTTTCTGTGATTTTTCGTGGATTTTTCTGAGATACTTAAAAATCCGTTTTCCTGCACACAATAAAACCATACAGGCAGCTCTGCTGAAAACAGCGTCAGTCCGGGTTAGTTTAGTTCGAATCATGCAAGAATGAGGTCAAAACAATATCAAAAGTGTTTGGAAAAGTAGATACATTTGAGACATATCAACTCCCCCAAGCTTAGCATATTGCTTGTCCTCAAGCAGTTCAGTTCAACGAACTGGACGCGACAAAGGAAACTTTGACAAACTCTTTTGCTTCATTAGATGTATATAAGCATGTACTACGAAAAGAGTCTAGCAAGTATTAAAACAGTACTATGAGGACAATGCAAGGAGCAATCCTTCTTTCAAGTGATTAGTCACAAATACCTAAAAGTAAATAATATACTACTGAAAATCAAGACAAGATTACATTGCACATGGCTTGAGCATACTAGGGTGGTATCTCGCTAGTTTCCATGAGTGAAGCAAAACATAAATGCAGAAACTCCTCCAGAGTTTTAAAGGAGACTAGAACTAAGAATTTCAGAATAAATCATATCACAAGTATGCAGAAGACAATGTAATACTTTGGGACAATGCACATTACACTCAGAATGACAATTATGCTCTCCTAGTTAGTGCTTTGAAGAAAGAAGGTGAAGACACTCGAACCGTGGCTTTTGTTGGCAAAGTTGAAAACCCGTGATCGGAAACAAAAACTAAACATGTACCAGAGCTCTTGGTTTTTAGAAACAGAGGTAAAAACGTTTTTGAGAGGTGCATATTTCGTCAACGAATGCTAGTAGATAACTCAATCACTTTTTGAGTGGACAAGTCTCGAGGAACGGCTCCCGCATGAGGACGATCACATCCTCTTAATCTCCTTTGTTTATCACTGCCAAAGTTTTCTGATTTCTCATGAACAAAGCGTGAAGGAGGGTTTGTTTGTTATATTATCTTTTTGAGCCGGGCACACTCGATGCCAGTTCCTTCTCGTATTAAGGGTTTGCACATTAGACATGCAATCCAGGGGTGAAACTTGTCCAACTTAAAAAGATCAAGAATTAACTACTACTTCCTCATGAGCTAAAACATAGGCACAAAAAGAGAAATGCTTTTGATTAATTTCGAGATGGTACACGAAAGTCTTCGTTAGGAATGGCAGGTAAATACCATGTATAGGAAGGTATAGTGGACTCATATGGCATAACTGGTTTTAAGGATTTTGGATGCACAAGCAGTCAGTCTGCTTGGTACAGGTGGAAGTTTAGCAAAAGACTGGGAAGCGACCAACTAGAGAGCAATAACGGTCATAATCATGTAGAGCGACAAAGCAACATTGAATCGGGCATGAAAGTGATATAACTATTCTGAAACTCAAAGATCATCAAGGCAGAGTAGACTTTTTAGTCTTAAACATGTGTAAGCATGTGCCAAGTCAATCCAAAAATTCTCTAAAGGGAAATACCACCTTAGTATACTAGACTATGAACAGTGCAATGCATGTAGATCATTTCAATAACACATTATATACTCTAGTTATTCGAGACTAGCCACAAGGAAAGCATGAACCACTGAAAGAGCATTGTAAACATAGCACTATGTCGCTACAAGCTGGTCTCTAGATCATAAGTACAGGCATATGTACAAAAATAGAAACAAAAAGAGTTCATACCGGTCTTCCTTGTTGCTTCCCTTCAGTCGATCTTCGTCATTACTGCTCGTCACTTGCACGATCGAACATAGGAAATATAATTAGATGCCATCATGGACTCGAGCTGAACTCTGAAAACAAAGCAAACTAAAGAGAGAAAGGAAATCTTTTTGGATTTTTCAAAGGTTGAATTAAAGCAAAAGAAAGAGAAAATCTTTTTGTTGTTTTTGCAAAGAGAGAAATATAGAAGAACGGGCAAAAACTTCGAAAAGATCAAAGTGAATAAAACGGATAATACAATGGAAAAGTGAGAAGGGCACGTACTCCCCTAAGCTTAGGCTTTTGGCCTAAGTTGGTAGCAGCTACTGCCCCCAGGAGCCTCCTGCTCCGTGGGTATGGTGGTGAGTCCAAGGGTCGTAGAAGCATGCTGGCGCGTACACCGAACTCCTCGGAGTCTCCCACGAGGAAGGTTCCGAGCGCCAAACAGAGGAAGAACCTTCACCAAACTCGGTGGCGGTCTCTTCCTCAAAATGTGGTAACTCACCGTGCTTCTCCTTGTCGGGCACAACCCCCTCCATGGGGTTATGAAACTGATGCTGGAGCATGAACTCATCGAACTGGAAAACATCAAAGGACCATCCGTTCCTGCGAGAAAAATCAAACAAAAGAGGTGCAGGTAGATGGATCTCGCGTTCCGCGGTAATTCCGAAACGCAAGATATAAATAAGATTATCAAGCTCAGAACCCATGGTGACAAACTTATGCCTTTTCATAGCAGCAAGATCAAAGCTTAAATAAGTAAAAGGATTATCATCAGGGTGTGGGGTGCCTCCAAGATGTTCTAAGATAAGTGTGGCATAAACGCCACCATATAAGTCCCCCTTGTTACCGTTCATAGCAAGGCGTCGAGCAATTAAGGCACCCTGATTATAATCAGACCTCCCTGAGAGGGCTGCTGCCAGGATAGCAATATCCGGAGCAGAAATGCTGCTCGTGTTGTCACGAGCTAACACCCCTCTGGCAATATAATATGCAAAATACCTGAGGTGAGGAAATAAGATGCTGGAGATCTTCGACCGATGAATATCCCTCGTACCCATGCTGCAGAGAGAGTTGATGACGGTTTTCAGCTCGGAGGGCTGAGTGGCCATCCTAGCCGTCCTCCCAACGTTCGGCACACCTATTATTTCACAAAAAATTCCCAAAGTCATGGTGATAAGATCATTGTAAATTTTAAACTCAATAGCACCTGAATCAGGATTATATCTAAAACTGTTAATGAAACTGGAGGTGAGTTTTTGATACTGGGTAACACGGCTCGTGACGAGTCGTGTCAAACCTGCATTAGCACAAAGATTATAAAACTCATCCTTGATTCCCGCAGCTTCCATGAATTCATCACATGGAAATGTCATCGCACGTGCTGGACTTGTATCTTCCAACAACTCCAGGGGCACATGATCTTCATTATAGCTCACCCTAGCAGTCGATGGTGAAGCTGCGGCTCTAGTAACTCGATCGGAGTGTGCGGGCCTCCTCTTCTCAAGCCACCCTTTTGCCCTTCCTAACAAACTCATTTCTGAAATTTTTTACAATTTACAAAAACTAGGATTAAAACAAAGTGAGGTAAGGCAAACTACTCAACTCACTTGCCCAAGGCATAAACTTGCATCAAAACTTGAAAAATAACTTTCTACATATGCATGCAAGCTCATCTATACAGCACCAAGAACTACTAAATACTCACAAATGAAGCCACCAATCAAAAATCTAATTGGAGGGGTGGAGGAGTCACATACCAGGGAGTATTTGCTCAAAATTTCAGCTCAAATGAGGGGCTGTAGAGAGAGATCGAAGAATCGCCTCCAAGAACAGCAAGAACACAAGAACAAGTGCAGAACTCGGGTTTTTGGAGAAAAAGAGAGAGAGAGGAAGAAGACATACCTGGAGGGGGGGGCCTGTGGGCCCCAGGCGCCCTATGGGCGCGGCCAGGGGCTGGGCCGCGCCAGCTAGCCGCCTGGGCCACTGGTGGGTCCCCCTGGCTGGCCCCAGGTCCCTCTGGGTCTCTCCCGACGTGGAAATTTTTATTTTAATTTTCCTGGAATTTTTCTGAAAACTTCACTGTTGAAAATTTTTCGAAGTCCAAAAAGCTGCGAAACTCTCTAAAAACTTGAAGCAGTTAGTAGTATTCTGAAGCTTCAAAACATAAATACTTGGTACAGCAAGTAGGACAAAAACTAAAAACAAATGAAAACATAACAAGCTCAACTTTTTATCTATATAAAACATGTTTACTAGTAAGGTTGATCAAGTCTTACCAACAAACATGCGATATATAGAGCAAAAAGTCTCACCTCCTATGAAGTAGTTACTAAACCTTTAATTTGATGGACATTGTCCCCACCATGATAGTTTTATATTTGTGAGGCACATGTAGTGGACAGTCCCATTCTCCAATTTTTACGGTCTCGATATTCTCTATAGAGTTGAGGGCATGCCTCCTGTCGATCTTTTTCGGAAAATATACCGTGTGTTCTTTATCATTCACATGGAAGGTAACCTTCCCTTTATTGCAATCAATAATAGCACCTGCGGTGTTAAGGAAAGGTCTACCAAGAATAATGGACATGCTCCCATCCTCGGGCATGTCAAGCACAACAAAATCAGTAAGAATTAAACAATTAGCAACCTCTACGGGGACATCCTCACAAATACCTATCGGAACAGCGGTTGACTTGTCAGCCATCTGAAGGGAGATATCTGTAGGAATTAGTTTCTCTAAACAAAGCCTCTCGTAAAGAGAGAGAGGCATAACACTCACCCCTGCTCCAAGATCACATAAAGCAGTTTTGACATAATTATTCATAATGGAGCAAGGAATGGTGGGTATACCTGGATCACCGAGCTTCTCAGGAATCTTGCCACTGAAAGAGTAGTTAGCAAGCATAGTAGATATTGCATCATTAGGAACTTTTCTTTTATTAGTGACAATATCTTTCATATATTTTGAATAAGGAAGTAACTTAATAGCATCAGTCAAAGGGATTTGAAGAAAAAGAGGTTTAATCCACTCACAAAACTTATTATAATGCTCTTCTTCTTTAGATTTGATGGACTTACCTGGAAAGGGCATGGGTTTCTGTACCCATGGTTCTCTTTCCTTCCCATGTTTTCTTGTGATGAAGTCTTCTTTAGTGTACCTCTTACGTTTGTCAGGTGCTTCTTCTTCTCGAACTTCAGGCGGATCATTCTTCTCATTATTATTACCTTCAGGTTCAGCACCGTCTTCAGTCTCAGCATCGGAGATAGATACGCTGTTAGGATCAATAGTTGGCTCTTCATCTGCAATAGGATCATTAGAATTGTTAGTCTCCTTATGTTTCTTCTTTTTCTTTGGAGAGCCAACAATTTCTTCTTCCTGCATTTGGGAATCCTGCTCGATTCTCTTCGGATGTCCCTCTGGATAGAGAGGATCTTGAGTGCTAGTTCCTCCTCGGGTCTTAATCCTGAAAGCCTGCAAATTATCTTGTTTGGCATTGTTAGCAAGCAAATCACTTTGCACTTTAGAAATTTGGTCAAGCTGAGTTTGAACCATTTGAAAATGCTTCACAAGACTTTGAACATCATTAGTTGTTCTATCTAAAACATGAAGCAGTTTTTTGATAGCAAGAGAATTATCATGCAATTGACTTTGTATCCTCTCATTAAAATGGTTTTGTTTTATAATAAAATTATCAAACTCATCTAAACATTGATCAGGAGGCTTACCATGAGGGATGTCACTTGCGTTGAAATCTAAAAGAGAGTGTACCTCTACCATAGGAGGGTGAGTAGTAGGCTCACACAGCTTCTCAATAGGGGGTAGATTCTTCACGTCTTCAGCTTTAATACCTTTCTCTTTAATAGACTTCTTTGCTTCTCGCATATCTTCGGGGCTTAGAACAAATATGCCCCTCTTCTTTAGTGGTGGAGGTGGTTCAGGGACGGACCAATCTTCATGGTTTTTGGCAATCCTGCCCATCAGATCCTCCGCATCGTCCGGTGTTCTTTTCCTGAAAACACAACCAGCACAACCGTCCAAATAGGACCTGGATTCATCCGTTAGACCAGCATAGAATATATCGATTAATTCATTCTTAGGAATTTCATGTCCTGGTCTAGCCCGAATCAGACCGCAGTACCTCCCCCAAGCTTTAGGGAGGGACTCATCCTGGCAATTGTTTAAAGTTATAAATTCTTTGTAAAGCAGCATGTTGCATGTGAGCAGGAAAGTACTTATCAACAAAAGAGTGAGCTAAGTCTTGAGGACTCTTAATGGAACCGCATGGAAGCGAATCATACCATGCTTTAGCACCTTCCTTCAAGGAGAAAGGTAGAAGCTTGGTGATATAAAAGTATCGTATCTTCTCATCTGTGGTAAACAGGCCACCTAACTCACCGAGTTTAGTCAGGTGTGCAATAGCATCATCATTTTCTCTGCCATAAAAGGGGTCAGCTTCAACCATAGGTATAAGTGAAAGATCAACAGAGAAATCATAATCAGGATCATCAATGCATATAGGAGATGTAGCAAATTCAGGATCAGGAACGGTTTTGTTCTTCAAAGAGTGTTTTTCAAATAGTTTCTTAATAACTTCAGGGTCAGAGCCAGAAAACTCTGTCAGTTCCCTGCATAAATCTTCATCAAGCATATAGTAATCATCATCAAGGAGCCTCCCTTTGAGTTTACTCAAATCAGGATAATCATAAGTTTCACCAATAGGGTAGCGAGTAACAGGAAGTTCAATTCCAGACTTTTTAGCAGCAGCAGCAATTTGTTTCTCAAGAGCATAACCAAGCGAACTAATATTTTCAAAAGTAGTAGAGGCATCATCAAGAGTATCGGAAATAGTAACAGATTCAGTAGGAGCATCATGTGGTGGTGGTGAGGCAAACTTACTCATAACAGAAGGTGAATCAAGTGTAGCACTAGTGCTCAGAGCAGTACCTCTTCTTGTAGTAGATAGTAAGATCGGAACCTTGGGGTCTCCTTTCTTACCCATAGTGGATGAAGTGCAGCAGGTAGGATACCTCAAGTAGACTTGTAAATATTGCTATGCTCCCCGGCAATGGCGCCAGAAAACGGTACTTGATAACCCTCAACCGTAAGGGATCGAGATAGTCTTCGCGGGTAAGAATAACCCAATTTATTGATTCGACACACGGGGAGCCAAAGAGTGTTTATAAGCTTTGACAGTTGAGTTGTCAATTCAACCGCACCTGAAATATACTTACTTGCAACAAAAGATAAGTGGTAACAATGATATGACAGTGATAATAGTGATAGTAAAAGTAAACAGCAAAAGTAAATAGTGAAGGTAAATGGCAAAACTAGCAACTAGTGACAAGCAGGGTTTAAAACACTGTAGGCTAGGGAGATGGATGGTTGGGCGCTGCATGGATGAGATAGATTCTAACTTGGGGCACGGCACACGGAAAAGTAATGATCATCTAGGCAAATATCAAACATTAGGCATGTATCCCATAGGTAGTTGTACGTGCTTGCAATAAGAACTTGCACAACATCTTTTGTCCTACCATCCCGCTACGAACGGGGCCAAAAGGAACTTATGGAGATTAAGGTGCTCCTGTCAAAGAGCACCGGAACAAAGCAATGAACTCAATGGATACATGTAATCCTCAAACTACGGACCATCCCCTTTGGTGTCCCAAGCTGTCACTTTTGGGATCACCGGTTCCGAACCGTAATAGGTGCAAACAACTCATAGATAGGATCACGAACACAAATATATTCATGCAAACACATATGGTTCAGATCTGAGATCATGGCACTCGGGCCCTAAGTGTCAAGCATTAAGAATAACAAGTTGAAGCAAAGATGATAAACACCATAGTAGATGATAGGCAACATGCCCCCAACGATCTGACAAACTATTACACGATCTAACTCATCCAATCCCTACCATCCCCTTCGCCTACAGCAGGGGAATTACTCACACATGGAGGGAGAAGTCATGGAGGGATGATGAAGTGGTGATGATGATGACGATGGCGATGATCTCCCCTCTCCGGAGGCCAATTCAGCCTCCAGATTAGCCCTCCCGAGGAAGAACAGAGGGTGGCGGCGGCTCCGCGACGGAAAACTACGAAAAGAACTTCTGATCTGGGGTTTCCGCGTCGTGAGTAAAAATACGAGGCAAAGTAGGGCACCAGGGGGTGTGGGCCCCACCCAGGCGACCCCCCGGCGCGGCCCAGGGGGGGCGCGCCCACAGGGCGCCTGGGCACCCCCTGGCCCCCCTCTGGCCCCACTTCTGGCTCCTGGTTCCTTCGGGTGCGTGGATTTTCTGTGATTTTTCGTGGATTTTTCTGAGATACTTAAAAATCCATTTTCCTGCACACAATAAAACCATACAGGCAGCTCTGCTGAAAACAGCATCAGTCCGGGTTAGTTTAGTTCGAATAATGCAAGAATGAGGTCAAAACAATATCAAAAGTGTTTGGAAAAGTAGATACGTTTGAGACGTATCAGTATCAAGTTGTAATTTAATGAAAGTGTGATGATCATCATTATTAGAGCATTGTCCCATCTGAGGAAAGGCTAAATAGAAAGCCCCTCCAAAAAAAGAAAAAAAAGAAAGGCTAAAGAAAAAAATAAAGTCCCAAAAAAAAGAGAAAAGAAAAAAGGGACAATTGCTACTATATTTTTCCACACTTGTGCTTCAAAGTAGCACCATATTCTTCATGAAAGAAAGTCTCATGTTTAGTCACTTTCATATACTAGTGGGAATTTACATTATAGAACTTGGCTTGTATATTCCAACGATGGGCTTCCTCAAATGCCCTAGGTCTTCGTGAGCAAGCAAGTTGGATGCACACCCACTTTGTTTCTTTTGTTGAGCTTTCATACATTTTTAGCTCTAGTGCATCCGTTGCATGGCAATCCCTACTCACTCACATTGATATCTATTGATGGGCATCTCCATAGCCCGTTGATACGCCTAGTTGATGTGAGACTATCTCCCTCCTTTTTTGTCTTCTCCACAACCACCTCTCTATTCCACATAGTGTTATGTCCATGGCTCAAGCTCATGTATTGCGTGAAAGTTGAAAGGTTTGAAAGAATAGAGTATGAAAACAAGTGCTTGGCTGAAACCGGGGTTGTGCATGATATGAATATTTTGTGTGATGAAGAGGGAGCATAGCCAGACTATATGATTTTGTAGCGATAACTTTCTTTCGCCATGGTATTTTGAGAAGACATGATTGCTTTGTTAGTATGCTTGAAATATTATTATTTCTTATGTCAATATAGACTTTTGTCTTGAATCTTTCAGATCTGAACATTCATGCCACAATTAAGAGAATTACATTGAAAAACTATGTTGGTTAGCATTCCACATCAAAAATTCTGTTTTTATCATTTACCTACTCGAGGACGAGCAGGAATTAAGCTTGGGGATGCTTGATACGTCTCCAACGTATCTATAATTTTTGATAGTTCCATGCTATTATTTATGATGTTTTGGATGTTTAATGGGCTTTGTTATACACTTTTATATTATTTTTGGGACTAACCTACTAACCCAAAGGCCCAATCTAGATTGTTGTTTTTTGCCTATTTCAGGGTTTTACAGAAAAGGAATATCAAACGGAGTCCAAACTGAATGAAACTTCTGGAGAGATATTTTTGGAGCAAAATACGCACGGGAGACTTCAGAACCACGGAGTAGAGCTGACATGGCATCCACAAGTGTGGGAGGCGCCCCCCTATAGGGCGCTCCCCCTGCCTCGTGGGCACCCCGTCTGGCCCCTGGTGCCCTTCTTCCTCCTATATATACCTACGTACCACGAAACCATCAGACGAACAGAGAAAACCCTAGTTCCACCACCGCAACCTTCTGTTCCCGTGAGATCCCATCTTGGGGCCTGTTCCGGAGCTCCGCCGGAGGGGGATCTAACACGGAGTGCTTCTACATCATCATCATCGCCTCGCCATGAGTTGTGAGTAGTTTACCACAGACCTTCGGGTCCATAGTAGTATCTAGATGGCGTCTTCTCTCTCTTTGGATCTCAATACCAAGTTCTCCTCGGTCTTTCAATGTAATCTCTTTTTGCGGTGTGTTGGTCAAGATCCGATGAATTGTGGGTTTATGATCAAGATTATCTTTGAGAATATTTGGTTCTTTTCTGAACTCTTTATATATGATTATAATATCCTTGTAGGTCTCTTCGAATTATTGGTTTGGTTTGGCCTACTAGACCTATAGTTCTTGCAATGGGAGAAGTGCTTGGCTTTGGGTTCAATCTTGCGGTGTCCTTTCCCACTGACAGTAGGGGTAGCAAGGCATGTATTGTATTGTTTCCATCGAGGATAAAAAGATGGGGTATATATCATTATGTTTAAGTTTATCCCTCTACATCATGTCATCTTGCTTAAGGCGTTACTCTGTGCTTATGAACTTAATACTCTAGATGCATGGTGGATAGCGGTCGATGTGTGGAGTAATAGTAATAGATGCAGAATAGTTTGGGTCTACTTGCCTCGGACGTGATGCCTATATATAATGATCATGCCTAGATAGTCTCATAATTATTCGCTTTTCTATCAATTGCTCAACAGTAATTTGTTTACCCGCCGTAGAATATCGCTATCATGAGAGAAGCCACTAGAGAAAACTATGGCCCCGGGTCTATTCTCAACATATCAATCTACAATCTAGTTTACTTTTCCGCTTTTACTTTCTGTTCTTATAACCAAAAATACCAAAAATATCAAACTATCATCTCTATCAGATCTCACTTTCGTAAGTGACGTTAAGGGATTGACAACCCCTTATCGCATTGGCTGCAAAGTTCTTATTTGTTTGTGCAGGTGCGAGGGAATCGCGCGTGGTCTCCTACTGGATTGATACCTTGGTTCTCAAAAACTGAGGGAAATACTTACGCTACTATGCTACATCACCCTTTCCTCTTCGAGGCAATACAACGCAAGCTCGAGAAGTAGCACCTGCACCCTCCTCCAGAACATCGGTTTCCTTGGCAGAAAGAAGAAGATCGGCACGACATGTGGAGGCGACCACACCGGCAACCAAAAATGGTAATCATCTTCCCTTATTCGTGCAAATCTTACTTGTCTGCTTGCACGGTATTCATCCCACAGAAGACACTAGTTGACCGCTTCTTCTTGATACTAGATGTTCCTAGTAACTCGCGATGCACAAGGTTTCTCCTCATATACTATTTCACCTTAGCTAGAGGTCCGTCGCCCCCCTGAATTTCAATTCCTGGTCAGTTGATTCCCAATTAACGGAAGCATTCCCCGGCGTAACAGGCGCTAGTCCGCCTATTACGCCGGGGAAGCAGCGCCTCAGTGTTTATCTTACGGGCGTGTGGGGCCTAGAGCTACTGGCGCCCGATCTGGAGGTCGGCCAGGATTAAAGGGATGGCCTGGGGGCGCTGCCAAGCACGGCGGTGGTGTGAGGTCGAGGGGAGGGCAGGGCGGCGGAGGCAGGGGTCTGGGCCGGTGGTCGCTGGCGGTTCGAGGAAGATCGTCAACAGTGACTGGCGGGAGGTAGACGATGGCCATCTGCCCGTTCCTTATTGATCGGATGGTTCATTAAAAAAATTGACTGACCTATTTATTTTCAGTCGACTGTTATCTTGATATGACCACATGTGGTGGTGTGCTGGAGGAGTACCTACATTTCCTGTGCTCATATATTACAAAATCATACGGAGTAGAATCTAATTTTGTTTGCCATGCAATGTTGTAGAGCTATCATATGTCTCCTGTCATTTATTTTTCAGCCACCTGCTATCTGCTACTTTTATAGTGCACTAGTTCTGCACACACTTCACCCATACTCTCACTATTGTGTTGTTATGCAAGGGTATTTCAGACTCTGCTGCTATGAGAGAAGCAAAAAAGAAAAGAGAGAAGTCTCTCCAGCATGCTAGGCGGATATGCCATACACGTTTCAGCCTTATAATATCTGCAGTGTCAGCAGATGGAGACGATAAACGTAGCTCTGAAGTTGATGACCTCGCTCGCAATGAACCACCATCCTAGGTGCTTGCTTTAACTTCGCGGTGTCATATGTGGTTGCATGTTCCATATGGTGTCTAGCTTGTATTCGAAAGGTCGAAGTCAGTCTTTATTAAGATAAGGAAATATATTTTTACATGAACCACCATCCCGTGAGCACCAGAAGACAAATAGCTAGTCAGGGCACTGGCCGAGCTAGTGACAAGCCCAGCAAAGAGAGGCATCACCTGGAAGCCAACTAATAATCCGTGATGGTGGCGAAGCAGCACGCCTCCCACCAGGCTCTCAGGTCCTAGATGATCATGCTCACCACTCCAGCCAGATGTCTAGCTTGTATTGCTTCCAATTTGGTTAAATTACATCTGCTTAGCTTACACATTATACCTTTAAATATGACATGCCTTTCTGTTTTTGGTACATACTAGTACATATGTGTATTAACCATGTTCTTACTCAAACTAATGTTCTTGTGTATCCCTCATCAATCACTTATGATGAGGCTGTCAAGCAAGTCGATTACTCCTCATTTAAAGAATGTAGCGTCAGGCTCCCGACATGATTCTCAAGAAACAGCAAGGCTAGATGAAGATAGTGAACGTAGCTCTATAGTTGATTACCGCATTTCCCGTACACTAGCATCGCAGGTGCTTGCTCTAACTTGGCAGCGTGATATGTGGTTGCATGTTGCATATGGTGTCTAGATTGTAATTTTTCCAATCTGGTTAAACTGCATGTGCTATTCTGCTTAGCTTATACATTATACCTGTTAATGTGGCATGCCTTCCTGTATTTAGTACATAGTACATCTGTCTATTAAGCATGTCCTCACATAAAACTATTGTTTCTTTTTTGTATCCCGCATAAATCAATATAACGAGACACCTTCAGTATATGCAGTGTGATATTAGTTGCATCTTTGATATGATTTATAGCATGCGCTGCTTCTAATTTGTTGAAATGCCATTTATGATGGGGCACTTTTAACTTGGCAGAGTCATATTGGTTGCATCTTTCACGTGGTATCTAGCTTGCATTGCTTCTTATTTGGTGAAATGGTTTCTGCTTAGTTTACACAAACAGTTGTGAATATGCCATGCTGTCTTGTTTTTCGTATTATTCCATCCTGGAATCATGTGTTTGCCTTACATCAAAGTAGTGATTGTCATGCACGAATGAGTTCTAAAGAGTAAATTGTATTGCTTTCTCTTGTCGGTTTTACTTGACAATACAAAATCAATAAAGAGGAAGGAAGTTAGCAAGGCAGCGGATGAAGGTGCTCCTTCCAAATGGAGGGCCTCTACAAATTCTACTCCTCCATCCCCCCAAGATGATTTCCAAGACAACACATGCATAGACTCTCAACGTAGCTGTGTTGGTGATGAGCACGTCTCCCCTAGTGCACCATCACAGGTGCTCCCTCTAACTTGGCACTGTTATATGTCTTTGCATGTTATGTATGATGTCTAGCTTGTATTGCTTCTAATTTTATTGAATTTCATCTGCTTAATTTACACATTATACTTGTGACTAAGACACGTGTTCCTGTTTCTAGAACATACAATATCTGTCTATCACACCATGTTCTTTCATCAAAGTACATTTGTTCCGAAGAACTAAATTTATATTCGTTTTTCTTGTCAGCTTGACTTAACATGGCACAGAGCAAGAGGAAGCAAGACAGAACGATAGGGAAACGGAAGCGGAACAATCCTGCAGATTCTGCTGGTACTGATGGTGCAATAGAAGGTCAAAGTCCAGCGGAAAATTGTACCGACAGGGTATCCCGTGCTAGACGAGCTGCTGAACAAGCCAAACAGAAACAAATAGCTGCCACCAAACAAGCAGAGACAACCCTAGTTGTTGTAACACCTTCCACAGTACCACCAGCTGCACGATTTACTCGTCGGTCAACTCAGCTAGCAGCACGTTCCCAAGCTCCCTTGCCACCTGACACTACTTCTGAAGCACTCTTGACACAAGATGAGTTGGCAAGATCATATGAATTTTGTGAGCTTCAACAGCAAGAAGGTAGTTGCTAGAGTCAAGTTACAGTTGCATGCTTCTTTATATGTAGTCTCACAGTCTGATGTACACTAACACTTCCTATGTTTGTTGTTGGACTAGCACCTAGGCGCAACAGGAAACAAACATCAGGGATAATGCTCGATAGGTTAACTAAATCTAGAGGAGGAAGAATGGAGATCCTTTTGAGGCAGGTTTAAAAAGGCCACGTGATGCTACAGAGTCAGCCAAGTTAGTATCAGAGGCAGCGGTTGCTGTTAGGTGTCATGTACGTATCCTCCCAACATGGATTCAGTACAGGAATGACAAAGACGAAACCCAGTTCAACACCTTCCTCGACCATTTATCTGTAAGTATGGTTATGTATGGAAACTAGTAATATCGTCTTACTCTGTCCAATACTTTCTAGGTTGATGATAATGAGACTCCCATAATTTTCAACAGATGAGGTTCAAGTTGGATAGCCAAGATGATGCAACCAGACAAGCTTGCACCCATGTTTTCAAGTCTGCTCTGCGACAGTATCATATAACTTGAGGAAAACTCACTTTGAAGGCAAGGCTAACAGTGAACTTGCCCAAACATCTCCAGTGGAAAATATATCTGATGAAGACTAGAGAGGCCTTGTTAAACACGGGTCCGATCTGAAGTATCAGGTACATTATATATATGTGATCAGATCACATGTAGAAGTCCTATTTACGCATGTGCCACACAAATCTATCTTCTTGTAGGTGAACTGCTCAAAGAACAAGGCCAACCGTACGAAAGTGAAATTCCAACAGACGACAGGATCTCGTAGCTATATTGCACACTGCGAGGCTCTTGTAATTAGCTATTGTTTCACTCTTTTCGATGTACCATATTATCAGATCTATATTGACTTGTTCCAAATGCAGAGGAAAGCCCACAAGGACCAAAAAGTACCTGAACCAAATGTTGTGGAAATCTTCAAGGACTGTCACACCAGCAAGAAGAAGGGCATGACTACACCAGTCAAAGCCGCTGTTGTAAGTCCTTAATCCTCATCCCTTTTAATTACTACTAACTCGGACTTATGCCTTGAACTGCATGGTTTGCAGCCAATGTCTATTACTCTTTTCAATTTTATACACAATTGTCTTAGCGTATCATTGCACCTTACAAGGTTTAAAACAGAGGAGTGATGTTCCTTTGATCTTGACCTGTAATCTAGTTCCGTGCTGGACTTGCCCACACAATGTTACAATTGCCTGTTAGTCTGTTCTCGGTTGTTTTGTGATATGAATGATGTCATGCTATGCTTTCCGTATTATGAATAGACAATACATTAGCGATGGTACATGGTCATATTGTTGGAACCTGGTTTTATTATGTACTTTGCAATAAAATACAACTATTATTTACATGGGTTCACCAGAATAAGTTCTGTATATAGACCAAAGCTATTTTGTTTGGTTTTGATGCCTCCTTAATATCTTTTGTTCTGGTACTACTAATGTAAAACCTCAACTTTTCAGCGAGCTATGGAAAAAATGGTCGAACCGCCACCTTCTGAAGGTGGCGAGGCAACTATAACCACAATGTCAACTCTTGCTGCAGTGGGTCAGTACCTGTCCACTAACAGTGCCAAAAGCACGTTCCTGCGTAATACTGGCTTGGTTGCTAAGGCAATATCGTCCATACTGCCTCATGATCAAGATATGCAAGCTCAATACAATGTTGTATCTGTGCTCCACACACAAGTCCATTCCCTAACAGAGACCCTTTGTGAAACAAGGAGAGACATTGTTCGATGTTGTCAAGATATGCATGGTTTTGAAACCAGACTATCAGACATTTGCTATGTTGTTCAGGAGCCTAGGAGAACTTAAGGCGAAGGTTATGGTGCTCCATCGGATAATACAGCATGAAAACATAACAGTCGGGTCAAATGAACTGAGCTTCTGAACTTCCGGTGGTGCATTTATCTGCTAGACTATTAACTTTTATGCCAACCTTCCATTTGTTTTATAGTTGTAATTTTTTTTGGTGCGATACAAAATTTGTTCTTAACATGCAACCATCGGCTGAAGAAAATAGCAAGCCATTTTTGTATAGTGTAGGGTGTTCCCTATATTTGCACTGGTGGCGAACTTTGATGCCCATCGGTTGTAGTCAACACGGGCATCCTACGGGCCGTAGAAACAATGGGCCTTCTAAGGGCCGTAGAAACAATGGTCCTTCTTTCTTTCAAAAAAACAATGGGCCTTCTACGTGGCGTAGAAACAATGGGCCTTATATGGGCTGTAGACATAATGGGCCTTCTATGGGTCGTATCATTAATGGGCCTTCTATGGGTCGTATGATCGGTTGGTCAAACATGAGCCAATAACAGACCACATTATGGCCGTAAATGGGCTAGATTTGAAATCGCCCGTTCATGGGCCGACCATAACGGGCCATCGTTAATCGGTCGTATTTTGATGACGCTATGAAAACGGCCCAACGTACTAACGGGCCACAAACGAGCCGACTGTAACCACGGGCTGAATTTGGCCCACAAGCAGAAAATGACATTAACGGGCCGTAAGTAAACTAATGTGGAAATGAGCCCAAGAATAAATGGGCCCCGAGAAGGCCGAAAGATAACATGGGTTGGAATCGGCCCAACGGAATAATGGGCCGTTAATGGGTATAAAGTGATACACTGTTCATTACGGGCCAGTTTCACCACATGCCGTTAATGGGTATAATGTGATACACTGTTCATTACGGGCCAGTTTTACCACGGGCCGTTAATGGGCCGAGAGTAATAAGGGCCTCATATGGGCCGAAAGACGTCATGGGCCAGAAGTTAAAACGGGCTGGATTTATATTAGACAGCCCAGATGACATTACTGGGCCTAATTCGGATAGGCCGTAAACGGGCCCTGGGTTAGCGGGCTGTACATGGGCTATATGCGAACAGGTCGTTAACAGGCTTGTCGTGGGCCGGGCCGGCACCTTTTGACCAAGTCAAACGGGTTGGCCTTTTCACAGGAATGGGCCTCTGTTGGGCCGTGCCACGTGTCGGCGTATCATAGGCGCTTTGGGTCCAATGAGTGGATAACATCTATTCCAACGGCGAGCCGACACGTGTTTCCTCCAGCCAATGATGATTTTACACGTGAAAAATCCCCATTAGTCGGGGCTGTTAACGGGTTATCGGATCCAAAACCGGACCCGATAGCTTAACGGCGTTCCGTTACGGTGGATGCCACGTGTCGGTCACCCTTGACGAAAGCACTTCTATGACACGCGATTTATCGTCATGGAAGTGGACACTTTCGTGATGATAATTTTGGTAATGTCATGGAACACACTTCTATGACAGCACAGGTATGACTATCTTGATTCTGTCATAAAATCGTCATGGATGTACATGCATGACAGAAAACGTGACCTACTGTGACAAACACGTATTATCACGGAAGTGTTTTTTTTTGTAGTGAGACTTGTACGCCATGGTGAGTTCTTAGTGTCGGCTCCATTCTAGTTAAAGCTCCCCCACATTTTTTTGTATCCCACTGATTTATTTAAACTTGTTTTTAGCCCACTGATATACTTAATCAAATTTTTATTTGCCAAATTTAGTAATGTTGTTATGTAAAGGAATCAATCACGATGATCTCTAATCAATCTTTAAAGACTAATCTATGGAAATGAATCATTATTTGATAGCACAAGACAACATTTATGAAAATGAACCAATGTCAAATGCATCATGGATACACTCTTAAATTCATTGATTAAATAATTTTTATTTCTTGATATTCTATTATGGTTGTCAATATAACCCATTCACATATCATTCTTAGAAATAGTTTTCGTTGATGCAAAAAATAAAGAAATAATCTCTACTCCTAATGGAGGAGTTGGCAGTCTCGCCTCACTCCCACCAACCCCTCGCAAACCTTATATTACGCACGCGAGCGTCTTATAGGTGACCTTTGGGCCGTCCCATTTTACGTGTGGATTAAATCAATCAAATCGGCACTTTCCAAAATCAACATCCTGCATTAACTCATACAAATCATATCTTAAGAAATCTCTACCAAATCCAAGCTTTCCTTGTCTTTCTCTACTCATACTCCAATCAAAGAAATCTTACCAAAACATCAACAACAGTCAATTTGACCGACCATGTGACGCTTGCACCTATTTTCATTTTTGCGTTTTTGTTTTCATTTTTTATGTTTCTTTTTTATATGACCAATATGTTGGGTTTTGCTTGGTATACTATCAGAAATGACATAGACTTGTACGCCATAGTGATTTCTTAGTGTCGGCTCCATTCCAGTTAAAGCTCCCCCGCAATTTTTTTTGTATCCCATCGATTTATTTAAACTTTTTTTAGCCCACTTGCCAAATTTAGTAATGTTGTTATGGAAAGGAATCGATCACGATGATCTCTAATCAATCTTTAAAGAGAAATCGATGGAAATGAATCATTATTTGATATCACAAGACAACATTTATGAAAATGAACCAATTTCAAATGCATCATGGATACACTCTTAAATTCATCGATTAAATAATTTTTATCTCTTGATATTTTATTATGGTTGTCGATATAACCCATTCACATATCATTCTTAGTAACAGTTTTCGTTGATGCAAAAAATAAAGGAATAAAAGAGTGATGTACCGGTAAAACAGAAGTCGCCAAGGCAGCTTGGGGTGCAAGAGAATTTTGAATATGTATGCGAGATACAACTAATGTTGGATTGCTAAAATATATATGCCCTCGTTGCAACGCACGGGAAATTAACCATCATCAGTAGTAGGCACTTGAAGTGTCGGTATTATATTTCGGTACAACACTTTAGCTGAATCTATCATTGAGGTGATATTATATGGGATGTCCACTTGTCCCGTCAAAATTTATGTGGACACATGTGAGCCTCCTACTTATACATGATGCAAGAGATTTGGATGTGGATATGGATAGGAATTGGGTTGTTCTATTTAGTTATGGTTGTCTAAGCGGAATATTTTTTCTACTTTAGAAAATATGAAAAATTGCTTTTCCTTATAAATGGATTTGCCAAAAATTGGATGAGCAAGCATTTCATATTTTTGTTCAACTAGGCCTACAATTTTTTTAGTTAGAATAGATGGCTAAATGTTGCTTGGTTACTTTAAGAGTTAATAACGGACAAAGTGGCGTATCAGTTGCATGCGAAACAACGGTCACCATCTTTTTGTGGAATCCATGATATTCAACTGTATGTTACAGCATGGCAATGGCTCAAGAGACATTTGATCTTCCTTCTTGGATCGGAGGGCGTCATAGGCAGTGCATGCCTCCTACCCCTTGATGGGGGTGGCCGATCGGCACGAACACGATGGGAGGGGATCAGGGCGGAGAGCGGGGTGGTTGGCGGGGGAGTCCTCATTGGAGGTCCGTGGAGAAGTACGATGTGAAGGAAAATGGGGCGATGGGGAATATGAGCTAGGCGTTATCCGGTTTATGGAGAGGGCTCCAGTAAGAAATGTCCAGCTACAGAGGAAAACTGAGCGGGGAGGGTAGGGCCCGGCGGGAAAAGGAAAGGGTGTGTCGTGGGGTGTGTTTTTTTATGGGCATGTGTGTTGGTGATAACATGACAGATAGTCCGGACAACCACAATTCCCATGGGAGGGGGGAGGGGGTCAGTGCGGAGAGCGGGGCACGTGGCGGATCAACACAAACACGAGGGGAGGCGATCAGGGCGGGTGGCAGATCGGCTTGAACACGAGGAGAGGCGATTAGGGCGGTTGGGAGGGGAGTCCTACTTTGTTGTTTGTGGAGATGTAAAGTGTGAACAAGAGAGGGCGCCACAACGAAGGTGGGTTGTGCTCAATAACAAACATCATATTTTGTGGAATGCACAACATTCAATTGTATGTTACAATGTGGCAATGCCTTAGGAGACAATGGATCTGTGTTCTTGGATCGGGGTCCATCACAGGTGGCGCACACCACCTACCCCTTGTTGGAGGTGGCGGATCGACACTAACGGGAGGGTCAATGTGGAGAGTGAGGCGGTTGGAGGGGGACTCCTCCTTGGCGGTCCATCGAGAAGTACAATGTGAAAGAGCGAGGACGCCTTGGAGAAGATGAGATGAGCGTCATCCAGTTTTAAAGGAGAGGGCTCTAGCGAGAAATGTCCAGCTACCACGGGAAACCGAGTGGGAAAGGGAGGGTTCGACATAAAAGGAAATGGTGTGTCTTGGGGTGGGATTTTTGTGTTGGGGCCATATGTTGGGGATTACATGACGTGTTATTCAGACAACCACATCACCCCACCCCCACATATGTTGGGGATTTAGGGAGCCTGGACTGTCAAGGCGATTGAATTTTTGGAATCCTGCTAGACTCCCGTTTGATGTTCGAATACACCTGGACATATGAGAAATAAATGAGTTTCGACTTTGTAGATGAACTTAATCATTTGTTCGATTCAGTTTATGTATTGTAGCCCGTAGCAACGCACGGGTGTTCTACTAGTCATTACTAGTTTACGACCGTTGGCATAGATGCTCATCTTATTCTTGTAATCGTAAGTGAGCCACCATACAAATACTTAGCTGCTGATGCAACCTCACCACTTAACCTCTCCATAGCCATTAAGCTTTGCTAGTCTTGATACACATGGTTATGGGATTGCTGAGTCCTCGTGGCTCACACATACTACAACAACAGTTGCAGGTGCAGGTTTCCGATGACTTGACGTGAGAGCGATGTTTACTTGTCTTAGAGTTCTTTCTTCTTCTTCTTCGTCAGTCTTGGGATAGGTTCCTGGTCGGCAGCCTGGGATAGCAAGATGGATGTCATTGTGGTCTTCATGCGTTTTCGTCCAAAGTCGGATGTCTTGTGTATGATGTGTTGTATTCATGTGGCTATTGTATGGCTTGTATGTATCCCCATCTATTTATGTAATGGTACGATGTAATGATATCCATCTTGCTACGCGCCCGAAATGCGGTTGTGCCCCAATCACGAGGTTACCACGTGATCGGGATATAATCGCATCTTGGGCGTGACACCTACGTCTCGGTGCCCGGAGGCTTGTCGACTCAAATATGCGTGTGAGTTACATGGGGTCCGAACCCTTGTGCCATAGGAGGAGGGTGGCTTATATAGAGTGCGCAAGGTCCCTTCAGCCCTCGGTTACACAGGGTTCAATGTAAATTATGACAGGGGCATTACTAGTAACGCCCGTCATGAATGACTATCAATGACCTTTAAGACAACGGAGTGAATGCCTGACTGTTGCCATCCTGGGATGGCTCCAGACCTTCTGTGTTCCGAGTGATTCTTTGTATGGTTGATTGGAGTAGATGGTCGAGTGGATTACACTCCAGGGTGACTTCAATTGGTATCTTTTGTTGTACTTCAAATGTCTTTGACTCAAGGGTAGTGTCCTTGGGTAGGACGTCTAGGACAGGCCTATGACCCTACCCTAGGTACTTGTCATCGTCAGAAGGCACAAGCAAGTCTCCAATATATGCACCTCCACAAACTAACAAACACTTGCACACAGCGCGAAAAGGGGGTTGTCAATCCCTTCACGGCCACGAACAAGAGTGAGATTTGATAGAGATAGATTTAAAACTAAAGTAAAAGGCTAAATAAAGTAAACACAAAATAATAGCAGCAAGATATTTTTGGATTTTTGGTTTTATAGATCTGAAATTATATGAATAAAAATAGACCCGGGGGCATATGTTTCACTAGAGGCTTCTCTCTCGAAGAAAGCATACGGTGGGTAAACAAATTACTGTCGAGCAATTGATAGAAAAGCGCAAAGTTATGACGATATCTAAGGAAATGATCATGAATATAGGCATCACGTCCGTGACAAGTAGACCGACTCCTGCCTGCATCTACTACTATTACTCCACTCATCGACCGCTATCCAGCATGCATCTAGAGTATTAAGTTGAAAATAGAGTAACGCCTTAAGCAAGATGACATGATGTAGAGGGATAAACTCATGCAATATGATATAAACCCAATCTTTTTATCCTTAAAGGCAACAATACAATACATGCCTTGCTACCCCTACTATGTCAATGGGTGAGGACACCGCAAGATTGAAAACATCACAAAGCACCTCTCCCATTGCAAGAAAAACCAATCTAGTTGACCAAACCAAATCGATAGATTGAAGAGAAATACAAAGCTATCTCAATCATGCATAAAAGAGTTCAGAGAAGACTCACATAATATTCATAGATAATCTGATCATAAATCCATAATTCATCGGATCTCGAGAAACACACCGTAAAAGAAGATTACATTGAATAGATCTCCAAGAACATCGAGGTGAACATTGTATTGAAAAAATCAAAGAGAGAGAAGAAGCTATCTAGCTACTAGCTATGGACCCGTAGGTCTGTGGTAAACTACTCACACATCATCGGAATGGGTAGCAAGGTTGATGTAGATGCCCTCTGTGATTGAATCCCCCTCCGGTGCAGTCCCGGAAAAGGCCCCAAGATGGGATCTCAGGGGAATAGAGACCTGCGGCGGTGGAAAAGTATTTTCATGGATGCCTCCAGGGTTTCTGGAATATTTTAGAATATATAGGGCAAAGAGGCGGTGCAGGGGGGTCATGGGGGGCACAAGCCTACGGGTGCCCCTAGGCTTGTGGCCACCCCATGGCTTCTATGCCCCCTAATCCAAGTCACGTAGGTGTGGTTTTGTCCAGAAAATATCATCGCGAAAGTTTTATTCCGTTTGGACTCCATTTGATATTCCTTTTCTACGAAACTCAAAAACAAGAAAAAAAGAAACGGGCACTAGGCACTAGGTTAATAGGTTAGTCCCGAGAATAATATAAAATAGCATATTCATGCATATAAAACATCCAAAGTTGATAATATAATAGCATGGAACAACAAAAAAATATTGATACGTTGGAGACGTATAAAGCATCCCCGAGCTTCATTCCTGCTCGTCCTCGAGTAGGTAAATGATAAAAATAGAATTTTTGATGTGGAATGCTACCTAACATATTTAGCAATGTATTTCTTCTCATTTTGGCATGAATGTTCATATCCATATGATTTAAAACAAAAGTTCATTGACATAAAAAAAATACTTCAAGCATACTAGAAAGCAAAATCATGAAGTTTGAAAAATAACATGGCTAAAGAAAGTTATCCCGACAAAATCATAAAGTCTTGTTTTGCTCCCTCTTCTTAACATAAAGTATAAATCATGCCCACCCCGGTGTCAGCCAAGCAATTGTTTCATACTTTTTAACGCGCTTCCGCTTTTTCAACTCTTCACGCAATAGATAAGCGTGAGCCATGGACTATAGGTGGAATAGAAGGCGGTAGTAGACAAAAGTAGGGAGAAAGTCTCACATCAACTAGGCAAATTAATGGAAAATGGAGATGTCCATCAATTGATATCAATGTGAGTGAGTAGGGATTTCCATGTAACGGATGCACCGGACCTATAAGTGTATGAAACCTCAAAACAAAACTAAGTGGGTGTGCATCCAACTTGCTTGCTCATGAAGACCTAGGGCACTTGAGGAAGCCCATCATTGGAATATACAAGCCAAGTTCTATAACGAAAATGCCCACTAGTAATATATGAAAGTGTCAAAAGAGGAGACTCTCTATCATGAAGAACATGATGCTACTTTGAAGCACAAGTGTGGAAAAGGATAGTAACATTGTCCCTTCCCTCTTTTTCTCTCATTTTTTAGACTCCTCTTTTTTTAGACTCTTTTTCTCTCTTTTTCCTTTTGATGATCATCACACTTTTATTGACTTACTACTCAAAATTAGAACTCAAGGTAACTAACTCAAACTCATAATGATGAAACGGTGGAGTTACATGGCAATATATCTTGGAATGGCTATGAAAATGTCATAATAGGTAGGTATGGTGGCTGTTTTGAGGAAGGGTATAAGCTGGGTTTAATGCACCGGTGAAATTTGCGCGGTACTAGAGTGTCTAGCAAAGGTGGAAGGGTGAGAGTGCGTATAATCCATGGACTCAACATTAGTCATAAAGAACTCACATACTTATTGCAAAAAGTTTATTAGCCCTCGAAGCAAAGTACTACTACGCATACTCCTAGGGGAGAGGTTGGTAGGAGTTAACCATCGCACGCTCCCGACTTTCATGCAAGGAAAGACAATCAAGAATAAATTGCGCTCCAACTTCTTCACATAACTAGAAGACCATACGTGCATGCTATGGGAATCACAAACATTAACACAAGTATTTCTTTAACTACACAATTCACTACTAGCATAACTCGAATATCACCATCTTCATATCTCAAAACAATTGCAAGGAATCAAACTTCTCATATATTCAATGCTCTTTATGAAAGTTTTTATTATATCCCCCTTGGATGCCTATCATATTAGGACTAAATTCACAACCCAAGCAAATTACCATGATGTTATTGGACTCTCAAAATAATATAAGTGAAGCATGAGAGTTCATCAATTTCTTCAAAATAAAATCACCGACGTGCTCAAAAAGATATTAGTGAAGCACTAGAGCAACTACCCTAGCTCAAAAGATATAAGTGAAGCACATAGAGTATTCTAATAAATTCACGATTAATGTGTGTCTCTCTCAAAAGGTGTGTATATTAAGGATGATTGTGGAAAACTGAAAAGGAAAGACTCAAATAATACAAGACACTCCAAGCAAAACACATATCATGTGGTGAATAAAAATATAGCCTCAAGTAAATTTGCCAATGGATTGAAGACAAAAGAGGGGATGCCATCCGGGGCATCCCCAAGCTTAGATGTTTGGTTGTGCTTGAATACTACCTTGGGGTGCCTTGGGCATCACCAAGCTAAGGCTCTTGCCACTCCTTATTTCGTAGTCCATCAAATCTTTACCCAAAACTTGAAAACTTCACAACATAAAACTCAACAGAAAACTCGTGAGATACGTTAGTAAAACAAATCCAATCCTTACTTGTAGGTACTATTGTGAACTCATTATTATTTTATATTGGTGTTATATATAATATATTCCAACTTTTCCATGGTTCATACTCCCCGTTACTAGCCATAGATGCATCAAAATAAGCAAACAACATGATGAAAACATAATCTGTCAAAAACAGAACAGTCTATAAAGATGCGAATTAAAGTGAAACCTATGTATCTCTAAAAATTACGAAAATTAGGACAATGTGGCAATTTGTAGATCAGAAATGTCTAAAAAATTCAGAGTTTTTAGCGTTCCAGTAACCAGAAAGAATTCGGGCACTGGACGCAAAAGTTTCTGTTTTTTTAGCAAAACCAATCTACTATCTTCCAAATCATCCCAAAGGTCTTACTTGGCACAAACACTAAATGAAAACATGAAAACACATCTAACCAGAGGCTAGATGATAATTTTATTCAAAAACAGAAAGAAAAATATTAAAACAAAAATAAAATTAGGTTGGCTCCCAACAAGCGCTATTGTTTAACGCCCCTAGCTAGGCAAAAAATAACGATCTAGGTATTGTCATATTTGGTATTCATCCCATAAGTAGCCTTCATAATAGATTCATATGGTAACTTAATTTTCTTCCTTGGAAAGTGTTCCATGCCCTTCCTTAATGGAAATTGAATCTAATGTTTCCTTCTTTCATATCAATATAATTGCACCAATCGTTCTAAGGAAAGGTCTACCCAGAATAATAGGGCATGTTGGATTGCAATATATATCCAGAACAATAAAATCTACGGGCACATAATTCCTATTTGCAACACTAAGAACATAATTAATCCTTCTTATAGGTTTTTTAATAGTGGAATCCGTAGATGCAGATTTAAAAAACAACCATCAAGTTTATGGAACCCTGGCACATCACATAAAGTTTTTGGAATTGTTGAAACGCTAGCACCCAAATCACACAAAGCATTGCACTCATAATCTTTGATCCTCATTTTAATACTAGGTTCCCAATTATCATAAAGCTTTATAGGGATTGAAACTTCCAACTCAAGTTTTTCTTCAAAAGATTTCATCATAGCATCAACAATATGTTTCGTAAAAGCCTTATTTTTATTATAAGCATGAGGAGAATTTAACATGGATTGCAACAAGAAAATACAATCTATCAAAGAGAAATTATCATAATTTAATTCCTTGAAATCCAAAATGATGGGTTCATTGCTAACTAAAGTTTTGACCTCTCCAATCCCACTTTTATCACATTTTCACTAAGATCTTTATTCTCCAAATTATTGGGACGCCTTTTATCTAAAGTTGACTCATCTCCAGTCCCTTATTTTTCAAATATCTATATTAGCAAACAAAGATTCGATAGGAGTCAAGCCAAGCATATTAAGATCTTCATCATTGTTATCGCAAAAACTAGAAAACACGTTATTTCTAGCAATTCTCTTTTAGCACGCAACCTAGCCGCTCTTTCTTTACTCTCATTAATAGAATTTTGCATAACTTTCATAGATTCATTAATATCATGCTTTGGTGGCATAGATGTAATTTTCAAAGAATCAATCTCATGAGAAATTCTATCAACGTTCCTAGCGAAGTCATCAATCTTAAGCAAATATTCTTCTACCATAGCATTGAAAACCTTTTGAGAATTTATAAATTCCTTAAATGTACTCTCAAGATCAGAAGGTATTTTATTATAATTTCCATAATAATTTTGATAGGAATTATCATAATTATTAGAGGAATTACTAGGAAACGACCTAGGGTTGAAATTACCTCTATACGCGTTATTACCAAAATTGTTCCTACCAACGAAATTCACATCCATAGATTCATTATTATTCTCAAGCAAAGTAGACAAAGTCATATCATTAGGATATATAGGGGAACCCCTACTAGCAATTAATTTCATAGGTCATCCATCTTTCCACTCAAACATTGATTTTGTCAACCGCATGCACTGTTTTTACTAGTAGATGATCTTTTGGTATGCCATTGGGAATAATTCGCCATAATATTATCTAGGAGTTTAGTAGTTTTTCCTAATGTGATTTCCATGAAAGTACCTCCCGCGGCGGAATCTAAAAGATTTCTAGATGCAAAATTCAATCCGGTATAAAAAAATTGTATGATCATCCATAGACTTAAACCATGAGTAGGGCAATTTCTTATCATCAATTTCATCCTTTCCCATGATTGTGCAACATGCTCGTGATCTAGTTGCTTAAAATTCATTATATCGTGATATTCTTAGCGGGAGGAAAATACTTGGAAATAAAAGCATCTTTACACTTATTCCATGAATCAATACTATTTTTAGGTAAATATGAAAACCAAGTTTTAACACAATCACGCAGTGAGAACGAAAATAGCTTCAATTTAATTATATCATTATCCACATCCTTTTTCTTTTGCATATCACACAATTCAATAAAAATATTAAGATCGGATACAACTTCTTCATTAGGACTACCAAATTTTTTTCTTTCATAACAAGATTCAATAAAGCGCAATTGATTTCATAAGATTCCGCACTAGTGGCGGGAGCAAAGGAGTACTAATAAAACCATTATTATTAGTATTGGAAAAATCACACAACTTAGTATTCTCTTGAGTCATGGTGACAAAGCAAGCGATCTAGAACACAAGCAAACAAAAAGACGAACGGAAAAAGGGCGAATAAAAAGGCAAATATTTTTGTGTTTTTTTAAAACATTTTTGAAGGGGGGGAGATGAAAACGAGAGGCAAATGGCAAATAATGTAAGTGCAAGAGATGATATTTTATGAAAAATACTTGGTAGGATTGATGTAGAACTTCCCCTGCAATGGTGCCAGAAATTCTTCCTGCTACTTCTTGAGCTTGCGTTGATTTTTTTCTTGAAGAGGATAGGGTGATGCAGCAAAGTAGAGATAAGTATTTCCTTCAGTTAAGAATCAAGGTATCAATCCAGTAGGAGGCACAAGCAAGTCTCCAATCTATGCACCTGCACAAACTAACAAACACTTGCACACAACACAGATAAGGGGTTGTCAATCCCTTCATGGTCACGAAAAAGAGTGAGATCTGATAGAGATGGATTTAAAACTAAAGTAAAAAATCTAAATAAAGTAAACAAAAAATAATTGCATCAAGATATTTTTGGGTTTTTGGTTTTATAGATCTGAAAATATATGAAGGAAAATAGACCCGGGGGCCATAGGTTTCACCAAAGGCTTCTCTTTCGAAGAAAGCATCGAATGGGTAAACAAATTAACGTCGAGCAATTGATAGAAAAGTGCAAAGTTATGACGATATCTAGGGCAATGATCATGAATATTGGCATCACGTCTATGACTAGTAGACCGACTCCTGCCTGCATCTACTACTATTACTCCACTCATCGACTGCTATCCAGCATGGATCTAGAGTACTAAGTTAAAAACAAAGTAACACCTTAAGCAACATGATATGATGTAGAGGGATAAACTCATTCAATATGATATAAACCCATCTTTTTATCCTTAATGGCAACAGTACAATACATGCCTCGCTACCCCTACTATGTCACTAGGTGAGGACACCGCAAGATTTAACACATCACAAAGCACCTCTCTCATTGCAAGAAAAACCAATCTAGTTGTCCAAACCAAATCGATAGATCGAAGAGAAATAAAAAGCTATCTCAATCATGCATAAAAGAATTCAGAGAAGACTCAAATAATATTCATAGATAATCCGATCATAAATCCACAATTCATCAGATCTCGACAAACACACCACAAAAGAAGATTACATCGAATAGATCTCCAAGAACATCGAGGAGAACATTGTATTGAAGAGAGAAGAAGCAATCTAGCTACTAGCTATGAACCCGTAGGTCTATGGTAAACTACTCACACATCATCGAAGGGGTAGCAAGGTTGATGTAGATGCCCTCCATGATCAAATCCCCCTCCGGAGGAGTACCGGAAAAGGCCCCAAGATGGGATCTCACGGGAATAGAGACCTGCGGTGGTGGAAAAGTATTTTCGTGGATGCCTCCAGGGTTTCTGGAATATTTGAAAATATATAGGGCAAAGAGACGGTGCAGGGGGGTCACAGGGGGCCCACAGGCCTAGGGGGTGCGCCCCCCGAGGGCGCACCCCTACGGCTTGTGGCCACCCCGTGGCTTCCGTGGCCCATAATCCAAGTCACATAGGTGTGTTTTTGGCCAGAAAAATCATCGCGGAAGTTTTATTCCGTTTGGAATCCATTTGATATTCCTTTTCTACGGAACTCAAAACAAGGAAAAAACAGAAACTGGCACTGGCACTGGCACTAGGTTAATAGGTTAGTCCCAAAAATAATATAAAATAGCATATTCATGCATATAAAATATCCAAAGTTGATAATATAATAGCATGGAACAATAAAAAATTATTGATACGTTGGAGGCATATCAGCCGCCTTCTTTGCATACGCTTGCCAGAAACCACCTCGTGTCGTGACCATCGCCGCTAACTCCCGTATTGCCTGCTCCGACACCTAGGGAGGACCCCGCGCTGCCCCCTTGGTGCTGCTCCCCCGTGCGAGGGAGGTCCACCAGGGCGCACCAGCCACCCCTGCTGACTTTGGCAACAAGGAGCCGCCACCACCGCCGGCGCCGACGGTGGCAGCAACTGGAGGAGAACTGGAGGGGAGGTTTGCGGCTGCGGCTAGGGTCTTGACCCTCCGAAGTTGCCTGCGCGAGCAGCCCGGGAGGGGAGGGGAAAGTGGGGGTTCCTGCGCACCAGTTCGCTCATCGAGATTTAAGATTTTAAGAAGTCAACATAGGCGCCTCACAGTCGATGCGAACGTCTCCTCCCACTGAACACCAAAAGTCTAAAACAAATATATAAATAATGCTAGCGTAAATGTCAAGTCTAAAACTTCAGGAGTCTGCTACACGTCGGTTGACGGATCTTTCGAAATCACTAATCGAGGAATGACCCTTTCAAAAGTCACTTCCATTTCACCAGGTTGCGACAAGTGGCATGTGCGTCATTTGCCGCAACCTGGGAGTTTTCCACTTTCTTGTAAATTTGTTTATTCAAAATGTTTTATCTCTTAAATCGTGTATCCCAATCTCGAATGTTTTCATTAATTCCTCACGTCCAGATCTTCAAAACTATATCATATGTTGATGGGGTTTGATGAACTTTTTTCATGAAAAAAGCATACGGAAAAACCACACTGGGAGCACTTTTTTTCTTTCGGAACGCCGTTTTCGAGAGGCACGGCCACGCCTCTCGTGGAAGCAAAATCGTGCCTCTCGTGGAAGCAAATCCGCGCCTCTCATGAAATAAAGAGAAACATGTTTTTTGTTTTTGTTTTTGTTTTTGAGAGGCACGGTTGTGCCTCTCACGGAAGCAAAAATATGCCTCTCGCGGTAGCAAAATAATGCCTCCCATGAAAGCAATAAGAAAAAATAAATGCATTTTTTCGTTTTCCGAGAGGCACGGTGCCTCTCGTTGAAGAAAAATCGTGCCTCTCCCAGAAGCAAAAAAAAGGAAAAATAAAATGTGTTTTTTCGCGCAATTTTTTCCTGATTTTTTTTGTCAAAAAGCTAAAAAGACTGGTGAATAACAAAAACAAAATAAAAAAACACAAAATCCAAAGGGAGCTCCCAGATCGCGACACGTGGCGGCGGCTAAGAGCGCACCACTCAGCCCGCCCAAGTGACCCTTGGGGAGGCTCCCGAACGAGCGTTCCTTAATTAGTTGCTCTCATGATCTTTTTAAAAGGTTCGTTGCCTCGCGGGCCATCAGATTTGATCAATATAGCCCAACGTCTTATTCTGTTTTACAACAAAGATCTTGTTGCAAAAACTTTTACAACAAAGATCTTTTTTACACAAAAAATCTGCAAACGCAACCTCTGTTACAAATGTTTCTACAACAAGATCAAAGTAGAGAAAAGACATTCACTCCCCTAGATATGTGTCAAATCCAACGGCTCGTGAAGCGGTGGATCTTTCTAAAAGATCCGTCGACCGACGCATAGCAGCCCCCAAAACTTAAGGGATGTGCTACGCATTGGCCGACGGGTATTTTTAAAAGATCTGTGGATGCCCAAGCCGTCAGATTTGATGCATCTAGAGACCGAGCAGAACCCTCATATTTTGCAACATAGATATTGTTGCAGAAATCTTTGCCACAGAGATTTTGTTGCAGCCTTTTTTGCAACCAAGGTCTTGATGAAATAAAAAAATTACAAGAGAGATTATGTTGCAGAAGCGTCACCGCATCCGCATCGATGTACCATTGTATTCCTGCAACATTAATCATGTTTGCGCATCTGATGGCTTCTCGCCCCTCGTTGGTTACTGTCGGGGGAAACTGTCCGCCACGAACACCTATGGGACCGGAGCCCCTTGTCTGTGCGGTACGAGGGCGGAGGGAGCACGAAGAGCAGATCGGAGCGTGCACGCGGGCAGTTTTACCCAGGTTCGGGCCGCACGGATGCGTAAAACCCTACTCCTGCTTGGTTGTGTATTGAGTTGAGTGCTCGGGAGCTTGAAGAAGCAGCTACACCGTGCGTGAGAGTGATCTAGGTTCCGAACCCCCTCCACGTTGTGCATGGGCCTCCTTTTATAGTGCAAGGGGTCACCGACAGGTGTCAACGTAGGAGAAAGGGGCAAAAACGTAAAAGAGGTGGTAGTTGTAACAGTGCGGGAACAGTGGAGCTACAGTACAGAGCAGTGGTCTATACCTACTTTAACAGTGGGGGACAAGGGCATTTAGTGCCCGTCGCCGTCGACCCCAAAAGCTCCCGCCTTAGCGTCTCCGTCCGCCACGGCGACGGATCCATCACCGTGGAGTGCCACCGTGTAACCCAGGCTGCACAGCCATCCGCCACGCGTCCCTGGATAGGCCCCAGGGCGACGCGTGGGCCGATGAGCTGGAGCGCGGGCACACAGCGCAGCCTTCCCGGCAAGCACCTTGCCGGGGCCTTGATCTTGCCGGGCCCGGGAGCTTGCCGCTCCCCGGGCCCCTTGCCGGGGCACATATAGTGCCGAGGCGTTGTCTTCTAGTCTTCCTGGCGAGCTCCTCTTGCCAGGGTCTTGTGTTAGTGGAGCGGTCTTGAGCCTGGTACGGCCTTCCCGGCAAGCTCCTCTTGCCGGGGTCTCGATCTCATGTCTTGTATACTTTGTTTTTGAATGGTTTAATAAGGAGCAGGAAGGTCTCCGGCGAGCACGCAGTAAACCTTGCCGCAGGAAGCTGCAACTGCCCGTGCACAAGTTGGGGTACTGGGGTACCCCTACCTTAGTACACCGACAGGAGCCCCCGGGCCTGGGCCACACACGGTGCCGAGCGCTGTTGGGCCAGGCCCAAAACAGTGCACGGGCACCCGCGGCCCGCGGCGCGCCGAATCCACTTCCATATCCGCCGCACCCCACGGTAACGGCACGCGTCGATTGCGGCGCCGTGGGATGGGACGTGCCCACGATCTCATAATGGAAAGGGGGAAACGCTCCCCACTCCCCCCATAAAAGCAGAGGAAGCGGGCGCGGTTCCCCTCCTTGCGCCATCATTGCATCGTCTTCCTCCTGCAAAAGATTCCCTCTTGTGCTCCGCCCCCACATCTCCGCCGCCGCCGAGCTCCTCGTCCCCCTCCTTCCACCGCGTCCGCCATGGCCCCAAAGACCGACAAGGCGAAGGCGGAGAAGGCCAAGAAGGAGAAATCGGAGCAAGCGGCCAAGCTCATCGCGTACCGGAAGCGGCACGTCGTCTTCCCGCCGAAGCTCGGCGTGCGGGAACTCTGGAACAAGTACTACTTGTTCTGGTCCAAGAGAACCGACGCGCATCCCCGCACGCGAGCATATCCGGCCGCCGCCAAGGACAGCTATCCCGGCGGGTACCATTTCTTCGCTGCTTTCTTTCATTGTGGTCTCTGTCCACCTTTCTCAAACTTCTTTTGCGACGTCATGAATACATATGGCTTCCATCTGCTTGACTTCACCCCCAACGCCATTCTCACCATGGCTGTTTTCGCACACATGTGCGAAAACTTCATAGGAGTCCACCCCAATGTAGCACTCTTTAGACACTTCTTCACTCCTAGAGCCGAGGCCGATGCCCCCCTCTCCGGAGGAATTTCTTGGGTCTTCCGTCTCAATAAGAAGGGTGCGTACTTGCCGGGGGAGCTCCGCGGCAAGTGGGAGGAATGGCGAGCGGAGTGGTGCTGGATCGTAGAAGACCAGCCGCAAGCCTTCACCGCGCCGCGCACAACGCCCATCGTGCGCGGCAGGGATTGGAGTGATCTGGACTCGGACGACGTCAAGCTCAACATCGCCCTCGTCCGGATTCTTCGTCTTCGATTGGCCAATCTGTCAGTTGCCGAGGTGGGCGCAGATTTCCTCCGCCGGCGCATCGCCCCTCTCCAAGACCGGAAGAGGCCGGCCTGGGAGTACGGCGGCCCGGCAGACATCATGAGGCTGCGCCCCGGGCTCAACTTCAACTTCACCACGCTGGAGCTGCGGGGAATGGTACGGGAACTCTTCAAATACGACCCGACGCACCCCGAGTGGTTCAGGACTCCCCGGGGGGTGGTGCCGCTCTGCAACAGCGCCGTCAGGGATCGGATCCTCGCCATGATGCCCATGTGCGACTCGCACGGCGTGGACCGTACATGGCTTGCTCCGAAGCCCATCGACGTCCTCAACTTCTACGACAACCTTGAAGAGGTGGCGAAGAACAAGGAGGACCTCAAGCTGCACACGCGGGCTACCACCGACCAGGAGATCGCCTACATTGCTTCTCGGGCTGAGGAGGCCGCCGCAGCCGCGGCGGCAGGAGTTTTCGGATATTCGCCGGAGGAGGCGGAGGTTGAGGACGCGTCCACCCAGGCGGAGGAGGCGGAGATCCGCAGGTTGCTGGATCTGCCTCCCGACGCGCTTGCCGGGGTTCCCTCGTTGAGGCACTCCGGGATCAGCGGGATCGCAACCGAGGCCGCGGCAATGGAGGGTACCGCCGGAGGGAGTAGAGGCGCCGCGAGAGGCGGAGGCGCCAAGGGAAAGAGGGCCGCAGCGCTGGATGCTGGGCCCAGTGAGCCGGCCGGGGCAGAGGAGGAGGAGGAGGAGGAGGCCGAGGACTCCGGCGGATCCACGGAATTGTACGCCGACGACCTCTCCTCGTCGGAGAGCTCCCCGCCCCCGGCAAGCCCGAGGCAGTCCCCGGCGAAGCGCCTCCGCAAGGCGGCGACGGGGGAAAGAGCGCAGGCGCCCCGGCAACAGCCACCTCGCCGGGCAGCTCCCCGGGGGAGCCAAGCCGCGTCAAGGTCGTCCGGCGCACCGGCCGCAGCGGAGGCGGCCCGTGCGCGGACCACAACTGAGGCGCCACGCAGGCCGGCAGCGAGCCGGCAGGGGTCTTCTCGGAGCGGAGCAGCGGCTCCGCCCGCTCCTCGGGCGCCGGCGACCACAGGGGCTGGGTCTTCGCAGCCCCCAGCCCCGGTGAACACCAAGCGCGCAAGGGAGCCTTCGTCTTCCGCTCCTCGCGCCGACGCGCCCACGGTGGAGTATGACTTCTCCGCCCTGAGCGAGGACGACGAGGAGGACCAAGAGTAAGGATTCGGGACCTCATATCTTCTTGATTTCTGTCTTGATTTTTCTGCTGATGCTGACTCTGTCTTCTGTTCTGATTTCAGGACCCTGGCCCATCGCGCAGCGAAGAAGGCCAAGGCGCCCGAGGCCGAGGTCGCGGAGGGCTCAGCAGCGGCGGCAGCAGGAGGCGTGCCAAAGCCGAGCCTGCCGGACCCGAGCGCTGCTCCGATGAGCAGCCCCCAGCGCAGCCCGCAGCGCAGCCCCCAGCGTAAGTCTGGGGTCCTCTTTTTTCGCTTGTCGGGGTACGCCTGAGGCTTTGATTTTGTCTTCATGTCTTGACATCTCTTGTCTTGTTCCGTGCAGAGGTGGAGCCGCAGCGGGAAGAGCGCCCGGAGACCACCGCTGAGGAGCCGCAGGCCCCGCCATCCCCGCCAAGGCAGAACTCTCCGGCAAGGGAGAGTGCTCCGCCCAGGGTGGGTACTCCGCCGAGGCAGAGTACCCCGCCTGGGGCGAGCAGCCCGGCGAGGGCGGCCACCCCGCCAAGGCCAAGCTCCCCGGCGAGGGTGATTACTCCGACGAGGCCGAGCTCCCCGGTGAGGGAGCCCGCCGCTGAGGACGTCCGCCAAGGTAAGCTTTGTGACTTGTCTTCTTGGCTTGTCTCTTTTTTGGATATTTGCTTGAGTCTTGAACTTCTTTCTCTTCTTCTTCTTTCTAGATCTTCCTCCTCCTGTGCCCATGGAGACGGAGGTGATCATCCTCGAGGAGGAGGACGCGCAGGGCGGCGGCGGCGACGCTCCAGTCGTCGAGGAGGTGGACGAGGCCGCCGAGCCGGCCGCGCAAGAGACTGCTCCGGCTGCGGACGCAGCGGCCGGGGAGGGGGACGGTGGCCGCACCGCCGACCCGGAGGCGGCGGGAGCATCGGATGCTGCACCGGCCACCGGCCCCTCCGCCGGCGAGGAGCAGAGGTACTATCTCGAGGCCCCCAACGGCGTCTTCATCCAGATGCCGTGGGGGTCTTCGTCGCGAGCTCCTGCGGAGGGCGAGGCATTCGACGGAGAAGTCCTCGCCTCCGCAGGCCTGAAGATCGTCCAGGCGCCTGGCGGGAGTGAGGGGCCCGAAGAGGAGCGGTTGCTCCACCAGCTCCTGGCCCTTTACCGGGCCAGGCAGGCGAAGCTCGCCTCCCGGGAGGCCCTTGCCGCCAAGGCCGCGGCGGAAATGGAGAAGCGTGCGGCGGAGCTCAGCGCCGCCAATCAGGCTGCCCTCCGCCAGGTGGCGGAGGAGCGTGAGCGTCTCGCCGGCGAGTACCAGGAGTGGGTGCTCGAGAAGGCTGAAACTGAAGAGCAGCAGCGTCTCGCCGGGGTGGAGATGTCCCGGCGAGAGGGAGAGCTCGCGCAGCGGAAGGTCGAGCTGGACTCCCATGAGGAGGACCTTGCCGCCCGCGAGGCTGCCCTTGGCAGGGAGCTGAAGGAAGCGAAAGCCGCTGCAGTTGCCGCGGAAGACGCCAAGAAGGAGCTTGCCGCCAAGGTCGAACAGTTGGAGAAGGCGATGAAGGTGAGCGCCGAGAAGGTTGCCGCGCTCATCTTGGAGCGCGAGAAGGATGCTCACACAAACTCCGAGCTTCAGGTGAGTCTCTCCAAGAGGGGCGACGAGCTGAAGGCCGCCAAGGACTCCATCGAGGACTTGGAGCTGAAGGTCACCACTCTGAAGGAATCGCTCGACGCCGCCCGAGCCCAGGAGACCAAGTTGAAGGATGAGCTCCGCAAGGAGCGGACCTTGGTGGAGAACGTCAACAAGGCGTCCGAGCTCTTCCGGCAGACTATTGAAGTGTGGACCGAAGAGCTGGTTTCTTCTGCGTCCAATATTGACCAGGAGTTGCTGGCGTTGAAGGTCGAACATCTTATCTACTCGCCGGATCCGGATCTCCCGCACAGCGCCAGGCTCAGCCTCTTCTTCAGAGGGGTCGCGCCGGCTCTTGCAAGTCTCCGGAACCGCATCCCCGCGCAGCTGGCCGAGGAGTCGCGCCGGCTCTGCGCGGGAACTCTGGAGCGGGTGCTGACGAAGATCGTGTACCGCAACCCGGGAATCAACCTCACGAACGTTCTTCGCAGCTTGCCGGCTGATGCAGACACGGAGGCCTTGAAGGAGCAGGTCGGCCACATCATCGCCAAGGTGGCAAAGCTTGGAAGGAAGGAGGGCGACCGCGTAGACTAGGGCTCCATTTATCTTTATCTTTTTGTTGCTGCATATTATGGCATGAACTTATTAGTCCATCGCGGCAAGTTTATCCCTTGTAAGATATTTACTTTATTTTGATCAATCAGTGCAATGTTATCTCCCTTGTCTCAACCTTTGACTTTGTATGTTTTTCACCCTACGCTTCCGGGGAGTTTGCCGGCAAAGGGGCCTTTGCCGCGAGCGCTGAGTGCTGGACTCTGAGCAGCCTGCTGGCCAAGGTCTTTGCCGGCAAGCAACCTTGCCGCAGCTAGTCGCAACGCACTTAGCTTGCCGAGCGTACTCGGAAACGAAGCAAGGGCGCGACACTTGTCGCAGCTCACTTAAATCGTTGAGTGAACTCGAAAGCAAGATAAGGGTGCGGCAAGCTACGGGTAGGTTCCTCCGCGCACAGGTTTTCCATACAAAATGTGATCGTTCAAGGAAGACAACTAAAATTTAAAATTTGAACTGGTCAAATTCTAACGACTTATCTTTCATATGTTGCTTGCTTATGTTGCTTGCTTTCCGGTAAGGCTTCTCCTTTTTGAACAGCACTTGGTTCCTCCTCCACCTCCTTCCCCCCCGGCAAACTTGTGCGCGAGGAACGTTCCTTCTGCTTAAGAGGAAAGAAAAGGGAGAGGGAAACAAGCATGTGGCCTTTCGGCGTGGTAATGCTTACCGTATACTTGAGTGTTGCACCAAATGCCAAACAGAACATGCAAATAGCGAAGAAAAGCACGCAAAAGGCGATCGATGCGAGAAACACAAAAACTTTACTGATGCACGGGGTCTGCGCCCGGCTTTGTACAAAGGGTTACATGCAACAGCGGCAAAGCTTGTACAAAAGGTGGTTGCCGGAGCGGATCACGGCAACCGCGCCTTAGGGGTGAAACTTGCGAAGATGCTCTATGTTCCAGGAGTTGCTCACCGGTAAGCCTTCTTCGGTCTCGAGGCGGACAGCACCGGGCCTCGTAACTTGTCTCACCCGATAAGGGCCTTCCCACTTCGGCGTCAACTTGTTGGAATTCTTGGCGGACTGAACGCGCCGAAGAACAAGGTCGCCTTCCTCGAGACTCCTGGCCTTGACTTTGCGGCTATGGTAGCGGCGCAAAGCTTGCTGGTATCGAGCAGCTCGTACAGCAGCCTGGAGACGTCCCTCCTCGAGGAGCAATGCGTCATCTTGCCGCAGTTGCTCTTGCTCGAGCTCATCGTAAGCGAGTACTCGAGGAGATCCGTATACGAGTTCCGTGGGGAGAACTGCCTCTGCTCCATAGACTAGAGCAAAAGGTGTCTGTCCGGTGGCTCGACTTGGTGTCGTTCTGATTGACCAAAGAGCCGCCGGGAGCTCCTCTATCCAATTTCTTCCGCACTTGCGCAGCCTGTCAAAGGTCCTTGTCTTGAGTCCGCGCAGCACTTCAGCATTTGCCCTCTCCGCTTGACCGTTGCTCCTCGGGTGAGCAACAGAAGCGAAACAGATCTTGGCGCCAAGGTCTTGGACGTACTGCATGAAGGTGCGACTAGTGAATTGCATACCGTTGTCGGTGATGATCCTATTAGGGATCCCGAAACGGCAAACAATCGACCTGAAGAACCTGACCGCTGACTGTGCTGTCACCTTCCTCACTAGCTCCACTTCTGGCCACTTCGTGAACTTGTCGATTGCAACGTACAAGTACTCAAAGCCCCCGACAGCTCGAGGGAAAGGGCCGAGGATGTCGAGCCCCCAGACCGAGAAGGGCCATGATAAAGGGATTGTTTGGAGAGCTTGAGCTGGCTGATGGATTTGCTTTGCATGGAACTGGCACGCTTCACACTTGGTTACTAGTGCAGTTGCATCTTGGAGGGCTTCTTGCCAAAAGAACCCTTGCCGGAAAGCTTTCCCGGCAAGCGCCCTTGCGCCAATGTGGTGGCCGCATATGCCTCCGTGTATTTCCGCCAACAGCTTCTGTCCATCTTCTCTGGAGATGCACTTCAACCTGACACCGTTGAGCCTTCTTCTGTACAGCTCGTTATCCACGAACTGATACATACTTGACTGCCTGGTTATTTTCTCTATCTCTTGAGGGTCGTCGGGAAGTTCTCCAGTTTGCAGAAAACGGACGATCTGCTGCGCCCATGCCGGAGCCCGAGGTTCGACGGCAAGGACTAAAGGTTCGAGGGCCGCTGCGGGAACCTCAGCTTCTACGGCAAGGACCTCTGGTTCTGCCGGAGCTGACGGTCCCCCGGCAAGCTCGCCGGGGCGAGGCTTGCCGGGAACGCTTGCTTCAACTGTACAAGCCCGAGGACTTGCAGGAGCAAACTGTTCCTCAGCGTTCTGGTTGTTGATCTTGGGGACCTTGGCGGCGGTTTCAGGAAGATCCGCCGGCAAGTAGTCGCCGGAGACCAACTTTCTCTTCTTGGACTGCCCAATTGATGGTGTAACGGATGGCTGAGTCAGCTTGAGTAAGAAGGTCCCTGGTTCCACAGGTAACTTCATCGCGGCGCACTTTGAAAGGCCATCTGCAATCTCATTTTGAGCCCTTGGGACGTGCTCCATCTGCAGACCTTCAAAGTGCTCTTCAAGCTTTCTCACTTCATCAACATAAGCTTCCATCAAAGGGCTCTGATAGCTCTTATTAACTTGCCGGACCACCAACTGAGAATCGCCCCGCACAATCAGCTTTCTGATCCCAAGTTCGGCCGCAATTCTGAGGCCGGCGAGCAAGCCTTCATATTCTGCAGTGTTGTTTGTCGCTTGCTCCCTGGGAAAGTGCATCTGGATAACATATTTGAGGTGCTCTCCGGTGGGCGCGATGAGTACCACGCCAGCACCGGCGCCTTGCAGCGAGAAGGCACCGTCAAAATACATTACCCATTCACTTGTCGCTTCTTGTACGGGTGCACTTGTTTCTTGAACTTCATCTTCTGGCGTTGGAGTCCACTCAGCTATGAATTCTGCCAAAGCTCGGCTCTGTATGGTTGAAGTACTTTCAAACTTGAGTCCAAAGCTCGACAACTCCAGTGCCCACTCAACGATCCTGCCTGTTGCTTCTGGATTGTGCAATATCCTCTTCAACGGAAAGCGAGTGACCACTGTTATCTCATGGGCTTGGAAGTAATGGCGCAGCTTTCTCGAGGCCATGAGGAGGCCGAAAAGCAATTTTTGCACACCAGAGTATCTTGATCTAGCCCCCTGGAGAAGGGAACTTACAAAATACACTGGGCGCTGCACCATCTTCTTCCTCATCTCTCCTTGTTCCTGCGCAGAGTCTTCCTTGTCGGGACCAGAGCTTGTCGGGACAGCCCCCTGCTTGTCGCTGGATTCGCTTGCCGGTGATGCTGACTCCTCGTCGGGCTCCCTCTCCGCTACTAACGCAGCACTAACCACTTGGTTGGTTGCCGCTAAGTATAGCAACAACTTTTCCTGTGGTCTAGGTGCGACAAGTATAGGAGTGGAGGACAGGTACCGTTTCAAATCCTGCAACGCCACCTCCGCTTCCGGAGTCCACCTCATGGGACCTGCCTTCTTCAAGATTTTGATGAAAGGTAGGGCGCGTTCTGCAGACTTTGAAATGAACCTACTGAGGGCAGCAACACAACCTGCAAGCCTTCTGACATCCTTGACGCGCTTCGGGGCTTCTATCTGCTCAATGGCTTTGATCTTGTCGGGGTTGGCTTCAATCCCCCTCTGTGATACAAAGAACCCGAGAAGCTTGCCGGAGGGGACTCCAAAGACGCACTTCTCGGGGTTCAACTTGAGCTGTATCCTGCGCAGGTTCTGAAACGTTTCTTCCAAGTCTTGAATCAGGGTTTCTTTGCTCTTGCTCTTCACCACGATGTCATCCATGTAAGCCTCTACATTCCTGTGGATTTGTGGCTCAAAAGCAGTGTACACTACCCTTGCAAAAGTTGAGCCTGCATTCTTCAATCCAAATGGCATGCGGATAAAGCAATAAGTGCCGCATGGAGTGATAAATGCAGTCTTCTCTTCATCTTCCTTAGCCATGAAAATCTGATGATAGCCTGAGTATGCATCAAGAAAACAGAGTAGCTCACATCCGGCAGTGGAGTCAACGATCTGGTCAATGCGCGGCAAAGGGAATGGATCCTTGGGACATGCTTTATTGACATCGGTGAAGTCTATACACAATCTCCACTTCCCGTTGGCCTTGCGCACGACGACCGGGTTTGCCAACCACGTCGGATGGATCACACCTCTAACTAGGCCTGCTGCCTCTAGCTTCTTGATTTCCTCGTTGATGAACTCTTGGCGCTCCACGGCTTGCTTCCTCACTTTCTGCTTGATGGTCCGCGCATGAGGACAGACAGCAAGCTTGTGCTCAATCACCTTCCTGGGAACACCGGGGATGTCAGATGGTTGCCAGGCAAACACATCGACATTCGCCCGCAGGAAGGCAACGAGCGCGCTTTCCTATTTGCTGTCAAGGGTGGCACTGATGGTGAAGGTACCGCCAGTGTCGTCCTCCTTTGCGGACACTTTCTTGGTTGCCGGAGGAGCGGCCATTCCTTTCTTACTCTTGCCGGTGGAGCTCGATGGAACGTCCTCGACGGCAGCGCAGCACTCCGAGGAGGTGCGGTTGCCGGAGTGGGTCCCAGAGCACTTGCCGGACTTGGTCTTCGTCTTCTTCCCCCCGGGAGCTTCAGCGGCAAGAGTATCCTTCTCGGCCGCAGCTGCCGCATCCCGGTAAATCTTGTCGGCGCAAATAAGCGCATCCTTCTTGTCGCTGTGGACAGTGATGACGCTTATTGGCCCCGGCATCTTCAGCACGTTGTAAGCATAGTGGGAAGCTGCCATGAACTTGGCGAGGGCAGGACGGCCAAGTATTCCATTGTAGGGCAATGGAATATCGGCGACGTCAAAGGTGATGCGCTCAGTCCTGAAGTTGAGCTCCCCGCCAAAGGTCACTGGCAGAGTGATCTTTCCCTTGGGCTTGCTCCTTCCCGGGTTGATTCCTTGGAATGAACCGGTCTCTTCGAGCTCGCCGTCTTGAATCTGGAGTTTCTTGATCACAGCAGAGGAGATCAAGTTCAGGCCGGCCCCGCCGTCAACCAACATTTTGGTGACCTTGAGGTTGCGGATGGTGGGAGAAACCAGCATCGGCAAGCACCCGACCGCCGTGGTGCGGTCAGGGTGGTCCTCAAGATCAAAAACGATGGGCGTGCTGGACCATTTGAGGAGCCTGCGCGACTCCACGGGCGGCTCCGCTGCGTTCACCTCACGCACCCACTGTTTTAGCTGGCGGTGGGAGGTATGCAGGGAGGCGCCACCGTCGACGCACAGGACCTCCGTGGCCTTCTGGAACTCCTGCTCGCTGTTCTCGTCGTCCTCCATGTCTTCATCGTCGTCTTCATCGTTGTCGCGGCCCCGGGGAGGTCGATCTCCTTGCCGCTGCTTAGCCTTGCCGCGGCGTCCTCCCCGGCCGTTGAACGGCCGCTTCTTGCTGGGCTCTTCCCCGCCACCTTGGGCCTTCTCCTTGTCGCGCCTCTCGTACTCAGCTTTCTGCTGCTCGACGAGGTACTCGACGCGCTTGCAGTTGGAGAGATCGTGACCCTTGGTGCGGTGAATTTTACAGTATTGCTTGTCGGAGCTACCCGGCTTGTCGGCCGCCGCCGCCGGGGCGGGCTCCTTGCCGGAGCCGCCAGCCTGCGCTTGCTTGGCGGGGGCCTCCTTGCCGGACTTCTCGACGGCAAGCACCTCCTTTTTGCCCTTCTTTCTGTTGTTCCGCCGCCGGCTCTTCTTTGCCGGGGCGGCGTCGTCGCTGTCGCTTCCTCCCGCGCCAGCATCCTCCCCGGGGAGTTTCCTCCCCTCTTCTGCACGTGCGCACTTGTCAGCAAGAGCGTAGAGCTCGCTGACGTCCCTAATCTTGGTCATCGCCATCTCCTCACGCATGCGGCAGTTACGCACGTTCTGATGGAACGCGCTGATAACCGCGGCAGGGTGAACGTCAGGGATGTTGTGCTGCACCCGGCTGAAGCGTTGGATATACTTGCGCAGGGGCTCGCCTTCCTTCTGGGCCAAAATATGGAGATCGCTCTCCTGGCCATGGGGTTTGTGGCCGCCGGTGAAGGCGCCAACAAATTGGTGGCAAAGGTCGGCCCAAGAAGAGATAGAACCTTCCGGCAAGTGCATGAGCCACGAACGGACGTTCGGCTTTAGCACGAGCGGGAAGTAATTCGCCAAGATCTTCTCGTCGCGCCCCCCGGCAGCTTGTACTGCGATGGTGTAGACGCTGAGAAACTCCGAGGGGTGCGTCTTGCCGTCGTACTTCTCCGGTACGTCGGGCTTGAAATTCTTCATGCTGGGCCACTGGACGCGCCGCAGCTCGCGGGTGAACGCAGGGCAGCCTGCCGCGTACGGCAAGTCGCCTGGTTCACCGGGCGCGTGCGCGTCGACAGTGCTCCCAGCTCTCTTGTCAGATTGTCGCCGAGCTTCTCGGCGGCGCTCGATTGTGGTCCGAGCGTCTTCATCTCGCCGGTCGTCGAGGACCTGGCGCTGGTCCCGACGGGCCCGCGGGTCCGACGAGGCCGTGGAGCCGTCGTCGGGGTTATTCCGGCGGGGCTGCGTCTTCTGCTTCTGCGGCGGGGAGTGCACGCTTGTCGCACCCCCGGCGGTCTTCTCGCCGATAGCCTTCGTCTTCTCAGCCTGCCGCGGCCGTGAGGTCGACGGCTGCTGTGGAGAGTCGTTGTTGGCGAAGTCTATCAGGCTCCGTATTGTGGCCCTCCATTCTTCGGCCTTGTCGGCCGCTGGAGGAAAGTCGAGGAGCAGCTGCGCCCTTGCGAGCGCTTCTGCTGGAGTAGAGGGGAACGCGGGTGAGCGGTGCGAGGAGCGGGATACGCTCGGACTTCTAACAACGTTAGAAGGAGCGGGGTCCCGCGCCGGCGCCTTCGCTTTGCTTGTGCCCGGACGGGGGTCCGGGGCGTCCCGCGAGCCTCCGGTTTGGCCTTGTCCCAGCAAGCGGATACCACCTCCCGTGGTATGGCGCTGCTGGGTTGTCGTGTGCTGGGATGGACGCGGCGCGTCCACGGAGACCGAGGTCCGGTCGTCCGTCCTGTTCTTGGATCTGGTGGCGCCGTGAGTGTCCTCGCCGGCAACCACCCTTCCGACGGCGTCTCCCCCGCCCACCGTTGGCTCTGGTGGCGGCGGGTGAGACGCAGACGGGCCTCCGACCTCCGAAGGCTTCTTCTTCGGGGCCATGGAGCTGTCGCTGATGAAGTTGCTGATGAAGCTGGAGAGGTTGATGAAGAATGCGCCCGCGCGAACGCCGGATCAGGTTCGCACAACCTCGACGCCCCCTACCTGGCGCGCCAAAGATGTCGGGGGAAACTGTCCGCCACGAACACCTATGGGACCGGAGCCCCTTGTCTGTGCGGTACGAGGGCGGAGGGAGCACGAAGAGCAGATCGGAGCGTGCACGCGGGCAGTTTTACCCAGGTTCGGGCCGCACGGATGCGTAAAACCCTACTCCTGCTTGGTTGTGTATTGAGTTGAGTGCTCGGGAGCTTGAAGAAGCAGCTACACCGTGCGTGAGAGTGATCTAGGTTCCGAACCCCCTCCACGTTGTGCATGGGCCTCCTTTTATAGTGCAAGGGGTCACCGACAGGTGTCAACGTAGGAGAAAGGGGCAAAAACGTAAAAGAGGTGGTAGTTGTAACAGTGCGGGAACAGTGGAGCTACAGTACAGAGCAGTGGTCTATACCTACTTTAACAGTGGGGGACAAGGGCATTTAATGCCCGTCGCCGTCGACCCCAAAAGCTCCCGCCTTAGCGTCTCCGTCCGCCACGGCGACGGATCCATCACCGTGGAGTGCCACCGTGTACCCCAGGCTGCACAGCCATCCGCCACGCGTCCCTGGATAGGCCCCAGGGCGACGCGTGGGCCGATGAGCTGGAGCGCGGGCACACAGCGCAGCCTTCCCGGCAAGCACCTTGCCGGGGCCTTGATCTTGCCGGGCCCGGGAGCTTGCCGCTCCCCGGGCCCCTTGCCGGGGCACATATAGTGCCGAGGCGTTGTCTTCTAGTCTTCCTGGCGAGCTCCTCTTGCCAGGGTCTTGTGTTAGTGGAGCGGTCTTGAGCCTGGTACGGCCTTCCCGGCAAGCTCCTCTTGCCGGGGTCTCGATCTCATGTCTTGTATACTTTGTTTTTGAATGGTTTAATAAGGAGCAGGAAGGTCTCCGGCGAGCACGCAGTAAACCTTGCCGCGGGAAGCTGCAACTGCCCGTGCACAAGTTGGGGTACTGGGGTACCCCTACCTTAGTACACCGACAGTTACCCCAAGTGGAAGGTTTGAGATGCAGTGTAGCGGAAGTTTTCCCTTGGCAAAGATACCAAGGATCGATTTCCCTGAGACTCCCAGTTTCAACAAGAAGGTGTCAACTGCTAACGGCGCCAGATATTAGCAATCAACGTGGACCTACACACAGATACAAATAACTTTGCTCCCAACGAGTACAGAGAGGTTGTCAATCCCTCCGGCCTTGTAGTTTACAAAGGATCAAACGCAAGTGATAATAGTGATAGGTAATGCTGCAAATAGTAAGTAAAAGCTGAAAGTAAATAGCGGATGTGATCGATGATGGTAATATGGACCGGGGTCCCATGATGTTCACTAGTGATGTCTCTCTCCCAAAAGACGATAAAACAGCTATGTGAGGTAAACGAATTACAGCTGGGCAATTGACAGAATTATGTGCGCAAACCAATGCTAACTATGTTACAAGAAAGGTAGAGGTTCAAAGCATGGGCGGTACGCCAAGGCAAGTAGACCGAAATCCATCTGCATCTACTACTAATCATCCACCTTGAGATATCTATCCAGAACATCTCGCTGGTATTAAGTTGCGAGTCCCACCCATAGTGTAAACTCAAAGCAACAGACAACTGCATTAAAAGAACTTTGCGTAAAGTAAACAATCCTTGCACCCGCGGGCACAAGCACCGTTGTTTTCCCCCTTGTGGCAGCAGCACATCCCCTAGACTCATGTTTCTGTCACTCAAGCTAGTCATCGAGGGGCATGAACCCACAATCAAGCATAATGTTCCCTCTTGGAGTCACTACCTACTGCTTGGCCAAAGCAATAAATAACAACGGGGAACATGCAAGAATTACTTACGAACATAAATATAAAAGAGGTAGATCAAATATATTACTCAAACACAATCTGAACATAATCTCTCAATCCATCGGATCCCAGCAAACTCATCATAGCAACAGCATAAGGATTACATATGTGCCTCGATCATGTAGGGCAGCTCACGAGGACTAATTAGTGAAGCACAAGAACGGGAGGAGAACATCACATATCTACTGGTCATGGACCCATGGTCCAAGTGAGACTACTCACAACTCATCCGGGAGGCGTCCATTGTGGTGGAGAAGCTCCCGGTGGTGATCCTCCCCTCCGGCAGGGTGCCGGGAAGAGTTCTCCTGGTGCTCCCGATCTTGGAAGCGGCGGCGGCGGCGGAACAGAGATGAGATCACAAAAAAGGGTTCCCGTCTCGAGGGTTTCGGGACGCGATATAAATATATGCCAAAGAGGGGCATCAGCGGAGGCTCGGGGGGCCCAGGCACCCCCCCGGCGCGGCCAGGGGGCGCGCCACCAGGGCACCTGGAGCCCTGGTGGCCCCCCTCCGGCTGTACTTTGGCTGCTGGGAAGCTTCTGGAACGCTGATTTTTTATATAATTTTTCCGGGATTTTTCTGGCAGTTCTCGTAATGGGAAAACCTGAAATACAAAAACAGCAGAAAACAGAAACTGGCACTGGGGTGCACTGAGTTAATAGGTTAGTCCAAATATGATCAAAAGTGTATGGAAGTGTATAAATATCATAGCAATATCACCCAAAAGAGGAATGGAGCAAGCAGAAATTATAGATACGTTTTGGACGTATCAACATCCCCAAGCTTAATTCCTGCTCGTCCTCGAGTAGGTAAATGATAACAAGAATAATTTATGTGGTATCATGCTATTAACCATATAGGACTTTTCATAGTCATATGACAAAAGCTTCTGAGACAATGAATCTGTAGTAATTAAGTTGCCTCATGAGAAAATCACAAAGAACTGAAAGTTTTACAATATGGTATTGAAACATCAAATAGATTTGTAATGAGCATGGTGTGCAAATATGATAAAGTGATATCTCGCTTGCCCCCTTTGGTGAAGCAAAACATAAATGCACGGGCACCTCCAAGGTTTAAGTGATGACTAGATACAATGATTTCAAAATAAACGATGTCATAATCATGCAAAAGACAATGCTACTTTGGGACAATGCACATTACACTCAGAATGACAATCATGCTCTCAGTAGTTGGTGCTTTAAAAGAAGGTGGAGACTCTCGAACCGTGGCTTTTGTTGGCAAGGTTGAAAACCCGTAGTCGGAAACAAAGACAAAACATGTACCAGAGCTCTTGGTTTTAAAACAGAGGTAATAATAATTTTTTTTCTTAGATCATGCATGTTTCGTCAACGAATGCTAGCAGATAACTCAATCACTTCTTGAGATGGACAAGTTTCGAGGAACGGCTCCCGAATGAGGACGATCACATCCTCTTAATCTCCTTTGTTTATCACTGCCAAAGTTTTCTGATTTCTCATGAACAAAGCGTGAAGGAGGGTTTGTTTGCTATATTAATTTTGAGCCGGGCGCACTCAATGCCAGTTCCTTCTCGTATTATGGGTTTGCACATTATACATGCAATCCCGGGGTGAAGCTTGTCCAACTTAAAAAGATCATGGATTAACTACTACTTCCTCATGGACTTAAAACAGAGGCACAAAATAGGAATGCATTTTTTTCTTTTCTTTTTGAATAATTTCGAGATGGTACTTGAAAGTCTTCGTTAGGAATGGCAGGTAAATACCATGTAGGAAGGTATGGTGGACTCATATGGCATAACTGGTTTAAAGGAATTTGGATGCACAAGCAGTCAGTCCGCTTAGTACAGGTGGAGGTTAGCAAAAGACTGGGAGCGACCAACTAAGAGAGCAATGACGGTCATAATCATGCAGAGCGACAAAGCAACATTGAATCAGGCATGGTAGTTATATCGCTACTCAGAAACAAAAGATCATCAAGGCTTGACAGACTTTCTTTACAGTCTTAAATATGCGTGAGCATACACCAAGTCAATCAAAATAAATTCTTGAAGGAAGATATTACTAAACCATACCACATCATAGGCAAACAAATCCTGTTGGTACTCCAATAACACATTGGAAACCCCCCAGCTATTTGAGACTAACCATAAGAAAACATGAATTACTAAGCACCATTATGCACGTAGCATCTTTATCATAGACATACCACCAATGCAACAGAAGCAAACTCTCTTAATAAGATAATCATGATAATTAAAGAGAGTTCAAGCAACCAACTAAACAAAAGCTCTTTAAAAAGATAAGCATGAAAACTAAAAGCTAAGCATGATAGTAGCTGTTGAAAGACAAAGAGCACACACAGCAAGGATAGACATGAAAATTCTATGTTGTGTTCTAGGTAGAAGTGGAGCGTGTTTCTCTCCCACATAAAGAAAGCTGAGTTCCGACTCGTTATGAAAAGCTAAAGAAAACTAAAAATGAAAACTAAGAGCAAGACGCTCCAAGCATAGCACATAACACATGAAGTGATAAAAATATAATGGAACGAAAGAAGAACTGATAATGTTGATGGAGAAGGGGATGCACGGGGGCATCCCCAAGCTTAGACGCTTGAGTCTCCTTGAATATTTCTTGGGGGTGCATGGGGGCATCCCCAAGCTTGAGCGTTTGACACTCCTGAATCTTTTTATCATCTTCCCTCGCACACTTGAAAACTCCCTTCATACATAACTCATCATAATCTGATTAGCGAGGTTAGTACCCATAATAAAATAATTGTTCCTTGCTGGAAATAAGGATATTCTTGAAGATCTACTATTTCTCAAGATTGCCAAAAGGTTTTTGCAAAGAAAAAGCAAGCTCTAGGTTTGCAAAATGAAGGAAAGGCAAAACAGGACAGAATCTATGAAAAACAGAACAACAGGTAGTAAATGATTTTTTCGGGGCACTTCTGCAACTCTAATCAAAAAACTCAAAACAGACACATGAAATACAATTATATAGAGCATGTTGTCGAAAAAATTCAGACCAAAAATATGATCTGGTGATTTTATACGAATTTTTCTATGCAAGGACAGAATCAGTTTTCTGGACAGCACGTCACAACTTTTGAACTTTCTTGCAATCAGAGGCTACACTTGGCACAAAGTTGAAAAACAAAGATACAATGATGATGCTACTGTAGTAACAACATGAAGACACAACAAAAGCAAAAATAAAATTTTTATTCATGTGGGCTGCCTCCCAAAAGCGCTTTCTATTATGCCTTTAAGCTAGGCATAATGCATAGAGATCAAGTTTTATCAAGAGTAAAAGAATAGCTAGCCTGTATAACGGACTCAAAAGGTACTTAATCTTGTTTCGAGGGAAGTGTTCCATCCCTTTCTTGAGAGGAAACTGGAATTTTATATTCCCCTCTTTCATGTCAATGATAGCACCAACGGTGCGTAGAAAAGGACGTCCCAAAATAATTGGACACGAAGGTTCACATTCAATGTCCATAATAGTAAAATCAATGGGAACATAATTGTCATTGACAATGATAAGAACATCGTCGATCCTCCCCAAAGGTTTCTTTATGGAAGAATCAACGAGGCGAATACCAAAAGAACAAGAATCAAAAGGTTTTAATTTAAGCATATCATATATTCTTTTGGGCATAACAGAGGTACTAGCACCAACATCACATAAAGCATAGCAAGGGAAGTTATTCAACTTAATTTTAATCATAGGATCCCAACCATCTTCTAGCTTTCTAGGTATGGAGGCTTCTACTCTAAGTTTCTCCTCCCTAGCTTTGATGAGAGCATTAGTGATATGCTCTGTGAAGGCAAGGTTAAGCGTGCTAGTGCGGGGATCTCTAAACATCTTGTGAAGGAAATCAATAACTTCGGTAAGAGTGCAATTATCAAAATCAAGGTCACTACTATCAAGTAAGGTGGTAGTGGTGTCCTTTAGGTTCACTTGTTTGGTAGTTTCTATAGTCATAGCATCACCATTAATAGGTCCATTGGGACCAGGAGTGCATTGGGTGCTAAGAGTTTGGATATCCTCAACAACTTGGATAGTAGCAACATTGTGGTGGGTAGGAAGGTTCTTAATTCTATCTTCTTCCTCCCTTTCTCTAGCCCATCTCTCTTTAAGTTTAGCCATCATCCTAATATTTTCATTAATTTGCACTTGAATAGCATTCATAGGAGTGACCTTCCTCTCCTCGAGAGGAGAAGTTCTAATTTTAAGCAATTCTACCTCATTGGCTAAATTGTCTACCTTCAAAGAGAGATCATCTAGTTTGTTTAGTTTTTCTCCTACACTCTTATTAAAGGCTTTTTGGGTAGTGATGAAATCTTTAAGCATAATCTCTAGTTCAGTAGTGGAGTTCTTGGTGATAGGATAAGCATTGTTGTTCCCATAAGAATTAAAGGGGAACGGTCTAGGATTGCTACCAAAGTTACTCCTATAAGCATTGTTATTAAAATTGTTTCTAGAGATAAAGTTCACATCTACTTGTTCTTGAGCAATCAAAGAATTTAAAGGAACATCACGAGGATCAACAGAAGATTGCTTTGAAAGTATAGACATGATCAAGTCAACTTTTTCATTTAGGGAGGAAATCTCCTCGACAGAGTTTACCTTCCTACCTGTTGGAGCGCGTTCGGTGTGCCATTGGGAATAATTGGTCATCATCTCATCGAGAAGCTTTGTGGCAGCACCAAGTGTAGTTGACATAAAGGTTCCTCCCGCGGCTGAATCTAACAAGTTCCGCGAGGTAAAGTTCAAGCCTGCATAAAAAGTTTGGATAACCATCCAAGTAGTCAAACCGTGAGTAGGGCAGTTCTTGATAAGAGATTTCATATGTTCCCAAGCTTGGGCAACGTGTTCATTATCCAATTGTTTAAAATTCATTATGTTACTTCTTAGTTGGATAATTTTAGCAGGTGGATAGTACTTTCCAATAAAAGCATCTTTGCACTTGTCCCATGAATCTATGCTATTTCTAGGCAAAGACTGAAACCAAATTTTAGCTCCTCCTCTCAAGGAGAAAGGAAAAAGCTTAAGCTTAACAATATTACCATCTATTTCTTGGTACTTTTGCATATCACAGAGTTCAACAAAATTGTTTAAGTGTAAAGCAGCATCATCTCCAGCACCGGAGAATTGATCTTTCATAACTAGGTTCAGTAAAGCAGGTTTAATTTCATATGAAGGTGCTGAAGTGGCAGGTGTAGTGATAGGTGTGCAGATAAAGTCATCGTTGTTGTGACTAGTGAAGTCACACAACTTGGTGTTCTCGGTGGAAACCATAGTAGCAAGCAAGCAAGATAACTATTTTTGTGATTTTCGATAAAAGATACTAAGGCAAAAAAAACTGGAAGGTAAACTAACAAGACTAAAAGCAAAGGTAAAAGATAGCGTGCAACTCCCCTATCCTGAAGAGTGGAGTCCCCGGCAACGGCGCCAGAAAACTTTGCTTGATGGCTTCTCGCCCCTCGTTGGTTACCCCAAGTGGAAGGTTTGAGATGCAGTGTAGCGGAAGTTTTCCCTTGGCAAAGATACCAAGGATCGATTTCCCTGAGACTCCCAGTTTCAACAAGAAGGTGTCAACTGCTAACGGCGCCAGATATTAGCAATCAACGTGGACCTGCACACAGATACAAATAACTTTGCTCCCAACGAGTACAGAGAGGTTGTCAATCCCTCCGGCCTTGTAGTTTACAAAGGATCAAACGCAAGTGATAATAGTGATAGGTAATGCTGCAAATAGTAAGTAAAAGCTGAAAGTAAATAGCGGATGTGATCGATGATGGTAATATGGACCGGGGTCCCATGATGTTCACTAGTGATGTCTCTCTCCCAAAAGACGATAAAACAGCTATGTGAGGTAAACGAATTACAGCTGGGCAATTGACAGAATTATGTGCGCAAACCAATGCTAACTATGTTACAAGAAAGGTAGAGGTTCAAAGCATGGGCGGTACGCCAAGGCAAGTAGACCGAAATCCATCTGCATCTACTACTAATCATCCACCTTGAGATATCTATCCAGAACATCTTGCTGGTATTAAGTTGCGAGTCCCACCCATAGTGTAAACTCAAAGCAACAGACAACTGCATTAAAAGAACTTTGCGTAAAGTAAACAATCCTTGCACCCGCGGGCACAAGCACCGTTGTTTTCCCCCTTGTGGCAACAGCACATCCCCTAGACTCATGTTTCTGTCACTCAAGCTAGTCATCGAGGGGCATGAACCCACAATCAAGCATAACGTTCCCTCTTGGAGTCACTACCTACTGCTTGGCCAAAGCAATAAATAACAACGGGGAACATGCAAGAATTACTTACGAACATAAATATAAAAGAGATAGATCAAATATATTACTCAAACACAATCTGAACATAATCTCACAATCCATCGGATCCCAGCAAACTCATCATAGCAACAGCATAAGGATTACATATGTGCCTCGATCATGTAGGGCAGCTCACGAGGACTAATTAGTGAAGCACAAGAACGGGAGGAGAACATCACATAGCTACTGGTCATGGACCCATGGTCCAAGGGAGACTACTCACAACTCATCCGGGAGGCGTCCATTGTGGTGGAGAAGCTCCCGGTGGTGATCCTCCCCTCCGGCAGGGTGCCGGGAAGAGTTCTCCTGGTGCTCCAGATCTTGGAAGCGGCGGCGGCGGAACAGAGATGAGATCACGAAAAAAGGTTCACGTCTCGAGGGTTTCGGGACGCGATATAAATATATGCCAAAGGGGGGCATCAGCGGAGGCTCGGGGGGGCCAGGCGCCCCCCCGGCGCGGCCAAGGGGGGCGGCGCCACCAGGGTGCCTGGAGCCCTGGTGGCCCCCCTCCGGCTGTACTTTGGCTGCTGGGAAGCTTCTGGAACGCTGATTTGTTATATAATTTTTCCGGGATTTTTCTGGCAGTTCTCATAATGGGAAAACCTGAAATACAAAAACAGCAGAAAACAGAAACTGGCACTGGGGTGCACTGAGTTAATAGGTTAGTCCAAATATGATCAAACGTGTATGGAAGTGTATAAATATCATAGCAATATCACCCAAAAGAGGCATGGAGCAAGCAGAAATTATAGATACGTTTTGGACGTATCAGCATCAGTGGTGATGTTGCGGTTCCACCCAAACTCCACATCACCTACCGCTTGCAGCCGATGGCGGTACATCTACGATTGTGTGTCTCTTGGCCGGCCATGGCGACAATATGCAAACATCCCTAGGTGAGCACTGGTCGTAATTGCAGCACCAGTGCGTGGTCTTGCAAGCGGAATGAGGTTGCTGGTGCATCTCCAATTGCAGTATCTGCATCTCCCGTCGGGCATGGCGACACCACCATAAGTGGATCCTATGTGAATAGGAGTGACGAAGGAGAGAGATAGGTTATAAAGGGCGTGTTTGGTTGCCCACATCAATCCCAACCAGCCCCGCGCGGGAAGTAGGTGACATGTTTGGTTGCCTGGATTCACTGTTGGGCCTGCATCGCACGCTTCTCAAAGCAGCCCAAAGCCTGGCTCGCTGGACATGCTCAGATCGGTAGTTTCTCGCGAGCCAGGATGACTGCGGCGTGAGGTCGCACGGGCGGGTGCGATGCGAGGGCGAGGGAGGATGGCGGGAGATGGAAATCTGGCGCACCGTCCCAGCGCCAAATCTAGCCTCACCCCCTTTCACTCGCTCACCCATAACCAATACCCCCTTTCTTCCCTACTGCCTCACCACCGACGACGGCTGCGATTTTAGATCCGCGCTAGAGGCGGCGGAAGAGGCGGTGGCGTTTGCGGCGGATCTGGTGCTCCCCTTGTTGTTTGCCACCGTCTGGTCGACCTGCCATGGCTCCCCCTACGCCATCCTTGTCTCCGATGTTGGTAAGCAGCACCCCATCCCCCCCTTTGTTAGCTCGGTGGTTAGGCCGTAGGCTAGGTGTAGGATCGATTTCCCACTGAACGAACCGTCGATGTCGACTAGGTTATGGACGCACGGATGAGGCTCATAATTCAGGCAGCAGCATTGATTAGTGTGATTCAGGCATGGGTCATGTTCATGCACCTAAGAGTTGTTCATCGTGCCGGGAGACCTTTGATCCGCTATGGTCCATTGTTTGTCCGGGAACAGGAGAGGATCCAAAATTTGAACTACATCTACAACTGCAATGACGTCGAGGCTCTATGGATGCTTAGAATGAAAAGAGCACCATTTTCCAGGCTTGTCGAGACCTTCAGGAGCAGGGGGCTGCTACAAGATAGCATCACCACCAGTGTCGAAGAGCAAGTGGCCATGTTCCTCCATGTTGTTGGCCATAACCAGAGGTTCAGGGTCATTCACAACACGTTCAGGAGATCCATGGAGACCATCTCTAGGTACTTCAAGCAGGTGCCTTTTGCTATTGGGGAGCTTAGAGGAGAGATGATCAGGAGACCATCTGGTCAGATTCCACCCAAGATTCGCGGAAGCCCAAGATGGTATCCATACTTCAAGGTGAGCATTAACAATATACACTTTTCATGGCTTGACATGCTTGTATTGTTCAAGTTGAGCACTAGCACATGCTTGTGATGCCATTTTTAGGATTGCATTGGGGCAATAGATGGTACTCATGTCATTGGCAGAGTTCGTAGGTCATAGTCTGCAGCATACAGGGGGAGGAAGCACTACACAAGCTAGAATGTGCTTGCTGTTATTGACTTTGATCTAAAGTTCACATGTGCTGGCTGGCTGGGAGGGGTCAGTGCATGATGCTAACATTCTCAGTGACAACATATGAATCGACCTGATGGGATCAACATCCCCGAAGGCAAGTTCTACCTTGGAGATGCTGGCTATGCATGTCGGCCGGGTATTCTTCCACCCTTCAGGAAAACCAGGTACCATCTTAACGAGTTCTCTAGTAGGAACTATCCTAGGACTGCACAGGAGCTGTTTAATCTCAGACACTCGAGCCTTAGATTAACTGTTGAGAGGGCATTTGGAACTCTGAAGAATAGGTTTAAGATCCCGGATCAGAAGCCATTCCACCCATACTCCACTCAGGTTAAGCTTGTTCTTGCTTGTTGCATTCTGCATAACTGGATCTTCCAGTGGGGCTTTGATGAACATGTGCCTGAGGAGGAAGAGGTCGAGCCTGACGATGTTGTTAGCTCCGGCCATGGTGTGGAGGAATTTTACAATGACGCTTGGAAGAACAAAATGTTGGAGTGGGCAGAGGCAATGTGGCTTAACAGAGGTCAGTGCAGGATTTGAAGAAGATGGAAGAAGCAGCAGCAGCATTAGCAGAAGCAGCAACAGAAGAAGAGGAAGTAGTTAGGATGAACTGTCATTTGTTTAATTGTCATTTGATAGTAGTTAGGATGAACTGTCATTTGTTTAACTAGCTGACACTACATGTTCAGATTGTGTGTGGTAAGCTCACCACTAGTTAGAGTGGTGACAACACCTTATACAGGTTGCAACCAAACACTATGTCATATGTGCGCCTAATGCAATGCGGGCAACCAAATGCCGGGTCAAAAATGATCGTCTCATGCAACTAGGGGCATGCAGGCAACCAAACTATGTGCATCTGTTTTTTTGTTTTGGCTTGCATCCCCTCAAACTGGCTCACTAGAGACAGACTCGCCGGGCCAGGCTGGATTGGCGTTGTAACCAAACACGTCTAAAAGGGATGGCAACAGTGATGATGCTTTGCAACAGCAACACCCATAGAGCGGCTTGCTTGCAGCGACGGTAATAGGGGCACTGCGTTCTCGGAGTTGGACGAGAGATTGATTCGGGAGATGCCTACAGAAATAGAGGAAGACGATGGCTACCTGGGGGATAAGATTTGTATGCATGGTGGTTAGACACGTGGGACACTCCAATACGCACGATAGAAATATGACCGAACTGTGATGGACGTGGTGTAGGCAACGATTTGATCCACCGTTTAATTTCAATCAATTTTCAAAAACTTAAACCCTGATGGACCAAGAACAGATTGGTCTACCTATATAAAAAGGGTTTGTCTCACATCTAGATATGATCTAATTATTACACATCTAAATGACTCAATCAAAGTAGAAAGAAAAAAAAAGACAAAAGAGAATGCTTGCACGAATCTTAGCGTAAAATAAATGACATAGAATTTAGATGTGCAATACTTAGAGCACATATGTGCTTTAGCAAAACTGTATAAAAAAACTACAATGTGAACAAAAAACGTACGTCTCTAAAGTAAACATATCCGTGCGATTATTCGTTGCTTGAGAGATGTTGGCTTCTTCGCTGCCACGGCGCGCACGAGGTGCACGCGACCGCGACCCCACACCCGCACCACACCACTCGCCACTATTAACCACTGCTCCTTGACCCACAACCACCAGTCCCACCCCACGTCGCCGGCCGCGCGAGACCCACAGCCTGCACAGCTACACTCACTCCGGCGCCGCCGCCGCCGCCAGCCCGCGATGCCGGGCGCCTCTGGGCCCCTGGCCGTTCTGCTCCTCCTACTCCTCGTCCTCGTCGCGGCCGCCTCCGCGTCGTCGGCGGGGAAGGGGGAGTCGTGGCGGGCGGAGCAGGAGCGGGACCGGGTGCCGCGGGTGCCGGGGCAGGCGTTCAACGCCAGCTTCGCGCACTACGCGGGCTACGTCACCGTCAGCGAGGAGCGCGGCGCCGCGCTCTTCTACTGGTTCTTCGAGGCCGCGCACGACTCGGCCTCCAAGCCGCTCCTGCTCTGGCTCAACGGAGGTACTACTCCCCTTACCGCCGGCGCCCATTCCTTCTGCGATCTGCTCCTGCAATCTCGTAGTAATCTGTTGGGATTTTACGGCTGAAGTTACAAGTGCTGCGTTTGTCGGGATCGACCATCGTGATCTCCGGTTCTTTGTCCGGGTCAAACATATGAAACTGTTGTCACAAAGGTTTCTTTTGTCTGATACAACTAGAGTACTAGGCTTCGTATCTGGCCACTGCACAAGATTGCGGTATTGCTTCAGAAGTACTCCCACTGTAAACTAATATAAGAGCGTTTAGATTACTAAAATAGTGATCTAAACACTCTTATATTAGTTTACGGAGGGAGTAGCTACAATATATAAATTCACATGCACTACATGCATATTCAGGTTCTTTATCTGGGAAAAATGCTTGGGGGCCTAACACATACTGGAGCATATTATGTTGGACTAGAAGATGACCTCCTGAACTTGTCCATTGAAATAAATGCCAACTTACTGCTGCCTTATGGGTTATGGCATTAACTAATTGTGAAATCAGTAACTTATTGTAGTGCTGCCTTATGGCATTAACTAATTGTGAAATGAGTTAACTTATTATAGTGCTGCCTTGTTAGCCAACTGTTCATGTATTCATAAATTTATCTGGGATATTGACTTGTCCGTCATTCATTAAAGTTCATTTTTAACAATAATGTAAATAACTTGAGAGTATAATGGTGGCTTTCTGCGTTTCATTTGTCAGGGCCTGGTTGCTCGTCAATTGCTTTTGGAGTCGGGGAAGAAGTGGGGCCTTTCCATGTCAACGCAGATGGAAAGGGCGTTCATATGAATCCTTACTCTTGGAACCAAGGTAGCATTCAGACAGAAACTAACTCTATTGAAGATGAACATCACCACTTTAATTGATTTCAAAATTTAGGCGCAGCTACTTTCTTATTCCAACCTTCTACCTCTGGTTTCCACAAATGAACGATGTTAGCTGGAAATTGCTAAGCCTTTTTTTTTGGGAAAGAGACCCTTAACAAATATTTTGACCAGAAGTTCCTAAACTAGCCAACTCTAATAATAGGTTTGTTAATGGGTCACAGCATTTGTGATAAGTGAACTGCCTTGCTTTTATCCATATGTATCATCATTGCAGTTGAGTTCTGAAAGAGCTTTCCCATGTTTTCTGTATTAGAAACTGGGGTTTCACAGTGTTGTATTCATCCGTAGAAATTATGTTTTTCTTCTTCTAAAGAATTGCAAGCTAAAGAACTGACGGCTGAGTCTGCCCCATATTTTGCTAGAGTACTGAAAGCTGATTGGTTGTTAAACTGGAAGCTCAGCTTTCTTGGTACAAATCATTGCTTGCAATTGACCATGAAATTTGATCAACTGGTGGATGGAAAGTGCCAGATTAGATTTGACAAAGCTTCAATGTACCGCACTTGTGCAAAACAAATACCTTCTATTCCCTTCGTCCCATTTCTCCAACAAGTATTTTCAGACGGAGGGAGTAGTATTTTAGTTTTGATGAATTTGATGCTTGAACTGCCACTTACACGCATATTGGAGTACAGCCTTAGTTTTCAGTCTTACAACCCTTTCTTTTGTTTCATATCAGTACCCATTTTCTTTTGCTAAACTTCTGATAGTGTGCTGTTCCTTGCACTCCAGCTTGGTTTGGAAGATATGTACTTTAACAGTTTCTTAATATTTGCAGTTGCAAATATCTTGTTCGTTGATTCACCGGTTGGTGTTGGTTATTCATATTCAAACACCTCTGCTGATATTTTAAGCAATGGGGATGAGAGGACTGGTACTGCGACCCATTCACTCTGTCTATCATTTGGTTTACATGAAATCCACATCCTCTAAAATAATGATATATTATTGTTGGATTTCACTCATTGTTATTCTCAACATATTGTAGCCAAGGATTCGTTGGTGTTCCTAACAAAGTGGCTTGAAAGATTTCCTCAATACAAGGAGCGTGAATTTTATTTAACTGGAGAGAGTTATGCTGGTCTGTAGAATCTTTACAAGCTTTTGTTTCTTTGTATGCAGTCTACTGCTTCTTTCTTTCCTTTTCCTTTATGGAAAGTTTCTGAAACTCATTTATGACTCTGGGGTTAGGACACTACGTTCCTCAGTTGGCTCAAGCCATAAAGAGGCACCACGAGGCCACTGGAGACAAAGCAATCAATCTCAAGGGTTATATGGTATGGCTTTGGCACTTCTGCATTTTGATTATTGAAGTCCATCATGTATTTTCTTTTGATTGTTTAGGATCGAACTATATTTCTGCTGGCGGGCTGCAGACTAAAATGCCTTTGGTGTTCTGTTGTCGGCCTGTTGCATACCACTGCCCTTATGAATGATCTATGACACTTAATGAAAAGATTCTCAACCAAGTCCAGTAGCGTTTCCTCAACTACCTTGTAGCTTGCCTTTTGACTTGTTTAATTTGTTTATGCTTTTGTATCTTACTATGTTTTCTTTAGTTTTCGTAGGGACAACAATCAGATAACCAATAACTTCACTCAGCTATTTTTTTTGGTCTCTACTGTCATTTCTTACAGGTAGGAAATGCCCTGACTGATGATTTCCATGACCACTATGGAATATTTCAATATATGTGGACCACTGGCTTGATTTCTGATCAAACATACAAGCTACTGAACATTTTCTGTGACTTCGAGTCCTTTGTGCATACATCTCCACAGTGTGATAAGATTCTTGACATTGCTAGCACTGAAGCTGGGAACATCGATTCATATAGCATCTTCACACCTACTTGTCATTCATCTTTTGCCTCCTCAAGGAACAAAGTGGTGAAAAGGCTCCGGGTATGTTTTGAAGCTCCTGCAACTCAAGTCATGCTAAACAAACAGTGTAGCATTTTACCTGATACTTTAATTGTTATATAATTGACTCAACCATGCCTTCCTATCTGAGGAGTTGCTAAGTTTTATGCACAACTTTTCAAGATAACCTAAGGAGTTCTGTACTTTGGCATGAAAATTGACTTGTATGAACTAAGCGGGGACTGTTGCCTTGATCTGTACTGTCCATATAAGTGCATGCCATATTTCAATTCTTTCCTTTTTTTCAAAGATAAGGGACCTCATCACAAAATTCATCAACAGAACCGTGAATGAGAAATACTTATACCATTTTTTAATACCATGTGTCACACACTTGCTCATGAATTCACACGTTTTCTGTACATCTGATTCATATCATGATGTGTTTTGATAGTCTGCTGGAAAAATGGGAGAGCAATATGATCCATGCACTGAACAACATTCAATTGTATATTTCAATCTGCATGAGGTGCAGAAGGCACTTCACGTCAATCCAGTCATTGGCAAATCTAAATGGGAGACCTGCAGGTAATGTATTGAGCACCTTTTTAGCGATTGAATTGATTTTACCATCCTTACGACGTAAGTTTGTCCATTGCATTGCTATCATAAGTTTGTGGGAAAATCGTTTTTTCACAACTGTAGTAATATTACTCAAATGATCAGTAATTATTTTGATTCCATGCTCCATAACGTAGGGTTGTTCACTGAATTCTTAGCCTAGAAAATTATGATTAGACTTTTTAAATTATATTTCTATGCTTATGCTTTGCAGCATTAAGGGCGTGTATAGTGGTTTAGAAGGCAACATTCTCCTCCCCTCCTGTCATCTAGGGAAGACAATAAAAATGTTATACCATCAGTTATCTATCAGTATTATCTTTAGCCATCAATGTTCGCATGTCTCTAAATTTATGTGGTGATTAAATTTTAATTAAAAATATGTGACTAAGAGATGGCATCTAGAGGTTATTCTTAGTAACTGTAACTTGAAAATGTGAATGCCAGTGACATGTAATCCCAATAAGCAGATCCGCCAACATGTTTCCTGTTTTCGTTTACTCTTTTAACATGTTGCTACTACTGACATTCTTTGCAGTGAAGTTATTAACACCAACTGGAAGGACTGTGACAGATCTGTACTGCATATCTATCATGAACTTATTCAATATGGGCTTCGTATATGGATGTTCAGGTTATTCCTTGCTCTCTGAAGTCTTTACCAACTCAGGCAACGATGGGTCTATACTAAACTATGCTCCATGCCATAATTTGATAAGATGGTTGTGTAAAACCTTAGTCCATGACTTAGGATTCTAGTTTATTTCCCCAAAACTGTTAATATATAGCCACCTAGTTGATAAGATGGTTGTGTAAAACCTAGTTTGATGTCGATTAATTTTTGTCAGTCTGTTCACATTTAGCAAGGTTGTGTAATTTTGACCTACCATAAGATGTTTGTAAAACCTTTGTTACTTTTCCCACTCTGTGTACTTTAAACATCATGTGAGAATGGGTTGTATAAATGATATGATATTTTTTTTTTGACGCGTCAACGGCGGGCTTACGCCTTTTATTTCCAACCGTCAGGGTGTTACAGATCTCAGGGAGCACAGAGGGTAC